>CM061747.1:201011977-201690681 GCA_030979885.1 Lolium multiflorum
CAACACAGATTGGAAAAAATGTGCAAGTATACATTGATGATGTAGTCATAACATCAAAAAGGGGACGACGTTGATCGAAGATCTTAAGGAAACTTTTGATAACCTCGACAAATTCTGCCTCAAGCTAAACCTGACAAAATGCTTTTTTGGCGTCCCACAGGAGAACTTCTGGGTTCTTAGTTTTAACAAGAGGGATTGAAGCAAATCACACAAAATACAAGCCATCGTAACGATGAGAAGCCGACTTAAAAGAAATACATCAATTAACGGGGACGCACTTGAGTAGATTCGTGCCAGTTGGGAGAAAAGCACTACCGTTACTCTGATAAAACAAGGGGAGAAATTTATGGAACGAAGAAGCCGATAGAGCTCGAGATCTGAAACGCAAAATCTCGACATCATCACTTGGTGGCGCCGAAGGAAAAGGAACCTCTCCGCGTACATCGCAGCACCACAAGTGGTTAGCACGGTGCTAGTTGTCGAAAGAGGAAGAAGAAGGAAAACTTCATGGAGTGCAAAGGCCGTATATTTCATTAGTGAAGTTTTATCGTCGTCCAAACAGCGGTACCCGTAGTGCAGGAAACTAGCATATGGAGTGATTACAACAAAGAAGAAAGTTGCGCCACTATTTTATAATCTTATAATAGTAGTCAATGAAGCACCTCTCTCAAATATACGAACAATCCAGTTGTGGCGTGTCTCCTTTGGGAATAGAACTTTCCTGACATCACATATGAAAAAAGAAAGGCCAAGTCGCAAGTTTTGCCGACTTCATCGTGCAATGGATGGAGCCTAGAAACAGGACCCCCGCATTTGTCGAGAACTTGGACAATGAATTTCGAATCCAAGAGAGTAGAAGTGAGTGGCGAGAGTAGTACTCATATCACCCGAAGCTACAAGTTAAAATATGTCCTACGGATGACGTTCCCAAACGCATCCAACAATGAAGCAGAATATGAAGCCCTTATACATGGGATGAAGATGGCGAAAGCTTGCTGTGCAACCCGACTAAAAATCTTTGGCTACTCACAATTGGTGGCTCAGAAGTTATGAACCAATGTGATGCAACAATGATAGCATGATAGCATACAAGAAGGTGTACAATGAGCTTGAGAAGTTGTTTGATGGGTGCAGGTAAATCACACGAGATTGAGCAATGATGAAGCCGACGCCCCTGCAAACATCGGTCACAATGCCTCCAATCCCGCCGTGCGTATTTTGGGAAGAAATAGCGGAGAGATCAACTAAGCCAAAAAGAAGAAAAGCAAAAGAAGGAAAAACTTCGGCGTCTCCCAAAGAAACCGTGGAGGACGAAGAGGACGAAGAACTTGTGATGATGATAGAAGTTCCTTGGATGCAAGCGTATATCGTATATCCGTGAAGGAAATAATTACGATCCAGCTTAAAAAAGGCGAGTTATTCACGATCCAAAGCTTTCACATGGTCAAAGGGAGTTATATAAGCGAAATTTCATGTTTTGCAAAGGTGTGTCACACCGTAAGAAGGAAGAATAATCCTAAAGGATGTGCATGAGGGAATATGGTCACCACGCAAGCGGCCGAGCCATTGCAACCAAAGTCTTTCGGGCAGGATTCTATTTGGTTGACAGCAATCGAGGACGCAAAAGAAGATAGTGAACTTGCGACGCGTGAAGATTTGCCGCAAAACCGCACTCTCCGGCGCAGAACTAGCAGCAATACCATTGTCATGGCCCTTTGCCTGGGACTCGACATGGTAGGCAAGTACTAAAGCTCGCCAGGAGGATACGAGTATATGCTGGTCTGTCGACAAATTCACCAAGTGGGTAGAAGCGAAGCCAATAAATTCACCAGATGCACAATCAGCAATAAAGTTCGTGAAGGGCATCGTTTTTCGATTTGGAGTACCATCACAGATAATGGCAGCAACTTTACGTCGAAGGAGTTCAAGGCGACGTCGGCAAGGGCATCAATTGCACTGCCAGCTGTACACATCCCCAAACTAATGGTCAAGTTTGAAAAAGCAATGGCATCATCCACAATGGCATTAAAAAACGACCGCTAGGACCACTTGAAAAGGCTCGACACACCTGGCCAGAAGAACGTCCAAGTGTTTTGTGGAGCATCCGAACAACACCAAACACGGCGACACAAGAAACTCCGTTCTTCCTCGTCCACGGAGCCGAAGCAGTACTACCAATTGAAATAGAGCACGATTCTCCAAGAGTAACATAGTATGACGAAGAAACATCACGAAAATTCGGGAGAATGATATGGATGCACTCGATGAAGCTCGTCGAGATGAAGTACTGTCACGAGTTCAAATACCAGCGCAAGACTTAAAGAACTACCACAATGACGATTGCAGGCCGAGATCTTTCAAAGTCGATGATTTGGTGTACTCAACAAAGAAAGCACAAAGAAGCTCGAGTCACCATGGTTGGGGCCTTACATCGCCACGAATCATCGACGGAGGAGCGACAGTGGAAGACAAGAAGACAGATTCCTGAGAAAAACCCCCGGAACGCGCAGCTCAGCGGTTTTACGCCTAGAGCTGAAATATAGTCCTTCTCTAAAAATACAATGTACCAAACGCCCGCGAGTTTTCGACGCACTCTTTCCTTTTCGGGCACCGAGTGGGGCCGGAAAGGTTTTTAATGAGGCGGGCTCGCGGTGCTGCAATATAATAAAGATAGGGGAGATATATTTCTTATTCTTCGACACGCTCGGGGGCTCAACGCCTTAAGTCTCAAAATACGCACAATATAGATTTAACAAATATTTCGCCTTGGCACACTAATACCTCGCCAAAAATCGGAAGCCAACAACTATAAATATAGTGTACACGTCAAAAATCTTAATTGCTTTGGTCCAAGAACCTCGCAACAAAAATATAGAACTTCGATATTAAGATACTCGAAGACTTGCAATCCATCAATGAAAAACAAGGATGTCTTATTACAACAGAAGGAAAAATCTTCAAGATGGAAAAACCAGTACAAACTCTAGCCAGAAGGCTCGGGGGCTCCAACAATATAGAGCTGAAAGGACACAGATGTCGCCTAGAGTGGGGGTGAATAGGCGATTTAAAACTTTTACGAGATGGGCTTAACAAATGCGGAATTAAACTAGCGTTTACTTTGTCAAGCCCAAAGCCTATATACTATTGTTCACCTATGTGCACCAACAACTTATGCTACAATACAAGCAAGTATGTGATAGCAAGATATATATATAACTTCAAGCACGATGGCTATCACAAGGTAAAGTGCATAAGTAAAGAGCTCGGGTATAGAGATAACCGAGGCACGCGGGAGACGATGATTTATCCCGGAGTTCACACTCTTACGAGTGCTAATCTCCGGTGGAGAGGTGCGGCTGCTTAGTGCTCCCAACGCACAAGAGGCTCACCTTGAGGTGTGGTTGCTCGATGCACACCAACGCCACAAAGGCCCACCCCCAAGTACTCACACCACACACCGAACGCCACGAAGGCGCCTCACCTAAATCTCCGGTGACCCTCGCCCAAAGGCCTAGGTCACGGTTCCACTAAGGGATTTCCTTCGAGGCGGAAACCGGGCCTTACACAAAGATTGGGGCACACATCCACAACTTAATTGGAGGCTCCCAACAAATCGCCACAAAGGCGTAGAATCCGTCTAGGGTTCCAAGAACCCAAGAGTAACAACCTTCTTGCTTTCACCACCACGAATCACCGTGGAGAACTCAAACCTATGCACCAAATGCAATGGCAAGAACACCACAAAGATGCTCAAGTCCTTCTCTCTCAAATTCCAACAAAGCTACAAAAGCTATTGGGGGAATAAGAGAGGAAGAACAAAAGAAGAACACAAAGTTCCCCAAGATCTAGATCCCAAAGATTCACTCACAAAGAGATGATTTGGTTTGGTCAAAGTGTGGATCTAGATCCCCTCAATCTTTCTCTCAAATAGATGCAAGAATCATTGGTTGGGGAGAAAGATCTCAAGCTCAAGTATGAACAAACAATGGTGGAGCAAAGCTTGAGAAGAGAGGAGGAAGAAGAAGAAGCAAGCCGTATCAAAACAGGAGAGAGAGGGGGCTTAAAAGGATGCCCCAATTTCTGCCCGTTGGAGTGCTGCGCGCGGGGAAGAAGGGGACCGGTAGTACCGGCCCTTGGTGGCCGGTACTACCGGCCAGAGATGGCAGGAGGTGGCGGAGGAGGCGAGCTGCGGGCAGGGAGGGGGAGGCCGGAGCCTCCGGCCATGGTACCGGCCGGGGTACCGCCGAGCCTCCCCATAGCCCTGGAGCTTCACTGTGGCACTCGGCGCCTTAGCGGTACCGCGGGCGGTACCGAGCCCGGAGGCTCCGGCCATGGTGAGGCCGGTGGTACTGCCCGAGCCTCCGGCGGCTGCCCCTCCTCTCCTTTTCCTTTCTTTTACTTTTCTTTCTTTTAAACCCAAAAAGAAGACAAACTTCAAAAGATAATATCTGGAGTTTGGAAACTCCGATCAAGACGAAACCAATTTTGTTGGAAAGAGGACAACAAGAGCTACCCAACAAATATGGAAACTAGTTGAGGGTGATTTTCTATTATTTTTAGAGGTGCAACACCTCAACATGAGAAACCGAGAAAATCACCAAACTCGAAAACGCAACAAGTGATTTATGCGAAATACGTTTCGAAGAACTAGAGCTTGTCATGAGAATAAGCACAAGCTCTAAAACATCACATGGATAAGATCCAAATAAAACCAAGAAATATGATGCAAGGATGCAAAGGTTTGAGCTCTCTCCGATCGATACGATCGAGTTACTCACTCAGAGCCCTCTTGATATAGTACGACAACTAAACTATAAACCCGTCTCCAACTACACCATGAGACCGGTGAGAAAGAAACCCTATCAAGAGCAAACCTTAACCTTGCGCATTCCACTTGAGCTTGATGATGATGGTCTGGACCGCAACAAGATGGAACGCCTTTCTTGATTGTGCTTGACGAAGTCTTGTAGATTGCTCCCCCATAATCCACCATGGGAGAGCTTCTTCTTCGGCGCATCTTCTCAAATCCATGAACACCATATGGATGGCAAGCATCAAGCATATGATCTCTTCGAGTTGGCTCATCTTGAACTTGCACATCATTTCTTCATTCTTCATCATGTTGATGTCTTGAGATAACTTGAGGGCTCACTTCATCTTCATCTTCAAGACATACTTGACACTTGATATCCTTCATCAATTTCTTCTTATTGCAACCTTGAAGCCAACATATGGTTCAAGCCTTGCCTATGGACAACTACTACAAATATAACTCAATGCAAACATTAGTCCATAGGGATTGTCATTAATTACCAAAACCACACATGGGGGCTCCATGCACTTTCAAGAGCACTTTGCAATATACAACAAATTTCTTCGGAAATAAAAAAGAAATCAAAAAAGATAGAGACACAAGGTTTCCAATATGGTACAAATCAGTCAAAGCCCAAAATACTATCTACGGACAAGCTCTCTGGTTGTTTTATGTTCAGCGTAGAGGACCCTTGATGAAGAATTATGAGTCCATCCGAAGAAGCTCATCGATCATCGACCACATGAGCTACCATCTCATCGATTGTGTCAATATCATTTTTTTCTTTGCGTCTTTGACAGCAATCAAGAACAATCTTCAGGTCTAATTTTGATGACAAATATTTATCATAATCATGGCTAATCTTGCTCCAGCAACAATTGAGCTCGCACAAAATTATGAATGCAAGGAGCATCTCTGAATACTCAGAAGAGTTTCGAACCTCATTTCGAGGAAACAAAGTCCTGTAAACAAGGGTTAATGTTGTCGTGCAAAAATTGAGAAATTCGCGCACTTGGCAAGCACGATCTTGGAACCTGACAATTTGTTGGGTCTGCTCAGTAGTGGCCCAATAAACACCATGGTTAAGGGAAAGATTGACAAGGAGATTCGTTCTCTCGTTCACTCTTCGATCTTCGGCAACAGCATCAAGAACCGAGCCTATTAAACGACAAGGCAAGAAATTTGAAGGAAGGCACAACAAAATAAAGAGGAGGCATTGTGAGGTTGGAAAAACATACCTAACATATCTGTGCTAGCTTCCAACATTTTCTCGGGTAGTGGCTCCCTTTGCTTCCAATACAGCAGTATCCTTGGCAGCCATAGCCTCTTTGGCTTGTTGGAGGGCAAGTTTCTCTTGTTCGGACGCTTTCCGAGATTGTTCCATCATTGCCAGAGTCTGTTTCTTCATGGATTGAAGTTGTTGTCGAAGTTCTTGCAAATCTTCCGACAAATGTTTGCTTGAAGAACCTTCGAGGGGATTATCATCGACTAATATTTTCTTCGAGAAGGAAGACGCAGGTGAAGCAGCGGCAGAGCAAGGGTTGGTCGAATAATTATCAAATATTAACTGGAAAAGAAAGTCCCAGGATCAATGATAAGTACGAAGAGGAATTTCATTAATTTCTAGAAAATTTACACGGACATTACAAAAGAAGTTCTCCAAAGGGGACCAGGGTAATTGTCGCCAAGGCTAAATGACGACAAGCAAAAGGAATAGAGAAAGCAAAGGAAAGAAAAAGCAAAGGCATTCAACTAGACCTCCGCCTTGATGAGCTAGGAGTTGAAGATGGCTTGATCCCGAGATAGGCCAGGATTTTCTTCGTGTTGGGCTTGGCTGCCTTGATCAACGACTTCCATTTTGATTGCTCTATTCGCTAAGTTGCTTACCTTCATCCAGCCACAGCTTGTTGACTGTCGCAAACCAAGGCAATAGTGTTCTCAATAGCAACCTTCATGTTCTCCTGGCGCATCTTCACCAAGATCTCGTGGATTGAAGTCCTTGGCAAGGGCAAGGAAAGTCTTAGGTTCCTCTTTCTTCGGGAAGAAGGGGAACAACTTCGACAATCTTCACACACCATTCGCCTTCGCGAATTTCTTGGCCGTGAAACCCAGATAAGACAAAGTCAAGTAGAGGATCATTGGTGGATTCTCAAGGTCAAAATCTTGGCTTGTTTGACCTGCCATAGAAATTATATGTTAGTTGACAGCAAGTAAAAACAAAAGAAAGCAAGCCTTAAGAAAAATAGAAGGGATCAACAAAGCTACCGAGGAAGCGACGATTTTGTGTGTTCACGCGCTTGAGGATTCCCTTTTCACGGGCGGCTTGTGCGGCTTTGTGCTCATTTAGAGCAGCTTCAAGATCTTCAAGTTTCTTGCAGTTCTTCGACACTACCAGCCTTGCTTTGGCCTCATCAGCCTCCACTTTTGCTTGGCTAGCATCAAGTTCGGCTTTCTGGCGAGCCGTTTCACTTTGCTCCAATTTCTGAGCAAGAGTGTTGGCAAGCCTGTTGGCCTCTGCAAGTTTCTCTGCCAAAATAGAAAAGAGCAATCAAAATCGCGACAAAAATAGGAGCAAGAAGATCGGAAATAATGACAACAAAAGTTGTTACCTTCAGTCCTGCTGGCATATTCACGGTACCCAATGAATTGGGACCCATCAACAAGCTCTTTGATCATGGGCTGTCAAAGAAGAATAGAGAAAAAATATCGGCAGAGAAAAAATGAAGGCACAAAAAGAAGTAAAAAAGAGGAAATATAGATACTAGCAGGAAAGTCAAAACTTACATCATCCAAGAGCGCCTGAGAAGAGCTACCCAATTGAGGGGCAGGCTCGATGATCGTTTCAACCCTTGTCCTTTTGGTGAAGGAGCAAGGGGCTTGAAGCAGGAGTGGTGGTGACGACGTTTTGTTGAGGAGGCGAGGATTCTTCTCCTTCAACTAGCGTCTCCGAGAAAGTATGTGACGCGCCGTCCGAGGAGCCACGTCACGAGTTGGTACTTCTTCTCATCATCGCGATTAAAGATCGACAGCATAAAAAGCAAGATGAGACAAAAACTTCGACTATAGAAATAAGGGGAAATCAAGATGACTTACGAGCTGACGAGGGTGCGAGATATGGATCATAAGTTGCCTCCTGATGTGAAGGATCAACTTCTTCGCTTTGGAAGTGCCGGAATCTTCGACGTTACTCCTCTTCCTTTTCCCTTTTGGAGAAACAATGGGAGGAGGAGATTGTGTCATGTAGTGCCTTCGAAGATCCCGCAGATTTCGAGAATCCACGGGTTCATTCACAAAGACGGAGCTTCTTGATTGTCATCGTGACAATGGCCCTTTCGACGTCTCCACCTTCGTGAAGAGGAGGAAGCAAGGTTTGGATGATTCTGCAAAATAAAACAGGGAGAGATGTCAAGAAAAAAGTTACAAAAAGATAGCAAAGCAACAACAAGACAATAGACAAAGATTACCTTGGGAAGTGGATTGGCGGCGCTGAACGGCGTCACACGGCAAGAAGAAGGGACAACATCTCTTTTGCTGAGATATGAAATTTTTCGGACAAGTTTTTCTAAATCCTTGACCTCCAAATTCACCGACAGCCGATCTACGTCTTCGTCGCCAGATATTTCCAGAGAGGATATTTGCGAGCTTGAAGTGGTGCACTCTAGTCCTAAGAAAGTGATTTGATAATTGATAATTCTTGGCATGAGTATTTTGTAACTCGTGGATACGAGTCATCAAGGTTTCTGTCGATGCCCTTTCTTCGGTGGCCTCTCGTCCCAGGAGGCGAAAGATTTTTCGGCGCCATCAAAAGGAGGAATGTTGTCCTCCGCACATCCATGGTTCTCCTCCCGAATACAACCACTTCTTGCGCCATCCTTGAACTCGAGTCGGGAAGCTTGACGCGAAGTAGTCGTGGGCCGAACATAAATACAACGCCGCCTATATTATAGGCGACATTGGGTGAGCCATTACGGGGCAGAAGAAAATGTGTCCATAGCGCCTAGGGTGGACGCCAAGGAAGGCCTCGCAAAGAGGATGAAAATGGAGATGAAGAATGGAGTTTGGCGTGAGGTGGTGGAGTTGCAGACCGTAGATAAAAAGCAGTCCACGAAGAAAAGGATGAATGGGGCGGAGACCGCGGATGAGGTGATCGACAAAACTTACCCGGCACCCCATTGAGGGGGTTGGGTAGCTCTCCTCACCGGGGAAGCACGCCGATTTCTTGGCGATCCCCAGCTTCTTCAAGATGTTGATGTCTTGAGTGGAAATTTTGATCTTTCCCACTCCGCCGCCCAAGATCCGCGGCGGCCATGGGAGGATTCCGCGTGCCGTGCCTTGTCAATCGACGCGGTGGCATCAACAATGGCGAGGTGAGAGTTGGAGGCGAGGAGCTTAAGAGGTTGTG
Source organism: Lolium multiflorum (assembly GCA_030979885.1). Taxonomy (NCBI): domain Eukaryota; kingdom Viridiplantae; phylum Streptophyta; class Magnoliopsida; order Poales; family Poaceae; genus Lolium; species Lolium multiflorum. Next base: position 201,021,193 of record CM061747.1, read on the forward strand.
GATCGCAGGAGGAAATTTGCACATGAGAGAAGGAGGACGGCGTGAGCGGAAGTGTTCAAGGAGGAAGAAGACGATCTTATATAGGGGTGCGGTGAAACGACGAACCGTTGGATAAGGAAAATGTGTGACGATGATAGCCACGTGGCAACAAGGGTAAAAAAGTAACTTAACGTTGGGAAGTTACGGTGCGTGCGCCAGAAAAGCGGAGGATGTGTGTCCCCCACTTGCACGACGTGTCAAGATAGTGGATCAATTATTGCATGGCAGCGAGAAAAGACTTGTCGCAAATTTTTGACTAGTAATCGTGGCTATCGTCAGCAATAACGTCACCTTGGCAGAAGACAAATTCGACTCAAACAGCTGCATCAAAAGGCGACATGCAAAAGTATTGGCGAGCCTTTGATCAAATACAAGTTTTTGAACAAATGCTCGGGGGATACTTTGGAAAAATGAAGAGATCAAGAAAGACAAAATAGAAATGATGTGAGCCTATGATCAAATACAAATATTTGTTCATAGCTCCTGGGGCTCACGCGCTGTTCGCGCACCGAGAAATTTTAAAACTTTGGGAGAGAAAGAAAATATAGCGTATGCGTGAGCCCACAACCAAGCACAAGTCCTTGTCGTAGCCTAGATCGGAACGCTGTTCATATGTCCGATGAAATTATAAAAAGAAAGAAAGTAATGAAAAGAAGAAACATAGAAAAGCAAAGGAGTATATTTCGAGTTATAAATAACTCTACATATACTCCCATCGGGAGAGCAATATAAGTCATCCGTGACTCGATAAAATGTGCTATTCCATCGAACAAAGCACTCGACAATATATTCTCAGAACGCCGAAGTTGCGATCAATTTTTGAATGCCGCAAAATTTTGCGAAGGTAAGACCCCAGATCTATTCTGTGAGGCGTGGCGCCGTCTCTGACGTCGGTTTGCTACTTTTATCCGTATCAACAGATACGAAGAAATCCTAACGACGCGTTAGGTACCCGATAAATATGACTGGGACTCGCGTAATGGTAAGACCTTAAGCGCACTGTCGAAGTTTACACCGCATCCCAAATCATGTCCAGAGACGTGATTTTGAAGTAGGTTTTTGCGGATTGCCACTAGAGCTTAACTAGTACCCGATCCGTCGATGAACTAGCCCCAACTACTTATCCCTGTACAATATAGAAATTTATATGAAGAAATATAGAAAAGTTTAAGTTGTCGAGTAAAAATAAACAGTGGAGATTTTCCCCGACTCTACGATTCAAGCAAAATCTCGGGCTGCTCTGACATGGGCATCCCTAATGGGCCTGCCGAAGATAGTACCCGGGGTTTATTGAAGGCCCACTACTCGAAGAATAAGAAGATTCGGAAGCCCAAGATATTATTAAAGAAAGCTAGAGTTGTAATAGAAAGTCTTATTTGTAATCTTACGGGATGAGTTTGAAACCTCCCTGACTTTGTAACTTGTACAAAGACGATCCCTCGGCTCCGCCTCCTATAAGGGGAGTCGAGGGGCAGAGATCATCGAATCATTGTTTACAAACCCTAGTTTTCATAATCGTCGAGTACTTTTCTGAAACCTTCGAGATCTACCTGCCCTCTACTTCCAACTAAACCCTAGCCTACAATCCATAGGCATTGACAAGTTAATACCTTGTCACCAAGCCACATGTCTTGACCTTGCTATACACTAGTTCCATTAATCAGTGCAAGAAGGCTTACCTGAGTTGCCTGAACCACGGCATTCAGAATCCACCTAGCTATCTAGCTAGAAATACAACCTTTGCAGAAAGAGGATTTGCAGACGGGGAGGCCGACATTGGGGACCCATGAGCCAAGAAGCACGTCAACGTTTTAAAGGCTGGCAGAGATCGAAACAAAAAAAGCCAAAAATCAGTTGGTAAACAAAATCCAAGAAATGAAACTTTTACCTTTCCGAGAGGATGACATACGGGACCCATGAGGCAAGCAGCATCCTCAACTATTCCAAGGCGGCGAGGGATCAAAATAAAAATAGGAAATAGCCAAAATTAGGGTAAAATAAATCTATCAAAGGAAACCTTTATTGTTCATAGAGGATGACATGTGGGACCGACCTGCCACTGCGTCGTCATGGTTTCAAAGGGGGTAGGGATCAAAAGAAAAAGGCAAATAATCAGAAATTAGGGTAAAAATAAATCCAACAAAGGAAACTTTTATTGTTCATAGAGGATGACATGACCCATGAGCCAGCAATCTCTCAACGTTTCAAAGTCGGCATGAGATTGAAAGAAAAGGCAAGTGACCAAATATCAGAGCCAAAAATAATCCAAGAAGAAATTTTATTGTACATGAGGGATGACATGCGGGTCCCATTTTGCAGAGCGGTCTCAACATTTCCAAGGCGGCACAGGACCAAAAGAAAAATGTAATCAGGGTGAAAAAAATCCAAGAAAAGAAAGATTTCAATTGGGCTGCATCTGGACATCTGGGCCCAACTATCCTGCTGGGCCTTTGACTCGTACAATTTCAGCCCCTCCAAAACAAGATATTTTCTAAAAAAAAAGGAAAGTCCTATGCTTTAAAACACAAAACAAGGAGATTCAACATATAAGTTTGTTTATGTAAAAATAAAGATTTAATTTATCCGTTTGCAATAGCTCAAGCGAAATACAATGTTTATTGTCTGCAAAATAATTAAGATATCACATGTTTCTTGTATCGGGAGGCCGACATCGGGACCCATGAGCCAGCGTCGTCAACGTTTTAAGGCGGCGGGGATGGAGAAAAAATAAACCAAAAATCTGCAGTAAAAAATACAAGAAAAGAAACATTTTCGTTCGAGAGGATGACATGCGGGACCCATGAGGCCAGCATCCCACGGTTTATTGTCTAGAGGTTGACATGTGGGACAGCCAAAGAGCGACCCGAACGTTTTAAAAGCAGCAGAGATCGAAAGAAAAATAAGCCAAAAATCGTTTGGTCAACACAATCCAAGAAAAGAAACATTTAGCGTTCAGAGGATGACATGGGACCCATGAGGCAAAGCAGATCCTCAACGATTCCAAGGGTAGGGATCAAAGGAAAGGAAATATCCCGAAATTAATTAGGGGTTCAAAATAAATCCATCAAAGGAAACTTTTATTGTTCATAGAGGATGACATGTGGGACCGACCTGCCAACATCGTTTCAAAGGGGCGGAGATCAAAAGAAAAGGCAAATAGCCGAAATTAGGTAAAAAATAACTCCAAGAAAGGAAACTTTTATTGTTCGTAGAGGATGACATATGCGGGACCCATGAGCCGCTTACTCAACGTTTCAAAGGTGGCATGAGATCGAAAGAAAAAGGCAAGTGACAAAATATCAGGAGCCAAAGATAATCCAAGAAAAAACTTTATTGTACATAGAGGATGACATGCGGGTCCCAACAGTGTGTCTCAACGTTTCAAATGCGGCTTGAGATCAAAAGAAAAAGAAAGTTGATTGTACATAGAGGATGACATGCGGGTCCCATGAGTCACAGCTTACTCAACGTTTCCAAGGCGGAGGGATCAAAAGAAAAAGGAAATAGCCAAAAATCGAGGTGAAAAAACCAAGAAAATAAAATTTTATAGCACATAGAGGAGGATGACATGCGGGTCCCATGAGCCAAGAGGTTCCTCAACCTTTCAAACGTGGCATGAGATCGAAAGAAAAATGCAAGTGACCAAATATCAGAGCCAAAATAATTCAAGAAAAGAAACTTGAGTGTACATAGAGGATGACATGCGGGTCCCATTTAGCACAGCGGTATCACCGTTTGAGAAGCGGGGATCGAAAGAAAAAGGCAAGTGACCAAATATGAGGTGCCAAAAATCCAAGAAAAGAAAGTTTTATAGTACATAGAGGATGACATGCGGGTCCCATGAGCCTCAGGTCCTCAACGGGCATGAGATCGAAAGAAAAATGCAAGTGACCAAATATCAGGAGCCAAAAATAATTCAAAAGAAACTTGATTGTACATAGAGGATGACATGCGGGTCCCATTTAGCGTTTGATATCGGAGAGTCGCGGGATCGAAAGAAAAGGCAAGTGACCAAATATGAGGTTCCAAAATCCTAGAAAGAAAGTTTTATAGTACATAGAGGATGACATGGTCCCATTTTTAGCAGCGGTCTCACCGTTTGAGAGGCGGCAGGGGATCGAAAGAAAAAAGTAAGTGACCAAATATGAGGTGCAAAAAAATCCAAGAAAAGAAAGTTTTATAGTACATAGAGGATGACATGCGGTCCCATTTAGCAAAGAATGTATCACCGTTGAGAGGCGGCAGGGGATCGAAAGAAAAAGGCAAGTGACCAAATTTGAGGTGCCAAAAAACCTTAAGAAAAGAAAGTTGATTGCTCATAGAGGATGACATGCGGGTCCCAATTAGCAGCAGCGGTCAACGTTTCCAAGGCGGCAAGGGATCAAAAGAAAAAAGTAGCCAGAAATCGGGGGTCAAAAAATCCAAGAATAGAAAGAATTTTGGTTCATAGAGGATGACATGCGGGACCCATGATCCTGCATCGTAAATGGCTCGACGGAGAGCGTTGAACGAGATGGCGCGATCGAAAAAAACAATGCCAGAGGCTGCCATCCGCCCTACATCCCTGGCGGTGGATTTGCGTTGACTCGGCCGGCGAACCCGAGAATTCGAGATGCACCACGTCCGGGCCACCATACGCCACGTTTTGGCGCGTCGGGCTAGGTGGCCTCAAAAAGAAAAAACGTTTTGACATGCACAACGGACAGACCCAAAATCGTCGGCCATGGTACACCAGCAACCACGACGCGACTTCAACTTCGTCGGCCATGGCAACTTTTCTTGTAGTGCTCGTAACACTTCCTTAGTGTGGGGTCCAATATCAGATCCAAGCCAATCACTGCCCTTCTCCACGCCCTGCATACCCACCCTTTTGTAACCCCTGCTCACGTACTGATTCTCTGATCAATTCTCGTGCCAACTGGTTACAATCCATCATAGACCACCAGTATCATGGGAACAATACGGGGTTTCCCACCCTGGTAGTGTTCTCGCGGGACACTAATAGCTACGGTATAGTGCATCCTTTGATATGATAAAGAAAAAAAATGTACAACTAACTTCCCCATCTCACACTATATATTATGGTTAACACGAGTTCTACGGCACAAGAAATCACTTGACGACATTTTTTTTGTTAATCCTATGTGAATACATAACCCAATGCAATGGAACCTCCACCATACTCATACCATGATTTCATCGTCTAACACATAGTCATATTCAAAATTGTAAAAGTAATACTTTGCTTTTAAATGCGGGAATGATACGAATAATACTTTGCAAGCAATTTGGTAAAAATAATCGATGCATGAGCAAGCGTTGAACTTTTCTGGTTGATTGCAAGATTATGCAGGCAACATCTTCGAGATGTGATAACTCCAAATTCTGAAATAGCATCATCATCCGGTAAGGATAATGTTTAAAGAATTGCCCAAGATGCTACTGAAAGACCAATGATGTCGCTTAGAGGGGAGGTGAATAGGCATTTCAAATTTTATTACTTTAGGGGCTTGAGCAAGTGCGGAATAAAACTAATGCGGAACTTGAAAAAACACAAAACCTACAAACTAGGGTTTACCTAAGTGAACCAACAACTTGAACTAAGCAAGGCAATCAATAAGGTGATAGCAAGATATAGATCATGAAGCACAAAGGTTATCACAAATAAAAGTGCATAAGTAAAGGAGCTCGGGTTAAGGAGTAACTGAGGCATGCAGAGACGATGATGTATTTCGAAGTTCACACCCTTGCGGGTGCTACTCTCTATTGGAGTGTTGTGGAGGCACAAGGCACTCCAAATGCCACAATAGCGCACCGTATTATCCTCGAGCCTCCCAACAAAAGGGGAAATCGTCGATCCACTAAGGGAACTTTGAGGGTGGTCATCGAACTCGTAAAAGCTTGGGGCGAGCTCCAAAACTTATCCCAGTAAACTCCACGAAAGTCACAAGCTTGAGGCAAAACTCCACAACAATTGGAGGCTCCCAAGCAATTTTCACCAAGGCCACAATGTCAAAAAAGGCCTCAATGCCATAGAAGGACACACCGTCACAAAGTACACATTGTCACAAATGACAACAAGCCCTCTAAGTTTTCAAGAACCCAAGGGGTACAAGCACCCAAGATAAATCACCTACGAACTCTCATTTCCACGTATCACCATGAAAACTCAAATCGATGCACCAAATGCAATGGAAAGTACCTCACTCTCAAATTTCACCAAAACTACAAAAGCTATTAGAGGAATAAGAGAAGAAGAACACATTAGGAGAACTCAAAATTTCTCCATCACCTAGAAGATTTCCTCACAAGGAGGGGATTTTGATTGGTAGAAATTGTAGATTTAATCTCCTCTCTCTTTACCTCAAATAGGTGCAAAAATCATGGAGGGGTGGAGGAGATAGGAATATCAAGTGGGTCAAGAATGGAGGAGAAAAACGTGCTCAAAAGGGTGGGGAACCATTGGGGAAGAAGGGCCCCTTAAATAGCCCCACCCCACACCCCAAAAAGAACTTACCGTTATGGGCTGCGCGGTGGGGGTCGGAATCCCCCACCCTATTTCCAGCTTCTAGGCGCGCCTAGCCAGCTCGCAGAACACTCCCCCAAAAAATGGGCGGATCCACTCTATATAACATTGAAGCAAATAAACCTCTCTGGTGATCACTTTGGGGTAAATCAGAAAAACGTGGAATATAATACTCTCTCTGTTTCCAAATATAAGGTGTTTAGACACATCAAAGTGAACTAGGTACACACCATATTGAGTGAATCTACATACTAAAAGTATACTAGATACATACCAAAATAGATGAATTTACTGAAAGCTAAAACGTCTTATTATACACCACTTTGAAGAATGTAATACTGGTGGAATGGTGTTTCATTGATGTTATGCCAATGACTTGCATACTACAACATGTAGTGGTATGTTGGGTCACTGCAGGTGAGACTCCTCTAACCTACCCCTATGGGCCCGCCCTGCTTGGGATCCGCATGGGAGCGGTTCATATTGTGCAAATCATAATCCTTATTTGGCTTCTAAGCTTTTGCATCTTCAGCAGAGGTATGAGCATGAGAATGAAAAGGGAGAAAGCTTATCAATTGAATACCTTTGCACAACTAAAGTTTCTAAGAGTATTCAGGTTTCATGCGAAAATAAACCGTAAATTGTGCTTCTCAAAGCCCTTTTTTTGAGAAAATCCGCCGATCTATTAATAATCATTGGCAGGAGTACAAACAACCCCAAAAGTAACAAAAATGACAAATAAGTATTTGGAAGACCTAGCAACGACTATAAACACTAGCGCGAGACGAAAGTTTGCCACCGTCCTCGCCCCTCCATCATCGGAGCCGGGCAAAACTTGTCGTGGTATGCTATAGTTGTAGTAGACAGACGGGAAGCCGTCGTGCTAAGGCCCCAAAGGACCAGCGCATCAGAGCAACAACCATCGTCACCAATGACAATGGTAGATCGAAAGAGACTGACACGAAACCACACCAACAAACCCGAAAAATGACCGGATTCCAATAGATCCGCCGGGCACACAACTCCACGCACCCTCCGCCGGCGTTAGACGCACCACTGGAGCAAGAAAAGGGCGGGGATGACCTTATCCTGACTTCAAGATGTAGCTTTCGCCCCACCATCCCGAAAAGACACTGGAAAACAACCTAACCAAAGAACGGAAACCCTGCCGCTCGAGATGGGCCGTGGTCCGCCACATCTCCAAGACCTCAAGGCCACATGAGGCGGAGCAGGCCAACGACATCGCCAATGAGGGAGACAGAATCCTAGAGGGCCCTAGAGGACTTTTACTTATTGCCTCCCAGCAATCGCCTCATCCTCCTCAAAACCTTAACAATGTTTGGAATATGATATTTAGACCAAACACTCCGATTTTTCAAATGAATGACGCAAAGGTTTGACAACTATTTGGGTAGAAACATATTGACTTCACCAGATCTTTGAACGAATGAAATCTGAAGATAGTCACTGGATTAGGAGAGAGCTCTAAATCACGTAGAGGGGTTTTACTTGTGGCCTCCCAATAATCGCCTCAGCCTCCTCAAAACTTCAACAATGTTTGGAATATGATATTTAGACCAACCACTCCGATATTGTCAAATGAATGACGCAAAGGTTTAACAACTATTTGGGTTTAAACAGATTGACTTCACCAGATATTTGAACAAATGAAATCTGAAGATAGTCACTGGATTAGGAGAGCGCTCTAAATCATGTAATAAGTACTTCTTTGTTGTTTCTATGAAAATGGAAACAGGAATCTTCCACTGTTTGGAACTAAAATTCTCATACAAGGATCTACTTAAAACTTTAAAAGACATCATACACAAAACTCAAAGAGAAGAACAATAAAGTTTACATAGACGCAACATCATGTACAAAGTATTTTGGAAGATCATAATCAGTCACCAATATATTATCTTCATTGCAGTTTTCCAATAAATCACTAGCCGGGCTCAACTGAACATATTAACAAGTGTGCATATCGCCATAGCGCTTTTGATATCGCGCTACATCTAGCGTTCTGAGCAATGTTCCACTAAATGAAATGTGTGTACAATCAACATCTATAGCGCCATATAGTATCACAACAACATATTTTAAGGGTTGTACTACTTTATCTGAGCATGCTATTTAAAACATTGGTGCATATACAAGACATGCTACACTATGCTTTTGTTAGTCATGAAGAGAAATTTACAGCTAAAGGAATAACAAATAAGAAGTTTATGCACACTGCTACATTTGCCACTGTCAGAATGAAACGAACTTGACAACTATGGTGATTCCGTTAAGAAGGATCAAGGGAAGTCTCATGTATTGAGCCGCGTAGATGAGGCCAATGATCTGTCCTTTGAAGGTGTTTGCTCCATGGGCGCCTCCAACATCAGCGAAGCTCCATCGTCTGGGAGTAAGAAAACGGTCTTCATTCAATATGGCAAAAGCGTTGGCTATAAGTAGGAAACCCTGAAGAACTGTCCACAGCCCCATGTCTGCAAAGTGAAAGTTGCACATCGGTCACAACGAAAGAGTGGATAACGGTATGTTTTACGAAATAGTGATCTTTATCATTGGTTGCAACCGTGTTGGGTTGAAACCACGATTGCACAAGCAATAACAATTGCCATTATTTATTTCTACTAAACAATCTATAACTGAATGGTAGCACAATATGCGGCGGTAGCGCTGGATATATAGTTATATACAGGGGCTAGGAGCCCAGGAGGATTACTGAACAATGTTGTCTTTTAGTTTGACAAGGGAATACTGCTGTTTGTTTTGATACACCATAGTGCAGTCACAACGGCCCTTCCATTAAGGGAAGCCATATCATCTAGTAGCTGTGGTTGTAGCAAACTAATCTCTGACGCAGACAAACAGACACGTTAAAAAATTGTTCAGAGTAGAGTTGTGGTTTCCTATTGAAACTTCTCTCAGATAAGCATACTGGTGGACGAAGAAAAATGAAGTACATAAGGGAGAATATTACGTGGATGATATCAGTTGACCTTAACAGAATGCCAAAACCAAACTGCACTGCACCCATCATACCCCATGCACAAATCCTACGGGCGAACTGGCATATCAATCGCGCGCAGCATAAAAATATGAACCGTATCGAACCATGGAACTCTCGAACGAATCAGACAGCGAGGTAGGGTTTCTTACCTGCAAAACAGAAAATTCAGCAAGTCTGAACGGATCGGCACTCCGCGCCCGTCCCGGAGCTACGTCGCCGGCTCGCGTGGAGGACAACGATGGCCTGTCGATTTGGATTCCGCCGTTGGAGATGGCTCTGGGTGGTCCGACAGAAGAGAAATAGAGACCGGGGAGAGGACGATCATGGAAGTGGGAGCCGGAGACGGACGCTACGAAGCAGGCCCATTCCAATTCTGAGACGGTGGGCCGACGCACGGCCGCGTGCAACCTGGGCCTGTCAGTTGGGCCGGCCTGGCGAAACATGGGCCTGAACGACCGGGCCGTGCCGTGTCGGTAAGATCGTGCGTTCGAGTCCGGCTCCCCCACGTCTAGGGTTAGGACGCCCCCTTTATAACCCCAGAGCCACCCCGCCGCCATTGCGCCGTAGAAACCTCGATCCGTTCGTCCCAGGTAAGAACCCGAGCCCGCCGTCCGCGGACCTCGAATCCGCCGAGGTACGCACGCGTCCGCCGCCACTCGTCTCCATCCTCTAACTGATCCACCCGATTAGTTGGCCGCTGTTTCGTTGCTGCGAGATTGCATCTGCCGTTCTGATTTCGTCTCGAGAGCATCCGTGATGTTACATCCAGTTAATCATCCTTGCACTTTGAGCTTCGACGGTGAAGAAAAACATTGGGGAATATGTAGTCTGAGATGCTCTCGTGTTCTTCTATTTCTTGTTGATTTATTTTTTGTTTGGGGCTTTGCGTTACTGACTTCAAGTCGCGGATCGATGATGCGAATATTAACTGCGTTATCTTTCTTGAACTTCCAAGTACTGAAGACACCATAATTTACTGAGATCCAAGGCGCGCTTGAAGTTTTCAAACTTTTTGTTTTGTTTCGTATGATTACCGACGACAGATGTTTTTTTATCTGAGTAATAGGCTCTGCTTATTCATGACTATGGCGGACTGGCGGCTTGTACTTTGGACATATGTCAACTACTATCACGACATAGTCGGTTATTTCTTTCCTTAATCGTTTTTTTATCTTTCTTGATTCGTTTTGCTCTGACTTTTGGTGGTTCTGTGCTTCGTCATCTGGTCATCGGGAGGATCAGTCTCTGACTGATCGGTTCCCAATCGACTCGTTCCCTTGAAGCAACACTGACCTGTTGTATCCTGAGCTTCTTTCTTTCGTGCCCCTAGGATGCGCCTCTCACCTAAGGGTACCGTGGCTCTTACATACATTATGCACAATTATATCTCTCTATTCTGGCGTTGATCTGAAATTGGGGAAATCAATATATGGCGATGATGATAAATCTAAGGCTTGTTTCTCAGTACATTCGCAGTTGCCGCCTAAGAGCTTTCACCCTGCCAGGTTTGAGAGCTGATGCTGCTAATTCCTTCCTTGGATGTCTGAGCCATGCTGATTTTCCCTATTTTTTTTTTGCTTCTGCTGGTTTTCGTTTTAGGGTGTGTTTATATCATTACTGATAGATCACTTGTAGTAATATCATCAATGCAGACATTTGTGTGTTATTTGTACACAAACATCTTTCATATATTTTGCACAATTATTAGATGCTGGTAGTCTGGTTGGTATGAAAGTGGGAAGTCAATTCATGGCGATGATGATAAAACTAAGGCTTGTTTCTCAGTACATTCGCAGTTGCCGCCTAAGAGCTTTCGCCCTGCCAGGTTTGAGAGCTGATGCTGCTAATTCCTTCCTTGGATGTCTGAGCCATGCTGATTTCCCCAGTGTATCTTTTTTTTGTGTGGTAGTTTTTGTTTTTTTGGGTTTGTTTTTATCATTACCGATAGATCTTTTGTAGTAATATCATCATGAATGCAAACATTTTTGTGTTATTTGTATACAAACATCTTACATATATTTTGTGCAATTATATTATAAGCTGGTAGTCTGGTTGGTATGAAACTGGGAAGTCAATTCATGGCGATGATGATAAAACTAAGGCTTGTTTCTCAGTACATTCGCAGTTGCCGCCTAAGAGCTTTCACCCTGCCAGGTTTGAGAGCTGATGCTGCTAATTCCTTCCTTGGATGTCTGAGCCATGCTGATTTCCCCAGTTTATGTTTTTTTTGCTGTGATGGTTCTCGGTTATTTTGTGTTTTTATCATTACTGATAGATCACTTGTTATAAAATCATCAATGCAAAAATTTAGTTGTGTTATTTATATATAGATATCTTACATATATTATGCACAATCATGATTATATTCTTGCACTCTGGTTTGTATGAAAGTGGGGAATTCAATTCATGGCGGTGATGATAAAACTAAGGCTTGTTTCTCAAAACATTCGCAGTTGCCGCCTAAGAGCTTTCGCCCTGCCAGGCTTGAGAGCTGATGCTGCTAATTCCTTCCTTGGATGTCTGAGCCATGCTGATTTCCCCAGTTCATGTTTTTTTGCGTGTGCTGGTTTTTGGTTTAGGGTCTGTTTTTATTGGTACTTATAGATCACTTGTTATAATATCATCAATGCAATTTATATACATATATTTTGCACTATTATATTATATTTTGGCAGTCTGGTTGGTATGAAAGTGGGAAGTCAATTCATGGCGGTGATGATAAAACTAAGGCTTGTTTCTCAAAACATTCGCAGTTGCCGCCTAAGAGCTTTCGCCCTGCCAGGCTTGAGAGCTGATGCTGCTAATTCCTTCCTTGGATGTCTGAGCCATGCGGATTTCCCCGGCTATTGTTTTTTTTTGCTTGTGCTGGTTTTAGGTTTATGGTCGGTTTTTATCATTATTTCTGGTAGATTACTTGTAATAATATCATCAATGCAATTTGTATACATACATATATTTTGCACAATTATATTATATTCTGGCAGTTTGGTTGGTATGAAAGTTGGAAGTCAATTCATGGCGATGAGGATAAAACTAAGGCTTGTTTCTCAAAACATTCGCAGTTGCCGCCTAAGAGCTTTCGCCCTGCCAGGCTTGAGAGCTGATGCTGCTTATTCCTTCCTTGGATGTCTGAGCCATGCGGATTTCCCCGGTTAAATGTTTTTTTGCTTGTGCGTGTTTCTGGAGGCTGTGATTGTCTTCCGCCAGCAGCTGAGATGGATTGATATAAATTTCGTGTAGGATCAAAGGTATGAGTACTCTAGCTAATTGGTAGACTGCAGTCAGGGGTAGGAAGAAAAGCTAGAAAATACTTTACGCACGGAAAGTGCATGGGCAACGCTGGAAATAATCTGATTATTGGTGTCCTTGACTAGTGCACCTGTCTGTGTTGTTTAGTTCTGTGGTAATAGACTTCAATGATTATAGGTATATGCGTTGGTTCTAGATGCAGTTCCTTTTCTGTAGTATTTAAAACAAATATTATCGATCAATCTGTTATGGGTCTATTGTATCTTCCTTTGTACCTGTTTGTAGTGTCTGATTATGGTTTTGGAGCGGTGATGATACATTGTGGACTAGAGTTTCTGATACTGCCACTTCAGTAGTATTTGAAGACAAACCCTTGGCTGTCTGAGCTCCAGGATTTACCAAATCATTTTGCTTTAGATTTGATCGACCTTGTCTGTAAGGTGTCATGCGTCCATTACCAATTCCAGTTCCAGAGGATGATTTAAATTCCTCATGGTGTATGTCTTGGACCTGACATGCGATTCATTTATTGGTGGCTTTCATTGTGCCAGCTGATCTTGGAAATGCACATATTATTAAATGTTTATTTTGACTATTTGGTTCAGTTCTGTATTTAAAATAAATTAGGTTGAACTTTGAAAGTGATTCTTTAAATGTTTCAAAGGTATATCTGATAGATTCTTCAAAATTCTAGTCTGAACTCTGAAGCTTATTTTGTTGAATATATGTGGATGATGATATCACAAGTAAAATACAGTTATCCCTGTCTTACTTCTTCGGAAGGGTGCTGAGTATACTTTATAATCTGACCCATCTACCTCATTGGACATCGTTGTTTTGACTTTCGTGTACAGTACTGGGATGATTGATATTTGGTCTTTTTCGTCGTAACTGGCATTTGTTTGCCTTGCCGACTACCCAAATTTTATATATTTTGTTTTCATTGTATTTAATGATTTGTTGCTGTTGATTAAACTAGATATATCGACAAGCATATGTCTCAATTGTCTTGTTGAAACCTGATGTTTGGTGAGGTCTTTGATTTATTAATGTTTCTGGTAATGTGTTATAAAATGGATATGTTTGATGAAGTTGTTTTGTCATGCTGAATTGCCACCCCTTTTGTTTGCTATTCTAAACTATGTTAGCTTTGTGGAGTAAATTGGCATATAAGGTTGGATGATGATTACAAGTGCATAGTTCAGATGATCTCACTGTGATTACTTGAACAAATAGTCTTTCGCTCCTAGCTGATGACCTTTACTGCCAATGCTGATAAAAATCTGTGTCAAACTATACTGTGCTTCGCAGCTGTTGAAAATTTGTCTCCAAATTATGTTTGTCATTGCTCTATTTTAAATATTTTTCACAAGTTGATCTAATAAATAAATAATTCTCCCTTTTTACCAAAATATAAAATCTGCTAAAAACAGTTTTGTAGATTAAGTATCTTTGCAAGTTTGCCATGTTATGGGTTCTGAAATTGTAGGATTTAATGTCATGTAGAATGTTGCCTATTGTAGTGTCTCTTGTAACTCTAAATCAAATTGTGTGATTCTCTTCCATCCATTTGATTTGTTTTTTATTATTCGCGATGTGATGATGAATCATTTAGGTTTTTGAGTGGTGGCAATTGTCACCGTGAGCCAACAAACCAAAAATGACTTCTCTTTCCACTGAGCATTGCCTTCATCTATTCCTCCCACTTCCATCTATGCTGTTTGTTTGTTGCTACATTTGCTTTCCTATATCTTTGTTATAGTTTGTCTCAGTGAAGTGCTCTTGACCAGGAAGTGCCGTATGACACTGTAAACAGCAGCTGCTTCTCTGGCGTTGTAAGTGTCCATCCTTTATCATAACCTCTGTGGTTTGGTCTAGGATGGGATACCATTTGCTCCGGCTTGATTCAGCTGTGTGCGTGATTTTAAACGGGTCTCTGAGGGATTTATTGGATGTTTTCTATCTTAATATTTGGTTGCTCTTATTTTGGCCCGATGCCACGTCTCCGGTAGCCACAAGCATTGACCGGAGATGCTACATTGTGCCAAGAGGAAGTTTCACATTTGATAGGAACCTGTGGCTGCAAATCTATGGTTACACAGAGCCGTTTTTTGTGATTACACCAGTCTGTAAGCTAGCAATTCTTGCATTGGATTTGGATGTGGGCAATTCACTTGTTGGTGATGATGATAGAACTAAGGCTTGTTTCTCAAAACATTCGCAGTTGCTGCCTAAGAGCTTTCGTCCAGCCAGGCTTGAGAGCTGATGCTGCTAATTCCTTCCTTGGATGTCTGAGCCGTTCTAATTTTTCCAGTTAAGTTTTTCGCTCCTAGCTGATGACCTTTACTGCCACTGGCACTGGATTCAAGGAGGTTCAACCAAGAATTGTGTGCTGGCAGAGTTTTGTGAATGGTATTTTGTGTCTGGCGGAGCAGTACAACCAGAATAGTTGAACCACAAGATGGAAGTTATTCTAAGAGTTTTTGGCTCTTATTTTGTATGAAAAAATAACTGATGGTTTCTGGATGGATATTTTTTACATAGCTTTGGTACACGTGATTGATTAGTAAGAGTTGCTTCTTTCAAATTGTCTGCCTCCGTTTGGTTCAGCTTTTAAAGCCAACTTCTGCTTTGAAAAAGCAGAATCTACCAGAGAGGTTAATTTTCGCAGTTTATTCTCCAAACGCATATGATTCTCCTGTGTAATTTCCGAAGCAGCCTGACCCCAGCTTCCATTTTGGTTATTTTTGGTGAAAAATAACCCACTGCCACTCAAGTTGTACCCTGTGGGCCTTCTTTCCGGTGTCATCGGCAAGCCATACGTCCTCACAAGCTGTGCATGACTCTGCCCTGGCTGCTGGTGGAAGAACGCTGGCTAAGTGTTGGCCGTGGCCTAGGGAGATTGAATTGGAGTGGTCGCTGGCATTTGAAGATGTCGCAGCGTGGAAATGTGAAATATTGATTTTCACTTCCATCTCAAAATGTTTGAATGTGATTGGAGGAGATATATGCATGTTTGGAATAAATTGGAACGAAATATTTTTATTCAAGATTGGTTGTAAAAATTGACATAAAAAAGAATCATTAAAAGTGATGATGTTCATCTAGAAATGCCATTATTGGTATTTACACTCGTCCGCATATGAACAGACTTATCATAGTATTAGAAGTATTACAGACAATTTACATCAAATCCACATTTTGCGCTTATTCCAAGAAAACAATTTAGTCACATGCAACTCCTAGAATTAGGGAGTAGCTCCCGCATAGAACCAGGGAGTATCCCTGAAATTTAGGAGTCCTCTTTTTCCCACCTAGTATGATCCTTTCTTTTATTCTCTCCCTTTACTCAAGGATGTCATCTGGGGGAGATTCCAAATTTCCTAATATTCCTCTAGTGGCTTTTATGTCCAAAACTAATGAAAATTACCTTTCTAAATCGTGTGTTATTTTCGTCAAAGCGGCTTATATCAAGAAAGAAGAAAGTAAAAGAAATTAAAAATGCAATTGTGGCAAAATTGAGAAATAAGTTGGTGCGCCTGCCTTGGCGGAGCGTGACTTGGAGGCGAAAGTCGACCCCCCCTCCCCAGGCTCGGCGTATTGGGTTGATGGCGTGTAGTTCGTTGCCTATGTGACCAGATTGGTCTGCTGTGCCGTGTGGCAATAGGTTAATACCTTGGGTGATCAACTTATTCAGTTATAATGGATGTTTTCTCCTAGCTAGAGGTTAGCTCATCTTGTTTTTTTTTTAAAAATCCGTGAGCATCTAGAAACAGAATGTCAGTTCCCATGTAAATCAACTAATTGCCTAGGCTGCAACAATGTGGAAATAGAGTCTGGCTTTAAGATTGAAGCATGCTTTGGTGATGAAGCGTGGTGGGGTGAATTCAACTATATTAGCAGGTTGTGTTGATTTGGCGTTATTTATTGGAAATGTCACGTTCAATCATTGCTCATACGAAACCAACAAAATTGCTCATGATTTAGCTAGAGTGTTTTTCTAATAAAGTTAATTGCAAATTTTTGAACAATATAACTATTGTTGCAAATTAATAAAATCCCACATAGTCCTCTTTCCTCAAAAAAATTTGTCGCTGGCCATCGGTGGGTAAAAAAAAAATCCTCTCTTAATTGCTATGTCAACACCTATGTGAATCAAGAAATTAAGTGCAATTTCATTCTTGAACATCGTCTGATGTTGTTACAGCAAAACCTGAAATTACATCAAATTAGGGTGAAAAGTTAAATTTTGCCCCACTTTGCTTTCGGTCAGGCTCCGCCACTGCGCGCCTAGGTTGTTAATCAACACCGAACATGCTAGGATCAGACGGATGTGGCTGCAATCAACTCTAAGGTGAAGCCATCTCCTAGCCTAGTGTTGCCTCCCACACCTTCAGCTGCATAGTTTCACGAGGGCCGTCATTGCAGTACCACGGGGTCAGGTGGGCTGGCTTATCAAACAATAGCAAAAATCTGGTCACCGAGAGGTAGGACCCAAGGAGTGACACATCCGGAGGAACCAACGAGCGCCATATGGAGGAACCAACCATATACTCTCAAAATCAGGGAGATTAGAGCTCTTTCAAGATTGTTTAGCTTGAGCCACTGGCGGACATAGAAAATAATTAGAGGGTGGGTACACCTACATTTTCTTTTGAGTTCCTTAATTGTGATAAAAAAATTCCTAAACACATATATTTAGCTAATATTTTTTTCAAATTTTCGGGGAGGCCACAGCCCACCAGGCCCACCCTGTGCCTATGCCCCTGGCTTAGCTCAAGCTACTTCAATTTTGTTAACAAGCACCGTGGCCACAAGGGAAGTGGCAACTCCCACATTGGTAGCTGACGAGGCAGGTGTGGATTAAATTATGTGATGTACTACTTAACATCCTGTGTTGCTGCCACCGTACAACATCCGCCTATCAGGATGTCGCTGGAGTTTTTTTTTTTTGTGACATACCCCAATAGGTGTAGTCATGCAAACATGACCCTATGCTTACAACAGTACGAGTACTTTGGTTTACCAACGGAATTACTCAGTTTAGGAATTTAAAGTAGCACAAGGAGAAACGCTCATAGGCAACTCGATTATGGACCAGAACCAGGAGTCCTTTCCCAAGCAACTCCAAAACAGACGCCTTCAGGCCTCAACCTTCTGCTTCGGAACATCTTTCATCGCATCATAAGCTTTCCTGTATATTCAATGGAGAACCATTAGATACTTGGGTTCTATATCTTCACGAGTTCTCATGGTGAAGACATGAGCGTGTACTACATACGGCATACTCCCTCCATTCTGAAATAG
Source organism: Lolium multiflorum (assembly GCA_030979885.1). Lineage (NCBI taxonomy): Eukaryota > Viridiplantae > Streptophyta > Magnoliopsida > Poales > Poaceae > Lolium > Lolium multiflorum. Next base: position 201,039,333 of record CM061747.1, read on the forward strand.
TCTACATTCTAGACTTAAAATTTGTTCTGAAATACTCTACATTCTAGCTTTTAGTCAACAACAACACTGAAAACGAAATGGTTTTGCTCTCTTTATTGGGCGTTGTTGTTTCCAATGTTGCTTTGATTGGTTGTCTCATATCTAAGTAGTACTAATAAATGCAATACTAGTTTGTCTCATTTTCTCTGAAATACTAGTTTGTCTCATATCTAAGTAGTACTAATAAATCAGAATGGAGGTGCGCTGAACAGTAATTTCAGTTCATCTCTAGTTAACCACCAACCGAAATGTATAATGTAACCAATGAGTAGTTTGCCAGAATGAAAACAAAATGAGGCAGATGGGATACCTTAATGCCTCCTCAATCTCAGTGTTGGCTGGGTCCAACTTGAGTCCATCCAAGAAACGTTGGCATGCACCCTTGTAATCCTGATGACAAAAAGCAAGTTGATGGTCAAAAACAATTTGCAGACAAACTGACAAAGAGGAAAGAACATCCGACAGTCTCTCCATGTAACCTTCAGCAACATCAGCGCCGCGCCCTGCCGGTAACAGGCCTTCGGCCAGTCAGGGCGCATCTTTCTACATTCGTTAGCATCTACCAACGCCTTGTCTCCGTCACCCATGAGAAGCGAGCAAACACTTCTGTTTGAGTACATGGTTGCATCATCCGGATCAAGCTTCATTGCCTACAACCAACATTCCAACAAGGCAACTAGTATATAAACACCGAGAGGGGAAATAGTATGAATAATTACTTGAGCCGGTATATAACTAAACCACGAATGAGCCTGGAAAACTAAGTCATTCAACCTGAAATACAACTACCAATAAATAGAACAAGGCCATACCAGACGGAAATAAAAGAATATATGGCAGTGCGATATTTTTTGACTGTCTTACCACTTGTGGATGTCATGCCGCTTTCTTATCACTTCATTCGTTATACACTATGTCTTAACCCGACCCAGAAAGTACCAACTCCTAAACGACAGTCCAGTTATACAAGTATACTACTAATGAGTGGTAAATAAAATACGGAATTTATCCTCAAAATCAGAGGAACACACCATGATAATCTACACACTTCATGTTTGACTTGCTGGAAGCACAACAATGCTTACTCTCCCTATGCATGCCTGGTACTCCCAGTCCAGAAAATGATGTCGGAGATTTATCTAAATTTGATTGTATCTATATACTAAATTGTGTTTAGGTACATTCAAATTTAGACAAATCTACACCATCCTTTTCGAGACGGAAGGAGTAACAAATTCAGCATTCAGGATGCAGACCCTCTGGGTAGGGACCTTGCCACTCTGTGACTCGAAATGGTGAAGCTACCCAGCTCCGTGGGAGAATTTGGATATATGGACAAGTTTTGTCCAAGATAATACTTTAGATCAATGTATTTGCATTCAAGAATAATGTAAACCAAGATCATAATCTACGAAATTAGGAACCTTGCTTGCTTCAGGTTGGGAGCTATGCAGCAAAAAAGTGGGTATGCTATAAATTATAACATATGGAGCTAAATGAAATGTTGCAAACGAACAATGTAATGATGCTTTAACATACCACACTGTAGGATCCTGCAGCAGAAAAATAATCCTTCTTCTTGAAAGAGTGATTCGCAAGTTTCTTAAATCCTGCTGCTCTAATTTTTTTTTTGGACACAGGCTCATCCTGAATCATCAAGATATCAAAATTAGTGAAGGCTTCAGATACAGAAAAAAATATATAATTTTAAACAAAAATACGTAGAATTGTGATCCAAAGACTTGAAACATAAGGATCTGATTATATACAAATATTTATTTTTACATTTTATGATTGCATACTTGTTAGTATATCCAAGCAGCTACGTGGGGAATTGTAAATAAAGAATTTATTGCATAAATGGCAAACTAAATTCGTACAAATCAGTGAATACAATGCTTTGGTAACTATGAAGATAAACCTTGTACGTCAATCTAAATATAGATAACCTCACCAGTGCTGAATATCTCCACTAAACCTCCACAAGCACATTGTAGGATACTATGCACCATCTGCTATTTTCTACAATAATTTCCATGTACCCTCTTGCTCACAATCAGGGATTACAGGTTCGAGTGGCATTATTTAATATTCATTTTGTTCAATTAACGTAAAGCTTGTCTTTGATTTGAACCATATTTTCCCAAAATACTTATAAAGGAAACAGTGGAAATAAATTTCAAATGGTGCGATCTTTAAATCGCAAGTTTTACAACTATGATACTGGCTATTGCCCGTTACCCCTATGTTTGACAAAACCCCACCAGACACAGAAATCATGTGAGCTTCTCTTTTCTTTCCGTCTCTTATCTGGTAACATGAACTAAATATTGACGTGAACAGTATTCACCTATCCCTACAAAGATTGGAATAGGAAATTGTTTAGATATTACTAAAAAAAGAATTTGTTTGGATCAAAACATTAGAAAACAACTTGCGCATTCAGGATTTTGATCTATCAGCCTGGTATAACGGTGTGCCGGTGCCTAACTAGCTTGACATCTCTAACTAACACCAGCTTTGTCAGCCTAGATAGTGATCCTCTGTGGATCATTGCCAAATTATGGTGGTAAGGGTGAGCCGCAAGTGAGTTCCAGAAACACTGCTTTGTCTGGTCCTTTCTCTCCTTGCAAATTCATCCCGCTGCCTTGTTTCTTGCATTCGCTAATGCACCAACCATGAAGAGAATGTAATTTTAACATCAATGCGATAATAGTCTCCTTTGAGGAGAATGTAATTTTAACTAATTTATGGTGTAAGAAATGACAAGCGAAGTTTTGCAAATGGAATTAAACAAAGGCCCATGCCCACAGAATTTTATCAGACTTGTTGGGATGTCATTAACGATGATACTATGGTTTTCGTGGAGTTTCATAAAGAAATTTTGCCATTACATAGTGAATTTTGGGGTAATAACCTTGTTACCAAAGGAACCTGAGGTAACTAAGATTCCACAATATAGACCCATATGTCTATTGAATTCAAGTTTCAAAATTTTCACTAAGGCAAGTATGAGTAGATTAAATGGTGTTGCTCTCAACGTCATTTGGCGTTATATACTGGAAGGGGTTGTCATTTTACATGAGGCGATTCATGAGGTACACTCAAAGAAGCTAGATGGAGTCATATTTAAAATTTACTTTGAGAAGGCCCAGGGCAAGGTTTGATGGCCTTATGTACTCTTCGAATGAAATGTTTTGCACCCTTATGGAGAGCATGGATAGAAAGCTTTATGCAAAAAGGAAGTGTTGCGCATAAAGTTAATGATGTTAGAGGTTCATACTTTCAGTAAAAAATGGGGGTTCGAAAGGGGCGGTCCTCTATCACCAATGATTTTTAACATTGTGGTTGATATGCTCCACATTTTAATCAATATATAGCAAGGAAGAAGGGCTGATAACTGGTGTCATCCCACATTTAGTTGGCGATGGTTTCTCCATTTTGGAATATTCCGGTGATACTATTCTTTTTATGGACCATGACTTACAGAGGGTTGCAAACATAAAACTAATTTTGAGTCCATTCGTGCAACTTTTTTGGGTTAAAAATAAATTTCCATAATAGTGAGCTATATTTTTGGGGGCTGCCAAAGAACGAGAAAACACCTATGGTCAACATTTTGGTTGTGGTGTACGATATTTTTTACATTTAAGTATGTTGGTATTCAGATTCATGTTTGGAAACTCCGAAACCGAGTTTGCACGATGAATGCGAATAGGTTTGAGAAAAGGCTGTGTTCCTAGAGAGAACAAATATTGCCTTGTGGTGGTCATTTAAATCTTGTTAATTCCATGCTAGGTTCCAAGTTGTATGCTTGTAGAGTTCATAAAAATAAATAGACCTTGCAAGTATATATGTGGTTTAAAAGAAGTAAATCTTACATCATCAGGAAGAATACGTTCGGCAGCAACGTCCTCCTTAATGCAATTGACGAAGTCAGTTGAAACAAGTTTTTCAGAATGGAGATTCCCCATAGCATAGGTTAGAGCTCCCTTGGTATCAGCACCAGCCTATCACAGAAAAAGATTAATTGTGTGTCCTCAAGATAACCTTGTTAAGCCTGTCCTCAAAATGAGCTGGGTAGCAACTTAAATTTCTGCATTTTCAGGAATGAATAGAAATCATAAAGCCAGCGTTTCAGAATGAGTTTTCAACAAGTTAATTTCGTTGAGTTCACTCTCATCATACTTGTGATAACAACATTGACAAGTAGGTCGGAAAAAAGGTTTAGAATGTGTCTACTGCATGTGGACAAATTGCAGTGTACTACGATTGGTACATGTTCACAAAACAAAGGCCAGCACAGGGAGTTGAACGTTCTCATAAAAAATAAAGAACTTGAAAAGGCTGAGATGAAGGTACAATACCCTAATCAGGAGAAGCATACATTTCCTTGAGTCAGCATCTACAGCTGCGATGAGAGGTGTCTTACCATTTACCATTTTGTTGCGCTGGTGACAAATATTTAAGATATCAGCGCTTATAGTCAAAATGATAATCAAGGGAATAAGATAAAATGTATACATGTATATTACTAAAAATAAACGGCTTCTAAAGGCAATACAAAATACATAAGCATACTGTGAAATTATAGATCAGATTCCAAGGTAATTACAAAATGCATCAGCATATTGTAAAATTATAGATACAACCTATTTTGTAGCTTACTAGCATTTGGTGAAATCCTTGAAATTTTGAAAGACACTGTCCCTTAAAAGGGAGCATGAGAACAAGATTGACTAAATTATATTGTGAAAAATATTCAAAAGACAATTGCAGCAAGAAGTTATTTTCAAAATCGATGTCAGCATATGCACTTATAAACTAATCTGGGGCTGTGTATCTAATGGGAAACTAAAGGCAGAAACATATGCACTTATAAACTTACGTCTGCATTGTGGTCTAATAAAATCTTCATAATGCCATCATGCCCATAAGTAGCAGCGCAATGAAGTGGTGTCCCGCAATAAGCTACCAGATCAATATGGGCTCCTTTAGCAAGCAACAGTTCAACAGTTTCACAATCTCCTGAAAAAAAGCATGAACTTGCTCCATAAGAGGATAGGTATTTCTGTGAAATTTTATTTCTGAAGAAAATACAATCAGAAATTTACTGGAGCAGAGGATAGGATTTTCGTTGGACGATTTCTTTCTTTTGAAAAAGCCTTATGCACCTCACTCGGCCTTGACCATGTGCCATAAATAACGACTTGTATGGATATAGTAGGAACTAAAGCCAATACATTCTCTGTGGCTACATCATCTATTACCATGTGAAACGAAGGAAAATAGATCCTAGTAAGAAAACAATACTTAACCACACCATAATAGAACTAAATTGAAAAGACAACATAAGAAAAATTGCAGCGCACAAATGCATAACAGAGGCATGTGTTTGTAGAGGTAGACCTGATATAACGGCTTGGTGTAAAGGGGAACACCCATCGTGTTTGGCCTTGTTTGGATTGGCACCATGATCAAGAAGATATTTGGCTATACCCACACCCTTAGAAGGTATTGCGAATAACAGAGGTGTTCTACCTGTCAAGCACACAGTAATGTAGCTTATTGATTAAAAAAAAATCTCTAAAAGCATAACTTTCACACCCAAAAAATAAGCAAGTTAGGGTCGTAACACCACTATCTTTTCTGGAAAGTATAAACTGTAGAAATAGCTACTCGACATACACTGAGTAAACCAACTGAATTTCTATATATATGAAGTAAGATGACGTATTCCGCAAGACAAGATGGCACAAATGTGCAGCATATGAATAAGCGAGCTGATTTCATATAGTATATAATTGCAGCATACGCATGTGTGCAATAAATTAAGTAAATAACACAATACTGGACAGTAATTATTTACCACCGATGGGGCCTACTTATGTTAGCCATTATTACGTAGGATAGGATATTAGGTGAGATATAATAACTGAGCCTGGGCTACTCTATTTTGTTATGAGGCAATATCATTCAACTGTTTTTATAAAATACGCAGGTATGGACATATGTTAGCATTAATGAGATAAATTGCAGGGTGGCAAATATACAGAGCAGCAGATAGATGTTATTATATGATGATGAGTGAGCACAATAGAACATGAAACGAAGCAAGTGCGAAACCATGCTATTTCCTTCACACTAGCAGGCATAACCTTAGCAACTAGCAAGCACAAAATAATCAGGCACCATATTATGAAATAATGACTAGCTAAGCCCTGAAGATGAAATAAAATCCCTATAACCAAAACAGAGCCCACTGCAAATATAAAATAGCAATTGGTGAAATTTGAGTATTTGACAGACCCATATTATATATTTTCTTAGACCGCCTAGAAAGAAGAAACTAAAACGAAATGTACGTGTTGACAAAATCCTAAATCGATATAGGGTTTCATTCAGAGGGACCCTGACCTTCCTTGTCGACACCATTGACATCAACCTGCAGCTCCTCGACCAGGTACCTGCACACCTCCAGCCTCCCTCTGCTGGCGGCGACGTGCAGTGGCCCGAGACCCTGTAGCAGCCCGACATCTTCCACCCTCAGCGCTTCCACCGCCTCCTTGAGACTGCCCCTGCCTGTGTCCAGCTTCATCACCAGCTCTGCAACGGAATGGATCTAGAGAGTCGGCGGTAGATCTTTGGAGCGACAGATCGAGAAGGGGCCGGAGGAGAAGGCCACTTACCCTTGAGGAGAGGGAGATCGCCGTCGGACGCCGCCTGAAATACCATGTTCAACATCAGCCCGCCGACTGGGGAGAGGCAGCGTTAGCGTTTGGTTTGGTTGGGGATGAGAAGTTGATGAGAAGTGGACAGTAGGAAGGGCTTACCTGTGAAGGGTGCGCGCGGCGGCGCCATGTCGTGGATCGGGAGCAGGAGATGGTAGGGTTTATGGTGGTAGGGAAAACCGGCGAGGAGAGGGCAGATTTTGTTTGAAAGGAAAGGGAGGGCAGGAGCCAGGAGGAAGACCAAACAATCCGCGCGAACGGAAAGGAAAAAATATTGGCCACCCGGCCCACTTCAGGAATCATGCGTTTCTTCGGATGTGGCAGCCGCTGCAGTCGGTGAGATTGCAAGGTACAGTATCACAGAACTTAGGGCATCTCCAGCGGCGCGACGCAAATAAGAGCGACCGTTTTCGTCGCCATGATCGGAAATACGTCTGGCACCACCTCCAGCAGGGAGACGCAAAGTGACCGGGCCGTCCGCGGAGACGCAAACCTGACCCAAATATGCGCCTCGGATGCGTCTCGCGGTGCGGACGCGAGTGCCCGCCGCGTCTGACGCTTCGTCGGGCCCGCCGCAGCGACCTGCGATGTCTTCTCGAACGCGCCGGCGCGCCGCTGCGTCGCTTCGTAGTCTGCGCCACGTTAATGGCGATGGCCGGCGGCCGCCCACCTCCGCCAACCACGTTAATGGCGACGCCCGCGTCCCGCGGCCACCGCATGCCGCCGGCCTATATAAAGGGCGCACGTTATTCTTCCTCGTCCACTCCTCCAAAGAAACCCTAGCCGCCACAAAGCTCGACCGTAGCGCCGCCTAGGTGTTCCTGCGACGCAGCCCGGCCCGCGAGGAAGTCCATGGCCGGTCCTGGTGGCCGGCGAGGCGGTCGAGGCCGCGGCCCTGGCGCCCCGTGGCGGCAGGGGCCGCCGTGGTGGAGCAGCTACGGCCGCACGCTCGCCGTCGCCTGCGCCCTCCTCGTCCTCGCAGGAGGAGCGCGCCGAGTTCCTCCTCCGCATCGACGACGACCCACTCGGCATCAAGCGGCTCCCGGACAAGTTCGCCGAGTTCGTCGACGGCGTCGAGCGGCGCAGTTGCAGCTACGGAGCTGCAACTTCTACCGCTGGACCGTGGAGGTCTTGTTCGACGGCAGGGCAAGATGTACCTGCACACGGGGTGGGACAAGTTCGCCCTCGACCTCGAGCTCGAGCCCGACTGCCAGCTCACCTTCCTGTACGAGGGTGATGGCGAGATGATCGTCAAGGTGTTCGACGACACGGCGTGCCACAGGTACTACCACACCGGCGAATCCGGCTCGGATACCAATAGTTAGAACTTAGAGTGTTCTTTGTTTGCAGCGAATCCAGTAGTGCAGGTTTCTGGATGTTCGTCCTCGGTAGAACCAACAAGAGCACCATCTCCTCCCGCTGGATTTTTCAGTTTGGGTGATTGGGTGTGCCCTCGAATGTTCTTTCTTTGCAGCGAACATACGGAAATCAACACAATTGGTTTCTTTTTTTTTTAAATGTTATATTTGTGTCGACCATGGTTCAAAATATGTGTTAGTTTGTGTAAACCATGTTCCAAACTATGTGTTAATTTGTGTAAAATCATGTTTTAATATGTAATATTTGGAACTACGTTTAAATGGAGAAGAGGAAAAAAAAAGAAAAAAAAATGCGTCGCCCTACTGGAGCAGCCCCCCAGACGCAAACGAATGCGTGGACAAAAACGATTATTTTAGCGTCCGCAGCGCGACGCAAACAGATGCTCGCGGACATTAAAATGCGTCGCGCCGCTGGAGATGCCCTTATCTAGTATTAGAAGTCTGTACCTTTTTGCCTTTACCAAATTCACACCATGATGTTAAGACGCGCATTACCCGTGTATACATACTAGTGTCTGCTAAATGGTGAGAGTCTTGTTTATTTATATCTGCTATAAATGGGGCGCGGTTCATCTTTGAAATTTCTATGCGAGATACAGAAATCTAACCTACAGAAGCTATTCAGACCCTGAGACTATTGTCTAGAACCGACAAAAAATCCACAATTGGAGCAAGTATTGAAATGTTGAAGGGAATCCGCTGCCTCCCGTACAAATAAAAAGGAAACAACTGATACGTCAAACAGACTAGTAGTACTCGCATTTCAACAAGATAAAACAGATTCGCTTGCAAAATGATGATGCTGCATGCTCCCAAAAAGTGTAGTCTGACAAGCCCATTGTCAGTACAAAGATTTGCGTGTGATTATATCATAAATTACTTGTAATACGAAGGCAAGCGCATTTTATTAACGAAATCGAAAGCACATATAACTGATCTACTGAAACTAATTTGATGCATTTTGATTAACCTGCATGGTTTGAATGAATATTTATTTGCAGCGGATGATACCATCGAGAGTAGATATAGAATTCTGGTTCAGAAAGGGTAAGCTGCTAGTCTCCTATCGAACTGAACAGAACATTGCTAATCTATGTTTTTGTTGTTCTCAATATCACTTATTGTCTTGCTTACATAAATAGATGAGTTGAACAAGCTTTAAACACCACGCAGAGAGGTGAATAAATCCCCAAGCTGAAAACTCAAATCCTCGCAAGAATATACCGGACATCGTGGAAGGCAGAAGCATCCGGTCAGGCACTTCGATCCGAACATTCAAATCACCAATTAATTAGATTCTAAGGTTCCTATGTCGACGTCTACGTGGAACCTTGTCAAAACTCCTTTCATGCTCTTCAAAATCGGTCTCTTGAGCATGACTAAAGCAGCAAGAGTGGTCGGAGTCTTCGGAGTCATAACCCTCGGCGTACAAATAGCCCTCGGCGTACAAAAAGTTACAGTCACCCTCATCAAGGCAATTGTAGTATGTGTGATAACCATAGTAATGATGGCTACCGGTCTCGAAATACCTGGCGAAGTCATTATATGCATAGGGATATAGCTTCATCGTCTTGACCCTGGCTCGCAGGCTACTATCTATATGGACATTGTAGCAACCACGGAGGTCAAAAAACTCAAGGTGAGGGCAGTTGTCAAGGATGATCGTTAGCCCTTCGTTGTCAAGGTTGTTGCCGTAGAGCTGCAGGGAGCGTAGCTCGTGCAACCTTGCAATGGCCAATGCTTCGCTGTTGTTGGGACGATATCTTGCTCCTTTGTAAAATTTGAAGTGCTTCAGTTGCGGACAAGTGGTGGCAACATGCTCAATAATCCCTGCGACACATCCACCATAATAATGGTAAAGCTCCAGCTCCTCCAACAAGGGCCACTTCTTTATTGCTTCTCTGAATGCTCTAGTGTTAACAGAGGATTTTGTAAGACGAAGGCTCTTCAATAAGGGCGCCCTGCAAGAATAGCATGTGATATAAGTAGCTTGTAATATGCCGGTCAAATATACAACATCATGATTGACCAAAGAGTAAAAAATCACAGGGAGCAATCGGAAATAAGAGAAATATCCAGAAGAAGGAAAATAACACTTCCTTACTGCTCCTCTAGAAAAATCACTTTATTGATACTCAAGCATTGCATTTTCATAGAATTGTTTCTTAAGGAGTACATTTACTTTGTAATGATCAAGCATGACAAATACTAGCATTACTTTTTGTCTATGATCCTTAACTGCAGCGACCTTGCCATATCAATCCAGGCTGGGGCTGCCTCTCCAGCAACCGCGGTTATCCTATGTGAGCCTCACCCGCCAATCACGGGTGGCTGATGATGAGAAGGGGAGTGTGGGAGGATGACAGGGCGATGATTAGGGTTTTATCATGTCGTCGCCTTGAGAACAAGGCGAGCGAAAAATTCTTATTCCGTTAAATATTATGGTTGTTGTATTGTTTCTAACACTATCAAAATTGTGCTACGTTTTCAGAACTTAGACAATGAGAATTCCAATCGTAATGGTAGTATATGCTTTTGAGAGACATGGGTTACATATCTTCTATACGTAAATAGCTAGTTGTGCTAGATTTCCTTGTGCATGCGTTCTTCCACGTCACCTTAATTATTGATAGCCGTTCGGTCAAAACTGTGTGATATCAGCAAGTCAGGCATGTACCCATAACTCCATAAGTTACTCTTTTAGATTTCTTTGCACATTAATTCTTCCACGTCACCTTAATTATTGATAGCCATCTGATCGAAGTGGTGTGATATGAGCAAGTCATGCTCATGCATGTATCCATGAGTTACCTTTTCAGCATTAATCAATCCATGTGAACAATGCCACATCATCAAGTCATGCATGCCTTTTATTCAGGGAAATCAAGCCGTGCCCATTATTCACATTTTAAATTTTGCATTGATGGTATATATGTTGGACGATTAGAGCAAACATATATAGTTCATGATTCACTTTTTTTTTTGTTAAAACAAGGTGTCACGCTGAGTTCAATTAAGAAAATATCCTTTTATACATTTTTTCACATACTTACATAGGTTCTATTTAAAAAATGTAAACGGAGAACACTCTTTCATTTTTTTAAATAGTTTTAGTTGCTTCTAAGCACATATTTATGCATTCATTTTAACATGATTTTCTTGGCATCATCTATTTATACAAAACTAAAGATGGTAATTTTACCCATAGGTAAAGGTACACATAGGCACTGTACCTATATATGGGTAAGATATGAGTACATTTGTATATCCGTGGGTAATACTCATGCCCTATATTTCAAGTCATGGGTAGGACATGGATACATGTCTATACCCTGCCTGTTTATACCTATCATGTGGACCTGTAGAGGTCCAACCAATGCAGCCCAACAGCACACGGGCGCAAGGGTTTTGTCAAAGCCTCAATTCAACTGATAATTTTCATGTATATGTTGCTAAGTTGAGATAATTGTTTTTTTTGAGTTAAATATGCTACTTGATAAATGTAAAATCGTGAACATTCATATACTGTTTGGTCTGCTCGTTCGGTATCCAATAGGTATGGGTACCCCCCATGTATGATGTGTTCAAAGTTTTATACCGTAGATACGGGTATGGTAGAGTTTTATACCTACCGACTATAAGGATATAAGCATGATATTGCTCTACCTTGTCTATATCTATCCATTGGTAAACATACATTACTACCTCTGCTAGTTAACAGACACGGCTCCAAAACATTTGCCATTGTTTTGTAAAGAAAAGGTGTTTTTATGCTTCTTTTGCGGTGAGAAGAGGAAGTAAATCGATAGACATACATATACCAGAAATTTCTGGATGCATTTAGACCAAATCGAGGACGGAAGAACAAATTAATGATAGTAATGAATAGAGATGCGGGTGGTGGGTTGAACAGAAATCTTACTGATTGCCTAGTAAAAGGATGAGGTCCTCATCGACGTAGTCATCGTCGCCCACGAACTCCATGCACTGCCCAGAGCTGAACCAGATGGCAAACCGCGCCATCCTGTTGAGGCTGATAGTCTCGCGGAAGAGCAGGGAGTGTCCGCGCAAGTCGATGCGGCGCCACAGCTCGGGCTCGCGCGCGGCGCTGCGCCAGGACCGGCACGCCCTCGACGCGCCGCCGAACATGAGGTCGACATGGTCCAGCTTGTGGAAGACGTGCAGGAGCGCGTCCAGCGGCAGAGCGGCCCAGTTCCTCCTCCTGGATCGTCTCCTTCGGATCCGACTCAGCCGTCGCGAGCTTCCGTCCCTGGGAGCCGGCGGTGGCGGCGGCGATAACAGCGGCATCGATCACGATGTGGAGCTGTGGCGTCAACCGGGCGAGATCGAATTGGTTTGATGGACTGCTAGGCTGATCGGTTCTCACGGATATGTGTTTTCCCTATTTTTCATCAGGAAAATAAATCACCGTCGTTTTCCTGCGAAATTATAGTGTGTGCCCGTGCAATTCGGTATCGTTCTGTGCCGCAAATTTACACGAAAACGTAAACACGGATTTTGTTTTGCTACTATATATTCTCTTTTTTTAGACTAGTTAGTGTACACATCTTGATTAATTAAATCAAATCAAAATGTGGTACAGAGTATATGATTTAGGGTTTAGGATTTAGAGGTTAAGATTGTTGGCAAGGAGGTGGAGTGTGTGGCGGCAAAGAATGTGGCGGATGGCACGATGCTGTTGCTGCTGTCAAGGTTAGTAGCAAGGAGGTAGAGTGTGGTGGATGGCAGGAGGTGTTGCCGCGGCATAGCCGATGCCGCCCGACTCCGCCTATTCCACCAGCTACTCGGCGTCCTGTCCATGCTTGGCTCAAGGGGAGATGTTGCATATGCTTAGCTCCTGATCACCCCGCTGCTCTTTGTTGTGATCCCTTCAGGTGCTCTCGTTGCCTTGAGAATGGACATCGGGCACGTGATTGTCGTAACGCTTGGCACCCTCTGAGCTCGTTGGCAGCCCTGTCGCGTCGCAGCCCCGTCAAGCGCATGCTCCTCGCCGAGCCTAGGTTGAGGCCTCGCTCCAGTCCAATGTGCCTCACCGTCGGTCTTGGCGTGATAGTTGTTTCTTCTCCTGTTGGCTCTTCGGCCTCGCCGGATAGGCAATCCGCTTTGGAGAAGCAGGCCGAGTTGTTTCAAGAGGCCATCCGTCCTCTCCACGAGGCTGTTGACTCCTTGCATGGATGGTTGCTACTGTTTGGGGATTTTCTGGAGCGGGTAAAAGCTATGTTGGGTAGGATCTCCCGAACGCTACCGATCCTTTGGTCCTGCCTGCGGATCCTTTATGGTTGTTTCTCACCATGCGCTAAGGTGGGCTCGGTGGTCAAGGCTCCAGTCATGCAGATCACGCCCGAGCTCTTGGATTTGTGTGGTGATGTGGTGATGTGGTGATGCCTCCTTCTGTCACTAAAGCGAGGTCCGACTCACATGAGATCTCGGATTTGGCTCCTTCGCCAAGTCAGACACTTGGCTTTGAGAGTAGTGCTGTTGTTGGAATGTTGGCGTTGATGTCTCTCTTGATGGGTGCCCCAAATGTCACGGCATGTCTCTGTTGGTGTGGTGTTGGCGTCGCTTTGTGGTCTTATAAGCTGGCTAGAGTGGGTGTGTGACCTTGATGTTTTGGGTCTTTTTTTTGTCTTGGATGTGGATGTGTGGGTTTGATCATGTTGTTGTAGATTTTTGTCCAATTTTCTCCTAAAAACTAGCCACTCTCTTTTTAGCTAATGATGAGGCAAAGCTTTTACCTTTTTTAAAAATAATGTGATATACTAAAGTAGTAGAATCGATGATCGAGGAATAGACTGCTGGAGGGCTCGCCCATATAGAATCGTGCGGCTGTTTAGGCCATCTAAAAATTCTTTTTGTTGGGCTTGGGCCACACAGCACAGCGGAAGTATAGCTGAGCGGTTGTAATGCTTGTTTTTTTTTAACAATCAATATCACATATATTCATAGCAACAAATCTGTGTGCATGCACGCAACCATTAAAGCAGTTATACAACATCGGCAAGAGTACCAACACCAGAATAATAACCGACTAGCTTTGTCATCGTCGATGGAGAGTCGAGAGTACGAATTACCATTGTCGAGGACGTAGCAGCCGGAACAAAAACTGCGAGGATAATCCTCCTCGCGGCAACAGCGACAAAAGATCCAAAATCGATTTGGCGAAGCAAGATCCGAAGACCCATACCTAGAAAATTTTGATTGTTCAACACCACCATTAACGCCGAGAAGAAGATCTCGTCGCCGAACGAAAGACCGAAGATCACTTATTGCAGACGATGCCATCTCCATCGAGGGGAAACCAACGGCTACCAAAATCCTAACATAATCTAATGAAAACAATATTTTTATTCGAAACTCCACGCATAGATCGGATTCCCCACTCCTCCTGACGCCGGCGAAGCCGACCGGAGGATGGAGAACCAATCTATGGAGGAGGATAAACTAGAGGCGGCTAGTTTAATCGAGCTAATAAATCTCTAAAATTACTTACTAGCACCAGCCGATAAGGAAAAACCCATGCGAGCGACCAAACACGCCCCAATACACTGGCAACTGGCAAGTGATGTTTCTGTGCACCACCGATGCCTTTACATCATCGTGTTCTCTGAATTTTCCTCATACCTTTCCTGCCAATAATTGGATCTGCGCTGATAGAGTGATCATAGACTGACAGTCCTTCTCAGTCTCAGATCAGATGCATCACTGCAAATTGTTTGCTGGCTGGGACAGAGGAGGATGGTGCCGGGCGGCCATCGGAGATTCGGAGTTGGACAAGAGTCAGAGAGATGGAGCCCAGCACACACCCAATCCTGTGTCCTCGCAAGCAACACCATTTCTACTGCATAACCATCATTCAACTCTCATCTGATGTGTTTCCACACCCACCTTGTGCAGCATTTGGATTTTTATGTGTTCGTGAGCAGTTCATGATCATTCTGCGGTAATACGGTTCGGTTCAAGAATTGGCATGCGAAAGCATAAAGAAACTAGTTCTTCATATAACCACAAGAAAAAAAACTTAAATAAAACACAAGTAAAAGAAGCTAAATATGAACATAAACATGGTGGGTTTATGTATCTGTCTGATCCAGTAATACAGATGATTCGACAAATTTTGAGCACTAAGTATTAGCAAACTTCTTGTTTAGTCTGCAAGCTCGCCAGGTCCAACGAAGGGAGACGGTGAAGGGGGGAAAAGATTGCTTCTGGGAAGAACTCTATACATGTGCACTCAAAGCATCCTTATTTTGGGAAGCTGCCTTCACAATAATATTGCAGAATTTCAGTTGCTGGGCTTCTGGTCTGTACCAGGTGATGCCTGAAAACGGAAGAAACACATTTCAGGTAGAGTTGCTATGAAACTCAGGCTGCTCAACTGCAATATCAATTAGATGATGTGAAATCTAGGAAAAATCAAGTGCTCTGATGATGAATACTTACCCCAACTGATGTCACAAAACTGCAGACTGCACATTTGACAGACCTTGCGCCGTACTGGTACATCAGCAGCATTCGGCAATTCCCGCAGTTTACATGCGCAACCTGATTCCCTGCGTTCAAGGACAAGGGAATCATGTTTCATTCAGAGTGTTTGAGATTAGATAAGCACAGATCAAGTCTATGCACTCATCCTTATGAGTTATGAGTTCTTAGCAAACGTGGAGATTATTCAGAAGTCAGGACTCAATGCTAGCGATATCATTCAATCTTTGTGTTTGTGAATCATCCAGCAACTGTAGGACATGTTTGTCGGGCTTAAAATTAGGAGATATTCATCAAACTTTGGTAGATCTAGGACATCCTTGTCAAACCTTTACTTTTCTGAATCACAACAAATGCATCCATCCTACTGTCCAATTTCGATGAGTGTGACTTCAGGATAAGCCAATTTTACGATGTTAACAGTTATCGACTGATTGCTAGAGCTTTTCCCACCTCAAAATAGATTCTGTTCAGAATGAGGATTTAACATACACAAATCAACGCCAACATTGTTTCGGAAAGGCAATCGAAACCAGTGGAATATGCCACTTGCAACTGAGGAACGGAGAAAGATAGAAAAACTTTGGTTAATGTACCTTCCATTGCCAGGTTGACCGTGTGGCAGCAAGAACATTGTACACTTGTCGCACCACGTATGTACATTAGAAGAGTGTGGCATCCTCCGCAAACTAGCTGCGCCATCTCGGTCCCTGCACCAAATCCGGGTGGAAAATTCATTCGGGCAACTGCACTTTACGATATTGTCCAGTTAATGTAAAGCTTTTTGGGTTGGTTTAAGGGGAGTACAATTTATCCCCCTTTGACCTGTCTTACATAATCGTGAAATCTGCAGCTATATGTCTGTACACTGTACATAGAAAAGAAGCAAAATCCTCCACCCTTGAAAAACTTCTGAAGTGAAGTGCACAGATTAACCAGAGAACCAATATGAGTTTGATTCAAGTGCATACCGGGAGCCGGCACGGTGGTCACAGTACTGCAAACTGCGCAGCATACTGACGGTGCACCAGCAGGATACATGAGCAGATTCCGGCACCCGGAGCAGACAAGTTGGCTTTGAGCCCCTGAAATTGCACAAGCATGGAACCTTAGCTCAGTGGCTGAATCTCACCTACCAATAACCGGAGGTTTCAATTTCAGAAAAGCAAATGCAATGGCAAAACCAGCAGAGAAATTTCTATGGCTTAATTGATATCCTGAGCTCAATCTTCTGTATCAGAACTTCAGAGAATACAAAAACAGCAGAAGGAATTGCTATATAAAACTCCACTTCCTATATTTCTAATCCAAAAATGGAATACAAAACAGGAAGGCTGCTCTTTTGTGTCAAATGAAACTTCAATTCCTATACATCTAGTCCAAAAATCATGAGGAAGCCTGGACGCTTATGCCGTTTACATCTTAATTTTTCGGGTGGTTAAGAAATAAGAAACATCAAATGATTTCTCAAGGAAAATAGAGAACAATTTCCAAATCTGTCTCTGTTCTTGCAGTACCCAGTTGGAGACCATACCGGCATTGGGGGTGGGTGGTGTGAAGGGCACAGGAGGAGTTGGATAAGGGGCAAGGGGAACCGGCATTGCCGTGCCCGCGGCTGCCTTAGCCGACGTCGTCGTTGCTGTCGGCGAGACTCCGCACACTCTGGTGGAAGTCGAGGGCTAAGAACTGATTGCCTTCCCCTGCATGAAATCCTGCAGAGAGCGTCGGAGATTCCGATGAGAACACTTCGGTTTTACAGAAAAAACATCAGCTTCACGGTAAATCGAGCGTCAAGGAAGCAATTAGAGAAACAGAGTGTCTGCCTTAGCACCACTCATTGCAGCAACAAAGTCAAGCACCGAATCACCTGCTCGCTGCTGGACTGTGCTACCGCTACCGACGCTCGTCGCCGCACAGCACTTCTGCCGCGGCCCGCGGACGCTAGTCGCCGTTGAGCCCGAGGAAGAAGGCGGGCTTCAGAGGAAGAGGCGGGTCCGCATGGTGCCACCCCGGGCAGACGAACGCCTCCGGCTTTGGTTGCTTCGCTCGATCTGGTGCAGATTTCCGTTGAGAGAGACAAATAAGTTTTCCCCGCGTAACAAAGTGAGTCGGGAATGCGGCGGATAATGTAAGCACGATACTATGGTTGAGAACGTGGATTCTCTTTCTTATCCTCTTATTATGCCATGTGGACCCGTATGAACTTATTGCGCCATCCGGTTGTTTGTAAAATTCATTTTTTGTAGAAACTTATGTGAACATTTATGTACATGTGGTTTTAGAAAGATAAGCAAGAAGTTCTACTCGTATAACAAAATGGTCAAGAGTTTGTGATTTTCTCCTTTTATCGTTTCAAACAGGTTGTTGTAGAATTTCCTGGCGGCTTTCATTTCTCCGCTCTCCACATGAATTTATCACCTTTCCATAAAAACATTTGTATTTTTTTAACTTTCTCTAATCTAAATTAATTGACTCAACTTTATTCAGATACAAATATATTTAGACATGTTTGTTGACTAGATATATTTATATCTAGACAAAGTTGAGTCAATTAAGATGAATTGGAGAGAGTGCCATGTGTTCCAAACGGGCATAATGGCATGTGGGAAACTCAAAACAGAGACCGAGCTACGCATAGCCCTTTATTTTCAAACAGAATCCGTATTTTAAAGTTCAAAGAAAGACTGAAACAAAGTCTACAGCTAGCCAATGATGTATACTACAAACATGGAAAATCTTTAACGAAATACTTTGAATTCTAGGCTACACAAAACTGACAAAATCCGACAAATTTTATACTATTAATTATTGCACATTTCAACACTACATACTTTATTAGATTTTGTTATTTTTGTATAGACTATAATATAAAGAATTTAGTATTGAGATTTGAGAGATTTGTAATATTGTAATATACATCATTGGTTACCTCTATGATTATTTTCAGATTTTTTTGTTTAAATTTAAATACAAAACTTGAGTGTTTGAAAATAAATAGCTACATGTAACTCGTACTCCATTCTTCCACTCCGAGAACTGCAATACGTGTCATAGAAAAGACAAAGGATCATGTTATACAGTGGCTTATCTCTTAGCATTGTCTTCAAGAAATAGTTTGCACGCTTCTAAATATTGATATGATAACTTTTAAACTGTAAGATGTGTGGTTAAGAGAAGACATCTGATATAAATATGATAAAGAAAAGCATCTTAGCTTTTTAACTAAGATATCATCTGTTGTTTTTTAATCTTCTCTTAGTTAGATCGAATGCACACAAGCGCCCAATTTTAAATAAATAAGGTCAATACGGCTCTTCTCTTAATTAAGAAAAGAAAAGCCTCTTTTTCAAAATCTCTCTCTCTCTCTCTCTCTCTCTCTCTTCATAACCAGGAATCATCATACATGGCACTATTAGAACAACATCAGTGTACTTGATATAAGAGAAAATGAAGCGCATAACAGCTATACTTAGGACCCGGTTATGTTGCATGCATAACCGCATAAGAGCATCTAATCGGAACTCAAGGGAAATTAGTGATTACTGTAAAAAAAATGATATACTCTAATACTTTACCAAGTCATCACCATATTTCAGTTGTGGAAGAAAAATTTCAAAATGACCTCTCAAATAGATTTTCACAAAATCTACGACCTTATTTTGCCATGCGCCATTGAACAAATGGATAAATCTTCGTTGGACAACTAGCCAGTCAGCTAAGATGCCAATAATGCAGTATTTACAGACTAAGGCATAGCCTAGTGGTGGGGAGGGGCTGATGTCTTCCCACCCACCCGAGTTTAAGTCCTCATGCTTGCAATTTCGGTGATGTTGTACCCCCTCTATCAAAAATACCACGTGGCCCCTCCCACGTTGGAAATCAATAATGCAGTATTTCACGTTTCAGATTCAGGAAATAGTGGGTGAGAAGATGCCACGTGAACAATAGAAGTAACCAAGCGTCCAAGCCCATACAAACAGATCTGGGCCACGCGCATATTGTGACACAGTGAAACTGATCGAATGTATGTAAGCTGTCCTTGGTAGTATACGTCATAGTGACGTCTGGCATTGGTAATGCTTGTGCATAATAATTCAGGAAGAAGAAACGATTTGTATGTAGTTAATCAGTATCCTATAAGCATGCAAAAATGCAACGCTAAATTATTTGATTCCAGGCTACGCAATGATAAAGTCTAATAAATTTTGGTGTTTCGAAATATGCACTACTCACTACACATATCCATACATTTTTCTTGTAAATTTTTTGAACTTGTAAACATGAATTCCAATTTGGAAAATTAAGATATGATCGGAGCTCAAGAGCCAGAAATCCCTGCCCACTCGCGGAAAATTATATGTCCGAGTAGCAACTAACAGGAAACTTTATTAAAAATCAAGGTAAGGATGAAACTTCATAATTAATTTGTAAGCATGGCGTGATAATTTGTTCTACCCCTAAAATAGCATATATAATTGTTATTTTCTAATAAAAAATTCAGATGTATTGTGCTTGCACTCGACATATAGTGCAAAATCACATATATTTGAAAAAAAATAAGTAATTTAGATTTTTCAATTTTCATACGAACAATCCTAGTTTTCATGCCATATCACATGATGAATATGCAAGCAACGGAAACTTTAGGTAGAGTCTCAGGGTGTGTTTGGTAACCAGTATGACCCTAGCATCACTATCTCTCCCCATACATGCTGAGGGAATATAATTTGTTGCTTGAGAGCGAAGACGTTTTTTTGCTAGTATGTATGTGTTGAGATATGTCTAGGTTTGGTTACCTCCTTACTAAAATGGCGAAGATACCACCACAATTATGGAATGCCATAACCATTTCTGCACAAGTATTTGAGATAAAAAAACATATTTGTACAACATTCCAACAATGTCTCTAATCAGAATAACTTTATTTGCAAACTAGATTGCTGGTATTAAATAAAAGAGGACAGTCTGAAGATTGTAGTCCTGATTTCTTGGAACAGTAGCAGAAACAACCAGCAGGCGGCGGAAAAGCTACAAAACCCATCTAGGGTTCCGTCCTCCTCGCCGGCGATACCGCTGGCCCGCTCCGCCTCCGGTGGCCTCGGAGCCTTGGAGGTGTGGCGGACCATGGCCGCTCACCGGGGGAGTTTCCGTCCTTAATTTAGTTTGCTTTTGTAAGGGTACATTGCTCCTATGTGTGGTTTTGGTAATTAATGACAACCCCTATGGACTAATATTTTCATTGAGTTTATATGAAGGAATATTCCATAGGTACTACTTGTAGTCCATGTGTTGGATTCAAGTATGGATGCCATGATGATAAAACATATACCTTGAGTATTGGTATCAACATCATCGATTTGAAGACATATATGTGATATGATCAAGAAGAAGAAATGAAGATGGAGTTCTTATATGGAACTCAATATTAGTCATGCTCTAGTTTATGTGTTAAGCAATGAATGATCAAGATCTTGAGTGCTTGATTCCAAGTGAAAAACTCAAGATATGGCTCTAAGTCGGTGTCATGATAGGCTCATGAGTTGAGCCATGGTTGACTAAGATTTAGAGCATGCAAACAAATGAAGAGTTCTTTATACACCTCAAGATAGTATGATAGAGCATGAGAAGATACAAGGTTGACCAATACAAAAAACGAAGAATAGATTCAAGTTTGGTCAACACATGAAGCATAAAGAATGTGCCACGTGAAGTCATGTGGTATGGTAAGCCTTGTCAATTATGCTTTATGAACTAAACCATCATATATGTGCTTTGTGTTGTCAATATGGGTTATGTATCTTTTCATGGGCATGCATTAAAAGTGAGATCTCATATAGCCCATGAGAGGATGACATCAAGTGGTGATCGTCATCAAGGTTGAGTTGGGCAAGTTCAAGTTGAGCATCTCAAGAGGATCATATGCTTAAAGCTTGTCTTCCATTTAGTGATAATGGACATGTGAAGATGTGCATCAATGGAGCTTTCCCATCATGATGTATGGGGGAGTATTTGTGAGTCTTAACGAAGCAACAATGATCAAGTGAGGCATTCCGGCTTGAGTGGAGCTTGAAGAGTTATCATCAAGATCAAGCGGGATGCGCAAGGCAAAGGTATGGCCTTGCTAGGTTTCCATTTTACCGGTCTCAAGGTGGTTGTTGGGAGACCGGGTTATAGGATAGATAGCCGCACTATCAAGAGGGGCTTTCAGTTGGGTAACTTGATCACATCGTCTTAGGGAGCTCAATCCTTTGCATACTTTGCATATCCCTATTGCTTCTTGGTGTTTCTCTGTGAGGTTCTTGAGCTTGTTGCTAGCTTTACAACAAGCCCAAGTTCATCGAAAACGGAATCCGCATGCATCTTCTATTGCGTTTTCGAGTTTGGACGTCTTCACCGTTTCTTGACGGTGGGAGACTCCCTCTCTAGATTCATCTAAAAATATCTTGTTGGGTTCTATTTGTCGTTATCTTTCCAACAAAATTGGTTTCATGTCAATCGGAGTTTCCTGTTTAAAGAAAAAGAAAATGTTTTTTTCAGGGGTCCCGAATTCCGGTCTCTGGCCCGGCATGCCGGTCAGTTCGGCACACAACCCGGCCTGCCGAGTGCTGCTACCGGGCGGGTCGGCATCTGGCTCGACCCAAGGTGTGGTGCCGACCGGCCCAGTCACCGGGTGCTGCTGGCATTTCGGTAGTCAGCCCGGCCAACCGGGTGCTGCTACCGGGCAGCCCGGTATGTGGCCAGGTACCACCGGGTCAGCTGCCGGGTTGCTCGACTCTGCCTCAAACGACTAGTTTTCTCAGCCCAACTTTTTTCCAACGGTTATATTTGCTCTTACACTATAAATAGGCTTTCTTCCACCTTGGGCAAGACAAGTTCTTCCACTCTCTCTCCTCCATTGTTGTCTTTGAAGAACTTGCCCTATCTCTTGATTCCTCCCATGATTCTTGCTCATTCTTGAGGGATCTAAGAGAGGAGATCTAGATCTACAACTCCACCAATCCATTCATCCTCTTTGTGAGGGGAACTCTTGGGATGTAGATCTTGGAGTCATTTGTTGATTTCCTCTTTGTTCTTCCTCTCTAATCTCATCCTAGCATTTGTTGCTTTGGTGAGATTTGAGTGTGAAGGATTTGAACACCTCTAGTGTTCTTTCTTTGCATCATTGCATAGTGTTGAGCTCTCCACCACGATTAGTTCGAGTGAGAGACCGTGAACTTGTTACTCTTGGAGGGAGACCTCCTAGTTGGCTTGGCGGTTGGTGCTCCGGTGATCTCTTCAAGGAAGATTGTGAAGAGGCCCGGGCTTCTCCTTCGTGGAGCTTGTGAAGTGGTTTTGGAGCTTGCCATCTCCGGAGTGGAGGAAAAGCTAACCATAAGGAAAGGGTCATTATCCTTCGTGGGTTTGGCTCGGAGAATAGGGTGAGCCTTCGTGGCGTTGGGGAATCCTTCGTGGGACCACCACCCCTCCAAACGTGACGTACCTTCTTGCAAAGGAAGGAAACACGGGAATACATCCTCGTCTCCGCGTGCCTCGATTATTTCTATACCCGAGCTTACTTTCCTTGGGATAGCCATCGTGCTTGAAGTATCTATTATATCTTGCTATCACTTGTTGTTCATATATATTGTGCCTATCTTGCTTAGCTCTAGTTGTTGTTGTTGCACTTAGTTGAGCCTAGCATATTTAGGGGTTGTGCTTGTAAACTAAACGTTAGTTTAATTCCGCATTCTTACAGGCCAAATCCGTAAGAGTTTTTAAATGCCTATTCACCCCCCTCTAGGCGACATCTCGTCCTTTCAGCTTTTCAGTCTCTTTTTTGGGATGGTGAGGCGGCGGCTACATCCTGAAGTCAGAATAAGGTCCTCCCCGCCCTATCCTCGCTCCGGTGGTGCATCTAGCGCTAACGGAGGGCGCGCTGGAGTTGTGTGCCCGTCGATCTCCTGGGATCTGGTCGGTTTTCGTGTTCGTTGGTGTGGTTTCATGTCAGTATCTTTCGATCTACAGTTGTCATCATTGGCGATGTTTGTTGCTCTGGTGCACTGGTCCTTTGGGACCTTAGCACGCCGACTTCCCGTCTATCTACTACAACAAGCTTTGCCTGACTCCAGATATGGAGCGGCGAGGACAGCGGTGCATCTTCGGCTTGTGCTAGTGTCTATAGTCATCGCTAGGTGGTCCGAGTACCATTTTGTAATTTTCATTACTTTTGGGAAATTTGTACTATTATTGATGATTATTAATAGCTCGGTAGATTTTTCGCAAAAAAATATTAAAACACAGCATTAACAAATAGATCCTCCAAGTAAAAAAATTGCAAGCTAGTATACATGTTTCTTACACTAATGATCTCGAGTAGAAAAAAATTAAGAGGAATCAAGTCCTCGGCCATGGTCCGCTCACGTGCAGCAAGGTGTTAGACGATGGCGAAGGGGCCATCGAGAGGAGCACGTTGAGCTTATCTGTCGAGGTTGCGGGGCGGAGCTGTAAGCGGATGCGGCGATGTCGAGAGGAGCACGCATGCTCCAATAGTGGAGAGCTCAACTGTGGCATTGGGGTTGAGATGTGAGGCTGTGGGGAGGAGCTACAGAAAAAAGACATCGACATTGTTGCATATCTAACGGGATGAGAAGAAGCTACACATGAGGGAGAGAGGGGTGTGCGGGGTGGAGGGGGGAGGTTTTCGGAGGGTGGCCATAGCGGGCCTCCGGGTCACAGGGAAAATTTTGGGCGAGACCGGTGATGCCAACAATATGTGTGTACAAATTCGTTGGGACTCCAAGTGCAGAGTGTTGTAGCAAGCGTATTTTCTCACAAGAGTGACTCGAGGGTTTATATTAAACTCTTGGGAATTGGCTTAGAAGTTGTCTTATTTCTATCCTCTTCTAACAACCTACAAAATAAAGTTCTTGCCTTGTGTCCCCAACTCTACCGTGTGGTTGTCAAACACAAGGTTTCGTATTAGCAATAGGAAATACAAATAAGAAATAAATAAAGTAAAGTAAATAACTTAAGTAAACTAAGTAAAAACAAGTAAAGGCTAAGGGTATTTGGGTTTTGTGTGTGTGTGTGAAGATAGTATTTTTGGTATTTTTGGATTAAATAATAGTAGAAAATGTAAAGCAATGTAAAAATGTTGGAAAGGTGTTTCTAGTGATTTAAAATAGACCAGGGTTAATGGGTTCACTTGTCTACTCTCTTTTTAAGTTGTAGTGGACACTAATAATTCATCAATGGCATAATATTGGTGGAACTTCAATGTGTGTTTGATAAGCATTCATATGGGCATTAGGTCCTAACATACAGATGATGAAACACATCTCTCTTACACTCCTCGAGAAAAGGAAAACTCCAAGCAATCTTGAATTAAGAATCAACAGAGTATAGCCTTAAGCAACATGACATAATGTTTGAATATCAAATATGCTACCTTGAACTAACAAGATTATCACTATGTCACATGATAAACATATCATATGTATTCACTCTATCTCTAGTGAGGCAGCGAAAGCAAGGTAAATACCATAGTAGATCATGAATTTGGTGTCACTATTCAATCACCACCACCATGCTACTCCATCTAATATATACTTCTCCCCACACATGTTTTTGCATACAAGTTGGATCAGAACAAGCACTTAAGAACGAGGTACATGATATGCATCTACTAATGCATCTTACACATAATAGGTTCCAATCTCATATATCAATATCATGTTCCAATCTCATATATCAATATCATATAATAAAGATCCATCACATAGGAATTACATATATGACTATAATCATGTTGAGCAGCTCATATGGTACTACAGTCTATGAAGAACAAGAGAGAGATAGATCAAGATACTGCCACAAACACATAGTCCAGAGGTGTACTACTCCCACTTCATCATGGTGATGACGGTGGAGATGTTGGAGAAGGTGGAGATGTTGGCTCTGGCGGAGTTTTCCCCTCCAATCTTCGTTGGTTCTAGTTCTGTTTCAGTGTTTCTCTATTTTTACCGCGCTCTCCTCGAGGAAACCTCGGAAGTCATATATATATAAGGGTTTTTAGGACAAACGAAATCCGTGAGTGAAAAAATCAGGCGAATCGAACTGCCGAGGAGGGTAAGAGGGGTGGTGGCACGCCCTCACGCCACCAGGCCTCTTTTAGCCTTCTCGACCTATCTCGTGAGCTCCAAGTACTCTAGATGGTTCTTTTGATGAATTATCTCTCCCGCAAACTGCACCAAGCGCCTCAGCGTCCTTCGCCGCCTCCTCGTCCACAGGCTCGATCCTGAGCTCGCCAACTCATCATCCTCCGCCGCGCCCCACAAGCAAGCCACTCACTGCTGGTTCCTTTTGGCTTCCACGCCCCGTGCGCCCAACACCAGTTCCACGCGCTGCGCGCCTGTCGCTTGTCCCGCAGTTTGCGGTTGGAATCGTGGCCTTTGCTGCTGCCGCAAGTTGGGTGCTGCGAGGGGCGGCCTTGCTACAATGGCCTTACGGGGTTGCTACATTGGGCGGGCCGCCTTGCTATGATCGGCAACCAACCTAGCTACGATGGGCGGAAGTTGGGTGTTGCGAGGGCCGGACCTTGCTACCATGGGCGGTTGGGCTTGCTACAAAGGGAGACCTGCCTTGTTACATGGAGCTCGTGGGCGGCGGCATTTCTGCCAGCGGTTGCTGGCATTGCTACAGACGCACATCGACGTTGCTCCCGTGTGTGATGGGTGTTGCTACAAACACTTACAATGTTGTTGCTGCATTGACGATGCAGTGTCAAATTCTCCATCGATGGTCGTGGCCGACGGAGGAGCGCCACCAGCGTGCACAGATGGGGGAGGCAGAGCCGTGAAGAGGCATGCTGCATCGGCGCGCGACGGAGGTTCTAAGGCAGCGCTGCACCGGAGATTCCGGCGACGCTGCGACGGGTACTCTGGCAACAGTACTGGCTGCAAGGAATATCGGCGCCGGTGTACACATGGTGGGGAGAGGGGGCAGCGCAGGCGCCATGTGCAGGGCAGTGATGATGTAGAGAGAAGTTTCCTCGTTGACTTTTCATCAAACGGTCATGCAATACCAGAAACCAAACTCGCTCTAGAAGTCTCCGTTCTGCCTAAACAAAACATTGTTCGAAGGCTTCGGTGCACGTGCCTCACCAACAAGCCGACCACCAGATACGAGCTGAGACTGAATGGACGATGCGATGAGAATACTAGCTAGGCATCCATTCTAATAGTCTTAAGAGCCTCGAATACACAGATGTTACTGCATCCAGGTATATACATGTGTCCGTCCAGACGTGCCACGCTAATACTCCATCGGACACACTACTTGTGGCTTCCTAAAGGAGTTACTCAGTTCAGGAAATCAAGTCTTTGCACAACAGGAGAAACACCTGCCTAATGCCTTCGACTGATCTCCTTGCAGCACCCGAACATTGGCTTAGCTTTAGTGCTCCGAGATGTCTTGAGTGACTTCATAGCTTCCCTGCACGTTCCAAGGAGAAGCATCAGAGGTTTGGAATAGCATAACTGTGCCTGACACGTAATTCTTTATGCGCCTTTGCATGACAGTATATTCCTAACCAGTAAGATCTTATCGCATACTACAAAGTTACTAATAATCCATGTTACATGTTAGGTAAGTTAGAGATGGCATTGGCATGGATAACAGTGCAAAGTGTCATCTTAAATTGTTAACAAACTCACCAGTACTTAACACTGAAGGTTTTGCCCAGGCTCCAGATGTTGGCCAGCTCTGTCACTGAACATGCTTGCAGCGTGCCCGAGGTGTTCAATATATAGCTAATGACGTGTGTGAGATGTGCTGAATCACTTCCAGTCAGCTACCAATATGCAAGATCATCGTCAAAAGAAAGCATAACTGAAGAGGCTGGGTTACCGTAGTGCATCCTCAATCTCAGCGTTAACCGGGTCCAACTTCAGTCCATCCAAGAACCGTCCGCTTGCACCCTCATAGTCCTGATGATATAAGACCATGTGAACAATCATAAAAAAAATCTAAAACAAGAAAAAACAGCTAACAATATCCTATATGTAACCTTCAGTAACATCAGAGCTGCGCCCTGCCGGTAACAGGATATTGGCCAGTCAGGCCGGATTTTTCTACATTTATTA
Organism: Lolium multiflorum; assembly: GCA_030979885.1. Classification (NCBI taxonomy): domain Eukaryota; kingdom Viridiplantae; phylum Streptophyta; class Magnoliopsida; order Poales; family Poaceae; genus Lolium; species Lolium multiflorum. Next base: position 201,067,107 of record CM061747.1, read on the forward strand.
GCATCTCGCAAAGCCTTGTCTCCAGCACCCATTTGAAGCCAGCAAAGGCTCCTGTTTGAGAGGGAAATCGCATCACCAGGATCAAGATCCAGTGCCTACATCCAACAAGAAAAATAAACAACCAAGCTTACTGAATAAGAAAAAACAGCTAGAAATTTGTCAACACTCAAACAAGAAATCTGCACACTGCTGCAGAGAGATCCATACTAGTCTGCATAAAATACGAATTAGCAAGTCTGGAAAACATTTACTAAATATAGCACAATGTTTAAGCAACTTTGAACTAAATAACTTGTATCAAAAAAGGCTGGTTTTATATCAGCCTATCCCTTCATTCTAGTCCTCCCTATGTTTTTAGCCAAGTGCAGCAAGGAAGCAACTCCAAAACAACAGTATATGACAAAAGAATCACAGAAATCCTGATCGCAACCTCAGTGAAAGTACAAGAATATCTCATTTTCCTTATTCATTATCAAAAAATGAGTATTACGCACCAAATACTGAAAAGAGACATGACCAAAGCAACGAAAAGAAAGACACATAATACAGTCAATTGAGCCGTATTCTTGACAACTCCGATGAAGTTACTAAAAACAACAAATCCAGCTGAAGTCTAGGCCCTGGCCCCAGGGCCTGTCAGTAGGGACCTTCCCATGACTCAAAATCTTTGATAAAAGACACCCAGCTCAATGTGAAACTCCAGGTATTTTGGCATAGTTTTGCCCAAAATTATAGTTCGGACTATGTGAAATTAGGACACAATCCTTCTGAAATCATATATGTAGTTATGAATCTCAACTTTCATACTGAGAGGTAGGCAAGCCACTACAATGCATGCAACAAAAACTGAAATGTCAGAATGGCTAGATGCGACAAGAAATATATATGGTGGCTTTAATATACCTGACTGAAGAATCCTGCCGCAAGACGATAATCCTTTTTCTTTAAAGAGTCCATGCCTAGTGACACAAGCCCTCCTGTTCTGATTTCCCGTTTAACCATAGGCTCATCCTGAATCATAGAGTACCAACTAAATCAATACTATGCAGGAGGTATGCATGAAAATATAGACAAAATCTAAACAAAGTACTTCAAAATATGCTGTGGAGATATGGGGGAAAAGGATTTAATCACATAAACATATATTTATTATTTTCTCACTATGACTGCACAAGCATGATGTTTAGAGAACTGGACATAATCTCGTAATATCCATATCAGCATGGCAATAATACAGATGGCTTCCCCAGCCTCAGTGCCTCAACCCACCTATGGGAATGGCAGAATGTCATATTTATCAACAACATGATGATTATTTTCTTTCACCTCATGCACATTCTTAGAACTATACTTGCATGAGTGGCGAAGAGGTAAATCTCACATCAATACAAACATCATGATCGGCACCAGCATCCTCCATCATGCATTTGAAAAAGTTATTTGAAACAACTTTTTTCTCATGGAGAATTTTTGCAGCATATGCTAAAGCTCCCTTCAAATCTGCACCAGCCTATCACAGAAAATAAATGTCACGGATCTGATTAGAGATTGTCTGGGTAACATTTCATAATTTTTGCACTTTCAGGAATGAATGCGACCTTAATGCCACTGCATATGAATACTCTACTGGGTTATTTGGTTCCGCTTGTTGTCACCATGCTCGTAACAACAAAATTGATGGTCACAAGTTTTTAAAAAATGGTTCAGAAAGTGTCCAGAACAAAGGGCCACCAATCGCAGTGTCCCACAACTGTGGCCAGTATTCAAACCAAATGGCAAAAAAGTAAGTAAAAAAGAACAAGCTCAGTGTGGAAACTAAACATAGAAAACAAAGTGCCAACAAAATTCCAGGATTTGACCAAGCTAAGATGAACGTACAGTACCTTAACTAGGAGCATGATACATTCCATTGACTTTGAGTCAGCACATGTAGCAGCAATGAGAGGTGTCTCGCCATTTACCATCTTGTTGTACTGATTGGAAACATGAAGATATGAGCTCCAATGGTCAATACAAACAAAATTGCTTCGCTACATCCTCTCCAAAATCAGATGAAAATGGCACTTTCATGTACTTTATAGTGATAAGATTATATGGGTAATTAGACCCTAACTCCATCAAACACATGTAGTGATCCTGTATTCTAAAGAGAATGCCATGATTACCACCACATAACACTTCTTTGAGATTGTTCAGATGGAACGCAAGCAACGTGCAGCCTTGGATGACATATTGACCTTTCCTGCTCATATGAATCTGATGCAAAATACACAGCGACAATATTAATGGAGAATAAGATCCCATTTCTAGTTTATAGATCCAGTCTGTTTCGCTTCAACAAAGATTTGATCATTAGGATCTTGAACTCCAACAGAAACATGCAGCCATCAAAAAGGAAAATTACTACGACTTGAAATATGGCTCCGGCAAACAGCAAGGAAGAAGATGATGTATGGCTCCGGCAGCGAGAACGATTTTGGGGGCAACAGTCAAACAACTGATTTGGGTAAACTGGATGAGCCAGCATGGAGTGATTACGTGAGGGATAGCCATGGAAAAGAATTTCAGCCGCAAGATCAAATTGGGTGCATGAAATAGACAGTACTGCCTTTACAACCCAAGGGGTGAGTTTTAGTTTTGACTACTAATCTGAATCAGAAGTTGTTAATCCTTTTAGAGAGGATGTACCAAGCAAACCTCTTTGGTAAAAATTAAAGAGCTCCCATATAGCATACAAAAATACACAAGCACATTTTCAATATATAGTTCCAGAACCTTGTAGCTGACTATCAAATAGGTCTAGTAAATATGCAAAAGAGCGATTGTATAAAGTAGCTTCATACATGAAAACTGACACTGAAGGAACCAGGAATGATAAGATGTGCGGTATTATGTTGATTGCATTCCACCAATGGAATTATTTTCGATATAGACCATAGATTTGATAGTATAGCATTATGAATATAAAAAGAATCTCGCATTTTCCATGAAGTACTTCTATACTTATTACCAAGACACTGTTGAAGAATAGCATTAGAACTACTACATAACTAGGGGCATGAAGAAGCGGAGAAAAATGTACCAAGGATTTTAAGAGTTAACTATGCTGAACAAACACCAAAACAGGATAGCAACCATACAAAAACCAATGAAATGGAGCATGGCAACAAGACAGCTGAGGGGAAAAATTGCAGGACACAAGAATTAAAGTTAAAACGCTGTATGTTAAGCAGTCTGATGGGCAGGCACAAAATTGTAAGTACTTCAACTTACATCTGCATTGTAGTCCAATAAAATCTTCATAGTACCATAATGCCCTTCACTAGCAGCAAAATGAAGTGGTGTCCCACAATCAGCTACAGGGTCAACATAAGCTCCTTTTGCAAGGAGTAGTTCTACCATTGGACAATTGTCTGGGAAAAAAATATGAAGCTTGTTACATAAGAGAAGAGGTATTTTCCCTCTCGAATGCTCAAGTTTTAGCTTTTGTTTGTGGTGTGATGTAAGACTTGCTAGTATTTGCTTTGAGCTTGGCTCAATTTACTTTTGTACTAGGTTTAAAATTCTGTTTCTGAACATCTGTATGGTGCTGTGGTTTCGTTCTAGGAATGGAACCAGGGAGGCGGCTCCCTGTTGAAAAAAAATCCGGCAATCTTTTGTAAAAAGAGTCCACGAGCTTATTACGTAAGATAATAGGTATTTTTATGACTATCTCTTCCATTCATGGAGTCTCCTGGACCTCAGTTTGCCTTGATCCTGTGCTACCAAAAAAAAAACAATAAGGACTTGTTTGTGGGTAGAAAGGAATTAAAGTCGAATCCTTTAGTGGCTAGAGAATTAAGGTAACATTTAGTACCAATCTGAAGCGACTGCGCCTTATCCCATAGTTTTTGATCCACGGTTCACTACTTCCCAAAAGAGTGATTTTGGGATATACATCTCCAGTTCAGTAATAGGAGATTAGTGCACAAACCCAGCAACTCCAAATTGATGGATCTAATATACCCCCTCCGATCCATATTAACTGTCTCTAATACGAATGTATCTAGACATATTTTAGTTCTAGATACATCCATACTAACGACAAGTAATATGAATCGGAGGGAGTACATGCAACAGCAAACTCTAGCCGCCGCCTAGGGCTTCCCCAAGCACGCAGGCACGCCGGTCCACCTCCTCCCCTCTGTCCAGCGGCCACGCCAGCGGCCAGAGGAGTAGGGACCTGCCATCTTTCTTTCTTTCTCTTGTAGTCATGTTGCCTTTGGTTTTGGTCTCCCTAGCGGCATCGGCAAGGTGGAGGTGGCGATGGCGCGTTGGAATAATAAGGTCTCTCCGGCCTCTCCCAACCTCAAGGGCCTCTGTTTCAGCGTCAACGAAGGGCCCAAGACGGTTCGCGTCGCCAGATCGTTTGGTTCTCTTCAGATCTTGGCAGTTGGTGTGTCTATCGAGGTAAATAGTTGGATGGTTTTTGGAGTGGTGACTTTGACCTCTTCTTTCGCTGTGTTCTGCAGCAAGATCCGGTTTCTTCTACCCTCTGGGTTAGTGGTGAAGGATTGCAAGCCTGTGCGCTGGGTGATGCCCCAACCAATGTTCGATCAACAACTACGAGTTCGCGGCGAGTGGCTATTGTGGTCTTCAAAGCCTTGTATGATGGGCGTTTGCACTTTTCATTCCCCGAAGGACGAAGAGCAATCGAAGGAAGACGGCCACTCGGCCAGTATGATTTTCTATGTAATTTTATTTGTTATTGGTCATTTTGCATCTTGTTGTCTGTCGCTTGTACTATCTTCTGTTTTCCTTGATAGATGCCCTTTGGGTGTCTTTTCTTAAAAAGAAATAAACCACAGAGTATCATGAGGAAAAGAGTCCTGCATAGTGGTATGCATTAAGTTATTCAAATGAGATTCCCTCTATATTCACAATTAGGTGACATTTTCAGGACAGTGGGCACGAATAAAAGTGTTGCTTGAATGGCCACTATACCAATGCTAATTATTCAAAAATGTGTTCCTAGTGTTGCAATACATGCATCACACAGTAATGCTTGGCTAATGGCTACACATAAATATATCAATGACTTTTGACTAAAAAAACCATGTGCAAGAGTATAACAGCTAAGGTATTATCTTAATACCACCAAACGTTCTACTTGGAAACCCAATATGTCATGCAATCTCGAACAAGCCACTGAGTCTAAAACAACATGTACTTCCGAACAGAAGGACTTGTCAGGAAAATTAACTGCCGGATTGAATATAAAATTTATTAGCACAAGCAAAATGCTACAAAAAAAAAACGAAAATAGGTCCAAGATAACAATACTACATCACACAATAACACAGTTTTCAAATTGAGAAGATATTTTTAAAAATTGCATTGCACAGATGCACACCAGAGATGTGTGTTCATAGAGATAGACCTGATAGTGCAGCAGAATGTAACAAGGAAAGCCCATCATGACTGACTTTGTCTTGATTAGCCCCATGATTAAGAAGATACTTGGCAGTACCCACATTCTTACTGTGTATTGCGAAAAACAGAGGTGTTCTACCTATCAAGCAGACAAGCAAACCATAATTAGATTATATCAAAGCACTTCTGGGCATAGCAAAGAAATAAGACCTTTTCAATATCAAAGCATGTCTTGTCTGCAAAACCATACAACCAGAGAAGTTCCATAACACTGCTCTGAGAGCATGAAATTTAGAAATATCTCTCAGTGAAGATATACAAAGTAGACCCATGGGATTTAGATACAATATGGAGTGGGATGTCAGAACAATGCTTCAAATTTCAATATAAAACTGCCCAAAATATGAATAATGAGACAAATACTCGGAACTGGAGCATACATATGCAGATGTGCAGCTAAGTAAATAACCAGACAATCCTGAAATGAAGAATAGTTTCACCTCCAGGAGTAGCCTAATTATACGGGACATTCTTACGTAGAGTATTACCATGTGTATCAAAATTAAGCCTCCGTGATTTCATATGATAAATCATAATTCTATCAAAATTAATCCCAGGTGATTTCATATAAAGCTACACGACCGTGAGTTAGCACAACAGAATGTGACAGAACTATGATTTATTCTGTGTGGTAAATAGTAATGCGTAAGATACATTGTTTCATACCAACGTGGATAATCTTCGCAAGCACAAATTGATCATATATTCGTATAATTGACCTACAGATCTAGGAATCGGTGTAAACAAAAAAAAAATAGGCGATGCGTGAAAAAACAAAACATAATTCCAGCAGTGAGCCTAGCTCACTTGGTTAGGGAAGTGGATGTACAACCCAGCCACCCAAGTTCAAGTCCCCAGGGATGCAAATTTGGGTCAATGTACGGGCTTCCCCTACCGTATTCCTTTCAAAAAAAAAAAATCATTTTGTAAATTTTGACAAACCTAGGTTGGATGTGTGAGCATTGATCCTAAAGCAAGAAATTAGAGTTCCAAAGTGAGATGGACCTTTCTTGTCGACCACATCCACGTCCACCATCAGCTCCTCGACCAGGTACCTGCACACATCCAGCCCCCCACCTTTGGCTGCGGCGTGCAGCGCAGTGAAACCTTCCAGCTCTCCGGCATCCTCCACCCTCAGCGCCTCAATCGCCTCCTTGGGGCGGCCCCTGCCCATGTCCAGCATCACCACCAGCGCTGAAACGGATTGGACTCAAAATAAAAATCCAGCACTCAGGTGTCACGACGGCGTCGTCACAATCAGGCACCAAAACTGCATCAGGACCGAAATCTGGGACGGGGGAGGGGGAACCGTACCCTTGAAGATGGGGAGGTCGCCGTCGCAGGCCGCCTGGAATACCTTGTTCAGCATCGGGCCACCGACTGCGGCAGGAGGGGGCCGGAGTTGGGATTTGGGTCGGGATTACGGTTAGGGAATGGGCAGTGGAGAGAGGCGCTTACCGTTGTAGTGGACATGGGGCTGGGAGCACGCCGACGCCATGGCGCCGGTGGAAGGCGAGGAGATTGTAGGGTTTTGGGCGGGGAGAAGAGAGGCTGGGACGGAAACGAAAAGAGCGGCGATGAAGATGAAAACGAGAACCTGTGTCTTGTGTTTTTGTTTCTTTTGATGAAATATGGACAATTAAGAATGTTAACAACAAAGTCGTTGTAGTATAGTGGTAAGTATTCCCGCCTGTCACGCGGGTGACCCGGGTTCGATCCCCGGCAACGGCGATTTTTCCTTTTTGTTTTCGTTTTCTCTGTTTCCAACATCGCATTTCTGTTTCATTTATGTGAAACCTTGTCTCACCAAACTTGCGATGGTGTCCTTGCTGCCAGCACGATCGTCTAATACTTTTTTCGGACAATTTTACACGCAGGGGTGGATCATGGATGTCATGTCTGCAGTCTGCAGAATTTGCATGTGAATGGTGGATTTTGGATTTTCTTCTTCTTTTTTTTTTTTTTTGCGATTCAGATAGCTTTATTGATTAATTGATAGGATTACAATCACTCCTTAGAGTATCTGCGAGGAAGGCAGGATTATAATTGATCCATAGGCACATCCTCCTATCAGAACTAGCTCATTGAGCACATAAGTGGGCAGCACGATTCGCATCTCGCCCAATGAAACTAATGCTACAGCTAGAAAAAGCAATCTTAGACTCTGCTATCTCCTGACAAATAGCCATGATCTCCGACCGGTTTGACCCGTCTCCATTGCAAAGATTCACCACCTCCTTTGAATCACTTTCGATTATGACACTCGTATATCCTCTCTCCATAGCCAAGTTAACGCCTTCTCTGATTGCCATGGCCTCCATGACGCGTGCATTCGCCGCGTGTTCTTGCCATCTCGCTTGAGCCCTAATCAGGTTACCTAGGTGATCTCTCACAACCAACCCTGTAGTGCCAGACATAGAATCCTGAATAAAACTTGCATCGGTATTGATTTTCACTGTACCCTCATCTGGTGGCTTCCACTTCAGTTTAGGCTTTGGTGTTTTCTTCTCTTTTTCTTTGCCAGCACAAGCCAGGTCTATAGTGGTTTGTAGCACCCACCTCACAGATTCAACCACAGATCTGCCTCCCTCTCCATGCTTGCGCGCATTCCGCTCCTTCCATACCGCCCAACAGCCACATAAAATCATAGCCGCCTCTTCCTCCTTGATGGTCTTATTATCAACCATATCCATAGCCCATGAGTTTGGATGGAAAATAGGAACCTTGAATCCTGCATATCCTTTTAATTCGTCCCAAAATAATCGTGCCCATGTGCATTCGAACATAGCATGAAAGATGGATTCCTGTTCTACTCCACACCATTCACAATGTGCAATTTGTTCCATATGCCTTTGCTTCAAAATTTGCCTAGCTGGAATAAATTTCTTGATCACTCTCCACCAGAACAAGCGAACTTTGGGTGGCACCGAAATCTTCCATAATTTTCTTCTTCAAATGCTAGATTTCTGTGCTGTTCGTGTTCTTCCCACGGATACCAGCAGAAAGAAGCGCCAGGTGGTTATGCACATGATCCTAAGTGAGAGATGTCCGGGACAGTTTTCAGCAGAAACGAGAAACAGTTCAAGATCATAATTTCATCTCGTGGTATTTGACACTTTCGGTTGGAATCTCATGTCTTCTCGTCTAAATGGTCGTCTTGTGATAGCGAGTTCAAACTTCAAACAGTTGGTCCTAGCATCTCCGAAAAATATTCATTCAGTCTTGCTCTGGGGGAAGTAACGGCGGGAGCTGTACGAGACAGTTGAGACTATACTGCCTATGGTACAGACATCTGCTACTACAACTGTGCAAGTACACAGTAGTACTGTAGTAGTGAATACTGCACAGTAATATAACTGATGCGGGAAAATATCCAGTCAAAATTACTGAATGTGAGACCTCCAGAGATCAACCTAGTGAGTGCTCTATTCTATTTTTTTTATAAGGCGACTTAATTCTTATTTTGAATTCGACGATCCAATTGAGAATCCTTCAGAGGTCCTGTCTCGCATATATACATGGACCTTCAAGCTATGGATACGCCGTCAGTACAGTTTTAATTGTTGGTCCCGAGACCCGGACTCCCGGGCTAGCTAGTTTCTTCTCCATAGTGTCTGCAACCCATCTTTGATCATGGTCGAGACAGAGTAATCCTTGCCCGAGATTCTACTGTCTCCTCGCCTCTTGTTTCAGTTCGTGGTTAATGTCACTGCCACACGATCAGCTAGCCTGCCACCTCGACGCCGTATCCTGTTCATAACATAAATGGGAGACGTCGTTTACTAGCCACGGAACATCAAGCCCGAAGCAGCACTAGCAAGTACCGGTACCGCTTCATCATGCTTCGCCGTAAATTCAAGGTCGATCTGCAGACTGCTTAGTACTGCTGCTACGATGTTGAGTGCAGGCAAATCTCTAGCCATTATAGACGACGATGCAGTGTGATGGTACATTGTATCTTTTTACTTAATTGGTTTGGTCCAGTGGCTAGCTGCACGATGTCTGAATTTATGGAGATGCAGGAGTTCTTCCTCCTTCTGGTAGTATCTCCTCTCCTCTCCTAGTACTGCAGTGATCTGATTTCATAGATGACAGATCGCACGGCCTTGGGCAATATAACTCGGTAGACTGCTCTTCTGAACACTGAGCTACATCATGATCTCTGTTTCTTTGCCAATTGCCATTAGTTTCTGGGATCTCTTGGCTATGTGCCATGGCCTCGTGGGTTTCATTAGGATCCAGCTTATGCCTGCTGCACCGCTGCAGGGTTTTGGAAATTGCCCATGCTTTTGTTTTTCAGTAAGAACCTGACAAAATCAGTCAAACAGGCTTGTATGTGAATTTTCTCTCCATTATTTCCTCAGTCTATCCAATTTTAAGTTGCACCATCAGCTATGCAATTTCTTAGGGGATTATTCGTGTACCCAATTCGCCTTCTAACTCATTATATGCTTCTGCGGTGGTACTGGCTAGTTGTTTTAATCTGTCATGTTGTAGAACAAGTGAACATGGTGGCAGCTGGATAGGCTGAAGAGTAGGTCTCAAGCCTCCTAATTTCCGAAAGCACTTTGTTGGAAAGAAAAGTTTAAGTACTCGCTCAAAGACTAGATGGACTGATTGATGCTAGCATACCAGTGCAGTATGTGCCTTGGTACTTTGTTAATATCACAGTGGGAGTGACACCTAGTCCTCTTAACATACCAGTGCACCATCTTGCTTTAGTCAAGAACAAATGTCACACCCCTACTATGATGCATGCTGCTGTTTCGGGTCAATGATCGGTGGGACTTGTGTCAGTGGACCCCAACTGTGGATGTTGGATAATATAGGATTTTTTCAGACATGATAGAGATCTCTGTTCCTCCAGGGACCATGGGGCATGGATGGGCCGAGTGGAAACAGCAGGAAGCAGCTTAAAATACAGCGCACTTTGGGGTTGGTATATTAGCAGAGTTGGTGGTGCTTTGTGGTGGCTAAGCAGCTTAAAATTATTTCCCTAGATTCCTGCTATGTACTTTTGTTCTTCTTTAATATTAATACTAAATAAATAAACACTTGGGCAGTTGTGCTTACCACACTCAAATAGTGCCATGTCATTTCCTGTTCTCCACGGTGTACACGGCAAAGTCCTGCTACCGGAGCACATTCCAGGGTTTCAGGACATGCCCGGCCTGGAAGCTGCTATGGAAAACTTGGGCGCCTCCGCGCGTCAAATTCTTCCACTAGAAGGCTAACAAGGACCGGTGCTGGACGGCGGAGCGACTACGACGGCGAGGTCTGCAGCACCATCCTCGGTGCCTGCTATGCGACCAAGAGCCCGAGTACATGCATCACCTCACCTTGATTTGCCCCTCACTAGTAGGAAAAGCCTCATCAGTGGCGCACGAAAATTTGATTCTGTGGCGCACGGGTGGTGCGCCACAGAAACGTCGCCACAAAAATAAGCTTTCTGTGGCGCACCTGGTCGTGCGCCACAGAGGCAGTAAAAATAGTAGTTCGTGGCGCATGTGATGTAGGCGCCACGTAAACAGTGCCAGAATTATTTTTGGTGCGCCACGAACTATGTACAGGTATACTCGATTTTGTGCTCCCTGGTGTATTATACAGGTTTTATACTGGTTTTATACACCGTATACAGGTTATATACTGATATAATATAGACAGATATAATATGGACATATATAATCATCACATCATCATCACATTACTTAGAGCCCGATCGAGTTATACATATAGCTCCATACAACTCATAATCCATGCAAATTAAGAAAGTTCTCATCATCTCTAGATACAAACGAAGTGACACCGGCCGCCTACACTAGGATGAAATAGAGTACCGCCGCGACGATGGTGAGCAAGAGCGAGAGCACAAGGAAGGTCTTCATCTTGCTCTTGTTCGCTTGGTGCGCCCTCCACTTGGCAACCGCCTCGTGTCTAGTCGGGTACCCTTTGTAGCAGTTGCCGCTGAACTTGTGCACCTGTTTCTTGCACTCCTCCCACTCCTCGTACACTCCTGGAACCCTCCTCGAACACGACGTAGTACGTCATCTCTATGGACACAAGGCATATTAGTATATAACGCAATGGAAAGAGTTAGAGGGTTCACATGCATACATATTCACAAGAATTAAAGCAAGGAAATAATAATAAACCTAAAAGAAATATAGCATCGGTATCACATAAGTAATATGGTTCAACGATAACGACTACAATAGTAACTGAAGTCCAACAACGACGACCACCGTTTCGAGCAAATTAAGCAAGTTTAGTTTACAACACGGTGCAAATTGTCTATCGATTCAAAGTAATGCTAGGCACACCGGCCTCGGTCAACGAGACGTCTTCTTGAGCGGCTCCGGGAACGGCTTGTACAAGTCCTTCGTCGTCCACGTCCTTCCATCACCCTGCTTATGTAGGCGTTCTTCGATATCCCTCTTAGGCAACGCTCTGGCTACGTGTAAGAGCCCCGATCCGTTGGATACATCTTGTAAAATAATTTCCGAGAGCTTTACTTGGATGCGATGGAAGTCTTCTCTAAGATCATCATCACTGATTTCCTCGACATTTTAATGGGGTCTCGCTTACTAGGTGGCAGAGACATCATCTCTGCATCCTCGACAAACCCTTTAAGGTGATGGAGGACATAGAAGGCCTCCTTAATGCTGCCAGCTGGCTGCTTGATACAAGGGAAGTTGATCACGTGCTTGAACCCGATCTTTTTAGTGTCCGGCCTGATATATTGCCCATTCTTGTCGAAGGTGCCTCCACTTTTGGAGTAGCCAAGGATAGCCTCATCGAGAACACCCCTTATTCTCGTGTAGTCTTTCTTCGTCGTCGTACTCGACGAGTCGAAACTGGGCTAGTGACCACTTTGGATCTAGGATGATGAGTGTGCAGTATTTGTCCCTGCTCAACACATGCAATTGAAATGGAATGTTGGAAATGATCGGCAATGGAAGAAATATATAAGAAAGCATAAGTTACGACGGCCGTGAGCGGATGTGTACTTACTCGGGAAAGACAGGCAAAAGAATGGTGTTGCTCTCTTTGTGCATGAGCATGAAGTTCTGGAGGTACCGCACCGCCTTGGTCCGTGTCCTTGAGCCGTCCTGGAGCTGGCTATCGCGCATGTAGTAGGGATCCGCTACCGCGATGTGGCGGGGTCTCTCTCTGTTGATCTTCATCTGAAGATTGATCGCGTATAGGCGGACCAAGTTATAGTCGAGCCGTTTCGAGTGAAATAGATTGAAGACGTCCTCGAACGCTATGAAGAAGATATCCGCGGGGTCTTCATTGACGAAGTTCTGGTGGACGGCACCTTGACCGAGAACACCGGGTAATTTGGATCCTTTTCTTTAAGAAGGACGCTCGCTTGATAATGAATAGAGTGCTGCAAAGGGAGCATTTGTCCACTTGCGAGGTGTTCCATGTCCGGAGGCGTATAGGTTTACCAGCTTCATGACACCGGGGCAAGCCATCCGGTGTAGGTGGTACCATGTCGTCGGCCGGATCCTCTTAGGAGCAGGCTGGCTCGAAGATGCGCCTTCTTGGCTCCTCTCTTCCTTCCCTTCTTCACTTGACCTACGGGGTGCTTGTGGTGCTGATGGTGGTGCTTCGGGTGCTGGTGGTGCTTCGAGGTTGGGGTTGATTTGGGTGGATCCCCGATGATCGTCTTACGCAGCGTGTTAGGGCTGAAAACTAGCAGGCTTGACTTGAGCTGGATTGCCAGCCTCCGGAGGAGTGTCTTGAGAAAGACCCGTGAAGACCAGGCGCTGCTTCGTGACTGTAGGGGGACGACTAAGTTGATCGCCGTGTGTGCGGAAGGCTTGTTCATCCATAGGAGGCATGTACATATCTTGGCTGCAGGCGCCAGTGTTGATGTAGGCATCGATGTCATCATCATCATCTACATCGTTGCCATCAAGTGGCGCCATGTCCTGGACCTTAGGTGGTGGCGGTTGCGATGCCGCCGCTTGGCGTACCGTGCGTCTAGTAGGCGGTTGCGGTAGCGCTCCCAACAACCGTTTGTGGCGTCGGTGGTGACGGCGATCGTCGGTTCCTTCCGGTGGCGGCGGCACCGGTTCCTTCAGTAGTGGGGGCGGCGACCGCCGTTTCCTTAAGGGTGTCGTCGGCGTTGGCGATCTTGGGCCGGATGATAGGGGAGGTGGCGCCGGTGCTTCTCTTACAACTCGGAAGACCCCCCCCCAGACGAATCTGGTTCTTCGGCCATTTCATAAGCCATGAGGTGCAATCCCCAAGGGGCAAAACCTCGCCTTCTTCTGTGCCCGGAGGTTGAAAGGGGGGGATGGCGTAGCGGTACTCCGGCACTACCATTACCAACTTGACCTTCGCCACGTCTTCCGCCAATGTAGCGCCGTGCATAACGCGGGAAGCCATGACATAGCCGCTAGCAACTTCCACCAACTTGCCGCCGGGCTCCACCGTTTGCAGAAGTATGCATTGTTCATCCTGAGTCAGGGGCGCCATGTTGGGCATCGTGAGATGGCAGTCACGAAAGGCATATATAGTTAAAGAAGATGACGCGAAGGAGTAACTAATGAGTTTACCTCCTTGATGGCGTCGATCTCGGCTACTGTCGATACAAGGGCGGCAGGGCCGATGCGACCGGCTGAGCTGCGGCGGTTGGAGCTGCGGCGTCTGGTGGAGCCCCGACGCGGCGTCGGGTGGAGCGGCACCGTCGGCGACACGTGGAAGCTTGAGTTGCTGCCGCCATGCTGGGCACATGTATCGGCCCACTTGACCTCCCGCATTCCAAGCAGCTAACCCCTCCATCAACCCAGGGGGGATGATCTGCCGGATCTTCTCGTCCAATAACTTGTTCATCATCTCCGTGTTCTCCACAGGCTTTTCGGCCACCAGCTTCTCTAGTGACTCCACCTTCTTCTTCAGCTCCTGAACCTCGGATTTATCCTTAGCCGATGACCTCCTCTCCAGCTTTCTCGTCTTGGCATCCGATCCGTAGTACTCGGATAGCTTCATACTTGTGCCAAAGCCGGACACACGGCCACCCGACGTCGGTGGCTTGTCTAGCTCCCTCTCCTTGTACTTGTTCATCGCCCTGTTGAAAGGCGTGTCCCACGGTTCCGTCGACCCCTGGGACGACGGGCCAGCCTTCGTCAACTCTTCATCCTTTAGACAAAGGAACTTAAGGTTAGCCCATTTGGCTTCATTGCCTAATAAGATGAGCGAAATAATATAGAACTATCCTTACCAGGTACTTCTCGAAATCCCTCACGTCTTCGTGATCCGTAATAAATTCCCCCGTCTTCCAGTCTAAGTAGTAGCGGGACCGGACAAAGTTCCTAGCCTGTTCATCCTGGATTTTGTGCCAGGGGTTTTCTTTCCCAGACGTACCATCTCGGCATCCTCCTTGTCCCAAGTGGGTTTTTTCCTCGGTAACCGCCGCTTCCGCAATGGTGGGTCCCTAAGTTCAAATCCCGCATTTTCTTCCCCCAGGCGGTCCATTTTTTAACAGCGTCACTCTGTAAGTAAGACTTGAATGCATTAAAGTCTTCTAAGGAGAGCGATGATACGTCCAAATTGCATCACTATTTTATATCATAATTTGCTGTTATTCATTGATATATTTCATATTGGGGCACAATACTTATGTTATTTCATCTATTTTGCATGTTTCATCATTATTGGAGGATTGAACACCGGAGCCGGATTCTTGGAAAAAGCACCGTCGAACGCAATATTTCTAAGATCAACTCGGAAGGAAATTATACCAAAAATCCTATTTTTCAAGATGACGAGGAAGCCAAGGAGGGGCCAGGAGGAGCGGTGGGCCCACACCCTAGGCGGCGCGGCCCATGCCCTGGCCGCGCCGGCCTATGGTCTGGGGCCCACGACCCCTTTCGCCTCCTTTTCTTCGCCTTCGTCCCGAAGCCAGAAGGGGTACCTCGCGAAGAGTTACAGCCGCCTCTGCGGGGCGGAGAACACCGAGAGAAAGAGCTCTCCGGCGGGAAGCCGGGAAATTCCCTCCGGGAGGGGGAAATCGACGCCATCGTCACCGTCATCAAGCTGGACATCATCGCCATCACCATCATCATCATCTCCACCGTCATCACCGCCATCTCCTCCGCAGCACCTTGTCACCGCCGTAGCAATTTGGGTTTGATCTTGATTGTTTGATAGGGGAAACTCTCCCGGTATCGATCTTTACTTGTTGTTGATGCTATTGAGTGAAACCATTGAACCAAGTTTATGTTCAGATTGTTATTCATCATCATATCACCTCTGATCATGTTCCGTATGATGTCTCGTGAGTAGTTCGTTAAGTTCTTGAGGACATGGGTGAAGTCTAAATGTTAGTAGTGAACTATGGTTGAGTAATATTCAATGGTGTGATATTTAAGTTGTGGTGTTATTCTTCTAGTGGTGTCATGTGAACGTCGACTACATGACACTTCACCATTTATGGGCCTAGGGGAATGCATCTTGTATTCGCTAATTGCGGGGTTGCCGGAGTGACAGAAACCTGAACCCCGTTGGTATATCGATGCAGGAGGGATCGCAGGATCTCGAGTTTAAGGTGTGGTTAGATTTATTCTTAATTACTTTCTTGTAGTTGCGGATGCTTGCAAGGGGTATAATCACAAGTATGTATTTAGTCCTAGGAAGGGCGGTACATTAGCATAGGTTCACCCACACAACACTTATCATAACAATGAAGATTATTTAGCCGTATGTAGTGAAAGCATTAGACTAAAATCCCGTGTGTCCTCGAGAACGTTTGGTCATTATAAGTAAACAAACCGGCTTGTCCTTTGTGCTAAAAAGGATTGGGCCACTCGCTGCAATTATTTCTCTCGCATTTTACTTACTCGTATTTATTTCATCTGTTACATCAAAACCCCCGAATACTTGTCTGTGATTTTTAGTGAAACCTTCATCGAAACCGCTTGTCAACACCTTCTCGCTCCTCGTTGGGATCGACATTCTTACTTATCGAAGATACTACGATACACCCCCTATACTTGTGGGTCATCAAGACTATTTTCTGCGCCCGGGAGTGAAGCGCTATTGGTAAGTGGGATTGGTAAGGAAAACCTCTTGTTGTGCTGATTTTATTTCTGCCTGCTATAAGTCATTATGGAGAGATCTTCTCTTCATTTTCTATTTGGGAAATCTACTACTACTGCAACGGTAGTGGATGAGGCGCCAGGAGGAAGTAATACCATATAAAATACCTACGAAAATTATTGAACATGTTATGGATAACCGCTATGAAGGGGATGGAACTGTCCATCCCGGTGATCATTTACTGTTTTTGCATGAATTATGCGGGTTATTCAAATGTGCAGGTATTGCTGTGGATGAAGTGAGGAAGAAATTATTCTCCTTATCGCTGTCCGGTAAGGCGGCGCATTGGTATAAATTACTGGATAATGGGGATTCTCTTGAATGGAATGATATTGTGCCCCGGTTTTATTCTAAGTTCTATCCTCCAAGTGAAATTCATAAGGATCGGAATCGCATATATAATTTTTGGCCTCATGATGGAGAGAGTATTGCCCAAGCGTGGGGGAGATTGAAGTCTTTAATGCTCAAATGCCCCATTCATGAGCTTCCTGGTAATGTTATTATTGATAATTTCTATGCAAGACTTTCTTTTCAAGACAAGACCTTGCTGGATACTTCTTGTTCTGGATCATTTACACGCAACAAAGAAGAGTTTAAAAGGGACCTTCTTGATCGAATCCAAGAAAATACCGAAGGTTGGGAGAACGACAAAGATAGAGAATCGGTATAATTTATGATTATAAATGCATTGAAGCTTTTATGGATACCGATAAATTTCGTAATATGAGTGCTACATATGGTCTTGATTCTCAAGTTGTTGTAAATCTTTATAAAGCTTTTGCCTCTCATTATGAATTGCCAAAGAAGAATTTTGATAAGTATCATGAACCGTATAAAGATAAAATTGATTCATCTATTAATAAGTGTGTTGTAATTGAAACTGCTGATCGCGTTATTGAAGCTTATATTGAAAAAACCCCTTTTCCTGCTAAAATGAAAGAGTACTCTGTTATAAATAGTGCAGTTCATAAAAGTGAAAAGAAATCTGTAGAACTGAAGAACAAATAAAAGTTGAACTGCTGTTGCAATAGTTAAAGATCTTGTGACTGAAAATGTGGAGGATGGTCATATTATTTTGTGAAGATGCTTCTAATATTGTTTCACATCCTAATAAACCCAAACAAGCTAGTGTTCCTATGATGTCTGTTAAAATTGGTGATCATTGCTATTATGGATTATGTGATATTGGTGCAAGTGTTAGTGCTATTCCGTATGAGCTTTACACGGAGATTATGCACGAAATTGATTCTTGTGAACTTGAAGATATTGATGTGGTTATTCAGCTGGCTAATAGAGAAACTATTTCACCAATTGGTATTGTTCGAGATGTGGAAGTCTTATGCGGTAAGATTAAATATCCTGCTGACTTTTTGGTACTTGGTTCTGCTGCTAGTGATTATTGTCCTATTATTTTTGGTAGACCTTTTCTAAATACTTGTGGAGCTATTATAGATTGCAAGAAAGAGAAAATTTTGACTAAATTTGCTGGTGAATCTTATGAGTTTAACTTCTCTAAATTTACTAAAACTCCTTATAAATCTGATTTGCCTAGTAATGATTTTAAAATGGAGCAATGTGCATCTATTGTTCTTGTTCCTAACAATCCTTTGCAGCACATTTGGAGGATAGCGAGAGTGAAATTTTTAGGAAAGAAAGAGATGAACTTGAGGAAATTTTTCTTCGCCAACCTATTCTCAAGCATGATTTACCGGTGGAAGATTTGGGTACAACACCGCCACCAAAGGAAGATCCTGTTTTTGATTTAAAGCCTTTACTGATAATCTTAAATATGCTCATATTGATGATAAGAAAATATATCCTGTTATTATTAGTTCTAAGCTTTGAGTTTGAAGAAGAAAGGTTATTGGGAATATTGAAGAAACACCGAGGAGCTATTGGCTACACTCTTGATGATTTAAAGGGGATTTCTCCATCTATTTGCCAACATGCTATTAATATGGAAGATGATGCAAAGCCTGTTGTTGAACCTCAACGTCGTCTAATTCGAAGATGAAGGAAGTGGTAAGGAATGAGGTATTACGACTTATTATATATCCTATTGCTGATAGTAGATGGGTTAGTCCTGTGCATTGCGTTCCCAAGAAAGGAGGTATGATTGTGCCTAATGATAATGATGAGCTCATTCCTCAAAGAGTAGTTGTAGGGTATAGAATGTGCATTGATTTTCGAAAAGTTAATAAGGTTACTAAGAAAGATCATTACCCTTTACCATTTATTGATCAAATGTTAGAAAGATTGTCTAAAAATACTCATTTTTGCTTTCTTGATGGATATTCTGGGTTTTCACTGTTAAAGCTAAAGATCAAGAGAAAACCACTTTTACTTGTCCCTATGGAACTTATGCTTATAGGCGTATGCCTTTTGGTTTATGTAATGCTCCTGCTACTTTTCAAAGATGCATGTCTGCTATTTTTCATGGTTTTTGTGAGAGTATTGTAGAGGTATTCATGGATGATTTTTCTGTCTATGGGAATTCATTTGATAGTTGTTTGCGAAATCTTGATAAAGTTTTGCAGAGATGTGAAGAAACTAATCTTGTTCTTAATTGGGAGAAATGCCACTTTATGGTTAATGAAGGAATTGTATTGGGACATAAAATTTCTGAAAGAGGTATTGAAGTTGATAGAGCTAAAGTTGAAGCAATTGAGAAGATGCCCTATCCGAGGGATGTTAAAGGTATTCGTAGTGTTCTTGGTCATGCTGGGTTTTATAGGAGATTTATTAAAGATTTCTCCAAGATTTCAAAGCCTCTTACTAATCTCCTTCAAAAAGATGTACCATTTGTTTTTGATGATGATTGTAAGGAAGCTTTTGAAACTCTTAAGAAAGCCTTAACAACTGCTCCTATAGTTGAACCCCCTGATTGGAATTTACCATTTGAAATTATGTGTGATGCTAGTGATTTTGCTGTAGGCGCTGTTCTTGGACAAGTAGATAAAAACTGAATGTTATTCATTATGCTAGCAAGACTCTTGATGCTGCTCAAAGAAATTATGCTACAACTGAAAAAGAATTATTAGCTGTAGTCTTTGCTTGTGATAAATTCAGATCTTATATTGTTGATTCAAAAGTTACTATTCATACTGATCATGCCGCAATTAGATACCTTATGACAAAGAAAGATGCTAAGCCAAGGCTTATTAGGTGGGTACTTCTGTTGCAAGAATTTGATTTACATATTGTAGATAGGAAAGGTGCTGATAATCCTGTTGCTGATAATTTGTCTAGATTGGAAAATATTGCTTATGATCCTGTTCCTGTTAATGATAGTTTTCCAAATGAACAATTGGCTGTAATAAAGGTGAGCTCGCGAGACAGTCCTTGGTATGCTGATTATGCTAACTTTATTGTTTCCAAGTACTTGCCTCCAACCTTTTCAGCTCAGCAAAGGAGGAAATTCTTTTATGATTTGAGGCATTATTTCTGGGATGACCCACACTTATATAAAGAAGGAGTGGATGGTATTATGCGAAGATGTGTCCCCGAATATGAACAACAAGAGATATTGAGTAAATGTCATGGTAGTGCTTATGGAGGACGCCGGAGAAAGAACCGCGCAAAAGGTTTTGCAATCAGGTTTTTATTGGCCAACTCTCTTCAAGGATGCGAGAAAGTTTATTTTATCTTGTGATGAATGCCAAAGGGTTGGTAATATCTCCAGACGTAATGAAATGCCAATGAATTATACTCTTGTTATTGAACCGTTTGATTGTTGGGGATTTGACTTCATGGGACCTTTTCCCTCTTCAAAAGGTAACACTCATATACTTGTTGTTGATTATGTTACTAAATGGGTGGAAGCCATACCTACAAAAAGTGCTGATGGTGAGACCTCTTTAAAAATGCTTTTAGATATTATTTTTCCTAGATTTGGAGTACCTAGATATATTATGACTGATGGAGGTTCTCATTTTATTCATGGAGGTTTTAGAAAAACTCTTGCTAAGTATGGTATTAATCATAGAATTGCTTCCGCTTATCATCCTCAAACTAGTGGTCAAGTAGAGTTATCAAATAGAGAGATTAAATCTATCTTGCAGAAAACCGTTAATAAATCTAGAAAGAATTGGGCTAGTAAATTGAAGGATGCACTATGGGCTTATAGAACTGCTTATAAAAACCCCATGGGAATGTCACCTTATAAAATGGTTTACGGAAAAGCTTGTCATTTACCTTTAGAGTTAGAACACAAAGCTTATAGGGCTGTTAGAGAATTAAATAAAGATCCTAAACTTGCGGTGATAAGAGGTTGTTACAATTAAGTTCTCTAGATGAATGGAGAAGCGAAGCTTATGAAAATGCTAAACTCTTTAAAGAAAAAGTTAAAAAATGGCATGATAGGAGGATCATCAAAAGAGAGTTTAATATTGGGGATAAAGTCCTATTGTATCGGTCTCGATTCTTTGCAGGGAAATTACTCTCGAAATGGGAAGGACCATATGTTGTCGAGGAGGTGTATCGCTCAGGAGCAATCAAGATTAGCTCTCTCCAAGGCAATGCTACGCAAGTGGTGAATGGACAAAGACTCAAGCATTATATCTCGGTGATTCC
Organism: Lolium multiflorum; assembly: GCA_030979885.1. NCBI lineage: Eukaryota > Viridiplantae > Streptophyta > Magnoliopsida > Poales > Poaceae > Lolium > Lolium multiflorum. Next base: position 201,088,260 of record CM061747.1, read on the forward strand.
TATAATGTTGATGTTGATATTATTCAAGTGGAAACACCGGAAGCTTTCATCAAAGGGCAAATTGACAGTCCGCCAGAACTCGACTTTGAATAGGTAAAAGTACTGGTAATGAAAAGTACGCAATTTACTTTCCGAACTATATTTTTGCTGTTTTTGGAAAATATGAGAAATTACGAGTTCGAAACGGAGTGGAAAGGACGCACGAGGGGGCGCCACTATAGGCCGGCGCGGCCAAGCCAGGGCCGCGCCGACCTATGGTCCGCGCCCGTCGCCCTTTCCGAGGTTCGCGTACTTTCCTTTTGTCGAGAAAATTTTTGCTATATAATCCCCGGACCCCTGGAGGTCCGTATATCGTTTTCTCGACGTGTTTTGTTTCGAGCTGCTTCTGCCAGGATCTGTTTTCAATCTAGGAGCACCATGGTCTCCAAGAACAAGGGCAAGGAGTTTCCAGATGAAGAAGATCGAGATCTTGGGTGGAAAGAGGAAGACAAGGACGTCAAGGAAGAGGATGAAGAAGAGGTGAAGGAGGATTCGCGCGCACACCCGCGTGCTACCATTGCAAGCATCAAGGTGGTGGACAACACTTTCTGCAAACAAGAGCGCAAGAATTCGCACTGGAGGAGCGGTTCCACGTCATTATCTAGCTTCGAAAACATCTCCATCAGGCACTCATCACCCTTCCGCAATCTAATTTTCAATAATCAAATTGAAGGGACTCCCAAGGCAGCATTGCCTAGCAGTGGGATATAGATCGCTCTAACACTGCAGGAGAAAAGGAGCCTGAGGCTGAAGAGTGGGGAAATAACTCCAAGAGCTGGGACTCGCCATTAGACAGACTCTCTAACCGCATCGAGCACAATTCAGAGATGATTCGCAATCTCATACACAGGATTGACGAGCTTCAGGAGCTTATTGAGAAGCTGGTCAGGAATTCATCACCACCATCACCAGAGGAGTAATCCATCATCGGTATTGGCATCCCCTTGGTTTGTTCCAAGCTTGGGGGAGTGCCGCGGTATCACATTATCACTATCTTTTACTTTTATTGTCAAGTAGTATCATATCATGAATAGGGAAGTTATCGTATAGGATGGGTTGCGTTTGGAAGTATCTCTCCTTTAGTTGTCTATGTATCCCTTGGTGTGAGTTATCGATATGGAATATTAATGAGAAGTCTTATCATTTGCATATTGCACATCTTATTTTAGTTTGCATTCTCTACTATATGATTCGTCTTGTTGTTAGTATAGGTATCACTTTGGGAGCATTGAATAAATCTATTTGGTTTTGGCAAACTTAGCATTGGTCAATAGCAACAACACTTTGAGGTTTAAATAGAAAAGAGAAATACATGTAGATGTTTCATTGTCTTTCTTGTTAGCTCATAGCTCATTATTCTGAAGTTAAAATTGTTTGTGCTTACAAGGAAGATGCATGATTGTTTCTATAACATGTATATTTGTTTGTTTCCCTCGACTCTTATGCTTGCTAATTAACCTTGCTAGCCAAAGACTTGTACTGAGAAGGAATACTTCTCGTGCATCCAAACCTTCAACCAAACCTATGTCATTTGTGTCCACCATACCTACCTATTACATGGTATTTTCTGCCATTCCAAGTAAATACTTCATGTGCTACCTTTAAACAATTCAAAACTTATTACTTCTTATTTGTGTCAATGTTTTATAGCTCATGAGGAAGTATGTGGTGTTTTATCTTTCAGTCTTGTTAGGCAGCCTCCACTAATGGACTAGTGGCTTCATCCACTTATCCTATAATTTTGCAATAAGAGCTGGCAACGGGGTTCCCAGCCCCAATTAATTAACTTTCATTAATAATTCTCTTCACATATTTTGCTCTGATTCATCAGTAAGCAACTTAATTTTGCAATAGACACTCCTCCATGGTATGAGATTGTTGGAAGGCACCCGAGGATTCGGTTAGCCATGGCTTGTGTAAGCAAAGGTTGGGAGGAGTGTCAACCCTTAAATAAACTAAAATACATGTGCAAACAAAAGAGAAGAGGGATGATCTACCTTGCTGGTAGAGATAACGTCCTTCATGGGAGCCTCTTTGGAGGTTTGTTTGGCGAGGGGGTTAGAGTACCCACAGTCGTGACAACAACAAACACCTCTCAAAATGTTACTTTTATTATCTTTATATGATTTCAAAACTGAAAAAGCTCTAGCACATGATTTAATCCCTGCTTCCCTCTGCGAAGGGCCTGTCTTTTACTTTATGTTGAGTCGTAAACCTATTTCTCTCCATCTCAAGCAAGCATTTGAGTAGTTGTGATCAAACCATTATATTGTGATTTGCTACATCATGTCTTTTATTCTTCCTTGTTTAGTACAAGTTTTATCTGAATGAATATAGCTTTGCAAGTTATCAATGATTATGAAGAGACCATTATGATTGAGTATGCAAGTTGTGCCTTATAAACTTTAGTATGAGAGCGCTGCTCAATGAGATAAATATAATCTGTTAATTGTTCTCTGACCAAGAACGAAGTTTGCCATCACCAATGATGATTTCTTATGCACCTTTACTTGTGATTACCTTATACTTGTTTCAATATGAGTTATAAGAGATTGTTTACTATAATATCCTGTGTGAATGAATATGATGCTTCTTGTCCGTATTTTATTTATCGACTCTTCACTCCATAAACATGTGGTCATGTCTATCGAGTTCAGTTTCGCTTGGGGACAAGCGAAGTCTAAGCTTGGGGGAGTTGATACGTCCAAATTGCATCACTATTTTATATCATAATTTGCTGTTATTCATTGATATATTTCATATTGGGGCACAATACTTATGTTATTTCATCTATTTTGCATGTTTCATCATTATTGGAGGATTGAACACCGGAGCCAGGATTCGCTGGAAAAAGCACCGTCGAACGCAATATTTCGGAAGATCAACTCGGAAGGAAATTATACCAAAAATCCTATTTTTCAAGATGACGAAGGAAGCCAGGAGGGGCAGGAGGAGCAGGGTGGGCCCACACCCTAGGGCGGCGCGACCCATGCCTGGCCGCGCCGCCTATGGTGCAGGCCCACGACCCCTTTCGCTCCTTTTCTTCGCGAAACCTTCGTCCCGAAAAGCTAAGCCGAAGGGGTACCTCGCGAAGAGTTGACCGTCGGGGCGGAGAACACCAGAGAGAAAAGAGCTCTCCGGCGGGCAGGAACTGGGAAATTCCCCGGGAGGGGGAAATCGACGCCATCGTCACCGTCATCAAGCTGGACATCATCGCCATCACCATCATCATCATCTCCACCGTCATCACCGCCATCTCCTCCGCAGCACCTTGTCACCGCCGTAGCAATTTGGGTTTGATCTTGATTGTTTGATAGGGGAAACTCTCCCGGTATCGATCTTTACTTGTTGTTGATGCTATTGAGTGAAACCATTGAACCAAGTTTATGTTCAGATTGTTATTCATCATCATATCACCTCTGATCATGTTCCGTATGATGTCTCGTGAGTAGTTCGTTAAGTTCTTGAGGACATGGGTGAAGTCTAAATGTTAGTAGTGAACTATGGTTGAGTAATATTCAATGGTGTGATATTTAAGTTGTGGTGTTATTCTTCTAGTGGTGTCATGTGAACGTCGACTACATGACACTTCACCATTTATGGGCCTAGGGGAATGCATCTTGTATTCGTTTGCTAATTGCGGGGTTGCCGGAGTGACAAACCCGAACCCCGTTGGTATATCGATGCAGAGGGATCGCAGGATCTCGAGTTTAACTGTGGTTAGATTTATTCTTAATTACTTTCTTGTAGTTGCGGATGCTTGCAAGGGGTATAATCACAAGTATGTATTTAGTCCTAGGAAGGGCGGTACATTAGCATAGGTTCACCCACACAACACTTATCATAACAATGAAGATTATTTAGCCGTATGTAGTGAAAGCATTAGACTAAAATCCCGTGTGTCCTCGAGAACGTTTGGTCATTATAAGTAAACAAACCGCTTGTCCTTTGTGCTAAAAAGGATTGGGCCACTCGCTGCAATTATTTCTCTCGCATTTTACTTACTCGTATTTATTTCATCTGTTACATCAAAACCCCCGAATACTTGTCCGTGAGCATTTACAGTGAAACCTTCATCGAAACTGCTTGTCAACACCTTCTGCTCCTCGTTGGGATCGACATTCTTACTTATCGAAGATACTACGATACACCCCCTATACTTGTGGGTCATCAAGCGACGGGTCTTTGCTACTTATCCTCTCCCAGCTTTCACCGGCCTCGATCTTTCCCTTCAGCCGGTTCTTCCAGCTGCTCAAGGCGGTGCTCATCTTCGTGAGAGCTAAAGAGTCCACCTTCTTATTTAACGGCTCCGGGAACGTGTATCGTTGGTGAAGCTTCTGGAGGAGGGATTGGGCGATAGCCTCGTTCTCCTTGCTTCTGAGGTCCTGAGTTAGGATCGGCACGGTTTCACGGACGATGCACCCTAGTTGCATGCCGTACCCTTTGGCAACCCACGAAGGCTCCAAGGGTAGGCCACTTTCGGAGACTACCGTGAAATGATCGGTGACGTTGGCGAGCACTTGCGGCCTCCGATCCCTCCTTGGCCCCGCCGTCCTCTTCTTCTTACCCTCCCGAGGGTTGCCGCCGCTATCACCTTCCGTGCGGCCGCCTCTTCACCGGCCGTCTCTTCACCGTCGGGCGGCGTCGTCCCGTATCGTCATCGTCGCCGGTGGCGGCGGCCCCCGGCCCTCTCCTAGGCCGTGTCCCTCTCCCTCGGAGGCGGCATCCCGGCCCTCTTCCTCATCGTCGGGCGACTCGGCGGCGGCCTTCCGGGGCTGCTCGTAGCCCTCCCAGAAGTCCTTGTTGGCCTCTCTCGCTTCTTCGTTCTGGCTCCTGGGCTTAGAAGTGTTGCCCGACATGTTTATTTGCACTTCATTAAAAAGAGGCAACAAGTTAGTACAAAAGTCAACCAGAAAATTCGGCATGACTTTTGCTAATTTTTCTACGTAGGAGTGCCCATTTCTCAACCGAAACGGAAGTTAATCAACGCTTCGGGAGAAATGGGCAACTCAATGAAATCCCTGCAAAAATATCCACCATATACACCATATATCCACCATATCCACCATATACACCATATATCCACCATATCCACCATAAACCAGAAAACCTGGACATATATTGCTGGACATATATAGAAGTGTTGCCCGACATGTTTATTTGCACTTCATTAAAAAGAGGCAACAAGTTAGTACAAAAGTCAACCAGAAAATTCGGCATGACTTTTGCTAATTTTTCTACGTAGGAGTGCCCATTTCTCAACCGAAACGGAAGTTAATCAACGCTTCGGGAGAAATGGGCAACTCAATGAAATCCCTGCAAAAATATCCACCATATACACCATATATCCACCATATCCACCATATACACCATATATCCACCATATCCACCATAAACCAGAAAACCTGGACATATATTGCTGGACATATATAGTTCCTATTTTTTTAACCTGGAGCACTACAACAAATTAACCTGAAGCATCTACAATACATCAAACAAAACCTGGTGCATCAATACAGCTGGCATTATTAACCTAGAGCATCAATACAACAAATATTATTAACCTGGAGCATCTACAACAAATTAACCTGGAGAATCTACAATACATCAAACAAAACCTGGAGCAATCACCTGGAGCACTACAACAAACCTGGAGCATCTTTTTAACCAACTGTTAGCATATTTAGTGCAGCCAAGGCAGTAGCTAATGACTTAGAAAAATGACTTCAATAGTAGGCAGTAGCATTTCATTCAAAATCAACTAGGCAGTATCATTTCATGATTAGCTTGTTCATTTTTTCATTTGTATTAAAAAACCTAACAAATCCTAGCTAGCAGTAGCAATAAAGAACATCAACATATAAAATTCCAGAGATAATTAAATAGCAGAAGCTTGAGCATCATATGGAAATGCTAGTGTCTTCAAATGAAAATGCTATTACTCATAATTACTTAAATTTTTGGTAGATAATTACTTAAATTTAAAAAGGCAGTATATGCTTCTTCATAACCAAGAATACAAGCTTATAGAGCAAGCCAACCAGTAGCTACTGCCAACATGTGAGCATGAGCATCATTTACAGACAGAGAAACAACAACAACATTAGCTTGTTCATTTTTATTTTTATTCCCAAATAGTAGGTTGTAGCTTGTTCATTCAAATAGTAGGCAGTAGCTTTTTTATCTCTAAATTCAAACAGCAGCATTTCATGTACTAGTAGCATTATTATCTTGAAACCCCAAGCAGTAACGGTATATCATGACATGTGACCAGTAGCTACTGCCAACATATTCATGAAAGCATCATCCAATGCATTATTTGGGGGAAGCAAAATTGGGCTGCTATAGGATCATAGGCATTCATAGGTTTGGGAAGTGGCCCCTAGCATCACCAAGCTATTAAACCACAACCAAAGCATCAATCATCATAATCTACTAAGATTCAGATTATAATGGATATTTACCAACAATTACTTGGCATCCGGCCATTCATTCTATGCAAACAAATTGAATCATTATGAATACATAGTTCATCAATAAATAGTTCCAGTAATTCATACTGACTCTCTGTTAACCCTCTTTTAAACATTTTCAAAATTCTTATCATCTGTCTAAATCAAAATTCATACTGACCATCAAATTTCTATTTGACTAACACATCAAAATTCATAAATTGAATGTCCACATAAGCTATAGCAGCACTACATCAAAATTCATACTGACCATCAAAATTCTATTTGACTATATGTATATGCAACATTGTCAATTGCTCAATCAAAATTAACTACATCACCAGCAAGAAATTAAGCAAATTGAGAACCAAATTGAGAGGCATAGGGGAGGGAGGGAGGCATAGGGGAGAGGAGGGGCCGCACGGGGAGAGGGAGGGAGGCACAAGGGAGAGGGAGGGAGGCACAGGAGAGAGGGATCTCACCGACGGCGGCGCTAGGCGGTGATGGCGAGCGCAGCGATGGTCCTCCTCCTCCTCCGCTGCTGGGCGGCGGGGTGGTCCTCCTCCTGCTCGCGGTGGGTGGTCCTCCTCCTCCTGCTCGCAGCGTGGGCGGGGTGGTCCTCCTCCTCCTCCTCTTCCTCCGGCTCGGCGGCGGTGGCGAGTGCGGGCGGCGGTGGAAGCTAGGGTTCGTCACGCGGATACGAATGGGGAAGAGAGAGGGGAAGAGCGAACCGCTCTCACCACAGTAAATTCTGTGGCGCACCTAGTTGTGCATGCGCCATAGAATTCCTTAATTCTGTGGCGCACCAAGCGGGACATGCGCCACAGAATTAAGGAATTCTATGGCGCATGCACTAGGTGCGCGTAATTTACGACTTGGAACAAATGGGCTAATGTTGTGTTCTGTCAAACACATTAGCCCTGGTTAAGCCCACTGGTAGGCTTGGGTAACCTGTGCGAACCCTGGTTGCCCCTACTTTTTTCCCTTTTTAAAAATGTTTTTGTTACATTTTCAAGAAACAACACAACATTTAATAATAATTACTAGAGATTTTCAATTACAAATTACTTGTCTCACACACACATGTTCTTGTCTCTCTCACACACACATGCATGTACTTGTCACACACACATACACCAAAAAAAGATCTTCTTCGTCCCGGCTCCGAGCTCTAGCGTCTCTTCGCAATCTTCTTGCCCTTTCGGTTGTTGGCGGTTGAATACTTTATGCCGGCCACCTTGAGATTTCTTCGCGTGAATGGACAACCTTTAGAGGGTAGGGAGGTCTTCCTTCTTACTTTACTAGTAGTAGGCATGTCGAAGTTGTCGAATTCCTCCTCCATCTTCGGGTCACCGTTCTTGTCCAAGTCTTCCTCGTTGGCGTCTCCTTGCATTCCTATGATGCTCCTCTTGCCCCTCCTCACGACAACACGGCTAGGCCTCGACGGATCGGTGATGAAGAAGCATTGGTCAACTTGGCTACCGAGTACCCATGGCTCATTTTTCGCGGATGCGTTCTTCGATTTTGCATCGGGTATAACCATGGTTGTGAAATATCGGCCTTCTTTTTCGACCTTCTTGGCCCATCTCACACGAAACATTGGCACCGTCTCTCCACAGTAATTGAGCTCCCATATCTCCTCGATCCTTCCAAAAATCTTTCCTTGACATTAGTCTCGTCATCGGCGTATGACAGCATAGTTACTCCTGAGTTTTGATTTTCACTATTTCTGTCCTTTTCCTCGGTGTAGAATCTGTAACCGTTGATGTCGTACCCCTGATAGGTCCTTACGTTATGCGCGGGTCCCTGTGATAAGGTGTATATGAGTTTTTCATCTTCGGTAGAAGGCGTATTTCTCTGTGCTTCAACCAGTTGAGTTTGCTTGAACCAACGCGTGAAGCTGGAGTTGTGCTTTTTGGTTACGTCTCCCATCTTCCTCGGCCGGCCCATATCGATGTAATTCTGCTCGACCATGCTTTTGTGCTCTTGCACGAAAGGTTCGGTTTTAAGTGTTGCGCGACCCGGTGAGCCCTGTCAAAATCGTCGCGTCGATTTTCAATGCCGACATGGACTGAGCGGTAGCCCTCGCGGTGACCGACTCCAGCGAGCCTCCCGAGGTGCGTCCTGGGTGGTAGACCAACATGATCCTCGTCGTCCTCGGTGCTTAGATAATTCTGGCGAAGGAGATGCACTCGTAGGTTAGAAACCCCTTGGCCATGCTTGCGTCTGGACGGGCCCTATTGCGAACGTATCCTTTCATGACACCGTTCTGCCTTTCGAAAGGCATCATGTTGTGGAGGAACGTTGGGCCGAGCTGCTTGATGTCTTCAACGACATGGAGAAGGAGATGGACGCATATATCACAGAATGCAGGCGGGAAGTAAATCTCGAGCTCACATAGTATCACCACGATCTCATCCGTAGCATCTTGAGCTGCCTCACGCCGATCGACTTCCTGGTGATAACGTCAAAAAAGTTGCATAGGCCAAACAGCGTATCACGGACGTGATCGTCCATTATGCCTCGGATCGCAAGTATCTGCGTCATTAGCACGTGGCAATCGTGAGACTTCATCCCGGTGAACCTCTCTTCGCTACGTCCAGATATCTGCTTATATTCCCGAGTAACCGTGAGGAACTTTCACTCCTAGGAGGCACTGAAAATGCTCGAGCTCCTCCGGACTCGTTGTGAAGCAGGCAGCGGGAAGCTGCACCGCGTTCTTCTTAGCCCTTTTACGGAGACGTTGAGTCCCTTCCGTCTGATCATCATCATCATCATCATCATCGGCTTGAAGATCTTTCTGATGCCAAAATGTTTAAGATCGTATCTTGCTTTCGGTCCATCCTTGGACTTTTGAGTTGCAAAGAGTGCCAAGCAGACTCTCGGTAACGTTCTTCGTAATGTGCATGCCATCGAGGCTGTGGGGTGTGGAGGACCTTCCGTACTCCAAGTCGTGGAAGACAGACCTCGCTTTCCATACACCGAGCAGCCGCTCGCTTCGGTCGCTTCTTTCCCGGCACTGGCACTCCTTCCAATTTTTCGGAAGATCATCGATTTCTGCGCCGCTCTCGGGCGTGGGGTCCATCGGGCTCATCTTTACCATTGAAGATCACCGTTTTCTCCACGGGTGATCCAAGCGAAGCCACCTTCGAGCACCTGGTAGACGGTTTTCGAGGACCCGGGATCCCTTGGTAGTTGTAGATGCGGGGTATCGTCCATGCACTTCACACAGCCGTTGAATCCGTGGCCCACCTGGCAGATACATATGCGTAACCAGGATAGTCCGTGACCGTCGTGATCAACGCGGCTCTCATATCGAAATAAGTTCTAGTGTAGGCGTCCCACGTACGGGGTGGCGTCTTCCACAACGTGTCTAACTCCTCTTTCAGCAGCCCGAGATACAAATGCATGTCGACACCTGGTTGTTTCGGCCCCTGAATGAGAATACTCAGGTGTATGTACCTTTGCTTGGTGCACAGCCACGGGGTAGGTTGTAAGGCCATACAAACACAGGCCAGGTGCTATGCGTGCTACTCTGGTTGCCGAACGGATTGAGTCCATCGGTGCTCATACCCAGCCCTGATGTTCCTTGCGTCGCCCCGAACCTAGGGAAGGCGATGTCCAATGTTTGCCACTGTCCGTCTGAAGGGTGTGTCAGCATATAGCCCATCTCCGGATCTTCTTCGGGCTTCCCTCTCCTCGTGCCATTGCATGAGCTTTGCTTCCTTAGGGTCCACGAAATACCGCAGACGGGGAGTGATAGGAAAGTACCATACCACCTTTCGAGGTACCTTCTTGTTCCCAACCTTGTACCGTCCGTGGCCACACACCGGACATGTGGTTCTGTCCTTGTACTCGCACCTATAAATCACACAATCATTAATGCAAGCGTGGTATTTTTCGTGCGGTAGGGACACACGACTTTCTTGGCCTCCTGTACTACTTGGCAATGTGTTCCCCTGGAGACGATCGTGCCAGAATTTTAAGCTCTTGCTGAAGCTGGAATCGGTCCACTTGTTCTGCGTCTTCATCTGCAGGTAATCAAGCGTTACATGCAAGCGCGTATCCTGCGGACGACACCCGGGAAAGATCGGAGTCATCCCGTCTTTCTCCATTTGCGAGCTTGGCTCTCTCTCTAGCCGCAACTCTATCGTTGCTCGTCTCCTGGAGGAGAAGATCTTGAACATGAGAGTCCCGCAAGGCCGAAATTAGCGTGGTCGCGCCGGAATCTTCTTCTTCATCATGATGATGTTCTCCGCCGGCATCTTCTTCTTCATGATGATCTTCTCCGTCGACTTCTTCTTCATGATGATAGTCCCCGTCGGCATGATGATAGTCTTCTTCATGATGATAGTCATCTCGCTCGACATGGTCTTCATGCGCACCATTTGATGGGGGCCGCGCCTGGTTGTCTTGCATGAAACCGCGCCTCAGCAGGTGCTCCTCCAGTTGTCCGGAATCGGGTTGATCCAGCGCTCGAGTTTGCATGATCGACACGGACATCTTATCTAGCGCCTATTGTTCCGAATCATGTCCTCCTTCGCGTCTATCTTGTATCTAGAGATTCGAGCGGAACTCATCGAGAGGACCATGCTTGCCTGCAAATGGTATACATAGAACAGGAAATTAGAACCGCACCAAATGCACACACATGCATGGGGTACCTCTCCTCAAGGTATTACATGGAGTGGAAAAATTCGGCATGACCTCTCCTCAAAGTAGGACATATGGGTAGTGCAAAACTTGCCGAAACGGAAATGAATCAACATTTCGGCAAACATCCATGCACCACACCGGCACACACACAAGCGCTTCACCTGCAACAAGCATCCATACACACGACGGTCACACAAGATCTACAAGCATATGCATGTCTCCTCCAAGCATATGTATGTCTCCTCCAACTACTCACCTTCTAGATTCGATACCGAGATGAGACCGCGATCGATGACTTCGAGAGGAGGAGAGAGTATGGAGAGCCTTCTCCTCAACTCCAATTAAGTATCAACCAAAGTAAGTGCAATAAATACCCAAGCAAGTGAAAAGTGGAGTCAAAATGGTATGAGAGAAGGGGGGACGAGCTAGATGGAGGAAGAAGAATGGCTTGTGTAGTGTGGTAGGTGGGAGGTTGCTCACTTTTGTAGATCTGGTCTCGTGGCGCACCAACCACATGCGCCACGAATAGCTTATTTCTGTGGCGCAGCGCAGTGCGCCTGAATAACTTATTCCGGCGCACACAAGACGCCACGAATACCTTATTTTTGTGGCGCACGCCGTGCGCCACAGAAGAGTTCGTGGCGCACCGAGGTTTGTGCGCCATAGAAATTGTAAAACCAATGATTGGGGGTGACAGGGTGTGGGGCCCGTTTTTGTGGCGCACGGTTTAGTAGTGCGCCACAAAATTAAGCTATTTCTGTGGCGCACCGAGCTCGCGCCACAAAATAAGTTTCTGTGGCGCACTCAAACGGTGCGCCACAGAACTAAGCTTCGCCTATAAGGGTTTTCCTACTAGTGCCTTCTCTAGGCAGGTTTGGTACGACACCCTGTCCTGGCTACGGCTCCCTTGTCGACCACCTGACAATGAGCCTCCCTCCACGAATGGTGGATCACTGCGAGACAACACACACCGAAGCCAATGCGAAAAGGCCTTGCAACCGCCACGCTACTTGTGCCCTGGTTGATTTGGAAGCACCGAAACTCTTGTGTCTTCGATGGAGAGCAGCCGTCCATCCAGAGAGTGAATGACAAGATCAAGGCAGAGGCGGCGCTTTGGGCCAGAGCTGGAGCCCTTGGCCTTCGCGCCGTTTTACCTGTAGACTGGGATGTACACTAGTTTTCTGTTAGTAGCTGGGTGTTTTTCACCCTCCATGGAGGCATGACCTTGTAACAAACTAATCTTCTTCTTTGCAATGAAAAGAAACGCAATGTTATTGCGTTTTCTCGAGAAAAAAATTTCCTGTTCTCCAAAAGCATATCCTTAATTAAGGTTGTCTAAGAGAAATGACTGATGATTTCCTTTTAATTTATTATAAGCTATGGTAAGAAAATAGTAATCATTAACTGCCCAATCGACCTGGAAGTAGCGATTCATCATAATACAAACGATTAACTAACTTATTTGGTCAGCTATTAATAGGTGCAGCCTACACAAATTAACGCTTAAAATAATACATATAAAAAATAAATAGTATATGTGTCTCTGTATGCCTGGTCCTACTTCTCTAGAGCCCAAAAGCCTAAAACATGAACGCTTCTCCTTCTTAACTAATCTTTAAGGTCACGAGCGCAGCAGTCGTCACCATGTTCCAACCTACCACTTCTCCTCTTCTAACCTCTGAAGTTTCTCTTCTCCCACCACCTATCTAGGGTATGACTCCTCTTGCACCTCAACTACCTACCGAACTGAAGGAGGCCTCGAGCTCCCAGAGAGCTCCTCAAGGTGGTTGATCTCCTGTATTTGAGGTTTGGTTGGCAACGAGGAACTAGTCAGCGAGAGCAAGGAACTGGCTGGCGACAACGGTAATCAAGTTGTTGGATGATAACCAAGCGGGAGCTTCGCAAAACCTACTTGATTGGGGGCAGGGTAGTGCCCAAGAGGTGAAATGCGTTGAAAAGTTTGCAATTTTTACCAAGTGTATAGTAGTTAATCGCGAACATACTTAGTAATCATAGTATTGGAGCGATTAGTCAGGCTAAATGATTAGCACAACCGATTAATAGTAATCGACATGGTTAGGTCCCAAGTAGTGATTAATCGGCTTATTAATCGCCAATTCAGCCGATTTTTGAACAATGATTATAAGTAGGAGGAGCCTAATATCATAACTAATAAAAAAATAGGTACCTAAATTCAGGCATAAGGCAAATGAGATCCTTACTCACATAAAAATAGACCAATGTGGTGCTCGAATGGAGGCACACCCACCACGCCAGCCTTCTCGTGATGTGGCGGTGACAATTATGGTTTGCACAGTTAGCAAGAAAAACCCCAAGCCAAGAAAAATGGGAGTCAGTCGATTGAGAATCACTGTAACTCTAACTCTCACTTAAGTGATGTCATCCATAAAATTTTGTTCTATATGAATATACTTTTTGAACCATTTTTTGGTTTCAAATCACTTGCGATTTAAATCTATTCAACCTAACTTGAAACTGAAGTCTCAGTTGCAATTTGACTTGCGACCGAAAAATCCCAGTTACAACCTTACTTGCAACTAAAAAGTTCAGTTATAACTCCACTTACAACTCATAGAGCACATGAGGAAATTGGCAGATATGTTGGTTTCGGTTGGTTTTAGACTTAACTAAGACCCAAGTTACTTAGAATTAGCAATCAGAAAAGAAGAAAACAAAGGCAATGTGAAGTGAAGCTTCTTCACGCACACTTTCTCCCCTGATGACCTGATTGCTGTACGATAAAGACCACGAAAGCAAGCAAAGCTCCCAAAGAGCACACACGCACGCATGTGACATGTTTCGTTCCATAATTAGAACTCACGATCATAACCCACCAAAGACGCTACCCTGGCATATTGCACCCTCTCTCGACCGACGGAAACACGCCACCAGCACACGTCAGCTACAATGCCCACTCACGTACGTACACGCATCAGGCATCACGCATAGGAACACTACTGCTACGAGACAATCCATTCCAGGCCAACACCTTCGGTTACGATCCTTCGCCATCTCTCCCCGTGCGACGCGATGGTTGTAAGGTCAATCATGGCGGCCTGCCTTTTCCACGTCCGCCCATCGATCTCGACGCGAGTTTGGGGGAACATAATGATCCGTGCACCCGAGAGCAAAATGATGGCGACGACGCACGTCTTCCCTCCGAACTTGACCCCATTTTGCCACGTTCTCCCTAGAGGATCGAACGAGGAAGTGGGAACATCGATGTGTACTGGAGTGGAGCTACATGTCAGCAGTCTCCCAGAGGCCCCGATTGGTCGCTTTTAGTTTGTGAAGAAGCTAAGCAAGTGACAAGTGAGCTCCGTGTCATTCGGCGGTTTTGGTTAAAAAAGGATGTTCCAATCAGGGTCTCACTCTTTTTAATTACGGAGTACAAGATGTTCAAACTATTTTAATGTGAACTGAAATGTACGTGAGTGGCTATTTAAACTGAAATAAGTGAAATAGGTCTAAACACTACTTTTGCGAAAAAAGATGGCCGATCTATTAATCATCATCAACACCAGTACAAAGAACACCAAATCTTCTATCTATCTGTCTCTAAAAGCAAGATACGTGGTGTAAAATAGAGACACTACATTGATCCACATCAACAATGTTATTTTAACTATTAGATCCATAATTTTAATGGACAAGATTTAAAAAAATTACGTAGAATACACGAATATATGTTTTGTGGACATACGGGGTGTGTCATGTTTGACAAATACATGCCCACCATCCGTGAAAAAGTAAGGAAAAGAGAGAGAAAAAGAGTTTAAAGGCTTTCCAAAAAAAAAAAGGTCCCGGTTACCTGCACAAAATGAGTTGTATTAACTATACCTTTTTGTCCATCAGAATAAACAATATTTTTATGCTATTTTTTCATTTGACGGTCAGACTTGGCTACACTAGCTAGATGAGAAAAAGCGTCAGAATGAATCATCCCAATAATAAGATTAAGAATTGCAAAATAATAAGCCGATTCATCAATTTTGTAAGTTTAATGGGCAAGCACTATCACATGTAATTGTACATGCAAGCAAATATACAGTTAGCTTTTCGGTTAGATTCCAGGCACCATCACAATTTACTGAAAATATACAATTAACTTTTTGGTTAGATTCCAAGCACCATCAGGATTTACTGGAAATATACAATTAACTTTTTTATTAGATTCCAAGCACCATCAGGATTTACTGCACATGGAAGGAAAAAAGAAATCAGCCCCCGCTTAGGTTATTAATCCGAACATTGAGCTACTAATATATTACAGTAATTTTGAATCAAAAGGTATGGTTTTTAATTGAAATATGGAGTGGCTAGAATATTTATTTAAAAAAACTAATATGTCCATGGTAGAAATATCTAACAAATGATCTGATCTATATCCAGTCATTGATGCTCTCCCTTTAAAATACATACACATCACATGGTATAGGCTGATCACTAAAATAGGATTGTCCGTTCTTACAAATTTAACAAAAATGGTTGAAAGTAAGAAATTACAATCTTACAATATAAATCACAATAGCACACCATCTTTGTACTTGGGGGCTACCTGCATGCAATGAGTGGTATTAGTCTCCAACTCGACCTTTTTGCCTGCCAGAAAAAAAACTCTATTTCTATGTTGCTTTTTCATTTATCAGTTGGACCTAGCTACAGTAGCTACATGAGAAAAAACGCCTAAATCATCCCAAAATAATTAAGATAAAGAATTGCAAAATAATAAACTGATGCATCAAATTTGTAAGTTTGATGGGCAAGCACTATCACATGTATCATACGCAAGGTGCAAGGAAATATACAGTTCACTTTTCAGTTAAATTCCAAGCACCATCAGGTTTACTGTACATGGAAGGAAAAAAGCAATCAGCTTCCGGTTAGGATATTAATCCGAACATCGAGCTACTAATTATATTGTAGTAGTTTAGCACTAAAATATATGGATTTTAATTGAAATGTATAGTAGCTAGAATATTAAAAAAGGAGTCTCTACGGCTCAGCTAGCTGAGAACGTACTTCCGGCTCAGTCGAATGATATCATCTAAATATTGTGCCTTTTCACGTTCATACAGGAACTGTTAACCCAGAAAAACTTCCTTAAGCTGAGCGCTGTTGTTGGCTTGTATCTGCTGACATAAGGTTTAATTAATTTAGGGATGCTCCCAATCTATGTGTCTCTCATGTTGATGCATGCAGTTTATACCGCCGATTTAATTCATTTAATTTCTAATTAGTCACCTATTGGTTAGTTGGCTGCCACCTATTACTTCTAGTTTTTCTTGTTGTGACGACTAAATATGTTACTCAAGAAAATGGTACACACAAAGAAGTGGAATAAAGATATTAAAACTGGTTTAGGTAACCACTTGATAGCTGCAACGTGCTTGTAACTTCCATCTAGGACGAATCACGACACAAAAATCCACATTTAATTCATTTTCTCGGTTGCAAACCGATTTGCAACATAAATTCAAGTTTTAGACAAACTCGCAACTAGGTTGCATCCCGACTTGCAACTGAAAAGTTCCAGTTTTAGACCCACTCACAATTAGAAAAAGTTCAGTTGCACCTTGACTTGCAACTAGAAAAAAGTTTCAGTCCCAACCTCACATGCAACTGGGAAAAAACTCATTTGCAACCCACTTGCAACTGGGAACTCAATTCCAACCTCAGTTGCAACTCGGAAAAAACTCATTTGCAACCCCACTTGCAATTTGGAAAAAACTCATTTGCAACCCCATTTGCAATTTGGAAAAAACTCATTTGCAACCCCACTTGCAAATAGGAACTAAGTTGCAACCTCACACGCAACTGAAAGAATATCTTAGTTGCACTCCGACATGAATCTTTAAAAACTCAGTTGCAACCTCATTTTTAACAAGCGAAAAACTCAATTGCAATCGCACTTGCAACTGAAAACTTAGTTGCAATATCATTTGCAACTGGGAAAAACTGTGTTATAACCCTATTTACAACTGGGAACGCAGTTGCAACCCCACTTGCAAAATGGAAACTCAGTTGCAACACCACTAGCAACTAGAACTAAATCTTAGTTGTAACCTAATTTGCAACTATAAAAACACAGTTGCAACCTCATTCGCAACTAGGAAAAACGCAGTTGCAACCCGACTTGCTACTATAATAAATCTCAGTTGCAACCTCACTTAAAATTGGAAACAAAACTCAGTTGCAACCCGACTTGCAACTATACAAATTTAGTTGTAACCTCACTTGAAACTGGAAAAAAACTCAGTTGCAACCCGACTTGCACCTATAAAAAATCATTTGTGACCTCACTTGCAACTAGAAAAAAACTCAGTTGCAACCCCACTTGCAACATAAAAACTCAGTTGCAACCTCACTTGCAACTGGAATAAACTCAGTTGCAACCTGACTTGCAACTATAAAATCGTAGTTGCAAAGTTACTTGCAACTGGGATTTTTTTTTGCTAGAAATCCATCTGCAACTGGAAACTCAGTTGCAACCTCAGTTGCAACTAGATAAAAATCTCGATTTCAACCTAACTTATAATTGGAAAAACAATTTAGTTGCACATAGTTTGGAAAATAAAGAAAAGATAGGCATGCAATTTGTGTTACTCATAGCAAAAACTATACAATATAAAGAGAAAATTTTAAGAAAAATTGCATAAGAAAGACCTACCCAACCTCACAAGGGCCCATACAGGATGCTCAACACAAGCCTGAACAACACGGATGCACGTAAGAGGCCCATCCATCCAGAAATGGACAACAAAAGATCATGAGTCGCTAGCGCCAGAAGCCATCGACAAAATAGTAATCCTGGCCCTCCTAGATCTAACGGGCTGGTGCATGGAGTGAGCACTAATCTAATTCTCAACATTTTTGGTTGCTAGTCGGTTGAAACTAAAGATTTTTTAGCATAATTATAATTATAAAGTAAAATATCCTCCCCTAGCTCTAAATACTTGTCGTTTTAGCGTATATTTCTTCTAAACAGGCAACAAATATTTAGGTCCAAAAGGAGTAGGAAAAATTAATTTGTATAATTTTTATGATGAAAAAAGAAACAGCTACCCATAAAAAATACACAAATAATTAAGAGGCACACAAAATAGAAAACAAAACAGCCGTAAATGGGATTCATCGTTCCAGAAAAAAATCATAAAGGAGACCCTACACACGTCACATAATTACAACAAATAGCAAAAGAATATATGTAGCCCAGTCCCATATGACCCGCTCTTTGGCAGAAAATAAAACAATAAAATATCTTCGATTTTGTGCATGAATCTCCACCCAAACACATTTAAGGGTTGTGGAATTGACTGAGAACTAGCAAATCTCATTTAAAAAAACTAACATGTTCATGGTAGAAATTTCTGAAAAAATGATCTGATCTATATTCAGTCATTAATGATCTTCGTTTGAAATATAGACACACGGCACGATATAGGATGAACGCTAAAATAGGATTGTAGTTTGTTACAAATTTAGCAAAAGTGGTTAGAAAATAAGAAATTACAATCTTAGAATACAAATCATAATAGCACATATATCTTTGATAACATGACGACCAAACATGTTTTTTCTCAAACAGTCAGATGGTGGGTGGCAGTGCCCCCCCCCCACACACACACACACATTGGAGGGGAGGACTTGCATGAGAAAGCAACCCAGTAATTTAAGAATATTGCGATAGTAGAATTTGGCTAGAAATTTGATCGCAACAAGAAATTCATGTTTCCCCTTGACTCTGTTAGTGCCAACATGACTACACATCATGGCAAACCTAATATCCCGTTGTACTCCCCCTTGAAAACTACCCCATATCCCACTTTAGCTACGATACAGTCAGGGCAAAAGTTCTCAGCAGCTCTTAGAACCTCTTCTAGTGCGATAGTTGGTTTTTTTCTGCAAACGTCAGCTACCTAAATTTCTATTATCTTGTACTCGGCCCTGGTTTAGCCTTCATTTTATAGCATATAAAGATCCCAATGCAAATGCAAAAAGGGGTATGAGAAAAAAAATGGAAGCAATAATCGCCCTGTGATCCTCCCGCTCCATGAAAAGACTGCTCAAACTTGTTACCGTCGATGAAAACATTTACATTAGGTTTGAATATCGTGATTTTACTAGTGAGAGTGTTGTCAGTTAGATCCACCAGGAGAAGCGTTGGAATATCGGTTAGTGAAGTTATTGTGCTATGGAGGTACATAACTCTAGTTCCAATGTCAAACGCTATCCTCACTCTTTGGTTCAACGTGAGAGGAGTGCTAACATGACAGAACAAAACAGGTTTTTGCTCAAAGGTTAGGAGGGGGGCGGTGGCCCCCATAGAGTTGGAAAATCATTGGTTGGGGGAAATAGGGATCGAGTTGCATGAGAAAGAATGCAACAACCTAGTAATTTAAGAATATTGTGATGTTGGAATTTGGCTAGCAATTTGTTCTCAGCGAGAAAATTCCTTGACTCTGTTAGTGCCAACATGACTACGCATCACGACAAAAAATATCCCATTGCACCCCCTTTAAAACTACCCCATATCCCCCCTTAACCTACGATAGGTTAGGGCAGAACTCGATAGCTCTTAGAACCTCATCTAGTGATAGTTGTTTTTTTTCTACAAAACGTCACCTACCAAAATTTCTATTAGCTTGTACTCCGCCCTGGTTTACCCTTCATTTTATAGCATATAAAAATCCCAACGCAAATACAAAAAGGGGTATTTAGAAAAAAATGGAAGCAATGATCACAACATTTCTTTGCTTTGATCCCGCCGCACCATGATAAGCCGGCTAAAACCTGTTCCCATCGATGAAAACCTTTACAACGGATTTAAATACTGGGATTTTACTAGTGAGAGTGTTGTTACTTAGATCCACCAGGAGAAGCATTGGAATCTTGGTTAGTGAACTTGGTATAGCCCCTTTCAGTCGGTTACACGATATAATAAACTTATGGAGGCCTTCTAGTGTAATAAAAATTACAAATCTCAGTGATTGGACCTGTAACCACACCGATGAACACGAAGACGGACCAGATCCCAGGAGATCCGCCAGACACAAAACACCACACACCCTCCACTGATGCTAGACGCATCTTTGAGGCAAGGATATGACATGTAAGACATTATTCTGCCATCAGGATGTAGGCGCAGCTATCCCAAAGAAGACACGAAAAACTAACCTAAAAAAAGGGAAACCGCTCCCGCGAGGAGAGACCATGGTCCGCCACACCTCCGAGGCCTTAAGGGGAGCAAACCGGCAGCATCGTCGACAAGGGTAGGGGTGGAATCGAGCCGAGCCGAGCCGGCTCGAGGCTCGGCTCGTGAAGGCTCGAGGAAAATCGAGCCGAGCCAGGCTTGGCTTGCACCAAATATAACCCTGAAAAGTAGGCTCGAGGCTCGGCTCGGTGGGCTCGCGGCTCGGCTCGACTGGCTCACGAGCCGTCCATGAAAATCCCCAAAATCACAGAATCCCCTATCCACATCGTATTTGCCTTCGTCTTCCTTCTCTGGTCTGTGCTGTTCTCTGGCCCAAAACCCGCACCGCACCGGCGCCGCCAGCCCGCCACCCGCGCCGCCCCTACCGCCGGCCACCACAGCCTCCATCTTCGTCGACCTCCCATGGATTCCGACCAGCAAGACCACGGATAGGACGCGCTACGTGGTCGTGCTTGCCCAGCCTAGGGTTGGCGGCGGCTGCCGCCCGCCGGCCGGACCTGGGGCCTCCGCCTGCCGGCTCTCTGCCCGTCGGCTATCCGCCGGCCTGACCTGGAACCTCCGCCTGCTGCCTCTCCTCTTGTCCTCCATCACCATCAGACCACCACGGACGGAGGCAACAAAGGTAAGATTCTTTCCTGTTTTTTTCTAGTAAGCTTCCTTGTTGATTTTTGTCATGAATCAGTAGTTGTACGTAGTTGTAGTTTTTATCCATGGTCAATTGAATATATTGTTGGTTCTTGTAGTTGTAGTTACTTTCTGCCATCATGCTATTGTAGATTTATTTATTTTCTGCCATGGTCTTGTACTCTTGTAGTCTTTGAAGATGCAACCTGGAAGGGAGAGTGAAGCATCGCATGCTGCACGTCCGGGGAAGAATGCATCGCAGGGAAAGAGACGCGCATACAACAACGCGATGAATTCAAAGACAGCGGGTCTCCTTGGCATCCATTCAACTAGACCAGGATCGTCGCAACCCGCAGCAGCGATCGAATCACAGTGGACAGCAGCAGCTTCTCCCGTAGTGGTATATTCCTTTCACCATTTCCAAAATTATTTCTCTGCCTTTGTACATTAAATAGTGCTTCCTCCATCCCGAAATGATTGTGACTAATCTATGTGCAGCCGGTAGATGAGTCCGATGAGGAAGAAAATTCTTATGACAAGAATGATATCATGTCCGAGGAAGATGGATTCGGTGATGGTCATATTGAGATATCCGATGATGGAAATGATGGTGGTGTTTCTCAGAGAGGAAAGAAGCGACAAAAGGGAATGAAGGTTGGTCCGAAGGTTACTGTTCAACCCAGGGCAAGTCAGGTTCAAAAGTTTGGGATCACTTTGAGAAGGTTCCGGTGCCATCCACCACGCAGTCTGGTGCTATGGTGATTATGGCACAATGCAATTACTGCAAGAAGTTCTTATCTTACAAAGCAGATCAAGGGGGTACCGGAGCTACTACACATCTCACAAGGCACTACACAAAATCATGTGCAGATTACAAGATAGCTGTGGCAAAGGTGGCTTCTCAAACCCTTCTCAACTTTCAGCCATCTAATGCAAGTGATACTGGTATTCCTGTTTTGCAATCTACTAGGGAGTATAGTCAAGAAGAAGCTAGAAAGTTAATTGCTAAGATGGTGATATGTCATGATTATCCATTTAAGATGGTAGAACACACATGGTTCAACATAGTGATGAAATATATGAATCCTCACTATGAGTTTATTGGTAGAAAAACCATTAGAAAGGAATGCTTAAAGGTGTTTGAAGTTGAAAGAGACAGCCTTATGAAGGTTCTTAAAGGTGTGGATAACATTGCTTTGACTACTGATTTGTGGACATCCAACCAAACACTTTCCTATATGTGTTTAGTTGCACACTTCATTGATAAAAATTGGAATATGCAATGTCGTGTGCTAAATTTTGTGGAGTTGGACCCTCCACATAGTGGCCATGTCATTTCACAAGCTGTGTTTGAATGTGTGGTTGCATGGAAGATAGAAGATAAAATCATCTCAATCACTCTAGATAATGCAGCCAACAACGATGTAGCAATCCGAAATTTGAAGGCTATGTTCGCTGCTAGAAGCTCCTATTGTTTTGTTCCAAAATATTTTCATGTTCGTTGTTGTGCTCATATTATCAACTTGGTGGTGACCGATGGTACTGCAACCATCTCCCATTTGACAACCAATGTGAGAGAATCTGTGAAGTACATAAAGAAGTCGGTATCTCGGTTGTTCAAGTTTGTTGAAATTTGTCGTAATCTTGCAATGACAATTGGTGAGGGGCTGAAACTTGATGTGACCACAAGATGGAATTCAACATACAACATGTTAAAAACAGCCATTGCCTATAAGGATGCGTTAGATTCTTATGCGGACACCGATGCAAACTACAAATGGAAGCCCACAAATGCTGAATGGGAATTGTTTGATAGCATTACACCAATACTTGCTCGTTTGGCTGAGGTTTCTACTGCATTCTCTGGCTCTGCATATCCTACTTCCAATATATTCTATCCTCACATTGTCAATGTAAAGATTGCACTTAGAGAGGCATGTGAATCCACCAATCCAAATTTGAAAGCTATGGGGCAGGCAATGATGGACAAATTCAACAAATATTGGGAAGAACCCAATAATGTGATGGTGATTGCTACTATTCTTGACCCAAGATACAAGCTAAAATACATTAAGTGGGGTTTTAAAAGGATCTATGCACATGAGAAAACTACTGCTGAATATAATTTGATTGATACCGAGTTAGCAAAGCTCTACGAGACCTATGATATGTATCACCGTCATGAGAAAGCTGATAATTATAGATCAGGAGCATCCGCATCTACAACTGTGGATAGTTCCTCTTTACCCTCAAATGCTAGCGAGTTTACCTCGTACTTAAGCGAAACTTCTTTGGAGACATCAAAGAATGAGCTTGACAAGTATCTCGATGAGGCGAATGAGAGCTTGCTAAACAAAAACTTCGATGTGCTATTGTGGTGGAAGCTGAATGCACATAGATACCCTGTTGTGGCAAAGATGGCAAAGAATTTCTTGACTATACCAGCCACTTCCGTGTCTTCGGAGTCAACCTTCAGCACCGGGGGTCGGGTTCTAGATGACTATAGGAGTTCTCTAAAGCCGGCGATGGTGGAGGCATTGGTGTGTGCTTCTAGCTGGATCAAGGGTGCCCACAATGACAACAAAGTTTCATTGGGTGTGGTATGTGCTAATGTATATACTGATTTATTTCTCTACGTCTTTCTTATGCAAATCTAACATTATTCATTTTCTCTTTTTTAGGAACCAGATGAGGAGGATGATGTTGAGCCCATTCCATTTCCAAAAAGCGTGGTGGGGAGCAACTAGTAAGTTCTATATTGCTCTAATACATGATGTTTCTGTACAACAACATAATTGATGCAAAATAGAGTAGCTACTGCCTACTATGATTTGGTCTATTTATTTCCTTAAAGTTTTTGGACAGTAGCTACTTTAGCACCTGACGTTTGCTGCTCCTCCTCTTTATATGCTCAAACTTATTGTACAGAACATATACTGATTTTTTTGATCTATTATATTACTGGAGCTATTTGTTGTACAGAACATATACTGATTTTTTTGATCTACTATATTACTGGAGCTATTTGTACATAAGCAAAACAGCAACAAACTATTGTAATCATTGTGAATTATTGGTTTCTTTTGATTTTGTGGTGCAGATTTGACATAGCAGTCCAGGGGATGTAGCGTCAGTGCTTTTGTGGGTCAATGCTAGAGGGAGATGAAATGATGGAGCGGTCAGCGGTGGTTACTTTTGTGGAGTTCATGTTAAGACTTGTCGTGTCATCGAACTAGTGTTATCTATTTGTTAAACTAAGCACGTGCTTGCGACCTATGACACTATCTATTGATGTTCTGAACTTGTGATGTATGCTTTTGTTGTTATTGGTACTCAGTTAGACCTATGACACTATCTATTGATGTTCTGACAATGTTATGGATGTATTCATGCTCCATTGTTGCTTATAACTGTGAGATGTTACATGTTTAGCAAAGGTCATGGCAATTTTTTTATTTCATCGAGCCTTCGAGCCGGCTTGCGAGCTTCATCGAGCGGGCTTGTCGAGCCTCGAGCCTTGAATTGGAGGTTTAGGCTTGGCTTGTCCATCCTTCGAGCCGAGTCGAGCCCGAGCCGAGCCTCGTCGAGCACGAGCCGAGCCTCGAGCCTTGAGCTTTATGTCCACCCCTAGACAAGGGGATGGAAGCCTAGTTGGGTTTCCCAAATCACCTCGCTCCTCGAGGCGTACGCGAGGTAGCGGTTCGGTCGTATAGCATGCGATTCAGAAAATGCTAAAACATCTTATGATTCGAAACAAGCTGATACATTTCAAGGCTGAAATTTGAACCATAGGAAGAAATTTCCAGTGGATTAACGTTCAAGCAAGTTATACATATCTCATCTTGCCCTTTCCGCCGTCAAACATCAGTAAACTGAAATGAAAAATCAGGCTCGCGCCGAAAAAAGAGATGATGACAAATTATGGTTGCGTCCCGGCGTTCCAGTGGCTCCCGAAGGGATAAACTCATGACCTTCATACTGATTGGATGCTTGCATGTTAAAATTAGAAAATTAAATTTGAGGCTTCTGTTGAGCAACCATGGTATCGTAGCAATGTAGCTGGAGCCGGTAAGACCCCTCACGAGTAGGCATGCAGCCGCAGTTGGCACCAACTCCTCTATCCCAAGCGGGGTCTCGTGTCAGTAGGCAGGCCATGGTTTCAGTGCCTTACTGCAAATCGGTAAAGCTCCTCTATAATTTCACAAAATTAGCAACTCCAACAGGCTGTGTGAGCTACTTGAGACTCGTTGTTTGCCCAGTGGAGTGCAGACGGAGCGTGCCTCGCTGAGATCATGAAACGGGGGACTTCTCCATGATTAGTTTTCGGTATGTATGCTATGCGCATCATACTGCACTCTGACACGACGATCATAGACCTCTGCCCTGCAATGTACAATTAATTAGTGGAGTACGCTACCCACGGCAAGTCAACAGATACATACGTAAACACTAAACTTGGTCCTAACATTGGGGAATCATTGATAATCTAGCGTAGAGTAGCCAATACTCAACATCTGCTACTAATGTTGGTGAATCATTGATAATCTAGGAGACCACGACACGAAGGATATCTTTTTTTAACGTGTTATATATTTAACTGGTCTCTATAGTGGCCGATTCCACCTTATTCTTGGCGGTTTGCACAACAGGAGAAGATTCGTTTGGAACAAAGGCAAACACATGGATTTTTGGTACTAACTGAATTCTCATTAAAAAATCTTCGCAAGACATGAATGACAATGACTTGCAAGAGCAACACCAACTAGGTAGACAAACGAGTAGGCAAACCAAAATTTGATGATTTTAGCCAAAAATTGTGCTCCAACCCATTCACCAATAAATGAGGCAAGAAAGAATACAGGTCAGGAAATCCCTCCCTCTGAAGTGACCAAATACCAACTTACTCTCAGCTCCTTCCGTATGAACCAGAAAGAGAGAGGGAACGGGAGCTTGATGTATCACCCTCTTCTTTCCGTGTTGTCATCACAATCTTTCTCTCCGTGATCGGTGCCGTGAGATTGAACGAGCTAGACGAGGTTTATGCCAATCTTAGACATAATTAATATAGACAATCATTGGTGTATTGCTTTGTAGGGAAACTATGTTGTATGGATGGTGCGTTGCAGAGAAATATTTTATGGTCAGAGAAAATCAACAAAAAATGATAAATAGAAAATCTATAAATGGAAGTGAAATTTTGCGAGTGAGATTTAGTGAGTGCGTTCAAGTGAGAGAAATAGGGGGAATTGGGTGGTGTTTTGGTCGTAGTACTCAAATGCATAGTGGTACATAATGAATGGCTCAACTATAACGTGATGAGGCGCTTGCCCTGAGTAAGACGCAAGATCCTTCATATATCTCTTGATCATGCAACAGATTTGAAAGATGATGGCAGCCCGTCATTAATCAGTAATAAGAAAAGAACCTAAAGACTGGAGAAGATGAACATAGTTAATCTTCTTTTACATAGAAGTTCTTAAATAGAACCAGCTTCAAATGCTTAAGATAATCTGATGAAGTAGCGTTGTATATAAAAATATCATCGACGAAGACCAAGACAAATCCACGTTGGATCAATTCTCTATACCACTACGAAATGAAACGAGGAATGTTTGTTATGGTAAACTTGAAGCACATGATTGATTGTGGATTTTGTTATCCATCATTTTCACATAGTTTGTTCTATTTCTCCCGAACCAAATTTGCACTAGCTAGGTTGATTGTTTTTAAATAAATAGTATACAATGGAGGTCGAGAGGGTAGTATTTATTTTATGCAGTTCTATACAAATCAAGCGCAAACTCCTGCCTTGTACATTCAAGCTGTTGTACAATGATTACAAGGATCATCAATTACTAAAAACTGACATATATTTTATGGTGACACACAACGAGTAAGGATCATCAATCCTAAAAGAAAAACTCTTTCGTTCAAGGATTCCCAATCGCTGCACCGGTGATAAATTGGTGAACATGGTTTGGTGAATGGGTTGAACTTGCTTCAATAATTCACCTAAAAATCATTAGTGGCATCCAAAAAATATTAGTATGATTTATCTTTCCTATCTGTTTTACTTCTCATGAGAAATTGTTGCTTTCTCGAGTTTGTTGTTCTTGTCTTTGGGTGTTTTTGGTCTGCGGGATTTTAAAAACATGAGGTCATATAAAAAAACCATAAATTAACATGTTATGCTAGGTTGAATCCTACATGAAGTGGAAATGCAGAAATCCACAACCAGGGGAAAACACATGAACTATCATACCTATGGTCTATGACATAGCTGCTATGAAAAGAAATAAATTATCCATCAATATGAACTCAACCGAAAAATTCATTTGAAATAGCATGCAAAGTAGACCACATGACAAATTCCAATCCTACAAACCAAAAAAGAGCTATGCAGGAACATACCTAAAGATTGAATCTTCTAAGACTTCTATTAATTGTTTTCGAATGTAGAACCAATTAGACCTTAAATTCAGTGCACCCAGACACGACGGTACACCAGAGATTCAGGGCAAGCAATCTTGAGGTACACTCTTCTCCATGAGACCCATCATTCATGGACCATGGCCACAAGACCGACAATGAGCTGAGACCTGAGAGTGCCCTCCACACACTCTCTCCTCCCGACAAGCACAGAACTCGTCTTTTCCTTTCTCCCCCTTCAATCTTTTCCCCTCACCTCACCTCACCTCACTGTGTGTGTGCGTGGCCGCAGCCAGTACAATCCCTTCTCTTTATTCCCTCTCCCCCGACTGGCATTGTCTTCTTGCGTGTCCCGCGGTTATGGATCACGAAACCTCACGACAACCCCGCCGCTTCAGCCGTATGTTGCCGCATTACTAGCTAGAGCGGGCTCAGTCCTCACCAGATCGTCTCTCGCGATCGCATTGCATGCGCTTCTGATCTTCCACGCAGATTTCCATTGCGTTATTGAAGGTACGATTCGGGAGTCTGCAGTATTTCTTTTCCAGAAACTGATTTTCTGTTCTCGATGAGTTGGGTGGGATTTGATGTTGTGGGTGGCGCCTGAAATGGTTTCCCCTGTTTCTTGGGATTTTGTGTTGGTCAGGTTGGGCCTCTTGATGCTTATCATCTAGCGGCGGCAGATATCTCCACCTGAACGGAGGAGCAATGGCCGTGGGCGCCGGCGCGCAGTCGGCAGTCGCCGCCGAGGCCGGGGACATCGAGTGCGGCGAGCGGCGGCGCGCGGACGAGTTCGTGGACGGCGACGACGACGACGAGGAAAGCCAGTACTTCACGGACGCGGAGGACCGGTCGTGGCCCTCGCACTCGCGCCACGAGTCCGCCGCCGCCTACGAGGACTGCATCTCGCGGTGCGCGTCCGCGCGCACGAGCTCCTTCGGCGGCGGCGACAGCGACGGGGACATCGAGGCCGGCGGCGGCGAGCACTTGAGGAAGTCGTCGTGCGTGTCCGAGTGCTCGCTGGACGACGTCGACCTGGAGGCCGGGCTGGCCGAGGTCATCAAGGGCAGCCCCGACAAGGCCGAGCGGAACTGCCGCATTTGCCACCTCGGCCTCGAGAGCGCGGCGGCCGACTCCGGCGCCGCCATCACGCTCGGCTGCTCCTGCAAGGGCGACCTGTCCTACTCCCACAAGCAGTGCGCCGAGACCTGGTTCAAGATCAGAGGCAACAAGTAAGCTCCTACTCCTCAGTTAACTCGGCTAATCCGGTCCAATTCATTCTCAATCATATTTGATAAGTAAGTGCAAATAATGTGCCAAATCAATGCTTTAACTCGATTAAATTGCCAATTCACTTCAGTCAATTCAGTTAATCGGATTAGACACGACGGTCGAACACGTTGCAGAGCTTTCAGGGATTTATGTATCCAGTGTCAGTAACACTGAAGAACTCAAGATTTGTTTCAGATATAGGCTTTTCTGAAAGATATCTGGGTGGATGGACACATGGTTAAGGAATCTTATGTGGTGGTGTTTTCTTTATTTCTTTCACTCTTTAGATGGGCAAAGGTTAAAGGGGCAGATGGGCAAAGCAGTAATGGATTAATTAGTAGGGGTATAGGGTTGTAGGTGGAGATCATTAGAGGGGGATAAAGTTAGGATTCGTTCATTCAGTCATTCTTCTCACAGAATTTCTGTGTGCTATTTGGCACTGTTGTGTTGACCAAGTTTGTTTCTTAATAGATTGACTTGGTCTGTGAGTCATGCGTTCAGTTTGGTGGCGTAGGAGAGGTGTCATTCTGTCACTTCCCACTACAAAATTGTTTCTTCTGACGGAGTTGTAGCCATGAATCATAATGTGTTGAGCCGAGCCTTGGTGATATGAGCTTCCAATTCAAGAATGGGGTAATAAAGGGGGGATGGTTCTAGAAAAACATTGCTCAGGAATTACTAAATCAGTTGCAGATCAGAGTGTAGAAGGCACTAGGCAATACAAACTTATATGGAAAATGATTTATTGAATGGTTGGAGCTTGTTTGTCGTAGGATCTGGCTGTTTGGAGAGAAAATTAGAAGGCACTGAGCACTACGAACTATTATGGAAATGAAGTCTATCGGTGGACAATGCAGTTTATGCTGTTAAAGTTCACATTGTACATTATATAAACCTTAAAGAAGACAAGATGTTGTACTGAAATTAGTTAGACCATTAATGAGAACCAAATATTGCGACTAGCAACAGGAACATTACTAATGGGTTCTTAATTACACTAGCATTAACAAAAGAAATTGGAGTCAGTTAATTGATAAAGTTCTCACTGATTCGCAAAAAATAAAAAGAGTAACCTGCTGTGGACCACATTGGCATATAGTGTACAATACAGCAGAACATTTCCTCTATACTCTTACAACATTGCTGTAATTCATCCAAACATTAGTCTCAATACCTACCATGTGAAGTTCAAAAATACGAGTTTTTCAATAAAGTTCAGAAACATGTCTATAAAGTTCACATTGCCTTAGTTTACTTTGTACTTGGTAGTGCACTTTTTCAATACGAGTTGGCAAGTTCAGAAATTTATTTTCTTATGGTGCAAATTATTTAACTATGTGGCTGCAACTACATCAAAACTTGATGATTTTTTCTATTCAAATATTCAGAACTTCAGATCATGTAATGGAGTGAGCTCTTAAGCAACTTTTTATGTTGTTCCTGTGCTAAGAGAATAAGAGGACCATTGTCAATGATGCGACACTTATTTATTTTGCATCCTCGCATAACAATCTTTGGCCTTTGGTGGTTCTCAATGCCACGTGCAATTTAGACAGCATCCAGAATTTGAAATTAGTCTGGCCAAATTCCTAGCCTTTCTAAGCAACACAGAACTCATGCCCTACATGCATGAATATATTTCCATATGCCTTTCCCTCCATGATTATCAAGATTGCTTCAATTATACTTGTGAAATGCTTTTACTTTTAGAGGTCTTACTTGATATCTTCCTGACATTTCTTATGCTTACTGCCGTAGCATTTCTATTGCATGCTTAACGCACCATCTACATATTACCTTTTGTTGTAACAAAGAACATTAAATGACCCTTTACCCTCTACGATTATTCCATTTCCAAGTACAAAGATAACTATGTGCAATATGGATGTGGATGATGAAATTAATTAAAGTACTTGTCTCCCCTTCTCTTTGCCTAGGACCTGTGAGATCTGCAGCTCAACCGCATGCAATGTGGTAGGTTTCGGCGATGCGGAGGTCACTGAACAATGGACCGAGTCAAGCACAGCAGCTGTGCAAGCACTACCAACCGAAAACCAGAGGTTTTGGCAAGGGCATCGGTTTCTCAACTTCCTTCTTGCTTGCATGGTTTTCGCCTTCGTCATCTCGTGGCTCTTCCACTTCAATGTCCCGGGATGAGTTTTGTGCTCCAGGGGGACCTCAATAAAAGCCCCAGCACCATTAACTGCAGACATGAATGTGTGTTAGATTCGGCAAATCTGAAGAACAGGCTAAGGTGAAGTTAAGTTATGAAGAGGTACACAAATGTATGGTGGGGGCATGATGGCCCTGAATTTGGGTGTGGTGTGGAAGGATCTGAATTCGGTACGACGAAAGGAAGCCTGATGAGGATTTCAAGATTTGGGTGGAGATAAGAGCGAAGAGTAGAAGATGTGTTGTTCCGGGGGTCTGAAGAACGGGATTTGTGTTAGTGTTAGTCATTTCCTAGCTTTGCCTTGTTTGTCTGCTGCTTTGGTGTGATCATGTGCAGATTTTCCTTTGTGTCTACCTTTGTTCGGATGTTTATGATCCTGATAAACAGGCCGGATGATGCGGTGACTGTCCTTAGCAAGAGAAGTTTGCTGCCAGCTCAAGTAATAAAGAAAGTGTTGTGAAAATGGAATTGTGTTTTGTTCATCTGTTAAGGTGCAACTAACCACATACTACATTTTGGTCAGTGTAAGCGCAGGCAGAGACCCTGTCTGGTAAGATGTCCAGGCTCTCACATCGTGGGTGTACACTGGACAGACAGAGGCTCTGCTCTGTTTAGATTTCCAAGCTCTCACATCGTGGGTGTGAAGGCATGGGATCTGGCGAGACGAGACTGCAGAATTCCGTGGAGCGTGCAATAAATTGCAACCATATCTGGAGCGTACTTGAAGATGCATGAGGAGTACTGTGCTGCAGGTAGGACCAGCTATATATGCAAATTAATTTTGTGAAAATTTGTGGGTGAATGCAGCTTCGGAAATGAGTGCGGACGTTTTGGTCACCTGGCCACACGGAGCCCGTTTTCTGAACATTTCGTCTCCGATATCTTGAAGTTTCAAAAAGAAAAAACCGAGCCAAAACTCTTGATGTGGAAAATAATATACTCTACCAACTTGAAAAACCAATCTTAACTCGAATACCCTGCATTTTGTAAGCTGCATAAAAATGACAAAATCTGACATCCAAGTAACGAGCAACGCAATTCTGTCATATTTTATCCTTTTTTGTTAGCCTAGAATATAAGATATCTCGGGTTGAGATTTTGTAGCCGGTTGAGTACATCATTATCTACGCCGAGGATTTTGTTTTTCATTTTTTTAAAGAAAACTTTGAAATGTTGTATTCAAATTATTTAGAACTTGAAAAATGATGCTTTTGAAAATTTCAAAAAGAGGGGGGCTCCATGTCGCCCATGACCTAAGCGTCCCCACTCTTCTAGATACCACCCTTTTTCCATCTCCGAGGGCTCCTTTGATTTGGAGGAAAGGTAGAGGGATTCCTTCTCCGACCCTTACTGCCCAACTAGAGAGCGGACGGCTAATGTGTTTCACTTATTGAATAGGGTCTATGATCGGTCCGTGACCCTAAACGCCGAAGGCATCCTTGGGGTGATCTCGTTCAAAGGGAGATCGGTCCATGGATTTTCCTTCCTTTTGCTACATTTCGTTCAAAGGGTTGAAGGGAGATAGTGCATCAAGTTATTCGCAAGGACCAACTTGATTCTCTTCCCCAGGGATCCCATATGAGGGAAGCCTAGGAGAGCAACTCCAACTATTTCGTCGGAGATGTATTGTTAACTCCTTTGATTCGCAGCAACGGTGAAAGGGAAAATGAGAGAATTGCTTTCCCTTGCATCTCAGTTTTAAAGGCAAAAAGTAGAAGCCAAGAAAATTCACTCAAACCTCGTTCTTCAATTGCTATGCACATGAAGGACAGGTCGGTGGTGCCATGACAAGGGGGAATGTCACACGCAAACCCGATGACCCGGCCCCAAGGCAGGGCGCACTCGATGGCGCCCGACGGACGACGTGCCGGACGGTGCGTCGGCGTGCACGAGTATCGCGGCTTTTGCAGTACCCCAGCACAGCACGCATCACCACCACATGCGCCGCGCCAGCGCCCATACGGGCAGACGTCGTCGCCGTGAACGGCACGCGGCACGGCACATGCCCCTCGCGACCGGCCGGATGAACTCATCCGACCAGGCACACGCACTGGGCGTGGGCAGGGCAATGGCAATTCGGCGCCACCGAGCCAAGGAGACAGAGAGCACGCGAAACCAAATCCATCATTCACCCGATATGATATGAATGCATCAATAAGATTAATAAGCCGATCGATATATATACATTACACCCAAATCATCATGTTCAATGTTTTGTTGCCTGTCTGAAGAATGGAAGGCCATCGCGTTATGAATGATGAGGCGATGGTGGCTGGAGGACCGCCCTTGGGTTGGGGTGGCTTCAGCTTCAGAGTACAGAACGGGTCGGGCAGTTTCGCTCGTTGTCGCCCGCAGGATTCTCCTCGGGCGCGAGGACGAAGCTCCCGGTGGAGAAGGCTCATGTGCCGTTGGCGGTGGCGTCGGAGAGCGCGCCGTGGTTCAGGTCATCGTCGTGCCTCCCGTTCATCTGCACCCGCTGCCGCTGAAACAGACAGACGCGTCAGCAGAACTAGTGGGCACAGCAAGGCCAGTTAGTTAGTTTTGTTGGTACCGGCAGCGCGGCGTGCAAGTTTAAGATTAGCATAAGATGATAGTCTGAGATTAAGATAGATGACTTGACAGGTCGCAAATCTAGAGTGTTCATTGCTGAGAGCCCGAGAGAGAGCTACTGCCATACCCGATCAGTAGGATCACCATGGTTCCCGTTCAACAGCTTGTGGAACTCATCCTTCAGCCTGCTCTCCTTCTCGTCCTTCAACCACCCATCCTTTTCTTTGGTACTCAACGGAAGCAGAGGCGACCCGTTTGTACGATCCGGCATCTCTGCACAAGAATGTCCGACAACACTGTTACAAACTGCCTGCCACAGGAAATCACATAGTGTAGTCACCTACAAACCATGAACTTGACAACAAAACAGTACCTGGGAGCTTGCTGTCCACGAAGTACACAACTAAATTAACGGTATACCTGCAAGGATATGACTGTTAAACACCCAGCGGCAGCAAAAATAAATTGATACTAGGTGAAACGGAAGCTACCGTACCAAGCAACAACAACATCCACACTGTAGTGCTTGCGAGCGGCAATGATAAGAAGACTTTGAACTATAGCCATCAACCACGAAAGAAGCTTAATAAACCTGTGAAACAAGGTCCACCAGTTCAATTCCAACTCAGGCATACCAACAGGGATTTACTAGACACAGCTTCACATATTTCAAACGAAATGTGGGTACGACAGTAACCTTTTCGTGCCATATTTGTGATATGTTCGAACGAAAACAAGGGTGAAAATCATGTGGGATGAAAATATCAGATCACCACAGCCAAGATTTACTCCACGAGGAACTGTAGAGTAATACAGAGTTTTGGATAGTCAAGTCAGAACTCTTTACGCAAATTGTCAAACCGATAAGAAGAGAACTTACAATTAAGCAGGAGCACTTCAAGCACATTATTGGGTGGCGGAAGAGTGGCGATGGGTGAGCCCTAAAAATACAAATCTATAGATGACTCCAGTATATCTGACTAAATGACAGGTTCTCGCATGCTACATTGCAGAGGAAGAGCACACTGGGGAAAAAAAGTCTTAAGACAAAACAAGGGCTACCTCACGACAGTGATAGTTTGGACCCGGAAGCTGGGTTGAATAGAATGTAATGATCCTTAAAACCTGTGAAGCCTGGAGAAGCAATATTCGGTTACACCTCGGGGCATCCACAATATTATACTACATGGTTTGGAAGGATGCACTCACAACTAAGAAAGCGAGCACCCTGCGCCAGATTAGGATGGTGTAGAAGCGTTTGCTATGATAAATAAAAGGATGAAAGGTCCACTGCATATAAAGACAATTTCAGCATTCTTAGCATGATTAGCATCACAAAATAAGGGTATACGCCTGGAAGAAAGGAAAAAATTATTAATGGCATGATCAAGAAGGATATTGACCACCTTGAAATAATGATAAGCAACAACATCTAATGCTTATCTTTTGTTGGTATGATAGATGAATGTAAAACTCAAAAAATAACAGGCCAGTCTAGAATGTCATGTGTTACAGCTATTAACTAAACATACATAAAGAAAGAAACACATGATAAATATAAAGCGTGAAGCTAGTCAAATCAAGTAGCAGAGTATAGAAGTTACCTACCAGAAAAAAAGAGAAGAAGATGAACACAAATGTGCATTCACTAAGATAACTTTTGTCTTGCCCAAGCTCCTAAAAATTCAAAGACACCAACGGGCTGAAATCACATCAACTTGATAGACATAGCGGCATGCACTATAAAGATAAGAAATCCACATACTGGAAGGGCCATGAATCCCAGGTCCTGGAGCAGTGGTCCAGGCCGATGCAAGTAATGCACTCCTCGAGCAGCCAGTCCATGAATATACTAATTGTAAAGAAAACTGGTGAATGAAGGTCCGAGTAATACATAAATCAACTGAAAAGCATAACATAATAAGTGACCCTAGATAATTAAAGACAGAATTTTTGTAAGTGAACGATCAGGAAACTTCCATCGCACTAAAAAGAATAGGATAATTTGCTGTCAAAAAAAGAGAGGATAAATTGATTGTAAGGGAAGAAATAATGTTAACCAATGCGAAAAGTATTCTCTGCTTATGAACATAATGACCTAGGAATAGAATAGAAGAATTATCTATTGTAACAATGTACGACTTTAGTGACTTATATTTTCAATTAGACAATCACTCGATTTTGAATGAGCAGAAGTCACAAATATACAATACTTGAATGCCCGGGATATTCTGGTAAATACTTCGTGAGAGAGGCAGTCTATATTTGTCCCAAACAACTAATGTGAAGGTATGCATAGTCATCAATGATTGGAGCAACGAGTAGATGCAACACATAAGCACGGTACAAGGACTACCAAGATTGAAAATTCATGATGTCAGCTCAAGTTTATTGTGCCAATAAAAGCATGCTTGTGTTTGCTATGCTATTTAAAAAGATTATTAAGTACATTTCCGGAGTATATATCACAGTTGAAATAGGGAAAGATGATTTCCTATTTCTAATAATGGGACACCGCACACCTATGCCGTTTGTCAACACACTAGCAAAACTTGATGACACTAAACGGATCATTCATGGAAAGCAGAGAAGGAAATAAAGGCTAGTGAAACATTTACAACATACCAAAAAAAAACAATTTTCTATGCACGATGGCCATTGTGCTACACTTTGTATAAGAAACATAAAACTACATTAACTTTGAAATCTAAGATAATGCGGATATATTTGTTATCCCAGCAAGGGCAACAAGTCGACAAATACAATAAATCAGCGCGCAAGGCGACAATTCGTCCCTACAGCAGAGAAGGAACAATGGCCATTGTGCTACACTTTCTATAAGAAACATAAAACTACATTAACTTTGAAATCTAAGATAATGAGGATATATTTGTTGTCCCACCCAGCAAGGGCAACAAGTCGACAAATACATTAAATCAGCGCACAAGGCGACAATTCGTCCCTACAGCAGAGAAGGAACAATGGCCACTGTGCTACACTTTTTATAAGAAACATAAAACTACATTAACTTTGAAATCTAAGATAATGAGGATATACTTGTTGTCCGAGCAAGGGCAACAAGTCGACAAATACAATAAATCAGCGCACAAGGCGACAATTCATCTCTACAGCTTGGCAAACATAACGGTACTGCTCCAGCTTGGAAAACGGTATGCTTGCCCAAGCTATTTTGAAACTACAAAGTAATAAAAAAGAGAACTTTTTCCAAGGCATCTATCTTTCAAAGGGCACAGAATAGTTTCCACTGCAAAATTTCACCTCTTATTCTCTGCTGATCAGCAATGGTGCTTACACAGTGCAGTCCAAATTACAGCAGGAGATACTACTACACATACTACTCGCTAACCACATAATTCCAGGACAAGAATAAATACAGAAGCAGTATTAATAATGCAAGTAAAGTTACCAAAAGGGGAAATTTTGATATGGTAAGTAGACATATTAACATGTCATCATTAAATACTGAAACGCGCATAACAACACTACTCAGAAAATAAATGATTCCACAAACGGACGGGAGACCGGGATGCGGGTCTCACCTGAAACACCAATCCGGCGAACAGGAGGAGCCACTTCTCGCGAAGTAGCGGCAGCTCGGCCGTTATCTCCGCGGTCACCTTCCTCCATACCTACAGCATAAGCCCAAAAAGGATCATAAATCCTCGGAGATAGATACACAAAGGGTAGTCACGGAGTAGCAGTGGTAGAAGGCATCGCCGAATCAAGTTGAGGCGAGACCTTGGACGCCTCCCGAGCTATGTACATCGTCATGGCCGCAGAACGCGCAGAGACCTCGGATGCCTAACCGACCGCTGCAGCTTCTACTGGGCGACGCGATCACGTCCATGCTCCGATCCGCACATCACGCCTCTGCCTGCCGCATCCCCGGGCGGGATCGCCACTGGCCCGGAGCAGAGAAGGGCGCGAACGAGGAACACGGAACAGGGCCACCAATTTGGCTCCACTCCTCGAGCGAGGGAGAGGTGGGAGGCTGAGAGGCAGTGGCCTGGGGATCTCTCGGGCGGCGGAGGCGGTCAGAGAGGAGCAACGCGGCGGAGGGCGGCGACCGGCGGCGTGAGACCTGGGAGCAGGGGAGTTGGGAGTCGACACGGGAGTTCAGAGAAGTCAGGAGATCAAAGAAAACGAGAGGCGATGGCGATTCTGGAAAATCGTGGGGAGTGGAGGGGGTTTATGTGAAAAGGCGCAGGAGGTGGGGGATGGATGAAGGTCGTGGTCTGTCTCGTGGGGTTTTCCAACCGCCTTTTGGCACGGTCTAGTTAAAAATGGCGACGCCACGTGATATGGCCTGCCATGGATTTCTTTTTTTCTTTCTTTTTTGAGATAGAGCAAGTCACATGATTAGTTACTTTGCAAGTCGAAAGTTTCTCC
Source organism: Lolium multiflorum (assembly GCA_030979885.1). Taxonomy (NCBI): domain Eukaryota; kingdom Viridiplantae; phylum Streptophyta; class Magnoliopsida; order Poales; family Poaceae; genus Lolium; species Lolium multiflorum. Next base: position 201,126,100 of record CM061747.1, read on the forward strand.
TTTTAGTAACTTCTATATTATAATTGTAAATTTGTAAACCAAATTATTATGGGAGTGCACCAATTTAGCTCCGGGCTATACGGAGCTCGGAGCCTCCATTCTAAATTAATTGACTCAGCTAATTAATTAATTTAACTTTGTTTAGGTATGTATATATCTAGATGTGTTTTAGTGTATGTCAATACGTACTGGATATAGTTTATTTGTGATTATTTTGAGTTTACAGAATGAGGTTTTCAAATTAAATGTAGCTTAGATCTAAAGGGACCATTAATTATCATAGTTACTATATATTTCATGCGGGGTTCGAATTGCACATTTTGCATGAGCTCGCTATAAATCCTATAGTTGTTACCCAACAATTTTGTTGGAATTATATATATGGTAACGCTAGTTCTGATATTTATGGTAATTAAGATCCAACAGAGATAATTGATCCCTCTAGTAGAAAAATTATAATAATATGAGACCAATTACGTATGTCTGGAGTAATATATGTAAATAGATGTAATTAGGTCAGATTTTATCAGGTCCAGTGTGTTATGTCAAGAATAGCATGTAAAGGCCATTTAAGGTGGTGGAAAATGTAACACTTAAATAAGTCATGCAACTAATCATTGATCCTATGGTAAAATTTGATAATGCCCCCATTTCAAATAAAAATTTGCAACTTGCCATCTTGTGAGTCATCACACTATGCATCTCTTGTATCCTAGAGAGCACATGAACTATGTATGTATGAAAATTGGCAACCATGTGCCAATGCCATTGGTGGGCTCCTTTTTAATAAAAAGAAATTTTTAATACTTGCGGGATGATAATAAGAAATTATACTTTCTCTGTTCCAAAAAAAAAGCTACAACGTTGTCTACATACGGATGTGTATAGACATGTTTTAGCTATAGATTCATCTGTATCTAGAAAACGTTGTGAAGATTTTTTAGGAATGGAGGAAGTATGTTCTTTTAGAAACACCAAACCAAATGGACCTAAATTACTGTGTATTTCCTCTCTATCCTCCAATATCTTAGGAGTTCTAACATTTGCTACATTCTTTTTTTTTTTACACTTATGGGCATAAGGTCGGGACATCTTTCTTGAGTTTTTGTTGTGTCCTACCGTCACTGTTTTTTTTTTCTAAATTTTCTATGTTTTCCATTTGCATTCGTGTTAATATTTGCGTTGTTATGTTGATATGTTATTCTTTCTCGTGATCCAAATAGTCTGAGAGACTTTGGCGGACATACAATACCACAAGATGTACGTTTCAATTAGTGAGCATGTGGAAACACTCCGAGGTTTAGCAATACAATTGGGATATATGCACATAACAAAGGTGAGAATGTCTTTTGGCGGGCAACTCTTGGGTATTAACTTCGTCAGGAGACATTTATGTTCTGCGTTTTCACAACCAATGAGTAGCCAACTTTGAATGCTAGGTAATTTACAAGGCGCTGTAAATTTTGTAGCACCTGAATACTTGGACTAAAGAAAGAGAATTGTGTCCCGTAAAAGATTAAAAGAGTTGTGGAACTAGGATTCCACGTGAACTACAAATTGTTCCCTTTTTCCATGCGACTCATTCCACACAGAAAATCACACTAAGGGCATCTCCAGCGGCGCGACGTAAATGGTCGCTCAGCGACCGTTTTCATCCTCCGTGACCGGAAATGCGTCTGGCACCACCCGGGGGCGACGCAAAGTGATCGGGCCGTCCGCGGAGACGCAAACCTGGCCCAAATATGCGCTGGGATGCGTCGCGGACGCTGCGACGAAAGTGTCTGCCGCGTCGGCGGACGTTTCGTCGGCCCGCATGTCGCGACGCAGCGTCGATGCGTCTTCTCCGCCGATCTGCCGAGGTCGCGCGCCTCGCGGCGAGCGATGCGCCGGCCTGTCGCTACCTTCCACGTAGTAGTGGCGATGCCACGCATGACGCGGCCGTCGCCCTGCCGACCTATACGGGCGCGAGCATCTCATCTCCTCCCCACTAAACCCTAGCCGCCGCTGCCGTGCCTTCCTCTCAGCCTCCAGCAGATCCACCATGAGAGCGCCGGACGCGGCCGGCTGCCGCGCCACCTCCACCTTCACCTCCCACTCCACTCTCCGGCCTCGAGCTCCTCCGAGGAGTTCGACTCGAAGACGACCGACCTCCTCCACCCGGGGACGCCACGGCGAAGCGGAGAAGGAAGCACGAGGAGAGGATGGCCGGCGGCGTTGGACGCCGAGCATCGCAGCGGCGCGCGCCAGCAGAGGACTCGACTCGGAGATATCTTGGTCCTCGATGACCCCGATGCGCCTACGCCGAGGCAGCGAGCAGGGCAATCGTCGAGTCTTTCGAGACGCTCAGGACGACGCCGCCAACGCGAGGCCGAGCGCCGAGCCAGACGCGGCGGCGCACCGAGCCATAGCGGCCGCGCGGGAGGCGGCGGAGAAGCAGGCGATGGAGCGACGCAACGACGGTGCCGGCCCATCAGGAAGCAAGTAGTCTAGGCCTATAGACCTACTTTGTATAGTTTTTATTCATTTTTATGTACTACTTTAAAAGTTTTTAACTATGTTGCAATTCAACAAATGGGTCGCTCCGGTGGGAGCACATCCGGACGCAAACGGACGCACGGATAAAATATGTCCGCAGGGCGACGCAAACGGATGCTCGCGACCATTTTTGGGCGTTCGAAACGCGTCGCCCGTTGGAGATGCCCTAACTCGAGAAACAAGGAGAGAACACTAGACAGAGGCTCAAGTTAGTTTTGTCCCAAAATTGACGTGGAGCATTGTCCCTTCCCTCTGTTCCAATTGTCTCTGTCGAGAAGATTCAAAAGCAAGAAAAATCAATCATCAAAACTTCAGCACTATTGCCTTGTTCCAAGTGGCGGCTTATGTAAGAGAACTCGGATATTAAATGTGGAAATCTGGATCCGGCCGCGTCCACTCCGCGTACGTATCAGTGAACGAGTGCAAAGACCGAGCTTCCGTCAGATCTTTTCAATACTGAACCATCAGATTAAGAGGATAAAATAAATAATACAGAGCAAATCTTGCAGCTTAGATGATTCAGATGCAAAACCTCCCTGGACTTATTAGTGGAGGTGACAGTTGGTTGGGCCCCAGCACTGCATTGTAGACACCGGCCACCCTGGGCTGTCTCTGTTGTGTGGATGCCGACCCAAGTGAGCGACTGTACCATGCTACACTAAAAATGAAAAGGGAAAAGCGACGGTGTCAAGCCACATTGCACCCATCATGTTATTGCAAATTTGATACTCCGTTTACTAAAATAAGATCTTTTACAATAGCTTTTTATACTTCCTCCGTTTCAGTCTCAGATTTATCAAAATTTAGATGACACTAAATAGCATCTGAAATTATACATCAAAATTTTGACAAATTTCAGACAATCTTCATGGAACGGAGGGAATACATACACTTATTTTGTTCTATATTTACTTCAATTTTAATGCGTAGATTCATTTACTTCGATTCGTATCTAGTCAACTTTAAAATATCTAAAACGTATTACGTTAGTGAACGGAGGGATTACCATATCTTCCACATGTGAGGCGGTCATCCTAGAGGGCTTTTGTTGGAGAATTGTAGTCTCAATCGAATTGTTTCTTTAGTTCTTTGTTTGGTGAGGCGTGTGATGTTCTATTTCATGTGCGACTTTGTAGATCATCTTTCAGCTGTGACCTATCAGCCCTTGGAGACCATCTTTAGTCGGCATGGCGGGGTTAGTTGGGTCAACTCGAAATTCCAGCCAGTTCACCATGTGGAGGTGGTACATTTGACATCTCGTGGTAGTGCCGTGGCAAAAAGTCTGCTCTGAGTCTCTGACCGATCCGAACACGCATTAAGAATGGTCAATTTGGGAAGAGTTCAGGTTCCAAAAGAATGGTCAACTTGAGCAAAGTTCAGGTTGCAAACTTGCAATAACGAGTTTGTGCAGCGGTGTCTTCGCAAGAATCCTGATATGATTGTCCTTTGAAGTCAAAATTCTAGAGCATCATGCCTACTCCAATTGTTATACAAACCTTGCTTAGAAAGTGATGAAAGCACCAGGCCGCACTGAATAAGCATTAAGAATGCGTCCCATCTTAGAGCATCCGATGTCCGATTTCTTATGTCTGGATGGAGTATTGGACACCAGGTATGAGAAAACCAACCCGTACTACCTTTTCAGAAACGAAAGGGGTATATAACACAGTCAACTTATGAAGCCATCTGCACGCGGATCTCCTGCCCTGCATCATATGGTCCTTATCCGGGAAATGGAGCCTCCCGTGACAATCCATCAAAAAGCATGTTCTTGTTCCCCGATTAAGCCTCACCATCCAGTTTGTTGATTCCTTGTGATGCCATGTAAGTGGAGCAAGTGTGTGTTGATGTCATGATTTCACCAAATGCAGATATTGATGGGGGTTACGTCTTAGGTGTCTAGATTATGATGCATGGTCATTGATTGACATGCATTGCCAAACAAACAAGAACAACAGCCGATAAAAAGCAAACAGAGCTTGGCTCTGGTGGTTAGGTCCCTTGTGGTGGAACCAGCCCACCCAGGTTCAAGTCCTAGACTTGACATGGGTGTTTGCATTTAACTAATCAGTGAGGCGCAGTGACTTCGTCAACCTCAAGATACGGCTCGTCCCTCGGAGGTGCTCATAGGGGTAGGGTGTGCGTGCGTGCGTTCATAGGGGTGTTTGTACGTGCGTGTTTGTGAGCGTCTGCGTTGTACTGTGTTCTCAAAAAAAAAAAAACAGCCGATAAAAATAAAAGTAAAAGTTACATCTACTTCATCACAAATCGCCCTCTCTACCTTTTATATTTTTCACAAAGAAAATGCACCATTTTGCCTGATTTTAAATTAATAAAACCCCATAAACCAGAGTCTTGCACCATAGTACTTAACACATCAGTTACATCACATGATTTTTTTCGATAAAGGGAATATATTAATCATTTACCTACACTTAGGAGGTAATCCGTGAAACAACTGCCATTTTGCGCCCTCATGTTCTTGACGAGCCTTACCTGGCGCACGCCCTACGAGAGGATCGAGCTCCGTAGACTTGCTTCGATTATCTGACCTCGTGACCCTTTCCGCACTACCAGAATCACAAGTTCCCACTGAACACGGCAGTCTTGCCTCCGAAAGGTTGGTCTCAGCATTCCATGATGTCGCGCATGATTCTATCCCACATCTCAATTGTCTGCCATTTTGTCATGGTTGTCTCATCACATAGTAGTGTTGAAGCCCTTTCCAAGAGCATGGGTATCCGAGTTTGCTTAATTGGTGAAGCTCCATGATTTCATTCTTCAAGATTTAGTTGGATCGTAAACCTCGAGTGAGTTATCCTACCTCCTAGCATGCTCGAAGCGGCGACTCCCGATGTCGTTGTGGCCAACACGATATTTCTCTTGCCTCAAACCCTAGCGAGCAGTGTCTCTAAAGGTTGATCTTCTGAGTGCCTCCTGGACCATCCACGAAGAATACGCCCCCATCGCCACCATCAACTGCCGCTAGTATCTCGTCGTAGGGAAGTCGTTGCTCATGGTTTAGTGAGGATGCTAGAGAAACGTATTCCTTGTCTACCTTGATAATGGTTTCTTGAATGACCTCCCTGGTCTCGACATCTGTGTTGTCATAAGTCTCATCGATGTCTAGGAGAGGGAAGGTATTTATGCCTTTTCCCATGGACTGCAACATGCCCCTGATATCATACAACACCTTCTGCTCCATTGCTTTTAGACATGTATGTTTGCGCCAGTAGTCATTATACATCGCCTCGTGGTGCCTATTCTGAAGACCGCACACATCTCCATGCTAGCAGAATACCAAAATTGTTGCGAAGAGCCTCCTGAGTGAGGCATAACGAACTGCTCTAACTCGGTAAGACACTCTTATAGCATGTCGTCGGCCTCGATGAGACCCTTCCTCTCCGTGGCCTCAAGAAAGATTTCACATAGCACACCATCTAAAGTTTATGGATCTTTCGGAAATTCTTTGTAAACAATATCTTGATCCCATGCGTGCTTCTGGTTAGCCACCCAATACATTGTCAGCATGGATGCATTATCTCGGGCTGCAACGTCGTTCAGGTTTTCTCCCGCTTTGAACGTGACCATTTGCATATCTGAGAGATGAAGCGGCAGCGGTAGGACCGACAGGTGGTTCTCACAGATCTTGAAGCCAAATATCCTCCACGTGGTCTCTAGTGGAGTAACCCACCGCGTGTCAACAAATCTCTTGATCTCGTTTATGTTACCATCTGTGTCGGACTTCTCAATATTGGACAAAGTTTGATCGTGGCCCTTGTACACGTACTTATATAGGTACTTGGCGGACTTTATGCAGGAGCACACCTCCACATTGATGTGGAAGACAAACATCTGCAAAAGATACGGGTTGTAAGGCACAACCCATCTATTGTCCAGCGTCTGGCCTCAGACCTTCACAGAAAGGACGTCCTTCCGTCTCCAATAAATGGTGTATGGGTCCTTTCTCTATACGGTGGCCCTGTTGAACGTATGTGGGTACCTACACTTGCACAACTCATCTTGCATGCACACATTGTTTCGCTTGAGGAAACCACATGGTCAGTGCATCATATGCTTTGCGGCCATGGTGTATAGCTCCAGGTACTTATTATTGTTCGGGAGCTTGGAGGATATGACGGGGCCGTACTTCTCTAGCACAATGAGCTTATGTTTTTGAATCCATGATCAGCAGGAAATGGGCATATGGGAGACCCCTCTTGTGTAACTCTACCACGTATACATAGGACTTCACAACACCCAATATATTCTTCTTGGTGAGCATCTCTTTCATTGTCTCCAGCTTGTCCCTAAACACGCAGACCACAATGTCTGGTCGGTCTTACAGGTTTGTCCTAAAAGCAGTGCATCATGTATCTCCTGGCAGTTTGGGTTGCAGGTCATCATTAGGAAGATGCAAGGTTGTCCATACTAAGCACCAATTCCCTGGGATCCATATGTTTGATTCATGTCTCAAAATCCCCCTGGAACTTCCAGGGAGAGAACAATCCTTGTGCCAATAGTGCTTGCGCGATCTCTCCGACAATGATGCTATCTAAAAAGCCTTTACATAGATCGGCATGTATCTTCCGCTGGTTGTCCTTGATCCAATTCAACCTGTAGCCCTCGGTCTTTTTGTACATGTCGACCGCAAAATGTTGGAACAAATTCCCATCATCTAGTATGGGATTGAATATAGCTGGACACGTCTGTAGTCGGTAACAAAAGTAGTCTCTGATGTAGACACATAGATGGCACACTCCGTCTTTGTGAAGGGCATTAAAACAAAGGTTAGGAAAAATACAAAAAGGATAGAAAAATGCATAAGTATCTTGAACAACCGAACCTTTGCCCTTACAGTCCTCTTTTGATAGTTGTGCAATGTGCCAAGGTGTATCACATTTAAGAAGATTTGGATGGCAACCGAGATCCCCCTTGGGGGAAAAGAGGGGGTATGAGAGCGGGTCATCATATCCTTGTGTAGCCTGTACATTATACCTCTCGTTGGTGTCACTGTAGAGGGTAATGGTGCGCTTGAATCTATTTTCCAGGTCGCTTCCCTCAATCTAGATCACAACTACCTCGGACGACACTGGTATATTGTATCTCCATTGGTCTAGCTTCTTGTCGGTGTTCAATTCTATACAATATTTCTTGTAGGCGCCTAGACTCCTAAACTGCTCGGAGTAGGGGTTTCCTCTTAGTATATCCACAACCTTCTGGACGACCTCTTGGTCTAGGTCCCTCGCGGCTTCCTTGCGATGTTTCAGGCTAGGATCATCGTTGTGGAAGAAAAGTTGTATATGTTCTGCGCGAGAGTTTGCCCCGAAATAATTCATGTTGTGGTAAAACTTGCCTTGCAACCTGAAATGTGTATACCTGATGGCGTGTATTTCACACGTTCGTTGGGCAACCCCAAGAGGAAGGTATGATGCGCACAGCAACAAGTTTTCCCTCAGAAAGAAACCAAGGTTTATCGAACCAGGAGGAGCCAAGAAGCACGTTGAAGGTTGATGGCTGTAGTGCGGCGCAACACCAGATTCCGGCGCCAACGTGGAACCTGCACAACACAACCAAAGTACTTTGCCCCAACGAAACAGTGAGGTTGTCAATCTCACCGGCTTGCTGTAACAAAGGATTAACCGTATTGTGTGGAAGATGATTGTTTGCGAGAAAACAGTAAAACAAGTATTGCAGCAGATTTGTATTTCAGTATTAAAGAATGGACCGGGTCCACAGTTCACTAGAGGTGTCTCTCCCATAAGATAAAAGCATGTTGGGTGAACAAATTACAATTGACAAATAGAGAGGGCATAACAATGCACATACATGACATGATAAGTATAGTGAGATTTAATTGGGCATTACGACAAAGTACATAGACCGCCATCCAACTGCATCTATGCCTAAAAAGTCCACCTTCGGGTTATCATCCGAACCTCCAGTAAGTTGCAAAGCAACACAATTGCATTAAGTATGGTGCGTAATGTAATCAATAACTACATCCTCGAACATAGCATCAATGTTTTATCCCTAGTGGCAACACACAACACAACCTTAGAACTTTCTGTCACTGTCCCAGTGTCAATGCGCATGAACCCACTATCGAGCATAAGTACTCCCTCTTGGAGTTAAAAGTAAAAACTTGGCCAGAGCCTCTACTAGAAACGGAGAGCATGCAAGATCATAAACAACACATGTATAATAACTTGATAATTAACATGACATAGTATTCTCTATCCATCGGATCCCGACAAACACAACATATAGAATTACAGATAGATGATCTTGATCATGTTAGGCAGCTCACAAGATCCGACAATGATAGCACAATGGGGAGAAGACAACCATCTAGCTACTGCTATGGACCCATAGTCCAGGGGTAGACTACTCACTCATCACTCCGGAGGTGACCATGGCGGTGTAGAGTCCTCCGGGAGATGATTCCCCTCTCGGCAGGGTGCCGGAGGCGATCTCCTGGATCCCCCGAGATGGGATCGGCGGCGTCTCGGTGAAGGTTTTCCGTATCGTGGCTCTCGTGCGGGGGTTTCGTCACGGAGGCTATTTGTAGGCGGGTAGGTCAAGAGGCGGCACGGGGCCCCACACCACGGGCCGCGCGGCCAAGGGGGCCGCGCCGCCCTATAGTGTGGCCCCTCCGTGGCCCCTCTTCGTCTCTCCTTCTGGAAGCTTCGTGAGAAAATAGGCCCCTGGGCTTTAATTTCGTCCAATTCCGAGAATATTTCGTTACTAGGATTTCTGAAACCAAAAACAGCAGAAAACAGCAACTGGCACTTCGGCATCTTGTTAATAGGTTAGTTCAGAAAATGCACAAATATGACATAAAGTGTGCATAAAACATGTAGGTATCATCAATAATATGGCATAGAACATAAGAAATTATCGATACGTCGGAGACGTATCAAGCATCCCCAAGCTTAGTTTCTGCTCGTCCCGAGCAGGTAAAACGATAACAAAGATAATTTCAAGTGATATGCCATCATAACCTTGATCATACTATTTGTAAACATATGTAGTGGATGCAGCGATCATAACAATGGTGATGACATGAGTAAACAGGTGAATCATATAGCAAAGACTTTTCATGAATAGTACTTCAAGACAAGTATTAATAAGTCTTGCATAAGAGTTAACTCATAAAGCAATAAATCAAAGTAAAGGTATTGAAGCAACACAAAGGAAGATTAAGTTTCAGCGGTTGCTTTCAACTTGTAACATGTATATCTCATGGATAATAGTCGACATAGAGTAATATAACAAGTACAATATGCAAGTATGTAGGAATCAATGCACGGTTCACACAAGTGTTTGCTTCTTGAGGTGGAGAGAGATAGGTGAACTGACTCAACATAAAAGTAAAGAGAATGGTCCTTCAAAGAGGAAAGCATCGATTGCTATATTTATGCTAGAGCTTTTATTTTGAAAACATGAAACAATTTTGTCAACGGTAGTAATAAAGCATATGAGTTATGTACATTATATCTTACAAGTTGCAAGTCTCATGCATAGTATACTAATAGTGCCCGCACCTTGTCCTAATTAACTTGGACTACCGGATCTTTGCAATGCACATGTTTTGACCAAGTGTCACAATGGGGTACCTCCATGCCGCCTGTACAAAGGTCTAAGGAGAAAGCTCGCATTTTGGATTTCTCGCTTTTGATTATTCTCAACTTAGACATCCATACCGGGACAACATGGACAACATATAATGGACTCCTCTTTTATGCATAAGCATGTGGCAACAATTATTATTCTCATATGAGATTGAGGATATGTGTCCAAACTGAAACTTCCACCATGAATCATGGCTTTAGTTAGCGGCCCAAAGTTCTTCTCTAACAATATGCATGCTCCAACCATGAAGGTGGTAGATCTCTCTTGCTTCAGACAAGACGGACATGCATAGCAACTCACATGATATCCAACAAGGAATAGTTGATGGCGTCCCCAGAAACATGGTTACCGCTCAACAAGCAACTTAATAAGAGATAAAGTGCATAAGTACATATTCAATACTACAATAGTTTTTAAGCTATTTGTCCCATGAGCTATATATTGCAAAGGTGAATGATGGAATTTTAAAGGTAGCACTCAAGCAATTTACTTTGGAATGGCGGGTAAATACCATGTAGTAGGTAGGTATGGTGGACACAAATGGCATAGTGGTTGGCTCAAGGATTTTGGATGCATGAGAAGTATTCCCTCTCGATACAAGGTTTAGGTTAGCAAGGTTATTTGAAACAAACACAAGGATGAACGGTACAGCAAAACTCACATAAAAGACATATGGTAAACATTATAAGACTCCATACCGTCTTCCTTGTTGTTCAAAACTCAATACTAGATGTTATCTAGACTCTAGAGAAACCAAATATGCAAACCAAATTAGCAAGCTATAAGTATTTCTTCATTAATGGGTGCAAAGTATATGATGCAAGAGCTTAAACATGAGCACAACAATTGCCAAGTATCAAATTATCCAAGACATTTTAGAGTTACTACATGTAGCATTTTCCAATTCCAACCATATAACAATTTAACGAAGGAGAAACTTCGCCATGAATACTATGAGTAGAACCTAAGGACATATTTGTCCATATGCAACAGCGGAGCGTGTCTCTCTCCCATAAAGTGAATGCTAGGATCCATTTTATTCAAACAAAACAAAAAACAAAAACAAACCGCAAAGTACATAAGATGTGGCCGAATAAAAATATAGTTTCAGGGGAGGAACCTGATAATGTTGTCGATGAAGAAGGATGCCTTGGGCATCCCAAGCTTAGACGCTTGAGTCTTCTTAATATATGCAGGGGTGAACCACCGGGCATCCCCAAGCTTAGAGCTTTCACTCTCCTTGATCATATTGCATCATACTCCTCTCTTGATCCTTGAAAACTTCCTCCACACCAAACTCGAAACAACTCATTAGAGGGTTAGTGCATAATAAAAATTCACATGTTCAGAGGTTACACAATCATTCTTAACACTTCTGGACATTGCATAAAGCTACTGGACATTAATGGATCAAAGAAATTCATCCAACATAGCAAAAGAGGCAATGCGAAATAAAAGACAGAATCTGTCAAAACAGAACAGTCCGTAAAGATGGATTTTATTGGGCCACCAGACTTGCTCAAACGAAAATGCTCAAATTGAATGAAAGTTGCATACATATCTGAGGATCACTCACGTAAATTGGCATAATTTTCTGAGTTACCTACAGAGAATTAGACCCAGATTCGTGACAGCAAAGAAATCTGTTTCTGCGCAGTAATCCAAATCTAGTACTTACTTTTCTATCAAAGACTTTACTTGGCACAACAAAACATAAAACTAAGATAAGGAGAGGTTGCTACAGTAGTAAACAACTTCCAAGACACAAATATAAAACAAAGTACTGTAGGTAAAAAACATGGGTTGTCTCCCATAAGCGCTTTTCTTTAACGCATTTCAGCTAGGCGCAGAAAGTGTAACTCAAGTAACATCAAGAGATGAAGCATCAACATCATAATTTGTTCTAATGATAGAATCATAAGGTACCTTCATTCTCTTTCTAGGGAAGTGTTCCATACCTTTCTTGAGAGGAAATTGATATTTAATGTTACCTTCCTTCATATCAATAGTAGCACCAACGGTTCGAAGAAAAGGTCTTCCCAATATAATGGGGCAAGATGCATTGCATTCAATATCCAAGACAACAAAATCAACGGGACAAGGTTATTGTTAACCATAATATGAACATTATCAACTTTCCCCAAATGTTTCTTTTTAGCATTATCAGCGAGATTAACATCCAAATAACAATTCTTCAATGGTGGCAAGTCAAGCATATCATAGACTTTTTTAGGCATAACGGAAATACTTGCACCAAGATCACATAAAGCATTACAATCAAAATCTTTGATTCTCATTTTAATGATGGGCTCCCAACCATCCTCTAGCTTTCTAGGAATAGAAGTTTCAAATTTTAGTTTCTCTTCTCTAGCTTTTATGAGAGCATTTGTAATATGTTTTGTGAAAGCCAAATTTATAGCGCTAGCATTGGGACTCTTAGCAAGTTTTTGCAAGAACTTTATAACTTCAGAGATGTGGCAATCATCAAAATCTAAATCATTACAATCTAAAGCAATGGGATTATCATCCCCAAGGTTGGAAAAATTTCAGCAGTTTTATCATGAGCAGCAGCTTTAGCAGTTCATTTTTGCGCTTTACACTAGGAGTAGAAGCTTTGCCAACACCAATTATTTTACCATTGATAGTAGGAGGTGCAGCAACATATGAATCATTAGCATTGCTAGTGGTGGTAATAGTCCAAACTTTAGCTACATTTTCCTTTTTAGCTAGTTTTTCATTTTCTTCTCTATCCCACCTAGCACGCAGTTCAGCCATTAATCTTATATTCTCATTAATTCTAACTTGGATGGCATTTGCTGTAGTAACAATTTTATTTTCAATATCCCTATTAGGCATAACTTTCGATTTCAAAAGATCAACATCGGAGGCAAGACTATCAACTCTAGAAACAAGAATATCAATTTTATTGAGCTTTTCCTCAACAGATTTGTTAAAGGCAGTTTGTGTACTAATAAATTCTTTAAGCATGGCCTCAAGTCCAGGGGGTGTATTCCTATTATTGTTGTAAGAATTCCCATAAGAATTAGCATAACCGTTACCATTATTATAAGGATATGGCCTATAGTTATTACTAGAATTGTTCCGATAAGCATTGTTGTTGAAATTATTATTTTTAATGAAGTTTACATCAACATGTTCTTCTTGTGCAACCAATGAAGCTAATGGAACATTATTAGGATCAACATTAGTCCTATCATTCGCAAGCATAGACATAATAGCATCAACCTTATCATTCAAGGAAGAGGATTCTTCAACAGAATTTACCTTCTTACCTTGTGGAGCTCTTTCCGTGTGCCATTCAGAGTAATTAACCATCATATTATCAAGGAGCTTTGTTGCTTCACCAAGAGTGATGGACATAAAGGTACCTCCAGCAGCTGAATCCAATAAATTCCGCGAAGAAAAATTTAGTCCTGCATAGAAGGTTTGGATGATCATCCAAGTAGTTAGTCCATGGGTTGGGCAATTTTTAACCAGAGATTTCATTCTTTCCCAAGCTTGAGCAACATGTTCAGTATCTAATTGTTTGAAATTCATTATGCTACTCCTCAAAGATATAATTTTAGCAGGGGGATAATATCTACCAATAAAAGCATCCTTGCATTTAGTCCATGAATCAATACTATTCTTAGGCAGAGATAGCAACCAATCTTTAGCTCTTCCTCTTAATGAGAAAGGGAACAATTTTAATTTTATAATGTCACCATCTACATCTTTATACTTTTGCATTTCACATAGTTCAACAAAATTATTGAGATGGGCAGCAGCATCATCAGAACTAACACCAGAAAATTGCTCTCTCATGACAAGATTAAGTAAAGCAGGTTTAATTTCAAAGAATTTGCTGTAGTAGCAGGTGGAGCAATAGGTGTGCATAAGAAATCATTATTATTTGTGCTAGTGAAGTCACACAACTTAGTATTTTCAGGGGTAGCCATTTTAGCAACAGTAAATAAAGCAAACTAGATAAAGTAAATGCAAGTAAACTAATTTTTTGTGTTTTTGATATAGCAAACAAGATAGCAAATAAAGTAAAACTAGCAACTAATTTTTTTGTGTTTTGATATAATGCAGCAAACAAAGTAGTAAATAAAATAAAGCAAGACAAAAACAAAGTAAAGAGATTGAGAAGTGGAGACTCCCCTTGCAGCGTGTCTTGATCTCCCCGGCAACGGCGCCAGAAAATATGCTTGATGGCGTGTATTTCACACGTTCGTTGGGCAACCCCAAGAGGAAGGTATGATGCGCACAGAAGCAAGTTTTCCCTCAGAAAGAAACCAAGGTTTATCGAACCAGGAGGAGCCAAGAAGCACGTTGAAGGTTGATGGCGGCGGGATGTAGTGCGGCGCAACACCGGAGATTCGGCGCCAACGTGGAACTGCACAACACAACCAAAGTACTTTGCCCCAACGAAACAGTGAGGTTGTCAATCTCACCGGCTTGCTGTAACAAAGGATTAACCGTATTGTGTGGAAGATGATTGTTTGCGAGAAAACAGTAAAACAAGTATTGCAGAGATTTGTATTTCAGTATTAAAGAATGGACCGGGGTCCACAGTTCACTAGAGGTGTCTCTCCCATAAGATAAAAGCATGTTGGGTGAACAAATTACCGGGCAATTGACAAATAGAGAGGGCATAACAATGCACATACATGACATGATAAGTATAGTGAGATTTAATTGGGCATTACGACAAAGTACATAGACCGCCATCCAACCGCATCTATGCCTAAAAAGTCCACCTTCAGTTATCATCCGAACCCCCTCCATATTAAGTTGCAAAGCAACACAATTGCATTAAGTATGGTGCGTAATGTAATCAATAACTACATCCTCGAACATAGCATCAATGTTTTATCCCTAGTGGCAACAGACAACACAACCTTAGAACTTTCTCACTGTCCTGTGTCAATGCATGAACCCACTATCGAGCATAAGTACTCCCTCTTGGAGTTAAAAGTAAAAACTTGGCCAGAGCCTCTACTAGAAACGGAGAGCATGCAAGATCATAAACAACACATGTATAATAACTTGATAATTAACATGACATAGTATTCTCTATCCATCGGATCCCGACAAACACAACATATAGAATTACAGATAGATGATCTTGATCATGTTAGGCAGCTCACAAGATCCGACAATGATAGCACAATGGGGAGAAGACAACCATCTAGCTACCGCTATGGACCCATAGTCCAGGGTAGACTACTCACTCATCACTCCGGAGGCGACCATGGCGGTGTAGAGTCCTCCGGAGATGATTCCCCTCTCCGGCAGGGTGCCGGAGGCGATCTCCTGGATCCCCGAGATGGGATCGCGGCGACGCGCCTCGAAGGTTTTCCGTATCGTGGCTCTCGTGCGGGGTTTCGTCACGGAGGCTATTTGTAGGCGGAAGGGTAGGTCAAGAGGCGGCACGGGGCCCCACACCACAGGGCCGCGCGGCCAGGGGGGGCCCCGCCCTATAGTGCCCCTCGTGGCCCTCTTCGTCTCCTTCGGACTTCCAGTCTGAGTGGCCCGGGCTTTAATTTCGTCCAATTCCGAGAATATTCGTTCTACTAGAATTTCAGGAAACCAAAAACTTGGCATCTTGTTAAGGTTAGTTGGATGCACATAAATTGCATAAAGTGTGCATAAAACATGTAGGTATCATCAATAATATGGCATATACATAAGAAATATATCGTCGGAGACGTATTAGGGAACATGTTCGTGAAGTTGTTGACTAGGTGATGCCCACAAGTATAGGGGATCGCTGAAATCTTCAATGGGAAGTATTACCCAAATTTATAGTTTGACTCAAGGGGAACACAAGAATACCAATAAGACTTTTGAAATTGAGATGTCACTCTCAACCACACATGTATATCAATAAACTCACAAAGTAAGTGGTGACTTATAACAGTTGATTCAAATATTATACAGCAGCAGCAAATTTCCAGTTTTCATCGGAAGTAGTATTTGTGTAACTTTCAGTGGCTAAAAGCGTAGGCATGAGGTAGTAGTGGGGTGTTATATGAATGATATTGATCATATAATGTAATGCAACTAATGTAGCACACATCTCTAATTCAGTTGTGTGTAGGTATGTGATCCAAACTCAAAAAAAAATTGCTATGCATACTAACAAAGTGAATTTGCATAACATATTTTATCCTGCTTGCCCATTTTACCGGGGCCAACTTGGAACTACAAGCAATTAAGGTCTATTGTTTCGAATAGCCCGGAACAAAGCATTAAGATTCGTGAACACGCAACATCCTTGAACTATCACATATTCCCCTTGTTTTTCCTTATTTGTCACCTTAGGGATTCACAGGGTCAACATAATAATAAGCAATACACATTGCAAATAGATACCAACCTCATATATATGACAAAGCAATATAGGTTTAGTACTGAAATCATGTCACTCGGGCCATAGTAACAAGCATTAAACATAGCAAATGTGTACCAACACTCATACATGAATATCTTCAAGACAAACACCTCAAATCTCGATACATATGGATGATTACATGATCAATCTCATCCAAACCCCATCTATCTCTTAAGACTACAAAGAACTACTCACTCATGGGGATGGAGAGTGTTGGTGTCATGGGCATACCCTTATTAGTATACCCGTCTCAGCCCAATATGGAGAAGGCCCAAGAAGGCAACTCGAAAGAAGTAGTCGACTAGGACTCTTGTAAAACCCTAAGTTGTTTGCATATATAAAGCCAGCCAGGACACCCGATAGAGGAGAGACAACATATAGACAACATAGCTCCACGTACGGGCGACCCTTGTAAACATACGTGTGATCATATACTAGATTGCTAGCAGCACGTAGGGATCCTCCACCGAGGGGACCCGAAGCTGGGTATATCGTGTGCCCAATCTCGCTCCCGGAATCTCCATCGTCGTTCTTCCTCGAAACCAAAGTCTACAATCTGTAGGCATTGGCAAGGTGATCCCTCGTCAGTGGGCCCATGGTGGTTGGTGATGATGTTGGTGGCGGTGAGCCCATGGTTTGTTATTGGTTGCATACAAGTATTTGTTATCTTCTATGATGATCTTTTGTACTGATATATGAGTGCACGCATATGTTGGGGGATGCATAAAGTTGTCACCGTTGCATGTTGTTAGGGAGAGGGACAACGGGAGTGACATAAACCTTTTCCTAATTCTTAGATGCATGTTGTATTAATTCATGGTTAATCAAGCAAGGGGTCCAATTATGGGGACCTTTAAACTTACAACGGTGGTTGGACTTCATGTCTTAATAATTCCTTTGTTTTCTCATACCTATGGCCTTAGGATCAATCACTAGGGGTGTACTTGCTCATATCCATGGCTACACCTATCTATGGCTCCTCTCTAGAAGAAACACTAAAAAGACTATAATGAGCTTCACTAATTGTGTCAACCGCATAAATGAAATAGCAATTTGCATGTACACTTGCTCTCTTGAGTTACTCCATTTCACTTCCCTTCATCTCATTGCATTTTACTTTACTGCACTATACTTGTCTTGCATTTTACTTATTGCATTTTAATTTTAGCAGATATAATTTTGTAGTAAAAACCTCTTCACACACACACACACACACAAACACACACACACACCATATCTCCTAGCTTTGCATAGAAGGCCATATAAGTGAGTTATAGAGATTTAGAGAATAGATATTTTACCTTCATCTCCTCATGGGTTCGGCACTCAAATACTTATCAAATTGTATTGCGGTGATCCCCTGCATTTGGGGTTATCCAGATAATTTTCTGGCGTCATTGCCGGCTAGGGTAGCGCTAAGCTTCTATTCTTGTTTGAATTGCTAGTTTACTTTTAGTACCTTTATTTTAGAAAATGGAAAATACCCAAAACACTCCTGTTATGAGCACAAGTATGAATATAAATGACACTTTGCTTATCTACTTGAATGCTGCTGAGATTTGTAAGAAACATAGAGAATCACAAGAAGGGATAATATTAGAACATTGCTTGAGAATTTTAAATTATATTGCTATTGAGTTGCTTGACCATCATGAAGATAAAAAAATGTTGCTCTGAACAAAATTTTAGACACTTTGAATTTCAATGTAGATCCCATGGAGAATATGTTATTGCATCTTATCATAGGTGTGATTATGCTCATTTAGGGATGGAACAAGTAGAGCAATTTGTTATTTATATGGCAGCCTCTAAATTAGACACCTTCATTTGTGAACATGAAACTTGCCCTGTAGCTTCTAAATTTAAAAGTTTGATCATTGGTATTCTTAATTATTGTAAAACCAACTACATTGAAAATATATATGTTGTAAGAAGAAGGGCACAACTGCCCAAGAGAGAATTAATATTTTGTAGTGAGAAGATGATGAAAGCATAAGCTTGGGGATGCCCATGCATACCCAAGAGGAAAACAAAGAAGAACAAAATAAGGAGGATGCCAAAAGCATAAGCTTGGGGATGCCCATGCAACCGCAAGAAGAGCATGAAGAAGAACAAGAGGAGGAAGAATGCAGTAGCTACCCATCTCTAACTCCCAACAATGGTAACACACAAAACACCCCTTCTTATAATATTGATGATGATCCTCTATGTGAAATAAGTTTGTCTAATATGGGAGGATCATGATGATTTAAATAAATAGATGATACCATAAGCTCATTAGATGATTTGTCTTTATCTGGTGATTCTATTCATGACTATGTTATTGAGTCTACTCTTAATGGTTGCAAATTTTATAAAAGAGGAAGAGATAAGAGCCCTCTTTATATTTGTATGTTATTTAAGATGCAAGCTACTGGTCATTATATGCATTGGCTACTATTTAGTTGTTGTTATTTATTCATATATAAAATTCCAATGCATAGGAAGAGAATTAGACTTAAAAGTTAATGGTTTCAAATCTTGTGGTGTGCTCCATATGCTTTCAAGTAACTTTTAAGTTGAGCACACCTTTATGTCCTTGTTAAATATCTTTACTTCTTATTACATATTAGTGAGTTTATAAGTTTTAATAAAATAAAAAATAAAGTATGGAAGAGTAAATGAGAAGGATGAGCAATGAAAAAATTGGGGTCGACCTTGAGCATGTGTTGTTCATGCCAATGGAACCATTGCAAAGTCTATATCATTCTCTTCCTACAGTAAAAAAAATAAAAAGATTGTTTCCTTTATTTATATATATTAGCTTCTTGAATAAAATTGTTTCCCGATGATTCCTATAGTTCCCATCATGGTAGAAATTATCATATCATTTGTTTGGAGAACTAACAATTTTGTAAGCATTGGAGTATCATGGAGATGAAAATATTTCTTTGTTTGAGATGAGTAACATGATATGATGAGGAAAAAGTATAGGACCAGAAGTATCAAGATCATAAGCTTGGTTATGCCCATGCATCCTGATGAGTGCAGAGCACACCGTTGGGAAACCCCAAGAGGAAGGTATGAAGAGAAAAGTAGCAAGTTTTCCCTCAGTAAGAAACCAAGATTGAATCGACCAGTAGGAGAAAGAAATGACTTCCGAAGGTGTTGTTGGCTGACTTTTGGCAGGGCGCACTACCGGCTTCAGCAACAACGTGGAACCTGCACACAACACAACCAAAATACTTTGCCCCAACTTACAGTGAGGTTGTCAATCTCACCGATTTTGCTGAAAACAAAGGATTAACCGTATAGTGTGGAAAGAGATGTTTGCTTGCAGTGGAATTAAAGGGAACAATGCTTGCAGTAAGTAAACAGAACATGTGTTTGCAGTAGATGGATTTATCAGTGTAAAAGAAAGGACCGGGGTCCACAGTTCACTAGAGGTGTCTCTCCATAAAGATAAGTAACATGCTCAGTGAACAAATTACAGCTAGGCAATTGACAGAATAAAGAGCATACATGACAAAATGATTACTATGAGATTCATTTGGGCATTACAACATAATATATAGACCGTAATCCAACTGCGTCTATAAATAATAATCCACCTTCTGGTTAGCATCCGCACCCCTTTAAGTATTAAGTTGCAAGCAACAGATTATCGCATTAAGCAAACTGTGTAACGTAAACAATATAATTATCTTTAGACAAAGCGTTGTTGTTTTCTCCCTAGTAGCAACAACATATCTACAATCTTAGAAGTTATTGTCACTCTTCCAGATTACTAGAGGCATGAACCCACTATCGAGCATAAATACTCCCTCTTGGAGTGTCACAAGCACATACTTGGCTAGAGCATATACTAGCAATGGAGAGCATGCAAGATCACAAATAACATGTGACAAGTATATAATCAATCTCAACCATAGTATTCAATATTCATCGGATCCCAGCAAATACAACATGTAGCATTACATAAAGATGATCTTCATCATGATAGGCAGCTCACAAGATCTAAACATGAAGCATAAATTGGAGAAGACAACCAGGTAGCTACTTCTATGGACCCGTAGTCTAGAGATGAACTACTCACACATCACTTCGGAGACGGGCATGGCGATGTAGAGGCCTCCGGTGATGATCTTCCTCTCCGGAAGGGTGCCGGGAAGAGCTTCAAAACCCTCCTGAGCTAGGGTCGGTGATGGCGGCCACGACGGAAATTTTCGTGGATGGATGCTCGGGTATTTAGGTTTTTCCCAAACATCTGAATAAATAGCCGGAAGGGCAAGGTTGGTGGGTGCCCAAGGGGCCCACACCACCCCTAGGCGTGGCCAGGGGTGGCCCGCGCCTAGGGCAGGTGTGGCCACCTCCTGAGACATCTTCGTCTCTCCTTCGGACTCCGTCTTCGTTACAGTAAAATAAGAACTTCAGCTTTTGTTTCGTCCAATTTCGAGAATATTTCCTGTACAACTTTTCTGAAATACAAAACAGCAGAAAACAGGGAACTGGCACTGTGGCATCTTGTTAATAGGTTAGTTCCGGAAAATGCATAAAAGTGCAACGAAGTGTAAACAAAACATATAGAAATTGGTGTAAAACAAGCATGGAGCATCAAAAATTGCTGATACGTTTGCAACGTATCAGCATCCCCAAGCTTAACTTCTGCTCGTTGATACGTCCCAAACGTATCTATAGTTTCTTATGTTCCATGCTACTTTTATGATGATACTCACATGTTTTATACACATTATATGTCATTATTATGCATTTTCCGGCACTAACCTATTGACGAGATGCCGAAGAGCCAGTTGTTGTTTTCTGCTTTTTTGGTTTCAGAAATCCTAGTAAGAAAATATTCTCGAATTGGACGAAATCAACGCCAGTGGTCCTATTTTTCCACGAAGCTTCTAGAAGTCCGAAGAGGAAACGAAGTGGGGCCACGAGGTGGCCACACAACAGGGCGGCGCGGCCCAAGCCCTGGCCGCGCCGGCCTACTGTGTGGGCCCCTCGTGACGCCCCCTGACCTACCCTTTCGCCTACATATAGTCTTCGTCGCGAAACCCCCACCGAGAGCCACGATACGGAAAACCTTCCAGAGACGCCGCCGCCAATCCCATCTCGGGGATTCAGGAGATCGCCTCCGGCACCCTGCCGGAGAGGGGAATCATCTCCGGAGGTCTCTTCATTGCCATGATCGCCTCCGGATCGATGTGTGAGTAGTCCACCCCTGGACTATGGGTCCATAGCGTAGCTAGATGGTTGTATTCTCCTCATTGTGCTATCATGTTAGATCTTGTGAGCTGCCTATCATGATCAAGATCATCTATTTGTAATGCTACATGTTGTGTTTGTTGGGATCCGATGAATATTGAATACTATGTCAAGTTGATTATCAATCTATCATATATGTTATTTATGTTCTTGCATGCTCTCCGTTGCTAGTAGAGGCTCTGGCCAAGTTGATACAGTGACTCCAAGAGGGAGTATTTATGCTCGATAGTGGGTTCATGCCTCCATTAAACTGGGAGTGACAGAAAGTTCTAAGGTTGTGGATGTGTCGTTGCCACTAGGGATAAAACATCGATGCTTTGTCTAAGGATATTTGTGTTGATTACATTACGCACCATACTTAATGCAATTGTCTGTTGCTTGCAACTTAATACCGGAAGGGGTTCGGATGATAACCTGAAAGTGGACTTTTTAGGCATAGATGCATGCTGGATAGCGGTCTATGTACTTTGTCGTAATGCCCCGATTAAATCTCATAGTACTCATCATGATATATGTATGTGCATTGTTATGCCTTCTTTATTTGTCAATTGCCCAACTGTAATTTGTTCACCCAACATCTGTTTATCTTATGGGAGAGACACCACTAGTGAACTGTGGACCCGGTCCTATTCTTTACATCTGAAATACAATCTACTGCAATTGTTCTTTACTGTTCTTCGCAAACAATCATCATCATCCACACTATACATCTAATCCTTTGTTTACAGCAAGCGGTGAGATTGACAACCTCACCGTTACGTTGGGGCAAAGTACGTGATTGTGTTGTGCGGTTCCACGTTGGCGCCGGAATCCCTGGTGTTGCGCCGCACTACACTCCGCCACCAACAACCTTCAACATGCTTCTTGGATCCTACGGTTCGATAAACCTTGGTTTCTTCTGAGGGAAAACTTGATGTGCACATCACACCATCCTCTTGGGGTTCCCAACGGACGTGTGTCTCACGCGCATCAAGACTGTTTTCTGGCGCCGGGGAGATCAAGACACCTGCAAGGGAGTCTCCACTTCCAATCTCTTTACTTTGTTTTTGTCTTGCTTTACTTTATTTACTAATTTGTTTGCTGCATTAAAACAAAACACAAAAAAATTAGTTGCTAGCTTTACTTTATTTACTGTCTTGTTCTCCATATCAAAAACACAAAAAAATTAGTTACTTGCATTTACTTTGTTTTGTTATCATGTCTAGCTCTGCACCTGTTCTTCACCTGAGGAATTAGTTTTTACTTTCAAACAAGGGGATGAGGAGAGTTTTAAAGATGCTTGGTCTAGAATTTTTGATTCTTATCATAAAGCTGAACCTCAAATGACTCTAAGTTTGCTCCTTAGTAACTTTTATTTTGGGCTTATGATTCGCTATAGATATGCCTTAGATGTTGTAGTGGGAGGACATTTCCTTCATTGCAATGGGGATCAAGCTTTTAATGCCATAAAGAAATTGGTTGCATCACATAGTTCAGCTAATAACTTTGATTCAGCTCTTATTAGCATTTATAATAGATTAAACACTCTTGAGACAAGTGCATCTTACTTGAAAGAAAATTATAGTTATGTTCGTAACCGTCTTGATCAAGTTTTAGTGAACTCTGAACCTTCAAAATGGGACCCTACTATTAAAGTTGTTATTGGCGGTGAAACTTTTCATGCTCGTTGTGATATTATGTCTGAATTTTGCCTTATGCCTAAGAGTATTTATGAATCTTTGACACTTTGGGGACTCGTTGAAGGGGAGAAGGAATAACTCTTATTGATAACTCTGTTATAATTCCTAAGGGAATAGCCGAGGGTGTGCATACAACCATTCTTGGAAGAACAATATCCACTGATTATCTTGTTATTGAATGTGTAGGAACAGGACAAATCACACTTGGAAGATCCCTGCTGAAACTATTGGGAGCAATCATAGATGTGGGAGAAGGCGCCCTAAAATTCACCTCTACACCCGGAGGTAGACATGTATTCCCTAAACCAAAGAGTAAGAAAAAGAATAAGAAGGGTATGCATAAAGCCCGAGGTAATGTTGATGCTTCATCTCTTGATAACACTTGATTCACACTTTCTGCGCCTAGCTGAAAGGCGTTAAAGAAAAGCGCTTATGGGAGACAACCCATTATTTTACTACAGTACTTTTGTTTTATATTTGAGTCTTGGAAGTTGTTACTACTGTAGCAACCTCTCCTTATCTTTATTTTATTGCATTGTTGTGCCAAGTAAAGTCTTTGATAGTAAAGTCAATACTAGATTTGGATTACTGCGCAGAAACAGATTTCTTGCTGTCACGAATTTGGGTATGGTTCTCTGTAGGTAACTCAGAAAAATCTGCCAATTTATGTACGTGATCCTCAGATATGTACGCAACTTTCATTCAATTTGGGCATTTTCATCTGAGCAATTCTGGTGCCTCTAAAAAATTCGTCTTTACGGACTGTTCTGTTTTGACAGATTCTGCCTTTTATTTCGCATTGCCTGTTTTGCTATGTTTGATAGATTTCTTTGTTCCATTAACTTTCAGTAGCTTTGTGCAATGTCCAGAAGTGTTAAGAATGATTATGTCACCTCTGAATGTATGAATTATGCACTGACCCTCTAATGAGTTTGTTTTGAGTTTGGTGTGGAGGAAGTTTTCAAGAGTCAAGAGAGGAGGATGATACAATATGATCAAGAAGAGTGAAGAGTTTAAGCTTGGGGATGCCCCGTGGTTCATCCCTGCATATTTTAAGAAGACCCAAGCGTCTAAGCTTGGGGATGCCCAAGGCATCCCTTCTTCATCGACAACTTATCGGTCACCTCTAGTGAAACTATATTTTTATTCCGTCACATCTTATGTGCTTTACTTGGAGCGTCTGTTTGTTTTTGTTTTTGTTTTTGTTTGAATAAGATCGGATCCTAGCATTCTTTGTTTGGGAGAGAGACACGCTCCGCTGTTTCGTATGAACACATATGTTCTTAGCTTTATTTCTAATGTTCATTGCGAAAGTTGGACTATTTCATTCATTGCTATATGGTTGGAAACGGAAAATGCCGCATGTGGTAAATGGTATAATGTCTTGAATAATGTGATACTTGGCAATTGTTGTGCTCATATAGATCATGTTTAAGCTCTTGCATCATGTACCTTGTACCTATTAATGAATAACTACATAGAGCTTGTTAAAATTTGGTTTGCATGATTGATCTCTAGAGTCTAGATATTTTCTGGTTAAGGTGTTTGAACAACAAGGAGACAATGTAAAGTCTTATAATACCTACAATATGTTCATATGTGAGCTTTGCTGCACCTTTTATACTTGAGTTTGCTTCAAACAACCTTGCTAGCCTAGCCTTGTATTGAGAGGAATTCTTCTCGTGCATCCAAATCCTTGAGCCAAATACTATGCCATTTGTGTCCACCATACCTACCTACCACATGGTATTTCCCCGCCATTCCAAAGTACATTACTTGAGTGCTACCTTTAAACTTCTATTCTTTGCCTTTACAATATATAGCTCATGGGACAAATAGCCTTAAAAACTATTGTGGTGAAGAATATGTACTATGTGTCTTATCTCTTAATAAGTTGCTTGTTGAGCGGTAACCATGTTTCTGGGGACGCCATCAACTTTTACCTTTGTTGAATATCATGTGAGTTGCTATGCATGTTCGTCTTGTCTGAAGTAAGGGATATTTTCATGATCAAATGGTTTGAGTATGCATACTGTTAGAGAAGAACATTGGGCCGCTAACTAAAGCCATGATTCATGGTGGAAGTTTCAGTTTGGACAATTAATCCTCAATCTCTTATGAGAATATTACCTGTTGAATGCTTAAGCATTAAAAGAGGAGTCCATTATCTGTTGTCTATGTTGTCCCGGTATGGGTGTCTAAGTTGAGAATGATCAAAAGCGAGAAATCCAATGCGAACCTTATCCTTAGACCCTTGTAGGCGGCATAGAGGTACCCCTTTGTGACACTTGGTTGAAACATATGCTATGCAATGATAATCCGTGTTAATCCAAGCTAATTAGGACAAGGTGCGAGCACTATTAGTATACTATGCATGAGGCTTGCAACTTATAGGATATCTTATACATAACACATATGCTTTATTACTACCGTTGAAAAAATTGTTTCTTGTTTTCAAAATGAAAAGCTCTAGCACAAAAATAGTAATCCATGCTTCCCTCTGCGAAGGGCCTATCTTCTACTTTATCGTTGAGTCAGTTTACCTATTCTTTCTATCTTAGAAGCAAACACTTGTATCAATGTGTGCATTGATTCTTACATGTTTACCTATTGCACTTGTTATATTACTCTGTGTTGACAATTATCCATGACATATACATGTTGAAGTTGAAAGCAACCGCTGAAACTTATATCTTCCTTTGTGTTGCTTCAATGCCTTTACTTTGAATTTATTGCTTTATGAGTAACTCTTATACAAGTCTTATTGATGCTTGTCTTGAAAGTATTATTCATGAAAAGTCTTTGCTATATGATTCATTTGTTTACTCATTATCTTCATCATTGCTTCGAATCGCTGCATTCATCTCATATGCTTACAATAGTATGATCAAGATTATGATAGCATGTCACTTCAGAAATTATCTTTGTTATCGTTTACCTACTCGAGGCGAGTAGGAACTAAGCTTGGGGATGCTTGATACGTCCAAACGTATCTATAATTTCTTATGTTCCATGCTACTTTTATGATGATACTCACATGTTTTATACACATTATATGTCATTATTATGCATTTTCCGGCACTAACCTATTGACGAGATGCCGAAGAGCCGCTTCTGTTTCTGCTATTTTTGGTTTCAGAAATCCTAGTAAGGAAATATTCTCGGAATTGGACGAAATCAACGCCCGGGTCCTATTTTTCCACGAAGCTTTCAGAAGTCCGAAGAGGAAACGAGTGGGGCCACGAGGTGGCCACACAACAGGCGGCGCGCCCAAGCCCCTGGCCGCGCGGCCTCCGTGTGGGCCCTCGTGACGCCCCGACCTACCCTTTCGCCTACATATAGTCTTCGTCGCGAAACCCCCAGATCGAGAGCCACGATACGGAAAACCTTCGCAGACGAGCCGCCGCCAATCCCATCTCGGGATTCAGAGATCGCCCGGCACTTGCCGAGAGGGGAATCATCTCCCGGAGGTCTCTTCATCGCCATGATCGCCTCCGGATCGATGTGTGAGTAGTCCACCCCTGGACTATGGGTCCATAGTAGCTAGATGGTTGTCTTCTCCTCATTGTGCTATCATGTTAGATCTTGTGAGCTGCCTATCATGATCAAGATCATCTATTTGTAATGCTACATGTTGTGTTTGTTGGGATCCGATGAATATTGAATACTATGTCAAGTTGATTATCAATCTATCATATATGTTATTTATGTTCTTGCATGCTCTCCGTTGCTAGTAGAGGCTCGGCCAAGTTGATACTTGTGACTCCAAGAGGGAGTATTTATGCTCGATAGTGGGTTCATGCCTCCATTAAATCTGGGACAGTGACAGAAAGTTCTAAGGTTGTGGATGTGCTGTTGCCACTAGGGATAAAACATCGATGCTTTGTCAAAGGATATTTGTGTTGATTACATTACGCACCATACTTAATGCAATTGTCTGTTTGCAACTTAATACCGGAAGGGGTTCGGATGATAACCTGAAAGTGGACTTTTTAGGCATAGATGCATTGGATAGCGGTCTATGTACTTTGTCGTAATGCCCTGATTAAATCTCATAGTACTCATCATGATATATGTATGTGCATTGTTATGCCTTCTTTATTTGTCAATTGCCCAACCGTAATTTGTTCACCCAACATCTGTTTATCTTATGGGAGAGACACCACTAGTGAACTGTGGACCCCGGTCCTATTCTTTACATCTGAAATACAATCTACTGCAATTGTTCTTACTGTTCTTCGCAAACAATCATCATCATCCACACTATACATCTAATCCTTTGTTTACAAGAAGGTGAGATTGACAACCTCACCGTTACGTTGGGGCAAAGTACTGTGATTGTGTTGTGCAGGTTCCACGTTGGCGCGGAATCCCGGTGTTGCGCCGCACTACACTCCGCCACCAACAACCTTCAACGTGCTTCTTGGCTCCCTCTGGTTCGATAAACCTTGGTTTCTTTCTGAGGGAAAACTTACTGCTGTGCACATCACACCTTCCTCTTGGGGTTCCCAACGGACGTGTGTCTCACGCGCATCACTCGTCCTCCGGTACGTAAGTGATAACAAAAATAATTTTTCAGGTGACATGAAGCCAACACAATCTTCATCAAGTTATTGTAAAATCATTGTGAGCTGGGATCAAAGTACTCTAAACATAGGCATGATAGATATAATTCTAACAATAGAATTTAGCAACTATGTTACAACATGAGAAGTAACTCAAACCAAAGATCATGAATAATTATGCACTAAAAGCAACTGTTTGTTTTTTAGCATAGAGAAAACATAGCAAAGTGGTACTTGATACGTCTCAAACGTATCTATAATTTTTGATGCTCCATGCTTGTTTTACACCAATTCATATATTTTTTGCTTACACTTCGTTGCACCTTTACATGATTTTCGGCTCTAACCTATTAACAAGATGCCACGGTGCCAGTTCCCTGCTCTCTGTTGTTTTTGTATTTCAAAAAAGTTGTATAGGAAATATTCTCGGAATTGGACGAAACAAAAGCCGAAGTTAATATTTTACCGAAACGAAGACACAGTCCGGAGGGGGATCGAAGAGGCGCCACAGGGCGGCCAGACCACCCCATGGCGCGGCCTGGGTGTGGCCCATGCCTAGGGGTGGTGTGGCCCCCCATGCACCCCACCAACCTGAATCCTCCGCCTATTTATACATTTTCTCGGGAAAACCCTGGATAGCCGAGCCTCCATCCACGAAAAGTTCCGTCACGGCCGCCATCGCAGAACCCATCACGCGGGGTTCTGAAGCTCTTCCCGGCACCCTGCCGGAGGGGGAAATCATCGCCGGAGGCATACATCGCCATGCCCACCTCCGAAGTGATGTGCGAGTAGTTCATCCCTGGACTATGGGTCCATAGCAGTAGCTAGATGGTTGTCTTCTCCAATTTGTGCTTCATGTATAGATCTTGTGAGCTGCCCTACATGATCAAGATCATCCTTATGTAATCCTACATGTTGTGTTTGCTGGGATCCGATGAATATTGTATACTATGTTGATGTCAATTAAATATTCATGTCATATGTTATTTGTGATCTTGCATGCTCTCCGTTGCTAGTAGATACGCCGTCCAAGTAGATGCTTGTGACTCCAAGAGGGGGTATTTATGCTCGATAGTAAGTTCATGCCTCTAGTTTTCTGGGAGAGTGACAATAATTTCTAAGATTGTAGATGTGTTGTTGCTACTAGGGAGAAAACAGTAATGTTTTATCCAAGGGTAATTCTATTGTTTACTTTACACAGATTGCTTAATGCGATAATTTGTTGCTTGCAACTTGATACTGAAAGGGGTTCGGACGATAACCGGAAGGTGGATTATTAGTCATAGACGCAGTTGGATTACGGTATATGTACTATGTTGTAATGCCCAATCAAATCTCATAGTAATCATCTTGTCATGTACGATCGATATTCTATCAATTGCCCAGCTGTAATTTGTTCACCCAATATGCTATTTATCTTTGTGGAGAGACACTTCTTGTGAACTGTGGACCTCGGTCCTTTCCTTTACACTGATAAATTCAAATACTGCAATCCTGTTCTTTTACTTACTGCAATTCATGTTCTCTTAATCTGCAAACATCTCTTTCCACTCGATACGTCTAATCCTTTGTGTTCAGCAAACCGGTGAGATTGACAACCTCACTGCAAGTTGGGGCAAAGTACTTTGGTTGTGTTGTGCAGGTTCCACATTGTTGCTGATGCCGGTAGTGCGCTCTGCCACTAGTCAGCTAGCAACACCTTCAGAAGTCACGCCTTTCTCCTACTGGTCAATTAAACCTTGGTTTCGTACTAAGGGAAAACTTGTTGATGTGCTCATCACACCTTCCTCTTGGGGTTTCCCAACCGCTTCCACAACAACGCTCAACAAGATTGTCTGGCGCCATCACCGGAGCACCATCAAGATTTTTTGGCACCATTGTCGGGGAGCTGACGAAAAATTACACCACAGAGATTGCCAACTCCCACGGCAACTACACTGCCAGCAAAGATTTTCTGGCGCCGTTGCCGGAGAGAAAGATGATTTCTGCAAGGAGAGTCTTGATGTCTACGCACGCTTCTATTCCTGTAGACAGTGTTGGGCCTCCAAGAGCAGAGGTTTGTAGAACAGCAGCAAGTTTCCCTTAAGTGAATCACCCAAGATTTATCGAACTCGGGGAGGTAGAGGACAAAGATATCCCTCTCAAGCAACCCTGCAATTAAGATACAAGAAGTCTCTTGTGTCCCCAACACACCTAATACACTTGTCAGATGTATAGGTGCACTAATTCGGCGAAGAGATAGTGAAATACAAGTAATATGGATGAATATGAGTGGTAATAGCAATCTGAAATAAACATGGCAGCAAGCAAACATGTAGCAGAACTTGTTGGAAACGGTGAAAATAGCTTTGCGTGGGAGGCAATTCCCTGTGGTGTAACTTTCTATTAGAGAAACAAGGCCTAGGATCCTACTTTCACTAGTGGACACTCTCAACAATGATCACATAAATAAATAACTTCTCTTCCTTTGTGCTACTTACACTCTCTTGTTTGATAACAAACACCATTCATTGTGTAGGGCTACAAGAGCTCCCTCAAGCCGGAGTTAACAAGCGCCACAACATTCGGAGTTCATGTTTAAGTAACCTCTAGAGCATAATAGACCGTTGCAATTTAGACCGAGTACTAACATAGCATACACACCTGTCACCTTTAAGCTATGAAAGGGGGAATAGATCACATCAATACTATCATAGTAATAGTTAACTCCATAATCTACAAGAGATTACAATCATAACCTACGCCAAGTACTACATGATGCACACACCGTCACCTTTACATCATGAAGGAGGAATAGACTACTTTAATAACATCACTAGAGTAGCACATAGATTAATAGTGATACAAAGCTCATCATATGGATCTCAATTATGCAAGGCAATTCATGAGATCATTGTATTGGGGTACATGAGAGAGAGATTAACCACATAGCTACCGGTAGAGCCCTTAGCCTCGAGGGAGAACTACTCCCTCCTCATCATAGGAGACAACAGCGGCGATGAAGATGGCGGTGATGTCGATGGAGATGCCTTCCGGGGCACTTCCCCATCCCGGCGGCGTGCCGGAACAGAGAG
This sequence comes from Lolium multiflorum, assembly GCA_030979885.1. Classification (NCBI taxonomy): domain Eukaryota; kingdom Viridiplantae; phylum Streptophyta; class Magnoliopsida; order Poales; family Poaceae; genus Lolium; species Lolium multiflorum. The sequence continues at coordinate 201,157,241 of CM061747.1, forward strand.
TTCTGTCCCCCGAACTTTGCTTCGCGATGGCGGCGGCTGCGTAACTTTTCTCGTCCCGTGGCTTATCGGTGTCGAAGTTTTAGGTCACGACGACTTATATAGGCGAAGAAACGGAGTCGGAAAGGGTCTGGAGGGGCCACACACCAGGGGGGCGCCCCCCTCCTCTGGCCGCGCCGCCACCATGTGTGGAGGCCCTGGGCCTCCCCTCTGGCCTCTCCGGTGTTCTGGAAGCTTCGTGGAAATATAAGATCATGGGCCTTGATTTCGTCCCACCGAGAATATTTCCTTACTAGGATTTCTGAAACCAAAAACAGCAGAAAACATGAACTGGCACTTCGGCATCTCGTTAATAGGTTAGTTCCGGAAAATGCATAATAATGACATAAAGTGTGTATAAAACATGTGAGTATCATCATAAAAGTAGCATGGAACATAAGAAATTATAGATACGTTTGAGACGTATCAAGCATCCCCAAGCTTAGTTCCTGCTCGCCCTCGAGTAGGTAAACGATAACAAGGATAATTTCTTAAGGACATGCTACCAACATAATCTTGATCAATACTATTGTAAAGCATATGAGATGAATGAAGTGATTCAAAGCAATGGTAAAGACAATGACTAAACAACTGAATCATATAGCAAAGACTTTTCATGAATAGTACTTTCAAGACAAGCATCAATAAGTCTTGCATAAGAGTTAACTCATAAAGCAATAGATTCAAAGTAGAAGGCATTGAAGCAACACAAAGGATGATTAAGTTTCAGCAGTTGGTTTCAACTTGTAACATGTATATCTCATGGATAATTGTCAACATAAAGTAATATAACAAGTGCAATAAGTAAACATGTAAGAATCAATGCACACAGTTGACACAAGTGTTTGCTTCTAAGATGGAAAGAAGTAGGTAAACTGACTCAACATAAAGTAAAAGAAAGGCCCTTCGCAGAGGGAAGCAGGGATTAAATCATGTGCTAGAGCTTTTAAGTTTTGAAATCATATAGAGAGCATAAAAGTAAAGTTTTGAGAGGTGTTTGTTGTTGTCAACGAATGGTAGCGGGTACTCTAACTACCTTATCAACCAGACTTTCAAGAGCGGCTCCCATGAAGGACGTTATCTCTACCAGCAAGGTAGATCATCCCTCTTCTCTTTTGTTTACACATGTAATTTAGTTTTATTTATGAATGACACTCCTCCCAACCTTTTGCTTACACAAGCCATGGCTAACCGAATCCTCGGGGGCCTTCCAACATTCACATACCATGGAGGAGTGTCTATTTGCAAAATTAAGTTGCTTACTGATAGATCAGGGCAAAACACGTGAAGAGAATTATTAATGAAAGTTAATTAATTGGGGCTGGGCACCCCGTTGCCAGCTCTTTTTGCAAAATTATTGGATAAGCGGATGTATATGCCACTAGTCCATTGGTGAAAGTCTGTCAAGTAAATGACAAGGTTGAAAGATAAACACCACATACTTCCTCATGAGCTATAAAACATTGACACAAATAAGAGATAATAGCTTTTGAATTGTTTAAAGGTAGCACATGAAGTATTTACTTGGAATGGCAGAAAATACCACATAGTAGGTAGATATGGTGGACACAAATGACATAGGTTTTGGCTCAAGGTTTTGGATGCACGAGAAGCATTCCCTCTCAGTCAAGGCTTGGCTAGCAAGGTAGTTTGAAGCAAACACAAGTATGAACTGGTACACAAAACTTACATAACAACATATTGCAAGCATTATAAGACTCTTTGTCTTCCTTGTTGTTCAAACACTTCACCAGAAAATATCTAGACTTTAGAGAGACCAATCATGCAAATCAAATTTCAACAAGCTCTATGGTAGTTCTTCATTAATAGGTGCAAAGTACATGATGCAAGAGCTTAAACATGATCTAAGAGAGCTCAAAACAATTGCCAAGTATCAAATTATTCAAGACCATATACCATTTACCACATGAGGCATTTTCTGTTTCCAACCAAATAGCAATTAACGAAGCGGTTTTCAACTCCGCCATGAACATTAAAAGCGAAGAACACTAGTGTTCATATGAAAAAGCGGAGCGTGTCTCTCTCCCACACAAGCATGAATTTATTCAGAGAATGAAAATAACAAAACGAAAATAAAATCACACAGACGCTCCAAGTAAAGTACATAAGATGTGACAGAATAAAAATATAGTTTCAGTAGAGGTGACCTGATAAGTTGTCGATGAAGAAGGGGATGCCTTGGGCATCCCCAAGCTTAGATGCTTGGGTCTTCTTGAAATATAGGGATGAACCACGGGGCATCCCCAAGCTTAGACTTTTCACTCTTCTTGATCATATTGTATCATCCTCCTCTCTTGACCCTTGAAAACTTCCTCCACACCAAACTCAAAACAAACTCATTAGAGGGTTAGTGCATAATAAAAACTTCACATGTTCAGAGCTAACACAATCATTCTTAACACTTCTGAACATTGCCCAAAGCTACTGAAAGTTAATGGAACAAAGAAATCCATTCAACATAGCAAAAGAGGCAATGCGAAATAAAAGGCAGAATCTATCAAAACAGAACAGTCCGTAAAGACGAATTTTTCAGGGGCACTTAACTTGCTCAGATGAAAAAGATCAAATTGAATGAAAGTTGTGTACATATCTGAGGATCACGCACGTAAAATGGCAGATTTTTCTGAGTTACCTACAGACGGGACTGCTAAATTTCGTGACAGTAAGAAATCTATTTCTGCGCAGTAATCCAAATCTAGTATCAACCCTACTATCAAAGACTTTACTTGGCACAACAATGCAATAAAATAAAGATAAGGAGAGGTTGCTACAGTAGTAACAACTTCCAAGACACAATAAAACAGTAGCAAAATAAAAACATGGGTTATCTCCCAAGAAGTGCTTTCTTTATAGCCATTAAGATGGGCTCAGTAATTTTAATGATGCTCACAAGAAATAAGAGTTGAAGCAAAAGAGAGCATCAAGAAGCAAATTCAAAACACATTTAAGCCTAACCCACTTCCTATAAAAAGGAATCTTGTAAATAAACAAGTCATGTAAGCATAATGCAACAAGCATAGAAAGGCAACACAAGCGCAACTTCAAGATTCTCAACATAAAGAGGGGAAACTTAATATTATTAAGATGCATATAACCATGTTTCCCTCTCTCATAATAACTTTCAGTAGCATCATGAACAAACTCAACAATATAACTATCACATGAAACATTCTTATCATGAGCTACATGCATAAAATTATTACTCTCCACATAAGCATAATCAATTTTATTAGTAATAGTGGGAGTAAAACTACCATAACCATCATTGTAATCATCATAAATTGCAGGCATGGTGTAATCATAATAACCTTTATCCTCCATAGTAGGTGGCACCAAAATACCACTATCATTATAATCATCATAAATAGGAGGTAAAGTATCATCAAAGAAAATTTTCTCCTCAAAACTTGGGGGACTAAAAATATCATGCTCATCAAAACCAGCTTCCCCAAGCTTAGAATTTTCCATATCATTAGCAACAATAGTGTTCAAAGCATTCATACTAATAACATTCCCATTAGCATGCATATAAAGTTCCATGGGTTTTTTAATTCTCTCTTCAAACACATCATGTCCTAATTCAAGATAAAGTTCATAAAGATCTCTCATTTTGTTGTTGTTTTCCATTAAGCCTAACTAGTGAAAACAAGAAACAAAAAGATATAATTGCAGGATCTAAAGGAAATATCTTCGAGCACTCACACACCGGCAACAGTGCTAGGAAATAGCTTAGTAGTCGGAGGATGTGAATACCTTTTACCTTACCTCCCCGGCAACGGTGCCGGAAAATAGCTTGATGTCTATGCACGCTTCTATTCTTGTAGACAGTGTTGGGCCTCCAAGAGCAGAGGTTTGTAGAACAAAGCAAGTTTCCCTTAAGTGAATCACCCAAGGTTTATCGAACTCAGGGAGGTAGAGGACAAAGATATCCCTCTCAAGCAACCCCGCAATTAAGATACAAGAAGTCTCTTGTGTCCCCAACACACCTAATACACTTGTCAGATGTATAGGTGCACTAGTTCGGCGAAGAGATAGTGAAATACAAGTAATATGGATGAATATGAGTGGTAATAGCAATCTGAAATAAAGATGACAACAAGCAAACATGTAGCAGAACTTGTTGGAAACGGTGCCAGAAAATAGCTTGCTGGCGTGGGAGGCAATTCTCTGTGGTGTAACTTTCTATTAGAGAAACAAGGCATAGGGATCCTACTTTCACTAGTGGACACTCTCAACAATGATCACATAAATAAATAACTTCTCTTCCTTTGTGCTACTTACACTCTCTTGTTTGATAACAAACACCATTCATTGTGTAGGGCTACAAGAGCTCCCTCAAGCCGGAGTTAACAAGCGCCACAACATTCGGAGTTCATGTTTAAGTAACCTCTAGAGCATAATAGACCGTTGCAATTTAGACCGAGTACTAACATAGCATACACACTGTCACCTTTAAGCTATGAAAGGGGGAATAGATCACATCAATACTATCATAGTAATAGTTAACTCCATAATCTACAAGAGATTACAATCATAACCTACGCCAAGTACTACATGATGCACACACCGTCACCTTTACATCATGAAGGAGGAATAGACTACTTTAATAACATCACTAGAGTAGCACATAGATTAATAGTGATACAAAGCTCATCATATGGATCTCAATTATGCAAGGCAATTCATGAGATCATTGTATTGGGGTACATGAGAGAGAGATTAACCACATAGCTACCGGTAGAGCCCTTAGCCTCGAGGGAGAACTACTCCCTCCTCATCATAGGAGAGCACGGCGATGAAGATGGCGGTGATGTCGATGGAGATGCCTTCGGGGCACTTCCCCGTCCCGGCGGCGTGCCGGAACAGAGAGTTCTGTCCCCCGAACTTGGCTTCGCGATGGCGGCGGCTGCATAACTTTTCTCATCCCGTGGCTTATCGGTGTCGAAGTTTTAGGTCACGACGACTTATATAGGCGAAGAAACGGAGTCGGAAAGGGTCTGGAGGGGCCACACACCAGGGGGGCGCGCCCTCCCCTCTGGCCGCGCCGCCACCATGTGTGGAGGCCCTGGGCCTCCCCTCTGGTGCCTCTCCGGTGTTCTGGAAGCTTCGTGGAAATATAAGATCGTGGGCCTTGATTTCGTCCAATTCCGAGAATATTTCCTTACTAGGATTTCTGAAACCAAAAACAGAACTGGCACTTCGGCATCTCGTTAATAGGTTAGTTCCGGAAAATGCATAATAATGACATAAAGTGTGTATAAAACATGTGAGTATCATCATAAAAGTAGCATGGAACATAAGAAATTATAGATACGTTTGAGACGTATCAAGTCTCTCATCTCCAATCTCTTTACTTTGTTATTGTTTTGCTTAGTTTATTTTATTTTGTCTTGTTTGCTTATTTATATCAAAAACACAAAAAAATCTATTATAGTTGTTATTTCTGTTGCTTAGTTTATTCCATGCTTACTTTCCATGTTGATGTTTCTTGTTTTTATTTTTCACTAGTATTTATCTTGAATTAGGACATGACGAGTTCGAAGAGAAAATCAAAAAAACTGTGGAACTTTATTTGCATGCTAATGGCAATGTTATTAGTACGAATTCTTTGAACACCATTATTGCTAATGCTATGGAAAAGTCTAAGCTTGGGGAAGCTAGTTTGCATGAAAATGATCTTTTCACTTCCCCCGCTTTAGAGGAGAAAATTTGCTATGATGATTACAATGATGAATATGATATTTTCAGTCCACCTACTATTGAGGAGAAAATTAATTATGATTACAATATGTCTCCTATATCTTATGATTATGGTGATGAGAATAATAATGATAGCTATTTTGTTGAATTTGCTCCCACTACAATTAATAAGAATGACTATGCTTATGTGGAGAGTAATAATTATTTTATGCATGTGGCTCATGATAAGAATGTTTTATGTGATAGTTATATTGTTGAGTTTATTCATGATGCTTCTGAAAGTTAATATGAGAGAGGAACATATGATTGTAGAAGTTTTCGTGGTACTAAAACACATCTCTATATGCTGAAAGTTTTGAAGTTACTCCTGTTTTATCTTCCTATGCTTGTCATTTTGTTCTTTGTGAATTTATTTGTGTACAAGATTGATATGCAGAGCTATTGTCGTTAACTCGCAGGTAACAGAGGAGTAGAAAAATTTGTTTCTCGATGCAGGTCTCATGACACTAGTAGTTATGCGACCTTTTGTTCTCCAACACCTCTGTGAGGCGGGCCAGCTTGCGGTCACCCGCGACACCCCAGCCAAGCCAAGAATATGTTGGAAGAATCAGTGGGCATGCCTATCTACCTTGCCTATCATGTCGTGCAGATATAAATGGGTAAGAAGTTAAAGATGCGATCTTATTTGATTTGATACCAGGGCCTATCCTATTTGAATCTCCCCCATCAAATCTTCCCTTGGGTTGAAAAAATACTACTTCTTTAGCCAATATTGATTAGACTACCCGATTTTGCTAACTCGATGGTTGATATTTGCCTATCCCTACCACAAAAAGCCTGAAGCGCCCAAAATCTTGTACTTCTGAGCTTATATGTCACCATCATGTAGGGAAATATGAAACGTAGTTACAACCCGACCAAATTAAACAACAAAATATAAACCGGGATAGATCTAAAGTTCATGTCTTACAAGCACTAGCACCTCATTAAGGTTACTCATTCTTGGCCAGATTCTCTCGAGTCAACCTTGAGCCAGCCCACCTAGTGTTTTCCGCGTTTCCTGCTGAAGAAGAAACAACATTGCATACATAATTAAGCGATAGTTAAGGCCCACTATAATGTAAAATTACTTACAACTTGTATTTTCAATGTCCTATATATGTACATGCCCATTATATGTAATCTTACATGTGACATGCATTTTACACAATATATATGAGAGCAAATTAATACATGGGTGAAAGTTCCAAAAGAGAGTACATCTAAGCACATCTAAGCATACTAGCATCTAAGTTTCTTACCTCCTGGAATTGGAGGGTTTTATTGAGGACTGGGAGGACTTCCTTGAGGATTGGGAGGGCTTTGGTGTTCCGCAACAATGCTCTGAAGCAAATCGGCAATAGCATGACCTCTCACGACATTCTTGCCCTTGCCCTTCCCCTTGCACTAAAAGGAGGTAAATACAAAACAAATGTAAATGCAAAAATAAAATAAATAAAAGGTCTGAAAACTTCTACAACACAAAAGTTGCAAAAAACATGTAAAATAGATAAATTTATACTTACTCTAAAATAAATATAATTTGCTAGTCCAAAAGAGAGAGAGACAAATATATAGTTACATGGCGTTTGCCATTCTATATGTGAATGTATGCACAAATTTTGTCATATAAGTGATAGGCTCAATGAATGCTTACAAGTTCATCAAGATGTTTTTGAAGAGATAACAATATTGTCTCGAGTGTAATGATCTCCCTTGAAGTCCCATCAACTATGATTACAAGCCCCATCACTTTACGGTCGAGTGTGACTATTGGGCATCCTGAGTTGCCACATATAGTCTCACAAGTGCCAAGAGTCTTGAGAATGCTTTTGAATTTGGTATCTTGGAATGGCTCAGACCTACACATTGCAAAAGAATACAAGAACTCAATAGTGTATAGAAAGAACTCTAACAAATGAATATGTACTGGGATGAATCTGCACTTACATTATCGTTGATGGGATGATTGTGGGAGCACTGATGACACCACGAAACTCTGTACCTGGAATATGGAATGGAGAGAATCCTATTGCTACTACCCTAGCCTCTGGCTTCGGATTGAGATCCCGTGCCCCGCCAGAGGCAAGGCACGGATAAACAGTAGCGTGCCTTGCTGTCTTGGCCGTTGGATCAAAATCGAATGGACAAGATCAAGCACTGTAGCAGAACACTGTAGGCAGTTGCTGTAGCAGAGACTGTGGGTAGCTACTATAGCGAATATACTGTAGCATGTGTACTGTGCATTTCCCTGTAGCAATGCGACTGTTCACGTTCATCCAACCGTCACTTCTCGATCCAGCGGCCAGAAAAGGAGACAGGACACGCTACTGTTCATTCGTGCCTTGCCCAGAGCAGGGCACCGGATCTCAGTCCCTGGCTTCACTAGATCTGAAGAGAAAGGTAAAATTCTGCCTTCGGGTATATTCTTAACTCTAAAGAGCAATACATCCCTCTCTGTATCTTTAAAAAGGAGTTCCAGGGTGTAATCTTTCATGAAGTGTTGAAACCTGACCCTAAAGCCTTTCTGATGATCCTCTATATTATGGGCACAACTTAGAAAGTAGCCGGTACGAGTGTTGCTATCATTAGCTGTGGCCACCAGAAATGTTGTCTCAGTTGAACTGTCATCATCCCCTTGAGCATCCTTACCATCCCAAATCATACTGACCACACTTCCCTCTCGGCATATTTGCTGGCCAACATCAGCAAGTTTTTTGAACTCTCCTGATGTGAGTTATGTGGTGTTTGCATAAAAACTAGATTATGACTTGTGGTGTTTGCAAAAAACCTAGATTATGACAAAAAAGAGTGATATACAATAAGCATAGGCCAACACCAATCACCAACATACCTGTCATTGAAAGAGAAGAAGTTGTTTGTGAAAGAGAAGTTGCCTGTGTAGCAGCTCCTTGCTCACTAAACAATAACAAATGGAATTATTAGGTTGCTTGCCGCACAAAATCCCTGGAATGGATCGCTTGGTGTTTATGGATTTTCTGTGGCATGTTCATGTTCACAGTGTACAACAACCCTAGTGTACAACAACCCTGGCCTACCAAAATCCTAGTAGATAATCGCTTGGCTGTAAGAGGCAAAACATGAAATTGGAATTCGCTTATTTGTTGTGCATAGAGCGATATTAGCTTTGGTTGGTCTTTAAAAACCAGATCTAATAGGCATTAGATCTACACTTCAACGAGCACCCACAAACAAGTGGTCACCATGTTTGACACTCAAAATAATCTAAGAGGAAATCTACTTGTGAGAAAAGCGGGGTCCTCAACAAGCACGAAGAGCAACGACATCACAAAGCCTTCTAACGCAATATCTTTAGAAACTCATACTCAAACAAACAACCACTAAGAGAAACCGCATGACAGAGCGAGCTAACACACTCGCTTTAGCAACTCATACTCTAAACAAGCACTAGCAAGAAGAGAACTTACATGGATTAGACCATCCACACAGTGCTCATCCAGCTCTCGTCCAAGATCTCATGGAAGTTCTCTGGAAGTGAATGTACTGAATGTGAATGTGGAGAGGTTGAGGGAGGGAGATGTAAATGTAAAGATATAGACAAGCTTTGGAGCAAGGTTGTGAGCATTCATGAATTGACTCTGTTTTTCGATTCGGCAATCCCAGAATTTGTGGCACCTCTTTGCAGGTGGTGGGACATAGGAAGTGGGTTAGACTTAAATGTGTTTTGAATTTGCTTCTTGATGCTTCTTCACTTGATAATACTTGATGCTACCTCTTTTTCTGCGCCTAACTGAAATGCGTTAAAGAAAAGGAGATAACCCATGTTTATTTACTGTAATTTTTCTTTTTGTTGAGTCTTCGAAGTTATTACCTATGTAATAACCTCTCCTTATCATTTTTATTTCGTTTTTGTGCCAAGAATAGCCTCTAATAGGAAGAAAGTAAGATTGGGGTAAGTTGTTGTTCTGAAAACAGATTCTATGTTGTTACCATACAAATTCGTAAAAATATCCAGAGCGGAATTTTGAGCTGTAATTTTTTATGCATATGCCCAGGTTATTATCTAACTTTCGTTAGTTGACCACTTTTCGAGATGAGCAACAGAGTATTTTCCAAAAAATCGATCTTTACCTGCTGTTCTGTGTTGACAGATTTCTGCACTATTTGCATTTGCCTCTTAAATCTCTTTCTTTTTTAGTTCTTTTTATCAAAGATCTTTTTGAAGAGTTGCTACAATAGCTAATGCTTTAATAGATGTTTGATATATGTTAGTACTGAATCCAAGTAGATTTATTTATTTTGATTGTACTAATGCTGCTAATAGAGAATTGTGTGAAGTTTTGTATGAATGAATTTTTCAAGTATAGGGAGAGAATAATGATGTGATGAGATGAAGAATGGACAAAAACTCAAGCTTGGGGATGCCCCTGCACCCCAAAACATACTCAAGAGGTACAAGCGTCAAAACTTGGGGATGCCCAAGGCATCCCCTCTTCATCAACAAAGCAACATGTCATCTCTCTATGCGCTATATTTTTGCTTCATACGCTACGTGTTGTTCTTGGAGCATCTTTATTTTGTTTTTTGTTTTGTTTTGTTTTCTGTATCATATGTTGGATCCCGGCATATTTGTTTTGGAGAAAGACCCGCTTCGTTTTAATTGCATAGAACGCTCTAGTTTTCACTGTTATTATTCTACGAGTGTTCTAGTTTTCTAGTACTGCGTTTAGCTCTTGTTCTTTCACTTGAATTTTGTTCAGAGCTCGTTAGTATTCTTTATTTATGTATGATTAGCTCTCTGGTCCATAATGTATTTTATCTCTGAGAGCTATCTCAAATAAGTTGATTGGTGTTGGATACGAGTAAAATATTTCATGACTATAGTGATGCAAAAGGAAGCCTGTCTAGACTGTGGCATAGACTTTGGCATGTCATGTTGGATGTTATTATTTTCATATTCTTAGTATTTATTGATGTAGAATGACTTGTCTCAAATGGCTGAGAGTGCATAATGTGTCATTGAAAGAATCATGTGCCGTTTTCATCATAAAAGCATAATATTGTGGTATTCTCCTTTGATTCTTTATTGGGTTGACTTGGCGCATGCTTATACCATGTTATAACTATAACCAGCCAACTAAAGCCTATATGATCATTTAGCTTTTGACTTGTAATATCAATTTATGCTTTGATTTATAATGTTTTGTCGCTATGCATGATTATGACCATTACTGCTCTCTTAGTTGGTCGCTCCCAGTCTTTTGCTAGCCTTCGCCTGTGCTGAGTATGATCTCTACTCGTGCATCCAACCACCATGAAACAAAGTTTGCCAATTGTGTCCACCATATCTACCTAGTAGCATTATTTCTATTCCAAGTAATTCATCATATTTTTATTTATCTTCCAAATTAAATTTTGGCATGAGAAAATTAGTCAGTAAAGCTCTCACGAACTTGATGGAACATTTACTTTCTTGCACTTAATAAATTTGATCATTATGCCTATCTTATGAAGTTTATATGTTTGCAAATTGCAAGTTGGGAGTTAGTAGAACCATGCTTTCATGGGGAACACTTTCGACATTGCACTTATATTTAGTTGATGTCATGTTCTTTTGTTTATGGATGCCTAGCGGTGTAAAATAAAATGGAAACTTGTAAGTCCATGGAGTTTGTATATGAGTTAGAGAAACGTCTGGGCCGCTAATCTAAGCCATGCATCATTCATGGTGGAAATTTACAGGTAAGCCATAGTGAACATTCTATGAAGCATTTGCAATAAAAAGCTATACCCATAGTAAATAAAAAATTGATGAGATGCTCATTGTCTGTTTGTCTTGTCATTTTGGCATGGGATTGCTCTTACAAGAGTACCTCTCCATATCATCGGGAAAGAGGTACCCCGTTGGCGGTTCTCAATGATACATGTATACTTACAATGACAAGAACTTATTTGGGACCTAAGTTGAGTAGCATGAGGTTTAGGTACTCGCATTCAAGGGACATGAGATTTTCAACTTGTGATTTGCAAGCATATAGCTAATTTTTGACTGACATTAAATTTAACCATTCAAGATGCTTATGATAGGGGCAATGAGAGCTCAAAGCTAATAAGTACCATACTTTTTGGAAGGTTTATAAAACTTGTTTATCTTACTTACTCTGCAAAGAGTCTCTCTCTTTTACTTTTATGTTGAGTCTTTATCTTCTACTTTATGCACCAATTAAGAGAGCATAGTTGTCATTCTTAGTGCAATGTGCATAGTCCTAAAATTATTATTGCTTGATTCATGATTGTGTTATTGCTTGTTCTTAAATTACTTGTATCTAGTCACCCTCTGAACTTTAAAGGTGTCCTAGCATTTATGTTTTGCTACTCCATAAAGGAAATGTTGAATACCACTTTGTTATGTTTACTCTATGCTCATAAACAAACAGTTGCTTTCAATGCACTATTATTCATGATCCTTTGTTTGAGTTACACTTCATGTTATAACATAGTTGCTAAGTTCTATCGAATTATATCTATCATGCCTATGTTTAGAGTAATTTGATCCCAGCTCGCAATGCTTTACATGCTTGATCAAGATTGTGTTGGCTTCATGTCACCTCAAAAATTATTTTGTTATCACTTACCTACTCGAGGACGAGCAAGTGTTAAGCTTGGGGATGCTTGATACGTCCCAAACATATCTATAATTTTTTATGCTCCATGCTTGTTTTACACCAATTCATATATGTTTTTCTTACACTTCGTTGCACTTTTACATGATTTCCGGCACTAACCTATTAACAAGATGCCACAGTGCCACTTCCTTGTTTTCTGCTATTTTTGTATTTCAAAAAAGTTGTACAGAAAATATTCTCGGAATTGGACGAAACAAAAGCCGAAGTCAATATTTTACCGAAACGAAGACAGAGTCCAGAGGGGGTCGAAGAGGCGCCACAGGGCGGCCAGACCACCCCATGGTGTGGCCTGGGTGTTGCCCGCGCCTAGGGGTGGTGTAGGACCCCCAGGCACCCCACCGACCTAAATTCTCCGCCTATTTATACATCTTCTCGGGAAAACCCTGGATAGCCGAGCCTCCGTCCACGAAAAGTTCCGTCGCGGCCGCCATCGCAGAACCCATTTCGGGGGGTTCTGAAGCTCTTCCCTGCACCCTGCCGGAGGGGTAAATCATCGCCGGAGGCATCTACATCGCCATGCCCGCCTCGGAAGTGATGCGTGAGTAGTTCATCCCTGGACTATTGGTCCATAGCAGTAGCTAGATGGTTGTCTTCTCCAATTTGTGCTTAATGTATAGATCTTGTGAGCTGCCCTACATGATCAAGATCATCCTTATGTAATCATACATGTTGTGTTTGCTGGGATCCGATGAATATTGTACACTATGTTGAGGTCGATTATATATTCATGTCATATGTTATTTGTGATCTTGCATGCTCTCTGTTGCTAGTAGATACTCTGGCCAAGTAGATGCTGGTGACTCCAAGAGGGGGTATTTATTATCGATAGTAGGTTCATGCCTCTAATTTTCTGGGAGAGTGACAATAACGTCTAAGATTGTAGATGTGATGTTGCTACTAGGGAGAAAACAACAATGTTTTATCCAAGGGTAATACTATATATTGTTTACTTTACACACATTGCTTAATGCGATAATCTGTTGCTTGCAACTTAATACTGAAAGGGGTTTGGACGATAACCGAAAGGTGGATTATTAGTCATAGACGCAGTTGGATTACGGTATATGTATTATGTTGTAATACCCAATCAAATCTCATAGTAATCATCTTGTCATGTATGGTCGATATTCTATCAATTGCCCAGATGTAATTTGTTCGCCCAACATGCTATTTATCTTTATGGAGAGACACCTCTAGTGAAATGTGGACCCCGGTCCGTTTCCTTTACACTGATAAATTCATCTACTGCAATCATGTTCTGTTTACTTTCTGCAAACATCTCCTTCCACTCGATACGTCTAATCCTTTGTGTTCAGCAAACCGGTGAGATTGACAACCTCACTTCAAGTTGGGGCAAAGTAATTTGGTTGTGCTGTGTGCAGATTCCACATTGTTGCTGACACCGATAGTGCGCCATGCCACTAGTCAACCAGCAACACCTCCAGAAGTCACGCCTTTCTCCTACTGGTCGATTAAACGTTGGTTTTGTACTGAGGGAAAAATTACTGCTGTGCTCATCACACCTTCCTCTTGGGGTTTCCCAACCACTTCCACAACAACGCTCAGCAAGATTGTCTAGCGCCATCACCGGAGCACCATCAAGGTTTTCTGGTGTCGTTGCCGGGGAACTGATGAAAAGTTACACCACAGAGATTGCCAACTCCCACGACAACTGCACTACCAGCAGTACTCGTCTTATCCTTTATGATGTAGCAAATCATAAATGTTAGGACACCTTTAAAGTTCAAAGGGTGACTAGATACAAGTAATTTGAGAACAAGCAATAGCATAGTCATGAATCAATCAATAATAAATTTTGGGACTATGCACATTATACTCAGAATGACAACTATGCTCTCTTAATTGGTGCATAAAGTAAGGAGATGAAGACTCAACATAAAAGTAAAAGAAGGTCCCTGCACAGAGGGAAGCAAGATTACTCATGTGCTAGAGCTTTTTTATTTTGAATGCAATAGAGGTGTTGAAAATATATTTTGAGAGGTATGCATGTCTATGTCAGCGAATGGCATCAAATGTTCTATCATCCTTTCATGTTTAATGGCTTCAAGAGCGGCTCCAATAGATAGAACAATAAAGTTACTCTTCTCCTTTGTTTAAACAAGCTAGTTCATTATTTCTCAAGTACATAGTGTTAGGAGATTTAGATTATTGGTTTAATTTATATTTAGTGGGTGGGCACCCGCCCGCTCTTTTGCAAAATTAAGGACTAGCACATTGTGCATTCTAGTCAAAGTGTGAAGCCATAATAAACATGAAAAAGATGATAAAGCATTCAACACTTCCTCATGAGCTTAAACAAAACACAAAATAGGTAATAATCTTTTAAGGTTTAAAGGTAGCACACAAGCAATTCACTTTGGAGTGGCGGTGAAATAACACATATATGTATGTATGGTGGACACAATTGGTAAAATTTGGTTTTTGGTAGTTGGATGCACGAGTAGAGCTCATACTCACTACATGTGAAGACTAGCAAAAGACTAGGAGCGACCAACTAAGAGAGCAATAATGGTCATAATCATACATAGCGACGAAACATTATTAATCAAAGCATAAAGTGATATTAGAAGTCAAAAACCAAATGACCATAGAGGCTTTAGGTGACTGGTTTGTAGTCATGACATGATGTAAACATGTGCCAAGTCAACCCAATAAAGCATCAAAGAAGAATACCACAATATTATGCTTTTATGATGGAAACAACACATGATTCTTTCAATGGCACATTAAGCACTCTCAGCTATTTGAGACAAGTCATGCTACAACAATAACTACTAAGCATATGATAAAAATAACATCTAACATTACATGCCAAAGTCTATGCCACAGTCTAAACAAGCTTCCTTTTGCATCACTATAAGCATGTAACATTTTACTCGTCTCCAACACCAATCAATTTATTTGAAACAACTCTCATAGATAATAATCAATAAATACCAGAGAGCTAATCATACCTTACTAAAGAAAATTAACAAGCCCTGAACAAAATATGAGTGGAAAAACAAGAGCTAAACGCAATACTAGCAAAAGAGAACACTTACAGAATAATAGGAGTGAAAACTAGAGTGTTCTATGCAATTAAAACGGAGTGTGTCATTCTCCAAAACAAATATGCTGGGATCCAACCATATGCTACAGCAAACAAAATAAAATAAAATAAAAAACAGAAATAAAGACGCTCCAAGAACAACACATAGCATATGAAGCAATAAAAATATAGCGTCTTGAAAGATGACCTGATACTTTGTTGATGAAGAAGGGAATGCCTTGGGCATCCCCAAGCTTCGACGCTTGTACCTCTTGGGTATTTCTTGGGGTTACGTGGGCATCCCCAAACTTGAGCTTTTGTCCATCCTTCATCTCATTACATCATTCTTCTCTCCCTACACTTGAAAACTTTCTTCATACAAAACTTCACACAATTCTCATTAGAAGCACTAGTTGTCAAGCCGTGCTCCGCATGGGGTTACATTTATGTGATTGATTTTATTGGTTTGATATAACTACCTGGACCTAACATTATTTTCCCATATCATAGAGCACTGATATTTCATGCTTGTCCTTCTTATGATAGTACCTATTAGTAGATGAAAATTTAAGTTCATGCTTGGACTATGGAGATAGTGGGTGGCGAAGAATCCATTTACTGGTGGGCTTATTTAAAGCACAGGAACACGAACTGCTCATTGGCACACACACACATTCGCATGCTGATTGATGGTTCTCTTGGTCTGATGTGGTTAAGAGATCCCAAGAAAGGAAATGAATTGTTGGGGAATTGCTCTGATTAAGAAATGTTAGGGTGTTTTAAGATTTAGAAGGGTTGGGTTTTTTATCATCATGCTTCTCGATATAGAGAAGTTTGTATGATGTTTTTTTTTTAAATTTTCGGGTCAATTTGTTTTTGGAGTACGAAGCTGCTCATATAATTTATTTTGAAGAGAAATCATTTTCTCCACTAGATTATTCATCATATGATAATGTTTAACAGTCATTTTAAGAGAATCAAAATAAGAACTCAATTCCTTATGAATAATTTCTATATTACAAGAGTTTTCCATTATATCTCATTTAATATCATGTTCAAAGAATCTATGATCATAGGTAGAATAATTTACATATGCTTACAATAGTATGATCAAGGTTATGATGGCATGTCACTCCAGAAATTATCTTTGTTATCGTTTACCTGCTCGGGACGAGCAGGAACTAAGCTTGGGGATGCTGATACGTCTCCGACGTATCGATAATTTCTTATGTTCCATGCCACATTATTGATGATATCTACATGTTTTATGCATACTTTATGTCATTATTATGCGTTTCCGGAACTAACCTATTGACGAGATGCCGAAGGCCAGTTGCTGTTTTTCGCTGTTTTTGGTTTCAGAAATCCTAGTAAGGAAATATTCTCGGAATTGGACGAAATCAACGCCGAGTCTTATAATTGGACGAAGCTTCCAGAACACCCGAGATCCGAGGGAGCCCTGGGGCCCCACACAACACCCGGCGCGGCCGAGGGGGCCGCGCCCCCTAGTGTGTGGGCCCACCAGGCCCCTCCGAGGCTACCCTTCCGCCTATTTAAGGTCTCCGTTGCGAAAACCCTATCACGTTCGACGAAACCAGAGAAAACCTTCCAGCCGCCGCCATCGCGAAGCCAAGATCTGGGGGACAGAGTCTGTTCCGCACGCCGCCGGACGGGGAAGTGCCCCCGGAAGGCTTCTCCATCGACACCACCGCCATCTTCATCAACGCTCTGTCTCCCATGAGGAGGGAGTAGTTCTCCATCGAGGCTCGGGGCTGTACCGGTAGCTATGTGGTTAATCTTGATACGTCTCCGACGTATCGATAATTTCTTATGTTCTATGCCATATTATTGATGATACCTACATGTTTTATGCACACTTTATGTCATATTCGTGCATTTTCTGAACTAACCTATTAACAAGATGCCGAAGTGCCGCCGTTTTCTGCTGTTTTTGGTTTCGAAATCCTAGTAACGAAATATTCTCGAATTGGACGAAATCAAGACCCAGGGGCCTATTTCGCCACGAACCTTCCGAAGACCGAAGAGCATACGAAGTGGGGCCACGAGGTGGCCAAACCACAAGGCGGCGCGGCCAAGGGGGCCCGCGCCGCCCGTGGTGTGGGCCTCGTCCCCGACTCTGCCCTTCCGCCTACTTAAAGCCTCCGTCGCGAAACCCCCGAGGAGAAAAACCACGATACGGAAAACCTTCCAACGCCGCCGCCGCCAATCCCATCTCGGGGATTCGGAGATCTCCTCCGGCACCCCGCCGAGGGGATTCATCTCCCGAGGACTCTACACCGCCATGGTCGCCTCCGGGGTGATGAGTGAGTAGTTCACCCTGGACTATGGGTCCATAGCAGTAGCTAGATGGTTGTCTTCTCCTCATTGTGCTTCATTGTTGGATCTTGTGAGCTGCCTAACATGATCAAGATCATCTATCTGTAATACTCTATGTTGTGTTTGTCGGGATCCGATGGATAGAGAATACCATGTTATGTTAATTATCAAGTTATTGCATATGTGTTGTTTATGATCTTGCATGCTCTCCGTTATTAGTAGAGGCTCGGCCAAGTTGATGCTAGTAACTCCAAGAGGGAGTATTTATGCTCGATAGTGGGATCATGCCTGCATTGACACCTGGGACAGTGACAGAAAGTTCTAAGGTTGTGTTGTGCTGTTGCCACTAGGGATAAAACATTAATGCTATGTCCGAGGATGTAGTTATTGATTACATTACGCATCATACTTAATGCAATTGTCTGTTGCTTTGCAACTTAATACTGGAGGGGGTTCGGACGATAACCTGAAGGTGGACTTTTTAGGCATAGATGCGATGGATGGCGGTCTATGTACTTTGTCGTAATGCCCAATTAAATCTCACTATACTTATCATGACATGTATGTGCATTGTTATGCCCTCTCTATTTGTCAATTGCCCAACTGTAATTTGTTCACCCAACATGCTTTTATCTTATGGGAGAGACACCTCTAGTGAACTGTGGACCCGGTCCATTCTTTAATACTGAAATACAAATCTGCTGCAATACTTGTTTTACTGTTTTCCGCAAACAATCATCTTCCACACAATACGTTTAATCCTTTGTTACAGCAAGCCGGTGAGATTGACAACCTCACTCGTTGGGGCAAAGTACTTTGGTTGTGTTGTGCAGGTTCCACGTTGGCGCCAGGATCTCTGGTGTTGCGCCGCACTACATCCCGCCGCCATCAACCTTCAACGTGCTTCTTGGCTCCTCCTGGTTCGATAAACCTTGGTTTCTTTCTGAGGAAAAACTTGCTGCTGTGCGCATCATACCTTCCTCTTGGGGTTGCCCAACGAACGTGTGAAATACACGCCACCAAGCTCTTTTTCTAGCGCCGTTGCCGGGAAGATCAAGACACGCTGCAAGGGGAGTCTCCACTTCTCAATCTCTTTACTTTGTTTTTGTCTTGCTTTATTTTGTTTACTACTTTGTTTGCTGCATTATATCAAAACACAAAAAAATTAGTTGCTAGTTTTACTTTATTTGCTATCTTGTTTGCTATATCGAAACACAAAAAAATTAGTTTACTTGCATTTACTTTATCTAGTTTGCTTTATTTACTGTCTTGCACTCTATATTAAAAATACAAAAAAATTATTAGTTACTTTTGTTACCATGTCTAGCTCTGAACCTGTTACTTCTTCGCCTGAAGAATTAGTCTTCACTTTTAAACAAGGGGATGAGGAAAGTTTTAAGGTTGCTTGGTCTAGAATTTTTACTTCTTATCGTAAAACTGAACCTCAAATGACTCTAAGTTTGCTCCTTAGTAATTTTTATTTTGGTCTTATGATTCGCTATAGATATGCTTTGGATACTTTAGTGGAGGAGATTTCCTTCATTGCAATGGGGATCAAGCTTTTAATTCCATAAAGAAGTTGGTTGCATCACATGATTCAGCTAATAACTTTGATTCAGCCCTTATTAGCATTTATAATAGATTAAACAATCTCGAGATAAGTACATCTCGCCTGGATGACAACTATCATCATGTTCGTAATCGTCTTGAACAAGTTTTAGTGAACTCTAAACCTTCATTATGGGATCCTACTGTTAAAATTGTTATCGGTGATCAAACTCTTCGTGCCAACTGTGATATTATGTCTGAATTTTGCCTTATACCGGAGAGCATTTATAAATCTTTGAAACTTTGGGGAGTTGATGAAGGAGGAGAAGAAATAACTCTCATTGATCTGTTATAATTCCTAAGGGAATAGCCGCAGGTGTGCATACAACCATTCTTGGAAGAACAATATCCATTGATTATCTTGTTATTGAATGTGTAGGGACAGGAAAAATCACACTCGGAAGATCCCTGCTAAAACTATTGGGAGCAGTCATAGATGTGGGAGAAGGCATCCTGGATTTCACCCGGGGGGGGATCATACATTTCCTAAATCAAAGAGAAAGAAAAACAACAAGAAAGGTAAGGGTAAAGCCCAAGGTAAGGATGATGCACCACTCTCCGATAATACTTGATATACACTTTCTGCGCCTAGCTGAAAGGCGTTAAAGAAAAGCGCTTATGGGAGACAACCCATGTTTTTACTACAGTATTTTTGTTTTATATTTGAGTCTTGGAAGTTGTTTACTACTGTAGCAACCTCTCCTTATCTTAGTTTTGTGTTTTGTTGTGCCAAGTAAAGTCTTTGATAGTAAAGTAAGTACTAGATTTGGATTACTGCGCAGTTCCAGATTTCTTTGCTGTCACGAATCTGGGTCTACCTCCCTGTAGGTAGCTCAGAAAATTAAGCCAATTTACGTGCATGATCCTCAGATATGTACGCAACTTTCATTCAATTTGAGCATTTTCATTTGAGCAAGTATGGTGGCCTAATAAAATCCATCTTTACGGACTGTTCTGTTTTGACAGATTCTGTCTTTTATTTCGCATTGCCTCTTTTGCTATGTTGGATGAATTTCTTTGATCCATTAATGTCCAGTAGCTTTATGCAATGTCCAGAAGTGTTAAGAATGATTGTGTCACCTCTGAACATGTGAATTTTTATTGTGCACTAACCCTCTAATGAGTTGTTTCGAGTTTGGTGTGGAGGAAGTTTTCAAGGATCAAGAGAGGAGTATGATGCAATATGATCAAGGAGAGTGAAAGCTCTAAGCTTGGGGATGCCCGTGGTTCACCCCTGCATATTCTAAGAAGACTCAAGCATCTAAGCTTGGGATGCCCAAGGCATCCCCTTCTTCATCGACAACATTATGTGTTCCTCCCCGAAACTATATTTTTATTCCGTCACATCTTATGCACTTTGCTTGGAGCGTCGGTTTGTTTTTGTTTTTGTTTTGTTTGAATAAAATGGATCCTAGCATCCACTTTATGGGAGAGAGACACGCTCCGCTGTAGCATATGGACAAGTATGTCCTTAGGCTCTACTCATAGTATTCATGGCGAAGTTTCTTCTTCGTTAAATTGTTATATGGTTGGAATTGGAAAATGCTACATGTAGTAATTCTAAAATATCTTGGATAATTTGATACTTGGCAATTGTTGTGCTCATGTTTAAGCTCTTGCATCATATGCTTTGCACCCATTAATGAAGAAACACTTAGAGCTTGCTAATTTGGTTTGCATATTTGGTTTCTCTAGAGTCTAGATAACATCTAGTATTGAGTTTTGAACAACAAGGAAGACGGTGTAGAATCTTATAATGTTTACAATATGTCTTTTATGTGAGTTTGGATGCACCGTTCATCCTTGTGTTTGTTTCAAATAACCTTGCTAGCCTAAACCTTGTATCGAGAGGGAATACTTCTCATGCATCCAAAATCCTTGAGCCAACCACTATGCCATTTGTGTCCACCATACCTACCTACTACATGGTATTTATCCGCCATTCCAAAGTAAATTGCTTGAGTGCTACCTTTAAAATTCCATCATTCACCTTTGCAATATATAGCTCATGGGACAAATAGCTTAAAAACTATTGTGGTATTGAATATGTACTTATGCACTTTATCTCTTATTAAGTTGCTTGTTGTACGATAACCATGTTTCTGGGGACGCCATCAACTATTCTTTGTTGAATATCATGTGAGTTGCTATGCATGTCTGTCTTGTCTGAAGTAAGAGAGATCTACCACCTTCATGGTTGGAGCATGCATATTGTTAGAGAAGAACATTGGGCCGCTAACTAAAGCCATGAATCATGGTGGAAGTTTCAGTTTGGACATATATCCTCAATCTCATATGAGAATAATAATTATTGCCACATGCTTATGCATTAAAGAGGAGTCCATTATCTGTTGTCCATGTTGTCCCGGTATTTATCCGCCATTTAAGGTCTCCGTTGCGAAAACCCTATCACGTTCGACGAAACCAGAGAAAACCTTCCAGAGCCGCCGCCATCGCGAAGCCAAGATCTGGGGGACAGGAGTCTCTTCGGCACGCCGCCGGGACGGGGAAGTGCCCCGGAAGGCTTCTCCATCGACACCACCGCCATCTTCATCAACGCTGCTGTCTCCCATGAGGAGGAGTAGTTCTCCATCGAGGCTCGGGGCTGTACCGGTAGCTATGTGGTTAATCTTGATACGTCTCCGACGTATCGATAATTTCTTATGTTCTATGCCATATTATTGATGATACCTACATGTTTTATGCACACTTTATGTCATATTCGTGCATTTTCTGGAACTAACCTATTAACAAGATGCCGAAGTGCCGTTTTTTTTGCTGTTTTTGGTTTCAGAAATCCTAGTAACGAAATATTCTCGGAATTGGACGAAATCAAGACCCAGGGGCCTATTTCGCCACGAACCTTCCAAGACCGAAGAGCATACGAAGTGGGGCCACGAGGTGGCCAAACCACAAGGCGGCGCCAAGGGGCCCGCGCCGCCCGTGGTGTGGGCCCCTCAGCCCCCGACTCGCTTCCGCCTACTTAAAGCCTCCGTCGCGAAACCCCGAGGCGAAACCACGATACGGAAAACCTTCCGAAACGCCGCCGCCGCCAATCCCATCTCGGGATTGGAGATCTCCGGCACCCTGCCGAGAGGGGATTCATCTCCGGAGGACTCTACACCGCCATGGTCGCCTCCGGAGTGATGAGTGAGTAGTTCACCCTGGACTATGGGTCCATAGCAGTAGCTAGATGGTTGTCTTCTCCTCATTGTGCTTCATTGTTGGATCTTGTGAGCTGCCTAACATGATCAAGATCATCTATCTGTAATACTCTATGTTGTGTTTGTCGGGATCCGATGGATAGAGAATACCATGTTATGTTAATTATCAAGTTATTGCATATGTGTTGTTAATGATCTTGCATGCTCTCCGTTATTAGTAGAGGCTCTGGCCAAGTTGATGCTAGTAACTCCAAGAGGGAGTATTTATGCTCGATAGTGGGATCATGCCTGCATTGACACCTGGGAGAAAGTTCTAAGGTTGTGTTGTGTCGTTGCCACTAGGGATAAAACATTAATGCTATGTCCGAGGATGTAGTTATTGATTACATTACGCAGCATACTTAATGCAATTGTCTGTTGCTTTGCAACTTAATACTGGAGGGGGTTCGGACGATAACCTGAAGGTGGACTTTTTAGGCATAGATGCATGGATGGCGGTCTATGTACTTTGTCGTAATGCCCAATTAAATCTCACTATACTTGTCATGACATGTATGTGCATTGTTATGCCCTCTCTATTTGTCAATTGCCCGACTGTAATTTGTTCACCCAACATGCTTTTATCTTATGGAGAGACACCTCTAGTGAACTGTGGACCCCGGTCCATTCTTTAATACTGAAATATAAATCTGCTGCAATACTTGTTTTTACTGTTTTCTCTGCAAACAATCACCTTCCACACAATACGTTTAATCCTTTGTTACAGCAAGCCGGTGAGATTGACAACCTCACTGTTTCGTTGGGGCAAAGTACTTTGGTTGTGTTGTGCAGGTTCCACGTTGGCGCCAGGATCTCTGGTGTTGCGCCGCACTACATCCCGCCGCCATCAACCTTCAACGTGCTTCTTGGCTCCTCCTGGTTCGATAAACCTTGGTTTCTTTCTGAGGGAAAACTTGCTGCTGTGCGCATCATACCTTCCTCTTGGGGTTGCCCAACGAACGTGTGAAATACACGCCATCAAATCTCTCTCCTATGTGCTTCAATACAATAATCTCATGAGCTGCCCTACATGATTGAGATTCATATGATGATGCTTGTAATCTAGATGTCATTATGCTAGTCAAGTGGATTTTACTTATGTGATCTCCGAAGACTCCTTGTCCCACGTGTGTAAAGGTGACAGTGTGTGCACCGTGTGGGTCTCTTAGGCTATATTTCACAGAATACTTATTCGCTGTTATGAATGGCATAGTGAAGTGCTTATTTATATCTCTTTATGATTGCAATGTGTTTTGTATCACAATTTATCTGTGTGCTACTCTCGTGATGTTATTAAAGTAATTTATTCATCCTGCACGGTGTAATGGTGACAGTGTGTGCATCGTGTAGTACTTGGCGTAGGCTATGATTGTGATCTCTTGTAGATTATGAAGTTAACTATTGCTATGATAGTATTGATGTGATCTATGCCTCCTTTCGTAGCGTGAAGGTGACAGTGTGCATGCTATGTTAGTACTTGGTTTGGTTATGTTGATCTGTCATGCACTCTAAGGTTATTTAAATATGAACATTGAATATTGTGGAGCTTGTTAACTCCGGCATTGAGGGTTCGTGTAATCCTACACAGTTAGTGGTGTTCATCATCCAACAAGAGGGTGTAGAGTCTAGCATCTATTTATTTATTCTGTTATGTGATCAATGTTGAGAGTGTCCACTAGTGAAAGTATGATCCCTAGGCCTTGTTCCTAAATATGCTATCGCTGCTTGTTTACTGTTTTACTGCATCTTTACTTCCTGCAATATTACTACCATCAACCGCACGCCAGAAGCACTTTTTCTGGCCCATTACTCTGCTCATATTCATTCATACCACTTGTATTTCACTATCTCTTCGCTGAACTAGTGCACCTATTAGGTGTGTTGGGGGCACAAGAGACTTCTTGCTTTGTGGTTGCAGGGTTGCATGAGAGGGATATCTTTGACCTCTTCCTCCCTGAGTTCGATAAACCTTGGGTGATCCACTTAAGGGAAACTTGCTGCTGTTCTACAAACCTCTGCTCTTGGAGGCCCAACACTGTCTACAAGAATAGAAGCACCCGTAGACATCATAGACCTTGAAGCTTCTTTCATGTCCTCCTTAGATAATTCAAGAACTCATCTCCTGTTATGGATAACATCTTCTTCAATATGCCCATCATCAAAGTTCTGCTTGATGTTGTTCAATAAATTCTTAGCTTCTTCCACAGTCATGTGCCTGAAAATATTACATGCAACACTATATAGATAAGATATAGATCCTTCAGTTAGCCCATTATAAAATATATAAAGTAATTGGTTCTCTTTTAAACCATGACCTGGACAATTTCTCTCAATGGCACTATATCTCCCCCAAGCTTGGGGAATGCCTTCTTCTTTACCTTGAGCAAAGTTAGTAATTTCCTCAACTATAGCATGTATTTTACTAGTAGGAAAACATTTATTATTGAACAAGTAAATGCATGCTTCTTTACTAGGAATAGACTTTGGTGCTAAAGAATTATACCAAGCTTTTGCTTTTCCTCCTAATTAGAAAGGAAGAAATTACAAGAAGTAATAGCGTTGTTGGATTTCAGTATTACCAAACACATTAGCTAGCTCAGTGAGGTTTATTAAGTGTTCACAAAGAAGTTCATCCTCTCTACCATAAAAATTAATAGCTTCAGCTTTCCCAGGGTCAACATTAAATGCATAATAATCTTTATCTTTGATGTATATCACAGGCGCTTCACTTTTTCTAGCAACAAGAAATAAATCTCCTAAGCAAGAACTCGGACTAGCTTCAAATTCATCCAAATCATCTAATTCCATATTCATTAAAGCTTCAGTAAAGATAACATCTTCTTTAGAGTTTTCTATTTTATAACTAAGTTCACTATCATTTTCATTATAAAGTTCATCTTCTTCATATTCAGATTCCATATATATACATCAGACAAACGCTTAGATAAATCATGCGTCCCCCCTTTATCATTGTCAACATCTAACAAATCATTTTTAATTGTAGTGTACATTATAGATAGTGGTGAACTTGTTTGAGCAATAGCTTTATTTTTAATAGCAGGTTTAGTAGCAGCTTGAGGTGAAAATTGTGGCCTAGAAGGTAAATTTGTACCTTTCCTTGTAGTGGAGGGCATAATGACCGTCTTAGTATATTCCTTATTCTTTCCCGTGCTGAGAAAAAATAAGTGCAGCAAGTAAATGATAACAAGTTTTCTTACCAATAAAGTTAGGTTCCCCGACAACGGCGCTAGAAAATGTCTTGATGCCCACAAGTATAGGGGATCGCTGAAATCTTCGATGTAAATTATTACCCAAATTTATAGTTCGACTCAAGGGGAACACAAGAATACCAATAAGACTTTAGCAATTGAGTCATCACTCTCAGCCACACCTATATATCAATAAACTCACAAAGCAAGTGATGATTTATAGGAGTTGATTTAAATAGTAAAAAAACAAGTAGTAAACAGTAGCAGCATATTTCCAGTTTTCATCGGAAGTAGTATTTGTGTAACTTTCAGTGGCTAAAAGCGTACGCATGAGGTAGTAGTTGGTTGTTGTATGAATGATATTGATCATATAATGTAATCCAACTAACATAGCATCTATCTCTAATTCAGTTGTATGTAGGTATGTGCTCCAAATATAGCTATGCATACTAACAAAGAGAATTTGCATAACATCTTTTATCCTGCTTGTCCATTTTACTGGGGCCAACTTGGAAATACAAGCAATTAAGGTCTATCCTTTCGAATATCCCAGAACAAAGCATTAAGATTCATGAACACACAATATCCTCGAACTATCACATCTCCTTGTTTTTCCCTACCTATCACCTTAGGGATTCGCAGGGTCAATATAATAATAAGCAATACATATTGCAAATAGATACCAACCTCATATATATGATAAAGAAATATATGTTCAATACTGAAATCATGTCACTCAGGCCCTAGTAACAAGCATTATACATAGGAAATATGTACCAACACTCATACACGAATATCTTCAAGACAAACACCTCAAATCTCGATACATATGTATGATTACAAGATCAATCTCATCCAAACCCCATCCACCTCTTAAGCCTACAGAGAACTACTCACTCATGGTGATGGAGAGTGGTCCCATAGTGGTTGGCGGTGATGATGAAGAAGCCCTCGAAATCCCTCTCTCTAGGGTGGAGAGCATGATCAATTTGACCCCCGAAACGAAGATCATGGTCTCGGCGGCGCTCTATTTCACGAAACGTCTCGTCCTTCCAGGGGGTAGGTTTTTTAGGTATATAAGTCACCACCCAAAGGGGGAGGCGAGGCGACGACCGAGGGCCAAAAGGCCCTAGGTGGCGCGCCCTATGGTGATGGGTGTGCCACCGGGTCCCTTTTGGGCCTCATGACTCCCCTCTCGTGATCCAAAGCTCGAGGCCCTCTATTTTGATGAACAACTCCCTGGTATTTTTCCCTGATTTTATTTCCTGCGAAAATTGACAGAAAGGAGACTTTGATAAAAATATCGTTGGATTCAACCGTTTTTATCCAAGTATGGTGAGATTCTGCAGCAAATCTTTGAGCAAATTGCTTGGAAACATAGATACATTTGACATGTATCACTAGGACGACACCAAGAGTTGTGAATGAGAAGTGGTTGTTGAAGAATCGTATGCTCTTTTGAAAATGCCGAGAGTCTGCATCTGCGCTAGACCATAGCCTCATCGGCTCTGGGATAGGCTCCATCTATCTTGAACTTCCCATTTCGACATTAGAAACCATCGGTCTCACCCTCAAACTTCTTGGCATGACAGTGTTCATAGTCCGGCTCTGGCTTCAGGATGTGCATGTTGTTTGGGAGATTGCAATATACAAAGTCAAAAGGATCGATAGATTCCACGCTGGATGAGTTTGTCGACATATCGAGATCCATGCTATCAACGTCGAATCCTGCATGCATAAAGTGTCATATCAGTATGTTCATATTGACTCGTATAATAGAGAGGGACGATGTAAATGCTGTCCCAAGTACCTTCACGACCATACATGTCTCACTCCTCGTCCATGAGGTCATCGGGGATAGCATTCTCGTCCTTGATACCCCTAAGGAAGACCTCCATCTCTCATACGACATGACTGATTTGGTAAGTATGATGCTTTAATGTGCATGAAGTAATTAAATAAAGGGAGTAAAGATGGGTGTGTTACCGTTGGTCCTGAGGGTATACTCTGGCATGTTGGTTGAAGGGGAGGCGGTAGATGAAGCAGCTCCCTGGGACAGGCAATTTGTGTGTGTTTGATGCCACAATTCAATTTGTGTGTGTTTGATGCCACAATTCTAGTTGGCAAAGCTGTTGCATCTCAGCACGGAATTGCGATGGATTCGGCGCATGAAGAGTTCTTACTAGCCATAGCGCTTGCCTTGCACTAAGCTACTTGTGTCGTCCTCCTCTATTTAGGTATGCTTCGCTTTTGTGTTCTTCCATTCCCATTAATCTCTCTTCCTTTTCTATGGTGCTATGTTTTGCCTGCACCTCCTTTGACGGGCATTCCTCACATCATTGTGCGTTCTCCTTCAGCCTCTCTTTGTCGTGTGTTTCTTTTATCGAGCGTTTTATTTTGCCTGATTCCTTGTCTACCAAAATATAAAGGGATGGGAGAAATTATGTAGTTGGACTGTATGCTCTATCCGTTCCATCTGGGTTTCTCCGAAGAAGATGAGACGCTAAAACGCAAGTGTTGGGAACGCATGCCTACCATTAGTGAATAGTTCGAAGGCTAGGAGCAGGCGCACGTGGTAAGAAAGATTTGTTACTTTTCCTATGATTTTCGAATGTTTTCAATAAAACTTATCGTAGAAGTATTTTTCAGTGTTCGGTAATGTTAGTAGAGGATATTCGAACCTTTCCTTTTATTAAGATCCAAATTGCACTTCTTACTATTAGTATCATGCAACAGTATTGAGGGAAAAAACAAAAACATGTATATTTAGATATTTTGCAGCTTACGTAGCGAAAATTCAAAAGCTCCAAAATAAGACCAACCAATCAAACAACCACTAAGCATTGGTGTGCTGCACATTGACACACATGTTTTTGTTGGAAAAATGTTTGTCCCATGCTGTGTGTGAGGTAGAGGACGAATGCACGTAGTATGAATGGTTATTAGAGCATCTCCACTCGTTCTCTCCATACGGCGTCTGACGTAGCTGTTTTAGAGACCGTATGGAGGCGCCGATGCAAAATGAAAAATGGGGATATGACGACGCCCAGCCATGTACCCCATACGACGCCCCCAATATAATTTTATATATTATTTAAATTTAAACAACAAATAAACTGTGATAATTTATTACAACTTAAACAAGTATTGAGCATAATTCAACAAGTTCAACATAGCACACAAATAATTTAGGTTCATCAAACCACACAAATTTAAAAGTTTAAATCACATTGGCAAACAAATAAACAAACTAGACGCTGCCTTTGAGAATCCACAAATGCTTCACCAAGTCATCTTGGAGTCACGGAGTTCTTGACGCCTGGCGAGAAAAGCAGCAAATGTGGGAGACACATTGTGATCAACATCTGCAAGAGGACATATCCGATCATATGGTTCACTGTCAAACACTGGAAATTCCCGCCCGCTATAGATGATCTTGTTGTGCAGTATGACAAAACATGCCATTACCTTCCACATCTGCTCTTTGGACCATGTAAGAGCAGAGTATCGGACAATGGCAAAGCGAGCTTGCAGCACACCAAATGCCCTCTCCACATTGTTTCTGGCAGCCTCCTGCATTTGAGCAAACCAAGCTTTCTTCTCTCCAGGTACAGGGTTCGAGATTGTCTTCACAAATATCGACCATCTTGGATAGATGCCATCTGCAAGATAGTAACCCTTGTCATACTAGTGGCCATTGATCTCAAACTGCACCGGAGGGGCATTGCCTTCGACAAGATTCTGAAACACATCGGAGCACTACAACACATTGATATCAATGTGATTCTGCGATGCCGAAGAACACATGCAAAATCCACAGGTCCTGGTCAGCCACTGCCTCAACCACCACATTGCATGCACCCTTGTGTCCCTTATACATGTCATGGTGTGCAAATAGATAGTTCTTCCATGCTCAGTGCATACAGTCGATGTTGTCAAGCATCCTAGGAAAACCCTTCTCTGCATTTTGTGCCAAGATCCGAGCTGTGTCTGCCGCATTGGGTGTGCGCAGATAGTTCTTTCCAAACACCGCCACAGTTGCCCTATAGAATCTATACAAGCAATCAATGGTCGTGGACTCTGCCATGCACAGATAGTCATCTTGTGTATCACCTGCAATTCCATAGGCAAGCATCCGAAGAGCCATGGTGCATTTCTGAATTGCCGAGTAATAAAGATCGCCGACGGCGTCTCTCTTCAATTTGAAGTAGTCGATCTCCCTCAAATTCTTGACTATCTTCAGGAAGAGCTTCCTACTCATCCGGAAACGACGGTGGAATACGGTATCGCCGTGCAATGGATCGTCGACAAAGTAGTCAGCGTAGAGCATGTAGTATCCTTCCATCCTCTGCCTAGGCTTGCTCTTGCGGCACCCTGGCGTGGAGCCACCAATGGTCGGCTTATCCTCCTCGGCGATCATGGCCAAGAGGGAGATGAGGATCGCCAGATATTTGTCGTCTTCAGCGTCGTCCCTGGTAGCAGCCGCGACAGCGAGCTCCTCGTCCATGAGCGCGGCAATGACGTCCGAGTCCATCGCCTTGGCAAATAGCCAAACACATCGCGTGCAAGGTGGGAGCGGGGTGGGGATGGAGGTAGCAGTGGTGGCGGGAGTGGGGTGAACGACGACGGTGGGAAGGGCCGGCGAGGTGGCGAGGGTTGCAGCGGATTGTATGCGGCGCTGGAGTGGGTTCATACCGGCTGTAATGGACCATCACAGCGAGGGGTGGTTGCGGCGGCGACAGTGACCGCGTGGCGAAAATGAGGAAAATATTTGTGTTTTTTTGGCTCCGATCACCGACATGGCTGGCCCGCGGCGTTTTCTCGCCACGCCGGAGCCCCGCTAACCCCTTGTAGATTGGGTTCGGCCTGGGGGCGTCGGATGAAGAGTTAGCCCACGCTGGAGAAAAATAAATTTGAGGGCCATGGCTGTGCGTCTATTTTTGCGCTGGCTTCCCCAATCGGCTATTAGGGACTTTTGGGAAAGCGAGTGGAGATGCTCTTATGCATGCGTACGTGAGTTTGCGCCCTGCTAATAAATTTTTGAAGCACCTTTGGCTGGCTCCTTGTCAAACAGGTTTTGCACGCACATTTTTTTATTAATGAACTATTTGATCAGTTTCATTTGTCCAATTGACGATCTCATGGTGTCTCATGCGTGTGCGTGTGTGACTTGTAAACCTGGAAGGAAGGTTAGCATGGTATAGTAAAATTCTCATAGAAGCCAGTAGAGCCGCGGGCCTTGTTTTTTCGGTTAGAGCCCCGCGGGCCTTGTTCTTTTATTTTTATGGAAAGGCCGTCGTTAGGCCATCGATACGGGACAAGCAGCTCATCTCCATGGGCCTGTAATATGGAACATTACGATCATAACGTATATCCTTGATCCTTTTGCTGATCCTTTTTTTACACGGAGGTTGAGCAAAACTGTTCCGTCATCCATGGTGCGCTCGACAGCTACAGTCGATCGCACGGGTCGAGACTTGGAGAGAACATACACCCGATGCGTTCGCCTTGCAGGACTGACCTAATTAACGAGAAGCATGCATCTTGCGTGCATCTCGCATGCTCACGTACGTACGTTTACGTGAGCGTAGTGGAGTACTACTGGACTATCGAGTGTTTCTTGTAGATCTATGTGTTGTGCCTTCAGTTAGGGGTTTCTTCTTTGAGCTTGTCGACGTGTATGTGGATACGTTTAGAGTAAAAGTCTAACAGACAACAAAGCGCCGAAGAGGTTTGGTCTCGGAAGACATATCCATGCTCACGAGACGGAATCCCAAGATTCGGACCACTGCACTCTCGAATAAGATCAGCAGGTTCGAACGGCCATCCGGATTGGGCTTAAACCAGGCTATTTCTGGCAGGCTTGGGCTTCCCGCATTGCCACCCATTCCCATTTGCAATTTCAAAAGCTTCTCACGGGCTCTAGCGCCGCTTGTGAAGTCCCTGACAGTGACAGGAGGTGCTGGCAACAGTGGCAAGCGCCAAATTGCAAGCCGAAGCAGCGATGCGCCGTTCCTTGGACGCCAAGCTGTTGCAAGGCCCATGGCCATGGCAATCACAGCACTCGCCACTCATCAGAAAAGCCGCGTGCACGCCACCACCAAACTGTTAACGAGTACGCATGCAAGGCATGCACATGGACGTCCGATGATAGCCAATGTGAGCGATCAACCGGTGGAGCTCCGGAAGTCCGGATCCGTCCATGGCGGGTAGCCAAAGGTGGGGGGCGAGTGTCGACTGTCGACCGGTGCCCCACTTTGATACGAGCCAATTTGCAGCGTAACCGACAGCAGCTCGATCTTGCTGGCAAAACAGCACCGCCCGCCTAAACGTTCACCGTCGGCGCGCCATGTTCCAACGACATAATTCCAATTAAACAACAGCTAGCACCGAGAGCAGCGGTGCAGGCTTTGACGTTATTCTCGCGCGCTCATGGCATGGTTGACCTCACAGAACTGCACCCGGCCAGCCTCGCAATCGCCATCGGAAACAAATTACAACTCAGAAACCACATCGTCCTCACGCAGGGCCATGTCCTTTGTTAATCACTATGTGTCCTACTACTACCAGTACTTCGTCAAAAGTAAATCAGACATCAACAAAACGCTCGGTACGCGCAGCTGTCTGCTTAACAGCATGTCTACCTGTACGGCTGTACGCCTTTATCGAAAGAAAAAAAAAAGTACCTGTACACACAGCCCATGCGCTCCAAATAGAGCAGCTTCGAAAACCCTATGCCCACCCTGTCTAGGTTCTTTCGAGTGGGCTGGTCCTCTAACCAGCGAAAGACTGCAGTGTTTAATTAACTGGTTGTCTCACTAGATCACCAGCTATTATTCAATCCCTCGCTGATGCGCTATGTTTAGAGCAAGTACAATAAGCTCTAATCAGCCAGCTACAACGATTAAGATTGCTCATAGTGGAATTAACATAGCTATAGTAACATCACACATCTCAAGGCATTTTGGTGACATGGCATGCTAATAAATGAAGAAAGATGAATTAGCTATGCCAAGATGATGTTCATAATAAATGATGCAATGCATGACACAACATATAAGTTACTACCCACTATGAAGATAGTAACCTAGACTAGTAACATGACATATGTTACTAGTCTAAGTTACTACCCACTATGACCAGCCTAAAACAATATATTTGTGTCTAGTTGGAGGAGAGAAAAGATGAGAGAGAATGTAAGTGAGCTCTTAGACTGCTCATAGTGGGAGTAACATAGGTGGTAACATCACATATCTCAAGACATTTTGGTGACATGGCATGCCAATAAATGAAGAAAGAAAGTGAGGTGGTAACTAGCTATGTTACTATAACATCACGCATCTCAAAGCAATATGAGTCTACAACATAATTAATGACACATTGCATGAAACCATATGTAAGTTACTACCCACTATGGAGGTAGTAACTTAAACTAGTAACATGACATATGTTACTAGTCTAAGTTACTCTCCACTATGAGCAGCCATGCAAGAGCTAGCTCTAGCACGTGCTCCTAAGCAAGGTGTATGAATAAAAGGTGGGCTATCCATTGAAAAAGTAGTACATTCTTATAGCCAACTATTATACTTGTTGGCTATATATTGATTATAGATGATATAGCATCTTGTTTATAGCCAACAACCGGCTATATTATTAGAGTTGCTCTTATCGAGTACCTCGTCTCGCTCCCCCACGCAGATGGTGTTCTTTGACATGAAAATTGGCCGCTGGATGGGCCAATAGGTAAACCCGCTGGGCACGATTAGTATGAACTGTCATGCCAAAGCACAACATCCAGGTGCAGCCAGACAAAAACTACCTAGGAGCAAAACTCTCTTTTCACTTTGTTGGGGCCCACCTTGCTACCATACACACTAGTCTTTTTTTTTGAGAACACAGTACAACGCAGACACTCACAAACACGTACATACAAACACCCCTATGAACGCACGCACGCACACCCTACCCCTATGAGCATCTCCGAGGGACTGAGCCGGCATATCTTGAGGTTGACGAAGTCACCACTGGCGCATCGCTGTTGACGGGCACGTCACCTACCGCTGAAAGCATAGCGCCGGTTAAATACTGAAATAAATCCAGATAAATGCAAACACCCATGCCAAGTGTAGGACTTGAATCTGGGTGGGCTGGTTCCACCACAAGGGACCTAACCACCAGAGCCAAGCTCTGTTTGCCCCATACACACTTGTCTTTGATACACCCATCAGCCCATCGCCACCAACCAGAACATATACTCTCTTCGACTATAATATCGAAGATTTGTTAAATTCGGATCTATCTATACACTAAAGAGTATCTAGATACTAAGATACATTTAAATTTAGATAAATTTATGATATTCTTAAATGGTCAGAGGTAGTGCGTAAGTTTCATGGACAGACGCACCAAGCGAAAGAACAAATGTAGTAGTCGATTGTCTTACACATACACATTTCATCCTTTGCTTAAAACATTATCATTGGTACATATTTGCTGAATTTTCAAGTACCCATACATATTAATTTAGACAGTTTAAGACATTTTTCATGGGGCCGAGGGAGCAGTAGAAGAAGATGATCTTCACAGGTTCCAACATATAGATGTTCTTCGTAGCTGCGCGGTAAGGGGCATCTCCAACGGAACGACGCAAACGGCTGCTGAGCAACCGTTTGCGTCTGCGGAGACGGAAAATGCGTCTGTGTCCTGCTCCAACGGGACGATGCAAAGTGACCGAGTCGTCCGTGGCGACGGAAACCTGACCCAAATGTGCGTCAGGTTTCTGTCTCCGCGGATGCTGCGCGGTCGCGGAAAGTGACTGCATTGGTTGCATTCGGGCTCGGTAGACAGTGACTCGGTAACCAAAATATTCCTTCATTACTATTGATTGGCCAAAAGGACCATATTTACAGAGATGGTTAGTCGATTTAACCTAAAATTACAACGGCCGTACCTACTCGCCGTCGCGCGGCCTACCACGGTCGGGGTTATTCGCAGTCGCGCTGCCTACACTACTGGCCACCGGAGGAGCCGACGCCATCGTCGAAGCGCGAGCGCTTCACACACTCCTTGCGCCGCGCACGCCGGCGATCGGACACCTCGTCCTGCCGCCTGCGGCATTCGAGGGCCTCGGCCAGAGAGGAGTCCCACATGACTCTCTTGGCCAGAGAGGAGGCCGCGTCCGCCGCCTCCTTCGCTGCCGCCTCCTCCGCCTGGGCCGCCTCCGCCTCCGCCGCCTGCAACGCCCCCATCTAGGTGTGGTAGTGGGCCCTGTACCTAGCTGCCGCCGCCACCGCCACCGCTTCGTCCCTGGCGGCGATGGCGTCCGCCAGCTCCCGGTTCTCCTACTTGACCCACGCGGGAGAAGGGCCCCTCCGCCCGAATGAATCCAGGTCAGAGCACATGTACCCGCGAGCCATGACGAGCGCATAGCTGTGGGCTTCCTCCTCCACTGCAAAAGCCTGACGACACATGGCGTCCCCAGCTAGGGTCTCGAAGGACGCGAGCAGAATCCCCATATGGAGCCTAGCCAGGGCTTAGGCCTTGAGTGATATCATGCCACGAGAGTAGGCTTATGTTTTGGGCTTGACCTTGTGCCAAGTCTTGGTTTGTAAGACTTCTAAAATTTCTTCTTAATCAATGAAAATGGCAAGTCTTTTGCCTTGTTTCAAAAAAAACTTGATTTTCTATGCCTCAAAATCACATTAAAGAAGCACTTGCCTAGCGTCTTGGTGTTTTTGCCAAAAATTGAAAAAATGGTTTTAAAAAATGAAGTATTTTTTGCCCGGCATTGAAATTCTATGGTTTTATAATACTTTATTTTTAGAAAACTTTGTTGCCAAACTACCCCTAACTCTATCATGGCCAAGTTACCACTTGTATTGGTACTTTAGATTAAGCTAGGCGACCTGATTAACACGAATTTGTAGCACTCAGGAACCGGTGTGCCTTTCTTTTGAATAAAACTGAAATTTATTCTATTAGGTTTCCAAAAGATCAAAAAATTAGGAATACATATACATGTCTCGGTATGTCCATACGAAGTTTCGGAAGAAAACTCATTACGGTTATAGAAAAAAAATTCTGGCAATATATAGGAGTTACATACGAGTATTTTTGTCAGAAATTTGCCACTTTTATATTTCCCAAAAATACAACGTAGTTGCTAACAAAACTTCCGGTACACACTCTTGATGTATAGATATGTAAATATATAGTTTTGGGAAGACTTTTTGCAAGACCAAAAGTGCTAACTTAAGAATTTTCCAAAAAAGGGGATTACTGGTGAGCACCGATAATTTTTCGAGCCGATTACTACTAATTTGTTTTCATTCGCGTTACATGTGAAAAAACATGTGCATGACTAGCAGTGCACGTCCTTGGACATTATACTGAACGTGGCCGACGCCTTGCCTGTGAGTAAGATGTTTTCTTAAGATCGTTTTAATTTAGTATTTTCTTAGTTTCATATTACTTGCCACTCATTTTAGATGTATCTAAATACCTTTTATGCATACATATATTTGAATCTACGATAATTAGTATGAAATGGGACGGAGGAGAATTAAGTGTAAATGCATTGGAGAATCGGTTGCCGGCAGATGAACCAACATGCGCGGGTACAAAGCATGTCGAGCGACATTTGCAAGATGGTTGCGTGTTCACGTTGGGTGCACTCGTGTGGTTGCCCTTTTTTTTTTTTTTTTTTTTTGCGGGGAAAAACTTCGTTACTCAAGGCAAAGGAGTGCCATCCTGGTTACAGCCTAAACGAACTTCCTCTGGCGTCTAAACGAACAAACTCTCGACACACTCAGCGAATTAACTTCGCATACTAAAGCTGCCAGGGGAGATCGGCAAGGACTAGGATCGTTTATCATCTGGATTGCTTCAAGGCAGTCAGTCTCCAATATGATCGGTTCATCCGTCCATTGCATGGCCAGTGTCAAGCTACAAGCTGTCAGTTCCGCCTCTAACGGACTGCCACAGGGATCCAGCGACCAGCAAGCTGACCCTGTTATGGTGCCCGCCGCATCACGAAGAATCATGCCAGCGCCACCATTGCTTTCTTCTCCTATCCACGCCGCATCTGTATTAAGTTTCGACCATCCTAACGGAGGCCTCACCCAGGATACTGGAGTGGGTTTCGAGGGTACAGCCGAGTTGGTGTGACACCCATGTTTCGTTTTCGCGACGTAGCAGATGGTAGACTTTCCCTTCGATGGGTCCGCCAAAGGGTTTTGCTTGATCACCAACGGAGAATCAACATAGCTGCAAAGGAAACGCCGCGACGCTTCAATTGGTGGCGCAGGTTTGTGATGCACCACTTCGTTGCGGACATGCCATGCTCGCCACCAGGTCATCAGCATCATCATTCGCGTTCTCTCTGGCACCCGATCCGGGGCTTGAAGGACCCACTCAGGGCCCGAGTTCTTGATACTCTCCAGTGCCGGTAGAGGCCACACTTCCTCCATCGCCCGCCAGAGATCCCGCGCCATGGGACAACGGCACAGAACATGGAAGGTATCCTCGCATTCCAAACCACATAACACAGATGTTAGATGTCACAATCTTGCGTTTCATTTTATTCTTCCAAGTAGTTAGACCATTTGTAGCAACTCGCCATGCGAAAACGCGTACCTTCGGGGGAGCAGGGCACCCCCATACCATGTCCCAGACGGTACGACGACCGTCCGGTGCCCTACTCACGGCGCACATGTCAGTGCGATGAGTGAGTTCCCACGCCAGCTTGTACGCGCTCTGCACCGATAACAGACCCCGCCGATCAGGTCCCCATGCAAGGACGTCCTCCATGCTCCGAGAAGATAGATTGATCCTCAAAATCTCCTCCACACCAGGTGCCAAGAAGTGCTTACGAATAAGATGTTGGTTCCAGGTACCATCTGCATTAATCCGGGCTCCCACTCGACGGAGACGACAATCGTCTTGGTTAGAGATGGGCTTATATGATGGGGGCCGTGGCAGCCAGGGGTCAGGCCATATCCTCACTTGACTTCCGTCGCCAATTCTCTAGAGGAGGCCTTTCTTCAAAAGCTCCAGACCATGCGTGATGGCTTGCCAAGTCGAAGACGCATTACCTACAAAAACCGTGTCCTCAAGGCGCCCATGGGGATAATATCGAGCTTTTAAAACCATGGCACAGAGGCTATCGGGCTTGGTAAGGAGACGCCAAGCCTGGCGAGCTAACATGGCCTGATTAAACATCCTAAAGTCTCTGAATCCCAATCCACCACAGCGCTCTGGGTGTGTGAGAACATCCCAGAATTTCCAATGGGTTTTCCTCTTTCCTTTTTCTGAACCCCACCAGTAGTTTCTCACCATACGGTTTAAGTCGTCACAAAGAGCAAAAGGAAGCTTAAAAACGCTCATAATGTAATGGATTGGGCAACAACTTTAATAAGCATTTCCTTACCTGCCTGCGAGGGAAAAGAATCTCCCCATTCCATAAACCTCTTGGTTAGCCTCACTTGCAAATTCTGCACTTTTCCTTTGTTCATCCGTCCCCCAGGTAGTTGCCTGGTTGGCATGATACATTGCCAAACGGCAGCTAATTCCGCAAAGCTTTCAGCAGCAGGCACCATCTTGATGTGGTTACAATATTGAAACGAATATGAGGGGGCTTGGTGGGTGAACGACAGCGGACGGAAGAGTTACGTGCTAACAAAAAAGATGATGAAAATGTCGCCGTCGGCAGACGAAGCCCTTGTGATTAATCGGCAGCGGAAAACGTCGGCCGGTCGCAACTTGCAAGTGAAGTGGGCGCAACCAGTGGCAAAGGTTGCTGTAGGAAGGAGGATCCAGGCAGGACGATGATTTGTTAGGTTTAATAATTAATACCAAGCTAAGAAATACTCCACTTGCGCGGGGCTGAGATCAAGAATGCATGCTAACGCTACGGTTTTCGTGTGGGGGCGTGGACTTGGGGCTGACGTGCATGTCGGAGGGGTAGGTCTAGATGTTTTGCATGTGGATAGAGATTTGGTGCACATGGGAGTGATGTCGTTTTTTTTAAAAAAAAGTATGATAGTTTTGAGATGTAAAAAATTCTGGAAAAAAATCCACACATAGTCAATGATGTATCCCACAAATGGGCAAAAATCAATTTCAAATACTTAATATTTTGAGCTACACAAAAATGACAAAATTGTAGATCTGAGTAGTCATTTTCAAATCTCCAAAACATATCAGAATTTGTCATTTTTTTCCAGGTCAAAATAAAAAGAATTTCGGATTGGGATTTTCCATGATTGTGGGATGTATCATTGGTAATCTACAGAATTATTTTCATGATTTTTTATAACTTGTAAAAACATTTTTCAATTTTTAACTGAGCGAGAGCACTGGAACTCGTGTGCTAAAAGCACTTTTCGGTTTTGCCTCCGCTATGTTGCGTTGAGGTTTTTCAGTGTTGACTTTGGTCGTCGACACGTGTAGGGGTGCGGCCTCAAGGTGGCATGGCGTGCCTGTGAAAATGGTATTGAAGTTCCTTCACCGGAGGAAAATAATGTGGCTCATAAAAGATCACACTGGTATTACGAAATACAAACAAATGATTGTCATTATAGAATTGTATCTTGGTGTTGTTGATCAAATTATTCAAGAGCTCAATAGTCGTTTTGACGAGCTTAACATGGAGTTTCTTATTTGCATGTATGGCTTTAAATCCCGTGAATTCATTCGCTTCTTATGAGCACAAAAGGTAACGTGACATTCTACCCCAATGACATATCAAGCCCGGAGTTGATAATATTTGAACTCCAACTTAAAATGTTTGTTGATGATATGAGAAAAGATGATAGTTTAAATGTATCAATTTTCATGGTGAGCTCTCTATTTTGCTTATTGTAACAAAAAAAAGAGCATTTGTTTATAATTTGGTTTACATATTTTTCAAATTGATACTGCTTTTACCGGTGGCTACATCAAATGTTCGAAGAGTATTTTTTGCAATGGATCAAGTGAAAAATAAGTTAAGAAATAGTATAGGTGATGAGATTTTGGACTGTTGCTTAGTGACATTTATCGAGCCAGAGGTGCTCTTGATAGTGGTTGGACTGTTCACAACCACTATTGGTTATATATACTATTTATTTGGCAAACTTCTACAGTATTACAAATGCGAAAGCCCCTAAAGGCGTGTCCACTCTCCAAGTATTTCCGGCGGCCGCGCGCCCCTGAAAGAGATCAC
This sequence comes from Lolium multiflorum, assembly GCA_030979885.1. Taxonomy (NCBI): domain Eukaryota; kingdom Viridiplantae; phylum Streptophyta; class Magnoliopsida; order Poales; family Poaceae; genus Lolium; species Lolium multiflorum. Next base: position 201,197,314 of record CM061747.1, read on the forward strand.
TGAGCGTTCTCGCCGCGGGCCTTGACTGTACCAGACCACGATTAAGTTCCGTATTCCATGGAAATCGGGCAATTTCTGGCAGGCTTGTGCTTGGCACATGTGCAACTTGAAAGCTTATCACGGGCTCTGCAACTACCTCTGAACTCTAAAGCCAGAAACAGTGCTGGCAAACGCGCCGTACTTGGCCGGCGCAATGTTGCCGACCGAACGCCGAATCACCGATGCGCCGTCCCTTGAACGTCAAGCTTCTGCATTGCCGTGGCCATGGCACTCATCACACAAGGAGCGTGCGTGCACGTCGGACGCCGAAATTAACCAACGAGGATGCACTGCGATCGACGTCCGATGAGCTCGATTAGCCGATGCGTGAAGCAGACGCGTTCCTCCCGTCCCCCGTCCCGTGCACGCGAGGCGCGTTTCCGTCCCTCTTGTCTCCGGCGATCGAGCGACTTCCATTTCGTATAGCCGGACAGACATGCCGCCGGCACGCCAACCTACTTGCGATTTGTACTCTAGCTCGATCGGGCCCGCGATCTGTTGAGTGCGGCGACGGAGCTTCGGATCCGTACATGGCGGGTAGCCATCCATAGGGGAGTGTATTATGAGCAGGACGTCACGGTTTCTTCGTGTAATGGCGACGTGTGTGCTGTTCCACTTTCGTAGTACTCGCTCCATCTCATCAAAGTTATCTCTGGATATATCAAAATTTTGATGAAGTGCATACAATCTTCATGGGATAGAGGACAAGATAACAGGTGTCCATATATAATCCGCCCGTGCTGTATCAATGGTCCGTCCATGTATTCAAATACGAGTAAACTTGCAGCATAAACGACAACACCAACTCTTGCCGCCAAACAACACCATGTCAGCTACCAACAGCCGATGCGACCCCCATTTGGTTCGCGTGTTCGAATAGATCGCCGCAGACAAATTACATGCCCCAACATGGCAATATAGTTGGCCGTCGGGCTAATCCCCAGGACCCATATACAACCTAAAATTTAGCTCGATCGGACCCATATCCACACGAATAGCGTAGCCTCCTGCGTCTACATGTCCACATACTCGGGCCTAATTGTCGGCAACATAACAAATTCTTGTGGTCATGTTACATGGAAACAGTGTCACGGTCATCGGCCCCACGCGCAAAATCCCCACCCCAGTCCACTATGAGACCACCAAGCCCTAGGGCACCATGGCTTCGAAGCAGTGATTCAAGAAGAACGATCATGCAGCGTTGTCCCGCCAGGCCGCCACCTTCGAGCTCCTGATGTTGCGCCATTCCGCCTCACCGCACCAGGAGGGTGAAGATAACGCATCAATGTGACGGTGGCGGTAGCGTGCACGTTCTGGGAGGCCGGAGCTCCCATGGCGTGGGACAACGTGAAACTTCCAACAAGCTGGCACATGATCCCGTATAAGGTTCCACTTCCGCCCATTCCCGCACCAGGTCGCACACACCGGATCGAGATCCAACGATGTCATGTCCACTGCCACCGAAACTACGCTACAACCCCGTGTATGCGGACGGGTCTCTCGAAAGGGATTGTTGGTTAGAGTGGGAGCACTACCAGCGGCAACGGACGCACTTCACGTCCCGATTCAACAGGCACGCGGTCAGAGATCACTTTCCCCTCCCACTACTGGTTGGGAGCTTAGCACGGGTTCACATTCTATTTCACAGGCCACTTGACGCACTCTACAACCCTCTTCGCAACCTTGCTTGCTGGCAAAGCCACCTTAGGAGCTTCATGAAGGACAAGGGTCTCTTGTTGGCAGCGCCGGAGACGTCGCCAATGGAGGACACCCCAATGGAGGACTCCACCGACTCTTGCTTGTCGGTGAAGGAGGAGGTCCTCGAAGACGAGGCATAACATTTAACAGCGCTACCACCGCCAGGATCAGAGAAGGATGCAGACCTGGTGGCTGCCAATGAGGAGCTTAGGTGGGCCCACCTCATGGAGACGCTTCGCCTCTCCACTCTCCAGGCGGAGGCGCAGGTGACGCCAAATCGGCCGATAGGGAGGACTTCCTCGATATGGTGAGGGCACGAGGCAGCTACTAGGGAGGCCGCCAAGAGAAAGGAGGTGACAAAGTTGGAGGAGGTGGCATGGGTGGCGGGCAAGCAAACATCGACTATTAGGGCGGCGACGTCCCAACTGGAGGCTGCGCCGAGGGGGCGTCCAGGTTCCGGATGGAGCCCAACCCTTCGAACCAGTTCTCTACATATTGAGGAGGCGTGGTGGCCGTTGTGGCCTCCCTCGCCCGTATATCAGGCACCGGAAGGGAGGCTAGAACCCCCATCATCATCACAGTTGAGAGCAGCGATGAGGACAAGGGTCCAAGCGGCGACCGACAACCAACACAAACCATAGCCTAGGGTTTACGATTTAAATGTAATTATTAGTTTATCTCACCCGTTTAGAGAAAATTTAGTGTAATCTCTCTTGTTAGGGCTTATATTAATGCAAATCTAGTTAAAACATTTTAAACTAGAGGCGACACACGACCCAGAAGGACAAAGCGAGGACGATGGGTCGTATACCTGTTCGCACGGCTACCAAAATTACAAAATGGAACACACTGCGGCTTGTCGCCATATTCCAAGTTTCCAACGGCAAAAGTCCAATTAACAGCACGAAGACCATCTAACAGCACGGAGAGCAGGCGAGCAGCGATGCAGGTTTTTACGTTTTTCTCGCGCGCTGATATTTGACCTCACATAAATGCACCCGGCCAGCCTGTAAATCGCCATGCAGAAGAAATTGCACCTCAATTACCACGTCGTCCTCACACATGGCCATGTCCTTGCTAGTAGTACTTTGTTAATCACTATGTGTGCTGCTAGTACTAGTACTTTGTCAAAAGTAAATCACCATCATCCAAGGCATAAACATATCCCTCAGTACGCACAGCGCATGCACTTCACAATCCAAATGAAAAAATTACCCAAACAAGTACTAACTCATAGGGCCAGTGTTGCACAAACGATTGATTTAAATCTTCTGTTGCACAAACCAATGACTCATAGGTTTACATCGTCTAACACGTACTAATCCGTGGCCTTGGGTGTGTCACTTCGTTTTTACCATAGGGACGAACCAATTTGTGAAACTCATTCCCTGCTACCTTAGGCAGGGCTTGCCCGAGCCCAGGCGTGGTGGCCCGATACAAGCACCTAGAGGCAATGGAGGTGGCGGAGGCCCACCGTAGCATTCAACGCCTTCCTTCCATCGAGCCGCAGAAGCATGTGAAAAAGGAATTATACAGGCAACAAGATGGTTTGATCCGACCCGGATCGACCACGTGGAGCCACCGACGTAGCTAGCTGGTAACGCATGCATTTTGCCGTCACCTCTAAGTGGCCCAATCTTGATGTCGCCAAGAAAGATGACATACCGGGGACTCCTAGCCCAGCTCAACCAGGTGGACTGGCCCTTGTCAACGACTAGCAACTGCAACGAACATCTTCAGATGGCCGCAAACTGGTTCAACTTGCTTTTTTTTAACAAGAGGAGCCTCGAAGGGCCTGGAAGCTTATATTAATATCCAAACAGTGGAGGTGTACATTATTACAGAGGACCCCAGAAGAAAGGTAAAATAAAACATGAGTCCCCAATATATGTGGAGAAGACCTCGCTGAAAGATGTAAAAAGCAATCGGGTCCCTCCCTCTCTCCTCTGCCGAGCCAGAAGTCAGTTGCACCGCCGTCGAGCACCACAGCGGGGACAAAACCACTTGATGCAATGCCGACGTTGAGCGCGGCCGCTGACCTGGAAGTAGGCCTCCGATGGAGGTTGATAGGACGTCGGAGCTCACCGGCATTAACGAACGACACGCAGCCTTCGAGATGAAGCTCGCCGAAATTGCTTCCAAGCTTCGGAAAGCCCATACAGGTGAACTCTCGCCATCTCCTTCGATGTCGATTCGCCCGCCCTCAATCACGAAACTCCTGCCACGGGTGGGAGAAGGCAGGCAGAGATGATTGGAGCAGCAAGAACTCAACACAATATGGCCACCAAAGAAAACACCGTCATCGCCATCTTCATCTTCCTCCTCGCCGCCACGGCCGGCCAGGTCGATGTCGAGGATGTCGAGGGCGCATCTTTGCAACCACCAGTGCTTATTGTTGAGGGGCTTGGCAGGAAGAGCATATGATTCCATCCCCCACCTTAGGGACTTGACATCACAACTCCTCGGCCATTCACCGGTGTCGCACCAAGACACCAGGGAAAGAGAGCCCCTTCTCTTCTCCATCGTTCCACCTCTGTCCGTCTTCCCCACCCCTCACCACCACGGCCGGCTAGTGGGAGGAGGACGAATAGAGTGGACATGGAGATCGAAGAGGAATATCAAACCTTGGGCTTATTGACGGAGATCCATGGGGGAAGGTCGAACCTCCGTCTCCGACCGCCGGAGCTCCTTGCCACGCCGCCGCCACCACCATGCGCACCGGATCTTGCCCAGAAGATCTGGAGCTTGACTACCAAACCACGGCATCCCGCCGAAGACTCTAAACCTAAACCTATCTACATCACCGACGCGTCCCCCTCCCCATCTCCGGCCAGCAGCGCCGTCGGAGAAGGGTCGGGTTTGGCCCGATCTCCTTGGGTCAACGGGCAGAAGAGGGGATGGGGGGAGGAGGAGGGGAGAGCGGTCTTTCCATTGGCTAATATTCTCTAGCTGTTCAACTTGCTTTGGCCCTAAGATTTACTTTGGCACATAACAGGCGCACACTTCATGCAACGGTGGCTGTCGGTAACTTGTTAGGCGAACACCCAGGGCCCCATTGTTAGGTACACAATTAAACGGTGTAAGTAGATCCTGATAGCTCCTTGCAAATAACGAGCCTTGGACTCACTAGTGTGTACAACACAAAATTTTGAGTCAATGGTTTGCACGACAGTAGCCCTAAGAATGTACATGTTCGTACAAATTTCTCAATCCAAATAGAGTAGCACAATATTTTCCACTATGCCCATCCTCTTTAGGTTTGCCCAAGCAACAGGTTGTGGGCCTCCTCGATCAAGTGAAAGGCAGGAGTGTTAATTAACTGGTTGTCTTACTAGATCCCCTAGCTGTTGGATCACTTGCTGTTGCGTCCGATATGCTATGCTACATTGCTACCTCGTTTCGGTCCCCCAGGCAGCTCGGTTCGGATGGTGATCTTTGGGAAGAAAAATGGCCACTGGATGGTCCAACAGCTAGCAACAGCTCAAACCGCTGGGCACGAGTAGTATGAACTGTCATGCCAAAGCCCAGATCCAGGCACAGCCAGACAGATTCCTAGGAACCAATTTCTCTTTTCACTTTGTCGGCGCCCACCCTGGTGGCTGGTGCCATACGTATTTGTCTCCGCTACACCCATCAACATTCACCAACCAGAATATATATACTTAACTGTATCATGCCCAAGATAGTAGTGGTAATGTAGGCTAAGTTAGGCGAGCTGATTAAGTGATTAATAGTTGCTCTCGGTTTTCATTTGCGTTACGTGGAAAAAGAAACATGTGCACAACTAGCACATCACGTCCTTGGACCTCAGTGTACTGAACGCGACTGACACCCCGCCGGTGGCGATTTACACAAAAATAACCCCTTGTTACAACTATAGCAAGTGATCCTCCGGCGAAACTATTTCACCCATCTAACACTTTTGTGTGGCGCCCCTCACGCCGGCGCCACACCTCACTGTGTGGCGCCCGTGCCGGCGGCGTCACTCTCCAGCCGACGTGCGTCCTCGATGCTGACCTGTGCGCCGATCTGATATGGCAGGATGTGTGGCGCCGCTCCCATCGACACCACACATGCACTTATAATTACCCAAAACATACTGTAAGACAATTCATCTGGGACTTAGCCGTTTTGGCGAGGCTGTATGTGTGGCGCCGACGCCATGGGCGCCACACAGTGAGGTGTGGTGCCGGTGCCACGGGCGCCACACAAACAGCCGCGCCAAAACGGCTAAGGACTAAACTTCCGAACCCCCTGGATGTTTTCCACATATAACTTTCATTGTGTGGCACCCGTGTCGTCGGCGCCACATTGTGATGTGTGGCGCCCATGGCGTCTGCGCCACACAATGGCTTTTGCTAATCCATGAAATTTTGTAACTTATTTCAACAGTTTTCAATACAACAATAGCAATTTCATACACACATTATACACATAGCACACATCATAGCTCACATCATAGCACATAGATTCAAACAACACGTAGCAACAATAGACATGGTTCGAAATGACATAGAGTTCACAACACGATACTTATGAAGATAGAGTTCACAACAACACGTAGCAAATCCTAGTATCGTCCTCGACGTGCCGTCATCACGGGCTGCTTCCGGACGGCCATCCTTTTCGTCCGCTGGCGTGGCTCTTGTTGGCTCTTGTTGCTGTTGCTCCTCCTGCTCCTCCTTCTCTGAAGATAACGGCTCATCGTTCCTCATCCTCCTCAAAGATGATCTCCGCGGCAGCGCCTCATCCTCCTCAATGACAACCTTCTTTCCTCGGTTGACATAATCTTTCGGAGTGTACCAGTTTGGAGCCTTGCCCCTTGGCTTCAACTGGTAAGCTGACCGGGCTTGCTTCTTGTCTTGACTCCGAATGCCTTGACTCAGAATGGTGTCGTCGTCAGGAATCTTCACAAACATGAACACATGAGATTACAAAAGTTGAAATTAGTAAGCACATGTTTGACAGCAACAAAACAGTCCATACCTCCGCCTCTTCAGAAGAGGATGTAGCGATTTCGGCGTCGTGGCAACCTAGCAAGTTGGCTAACCGCCGCATCTTTCATGCAGTGTTCTGCGTCATGGAAGTCATGGTTACAAAGCCACCCGAACATAATAGTTTACATTCAGAGTTGGTGATCATACCTTAATGAAATGCCGCAACGGTCCGACAGGCTTTTCATCTCTAAGGCTCTGATCCCAAACAACCTCGCACTCCTCAGCTGTTTTTTGGATCTCGGACCGCTGTGATAAACATATTATACACAATTTAAGCGAGCACATGCCAATGTAGATGAGGTACTAGCTAATGAGAGAATACATTACCACGAAGTTCATCTCGGAAGCAATAGAAGTCGATCTCCCTTTGCGAGCATAGATGTCGTGTTGGCTTTGCGTAACCTCATCGAACTCGATGGGGTCGTCCAAGATGTCGTCATCATACGCGGGTTTCACTAACTCGATACGCGTGCTTTGATGAAACCATTGGAGATAGTTGTTGAAAGCGGCCAAGTCGTGAGACACAATCTCCACATGGCCAGCATTCCGTATCGCTTTCAAACAGTGTTGGAACGTTGTGACGTGGCCGCTATGATGGACATGCCAATTTTTGATCTTCCTCTGCCGCTGCCTATCAAGCCTGCAAGAATCAAGAAGTTAGATTCTACCTCTTCAATCAAGAATCTTCCATCACATGATTCCTGCAGCATACAAATATTTCAGAATTTACAACATGCCAGTAGAATTTATGAACTCGGATTGCAAAAGAGTGATCGGTTACCTGCTCAGCGGTAAGAGTGTCCAACTCCTCAGTGTAGTGAATGTACATGATATTTGGATCGCTCGTTGATGTCTACATGAGCTTTTATTCTTGTAGACAGTGTTGGGCCTCCAAGAGCAGAGGTTTGTAGAACAGCAGCAAGTTTCCCTTAAGTGGATCACCCAAGGTTTATCGATCTCGGGAGGAAGAGGTCAAAGATATCCCTCTCATGCAACCCTGCAACCACAAAGCAAGAAGTCTCTTGTGTCCCCAACACACCTAATAGGTGCACTAGTTCGGCGAAGAGATAGTGAAATACAGGTGGTATGAATGAATATGAGCAGAAGTAACGGCGCCAGAAAATAGCTTGCTGGCGTGTAGTTGATGGTGGTAATATGGTAGCAGTAGTAACGCAGTAAAACAGAAACAAGCAGCGATAGCAGTATTTAGGAACAAGGCCTAGGGATTAGACTTTCACTAGTGGACACTCTCAACTTTGATCAAATAACAGAATAGATAAATGCATACTCTACACTCTCTTGTTGGATGATGAACACCACTAACTGTGTAGGATTACACGAACCCTCAATGCCGGAGTTAACAAGCTCCACAATATTCAATGTTCATATTTAAATAACCTTAGAGTGCATGACAGATCAACACAACTAAACCAAGTACTAACATAGCATGCACACTGTCACCTTCACACCATGTAGGAGGAATAGATCACATCAATACTATCATAGCAATAGTTAACTTCATAATCTACAAGAGATCACAATCATAGCCTACGCCAAGTACTAACACGATGCACACACTGTCACCATTACACCGTGCAGGAGGAATAAACTACTTTAATAACATCACTAGAGTAACACATGGATAAATTGTGATACAAAACACATTGCAATCATAAAGAGATATAAATAAGCACTTCACTATGCCATTCATAACTGAATAAGTATTCGTGAAATATAGCCTAAGAGACCCACACGGTGCACACACTGTCACCTTTACACACGTGGGACAAGGAGTCTCCGGAGATCACATAAGTAAAACCCACTTGACTAGCATAATGACATCTAGATTACAAGCATCATCATATGAATCCAACCCAGAACATAGGAACAACGAAGGGTAGATTTAGAAATGGGATGTGCATTTCATTGCAAAACGGGGGAAATTTTCGCGCCTTATTGCAACTAAACCTAAGAGGGATCGAGGTTCTCTCTCATTTTGCACTTAGGGTTAGGCAATGTGAGTTAGGGAATTTCGACATGATCTCTTTTGTATCTTATTGATTTGGGGAATGATTTCATTTGACAAGTGTTAATACATTTAACAATAAGCATTGAACAATATAAATATGAATTCTCAATTCAAACACAACTTATGAATTCAAATAGCTTTGAATTTCACAATTGAATATTAAATACAATATTTAATTCAGAATATAAACATTACATAAAGTAAAAGCTCATAAACAAAAACTTGAGCTTTATTGATATCACAACACAGATTACATTGTCTTTACAACATTCTTGATACAAGAATTGATCAATAATAAAAAGAAATGAAAAAGGAAAATTACAAAGTTGTTCTAAACTAAAATCTAGACTAAATGACTTGGAGAATATCTTCTGGCCATATTCATCTTCAAAAACCTGCAAAATAAAACACCAACACTAGCCAGAATGTTAGTGTTAGCCAAAGAATTCAGTTTGGACAGAACCAAGTGTCATGCACACTTGTGCTTGTCCAAAACCATGGACAACACAAGATAAGGGCAAGCAGACCAAACCTGAGCACCACCAGGGGCTCAAGTTTCAGCATATGAGAGCACACAGCTCAAGTGTGCTGGGCAGGCAACAACAAGGCCATGCATCAGCTTAGTCACCAAAGCAAGCCAGGCTTGTGTGTCAATGCAAGAACAGAAGCAGGGTTCATATAAAAGGGACACAAACCCTAGAAGTAGTAACCAGTCGGCCAGATAAGGATTCACCAGGTAAGGGTGAAGCAAGAACAAGCACAGTTCATCCAGGCTTGCTCAAGAACAGAACCAACACGCACACAACCACTCAACCACTCAACCACCAGAAATCATGGTGACCTAAGAAGATCATCCAAGACCTGGAGGTGAAGGGCTGTGACACAAACAACAAGTCTGCATCAACAAAACATTTCTTTCTAGGAGCTGGAACAAGGTATACTTTGTTCCTGGAAAAGATCCAAGGGATCTGATCCATCATATGCATGAAATAAGCATGGGATGAGCAGATGCTCATATGGGTAGATCATCACTTGGTTTTCACCAAGGATTACTGCCAGTCAAAAGCCACTAAAATAAAAAGCATCTAGGTACAGATCTTGTACACAGAAACTAGCACATATGCACAGATGCACACACTAGCCAGATTAGATGCACAGATAGCACCAGTAGAGGACATAGATTAGCAGCTAAGACTACACAGTAAATCCTAGGCATACAACCATCAGAAACCCTAGATTTCTTCACAGGAAAGCATATTGGCATTCATATTTATTATGATCCCCAAATATGCAAGCAAAGATGAGTAGCCAACAAGATCCAACCAACCATGTGAGCAACCAGTCAGTAGCAAGGCTACTAAGGTCACATCACACTTAATACCAATTAAGAGAAAGCCAAATATATCACATCACTATCCAGAAATGGATTCAGACTCTATTTGCTTGTCAGATAATCATGAACAGCTAAGTCATTTGCAAGCAAATCATTTAAATCATTACTGCATAAGCAGTTCATCATAATTTAATTAATACAAGCATGAATTTATCGCAGATCCATGCTTAATACTGACAGCAACATAATATAAGGCAACACAGTTTAATCTATAGCCACTAGAGCAAGTCTAGGTAGCTAAGATGAGCCACAACACAAGTAAGCAACAACACAGTGATGCTTGAGCATCAGCATCACAAAGATAATTAAATCATTTAGCCACAGTATTAGCCAGTAAGCTATCATTGATAATCAATTGATCAAATGGGTCAATTATAGCAAGCCAAGCTACACAAGAAAGTTAGCCATCAAGCAAGGAATGATCCAATGGATCATTGGCTTGCAGAGGAAGCACTGAAGCATATCACAGGCACCACTGGCACACATACAGGTGTCACAGATGCATCACAAGTACACCTAGACAAGCAAGCATGATAGACCAGTAAGCACAAGCAAGTCATAACCAAGCATAGCATGGCATAGTTAGCTTTTGAGCAAGCACAGCAAAGCATGGCAAGTACAAAGCATGCTAGGAGCAGCAGAGAAGCAAGCACAGCATGAATAGTAAGCAAAGCAGCATGTGCCAGTACCAGTAAATGGTAATTGGGCCATGAGCTTGCAGCAAACAGAAGCACAGACAAATTGCACATCAATAGCATGGCTCTGTGTGATCACAGGATCACCAGAGAACAACAGAGCTTGAGAAGGAAGAAGAACAGTAACAAGAGGAGGCGCACAGAAGAGAAGTAAGAGATGCAACACTTACTTGCGCCTGGAAGCAGAGGCTAGGGCATGGCGAGGCAGTGCTCGCGCGGCCCTAACAACTGCAAGTCCAGGGTAGGCGCCGACGTTACGCCGGCGAACCCACACGAACCAGCACCACCGCAGCAAGCACCTGAGGCGGCACGAGTGCGAGCAGACCCGCGCCAGTCAACCCCGGCGCGTACCCATCGTCGGCGAGGACGAGATCTCGCCGGAGTTCGTCGAGGCGATTCTTCCCGAGATCCAGATCGGAGGCGATTCGCCAGGAGAGGAAGAGAAGGGAAAACTACGCGGACAGATCGATAGATCTGCACGCGGCGGTTCAGGTTCGGTAGGTAGCTACGGCGTAGGAGCTAGGAGCTGGCCGGAGCGAGGTGGCGGCCATGGCGGCGACGCCATCGCCACGGGCGTCGCAGGAGCTAGGGTTAGGGACGAAGAGAGTGAGAGGGCCGAGTGAGTGAGTGGGGTGGGCCGTTCGGCGCCACCGAGCCACTATGGGGCAAGCCTTAGTGGGCTGTTCCATGGGCCTAGGTTATGGGGCTGGGCCCAATATGGGTCCAGGGGGGTATTTTGGTCTTTTAACATTTAATAAAAGGCCAGAACTTAACCAAATTTTAATAAATCAAACACAACTCTAAAAATCCATTAAAAATTGGATTAATGAATGAAAAATAAATCTTAACAAGAATAAAATATGAAATGGAATTTATGAAACAAATTCAAAATTATGAATTTTAAGAATTTAAATAATAACTTGGAATTTAAAATTATTATTTCCTTGTAATTAAAATTCAAGGAAATATCTCAAATAAGTTCAAATACTTATTTTCAAACATTTCAAAATGAAATTCTATTATTCCAAGTCATTTATTTTGAAAAAGGGTATTTTTCCCAGAAAATATTATACTCCTTTTTATTTCCAAAAACTATAGAGGTAACTCTATAATTCTCAATTATTTTTGGAATGATTAAGGGGATTACCAAGTAAATAGTTTTACTTTGAATTATTGTACTTTGTGTGAATTAAAAATGGTTTATACTTTTAAATCAATTGTAAATTACCGTCAAAGACATAAATCTTAAATACAACCCTAAATGGCTGTAACTCAACGGGGTAAAGGGATCCAACATAAAATAATACATCCATGATTGCATTATTTGGATTTTATCACATTGTATTTACCGGACAATGATGCTTCTTACAGAACCCGAGGTCCAGGTTCCATCAAGCATTGAACTGCACTATCTCGCAGTCCACAGGCAAGTTCACCCTTGCTCATACCAACTTGAGTATTTTCTATTACTTTAATGCAAAGCTATATACTTATCATTCCTGCATCGCAAATGAAATGTTACTTTCCAACTATGAATATGACTATGTGGCTGGCAATGGAACCATGGTATGTGTTGATATGGTGGAGGTTCCATTGCAATGGGTTATATCACCCTAGGATTAAATTACCAATGCCGTCCAGTGATTCTAGCGCCGTACAAACCGCGTTGACCATGAGATCTATAATGGCTCTGGGGAAGCCAGCCGTATCTTTTCCCTTCTGCACGCCAACGGATCGGAGAGCCGGTGGGGTGCTGGAGGCACTGCCACAATAGGTTGGGAAATCCTTTTAAATCCCCATCCGTTAGTGATGATAAGCTCTTCGATCTATGAGGGATTGTCCGGAGTACACCATGAGTAAAGCCGTATTATCGGGAAATCTACTGGAGGTGTACGGTTGGACAAAAGGGTGGGTTTGCGCGGAGAAGGCGGTGTGGGCTTGGATCTTTATACCTGGCCTCACACCAAAGGAAGTGTGAACGGGGGCAAGTCTGCGGATGGCAAAAAGGGTGAGATCTCTTGTGGGAAAAGTAACGCACCTCGCAGAGTGTATCAAATTGTGGCTGTCACTCCTTGTTCCGGGGAACTGCGAACGCGGGCAGAAAGGAACTCCACGAAGTTCTAGTCAACCTGTGAAGACCGACGGGCATAGTTTTCATAATAAAAGCAACCTTTTGAAGAAATGATTGCAAAACATGCATTGACCGGCGATTTCCTGATCAATGGTCGTAGCTAGTGCATCAAACACCTTTTTATTCTTTTAGAACTTGCTGAGTACCTCTGTACTCACTTTCTTTCGACACCCTTGCTAGACCGTGATCCGGAAGTGGAGGCCATCAACGATGGAGCACTGAAGGAATACGAGCTGGTCTACGAAGAACCCGATCTTACCGGCGGAGTGGAAGGCGTAGACTATGGGATAGTCTACGGACCAGATGACACGGAGGTGGAGGAGTAGTGACATACCCTAGCATCATAGAGCCGAGCAACGTAGAACTTACCTAAATAAGTTGTTGAGCTCTCTTTATATTTGTTATGAGTTGTAATCGTACTTAAGTAGTATCTTAGGGTGTTCTCATAGGACCTGTGAGAATACCAACTTGTTAAGACAATGTTTGTAATAAAGTATGGAGTGTTATGACCTGCAATGTTTCTGTTGTACCACTCGAGGGATATGGCAATTTGAAGAAGTCCCTTCGCAAAGATCATATCAACGACTTGTATACTACAACATGCAAGTGGTATGCTGGGTCACCTGGTATCGAGCAAATGTTGCGACCTTAGGTTGGAAAAACCTAGTATAGGGAAGAAACCTGTAGGAGTCTAGTAGAAATAGTAAAGGATTCTCTAGAAATATGGTGATTATTCACATGAGAATAGCAAAACCATATATTTTAGTGCGATAATTCTTTATTATAGCTATTATAATGCATTATCACTACTAATATCCTGCTTTTGTATACAGCCATAATGGCGAACACTTTTCCTAAGAGGACTTTGAGGAAGGTTGAGGGTTGGCTTGGTGATTATGATGGACCAATAACAGCTCTCCTGTGTGGGATGCTGAAGGAACTTCATTGTGATCCACGGATACCTGTTATCAAGTACACCTACTATGATGGGGAAATTCTAGCCAAGTGCAGAGTATCGGTCCAACTACCGACAAAACTGCTGATGAGTCGTGTAATGCCATACGGAGAAGCCAAAACTATCACCACAGCCTACCACATGGGCCTATTCAAGGCAATACTTGAGATAAGGCAGCATAAGTCTGTAGAACTGCTATGTTCAGAATTTTCTCATATACCTCATGCCGAGGAAGATGAGGATCCCACTCTGAATCATTTGGTGTTAGCACACAGAAGTCCTGAAGCTGCAGCACAGCACATGGATAGTTGTAAGTCTTTATTGACCACGATGTACCTTTTACACATGAAAATGAGGGGTGAGATTGACCACATGCTAGCTGAGTTCACGGACCCTGATAAAGTCCAAAATCGGATGCGTGATCTGAGGGCACAACCACAACATACTACACCTTTCTTTAGCCTAGACAGCTATGTAGATTTGAGTGACCAGTTGTCCCATAAAGATCCACTCACACCCAACTTTGTTCCACACTATCCACATGTGTCAGCATCATATGAGTCTGGATATGGGGGAGATGATTCCAGAAACCTAAACTGCTCCGAGTCACCAATCGAGAATTCGACTGGTTGGCGTTTCGGGGAACCATTTGGAGATGAAGGAGAACCCATCACTTGTGAGTCAGGGGATGAAGGAGGCGCGGTTAACCAGAATGTTAACCAAAGCTTTGGGCAGGAAGAGAAAGACACCAACTCCATTTCTTTAGATTTGGAGATGGGGTTACCCAAAACATCCCAGTACGTCGTAGGTGAGAGTTCTGGAACAAAGAAAAAGAAGAAGAAGAAGAAGATGAGGGGTCAAGTGAATAGGAATCCTCCATGGATGGCAGAAGAAGGTGAGCTGTATCCCACTGGGGATACATATGAGTCTTTATCTAGCTACTTTGGCATGACAGATCTCTGTCTCGGCACTTCGTCCGATTCAGACTACATACCTACTGGATGGACCTTCATTCCGGACGGGGTCCGGAAGACAAACCGTTGTACCGGATGGACCCCAGGGATGTACGCGGAGGCGAGTTATGATGACGAGGAGTAGAGTTCCAAGGAAGAACAAAGTAATCTAGGTGGTATTGTAATAGAACGTATTTTAAATTCCCGTTGGCTTGGGCTTTGAGCCAAATAAGTGGTTTTTATATACCACATGTAATATAAGTTTGTGAGTGTGTTATGTATTATACGGTGTATATACATAATAAATGTTTTTTTTGGATTTGCTTCTTGATTTTATTGTGTGACTAGTTCTGGGCAATGAGTTGAGCTCAAAAAACATTTGCATGGTGTAATTATGAGTAATCGCTCTTTGTTACAGGACTAGGGGGACATGGCGTTAGTTGAAACTGAAGAGGCTCGACGAGAGCGGGAGGAGAGAGAAAAAGAGGAGGCTGATGCAGCAGCTAGAGCGGAGAATGCACCACCACCACCACACCCAATGATGCACCCAGACTTCCAACAGTATATGAGAGCAATGGAGGAAGATAGGCGGCGTTATCAGGAAAGTCAAAGTAAGAACATGCAAGACTTCTTTACCCAAGTCATCAATGATAGGGGTAATGAAGGCAAGGGAGTAACTTTATCAGACTTCCAAAATGCAAGACCACTACCGTTTACATCAGCTCCAGAACCAATGGACGCTGAGGATTGGCTTATGGATACGGAAAGGAAGCTGAAAACCGTTGGTTGCAACGATGAGGAGAAGATCAGATATACATCTGTTGTCAGGACCAGCAGCGTCATGGTGGGAGAATCTTGTAGCAGTACACCCTCCAGATAAGGTGTTCACCTGGGAGGAGTTCAAGAAGAAGTTCCGGGATGCTCATGTTCCGGACAGCGTGGTGGAGTTGAAGAAGAGGGAGTTTGAAGAACTACGACAGAATACTGCACCTATTATGCAGTATGTTAGGGATTTCAACAGGCTATCCAGGTATGCACCTGAGGATGTTGATACGGAGGAGAAGAGGAAGAAGCGGTTCATGAAAGGCATGAATCCATACATGAAGATGAGCCTGAGGTTGGCACGGACTGCCGAATTCCAGGAACTGATTGACTCGGCAATCACTTTCGAGGATGATTACCGGCAAGTCCAAGAGGACAGGAGGAAGAGGGCTCGTATCGAGCCAAGGAAGTACCCAATCAGTAAACCAATACCTGATCGGAGTTTCAAACCCCGATATCGACCTACTACTGGTAATCAATACAACCGGGGAGGTCAGAATCAGAATCCAATCAACCAGATCATCTGCAACAATTGTGGCCTGAGAGGTCATTTGCGAAGGATTGTCGAAACCAGAATCATCTGTTATGGTTGTGGGAAGGAAGGACACATCAAGCCAGATTGTCCAAACAAGGCGTCTTGGAGCGGACAGAGCTCAGGAGGACGAGGAGGAAACAACAACAACAACAACAACAACCGCAACAACAATAACAACAACAACCGCAACTACAACTACAACAACAAGAGGGGAAAGCCTTATGGAAAGCTGAATTGCACATCTTTGGAACAAGCGGAAGAGTCGGATCAAACAGTCTTAGGTACGCTAAGCATTCTTACTCATCCTGGCAAAGTATTATTTGATACGGGAGCAACCACATCATTTCTTGCATTGGAGTTTGTGGAAAAAATCGGGCTTAGATGTTCTAAGTTATAAACCCCTATAACTGTCCTATCCGCGGGGGGAACGATATTAGTAACCCACGTGAAAGAAGCACAAGTCTTAACTATTTGTGACTGTGTGTATTTCGCGGACCTATTCATCATACCCATGAAGGACATATCAGTCATCCTAGGGATGGATTGGTTGACAGAAAATGGAGCGGTGATTAACTGTGGAGACAAAACAGTATCACTTCGCAACTCCATCGGAGGTCGAATAGTGTTCCAAGGAGATAAGTACAGTGAGTTGGAGATTGGATTGGAACTCAATAGTCTGAAGGAGGTGAGAATTGAA
Source organism: Lolium multiflorum (assembly GCA_030979885.1). Lineage (NCBI taxonomy): Eukaryota > Viridiplantae > Streptophyta > Magnoliopsida > Poales > Poaceae > Lolium > Lolium multiflorum. The sequence continues at coordinate 201,214,258 of CM061747.1, forward strand.
GATATTCCTGTAGTGAATGAGTTTAAGGATGTATTTCCTAAGGAACTACCGGGAATGCCACCCGATAGAGAGATAGAATTCACAATCGACCTGATTCCAGGCACAGCACCAATAGCACAACCACCCTATAAGATGGGGCCAAAGGAATTAGTGGAACTGAAAGCTCAGATTGATGAGTTAGAACAGAAGGGATTCATTCAAGAAAGTGTGTCACCATGGGGTACACCAGTTATTTTTGTGGATAAACGAGATGGAGGAAAGAGAATGTGTGGAGATTACAGAAATTTGAACAATGTAACTATCAAGAACAAGTATCCTTTACCTAGAATCCAAGACCTTTTTGATCAAGTTCAAGGAGCAGGAGTCTTCTCGAAGATAGATTTGAGGTCAGGATACCATCAAATCAAGATCAAGAAGGAGGATGTACCAAAAACGGCGTTCGTATCAAGGTATGGACACCATGAATACTTGGTTGTACCATTTGGACTCACAAATGCACCAGCAATTTTCATGAATTTGATGAACAAGATATTCATGAAGTATTTGGACAAATTTGTGATAGTGTTCATAGATGATATTCTAATCTATTCCAAAGATAAAGAAGAACATGCCAAGCATTTGAAGATAGTTCTGCAAATTTTAAGAGAACATCAGCTATATGCAAAGTTTAGCAAGTGCAAATTTTGGTTAGATAGTGTTGAATTCCTTGGACATGTCATAACCAAAGAAGGCATAGCGGTGAATCCAAGCAAGGTTCAGTCCGTATTGGAATGGAAATCACCTAAAAATGCTAAGGAGATACGAGGATTTCTTGGTATGGCAGGCTATTATCGGAGATTCATAGAGGATTTTCGAAGATTGCAGGACCAATGACCAAGTTACTCAAGAAAAATACTCCATTTGTGTGGACAGATGAGTGTGAAGCCAGCTTCCAAACACTCAAAGATAAGTTAACCACAAGCACCGGTGTTAGCAATTCCTGAACCGGAAAGGATTACACGGTGTATTGTGATGCTTCCAAGAATGGACTTGGATGTGTTCGATGCAATATCGGAAGGTAATAGCTTATGGATCAAGGCAGTTGAAACCACATGAACACAACTACCCAGTACATGATCTAGAGTTAGCGGCAGTTGTGTATGCTCTGAAGAGTTGGAGGCAATTTTTATACGGATCCAAATGTGAGTTATACACCGATCACAAAAGTTTGAAATATTTCTTCACTCAGAAGGAATTAAACATGAGGCAGAAGAGATGGTTAGAGTTGATTAAGGATTACGACCTTAAGATCAACTATACACCAGGCAAGGCTAATGTAGTAGCAGATGCCTTAAGCAGAAAGAGTACGGAGAATCAACCTATGGAATGGGAGATTCCAAAGGAACTTCGGAAGGAGCTAGAGGATGCTCAGATTTTGTTTATTCAAGGTGATGTTAAGGGAAGTGTAGCAACCATGAGGATTATGGATGAGATGTATTCAGATTTGAAATATGAGATTATCCGAAAGCAAGCGGATGATTTGTTCATACAAGAGGAAATCAAAAGAATTGGTGAAGGAAGACCATCGGAATTCCATCTAGGGGATTTTGATTCATTATACTTCCAGAAAAGGATCTGTGTACCGGATGATCCAGTGAAGTCAATCATATTAAAAGAAGCACATGAAACCCCTTATTCCATACATCCAGGAAGTACTAAGATGTATATGGATTTGAAGGAAATGTTCTGGTGGAACAACATGAAAAGAGAAATAGCACAATATGTCTCGGAATGTCATACGTGTCAACGAGTGAAGGCAGCGCATCAGAGTCCTGCGGGATTACTCAAACCACTAGAAATACCGGAATGGAAATGGGATGAAATCGGAATGGATTTTGTTACTGGATTACCAATGACTAGTAAGAAGAAGGATATGATATGGGTAATAGTGGACAGACTTACCAAGAGTGCTCATTTCATAGCCGTAAACACAAAAGATACTGCAGAAAAGCTTGTGGATATATATGTGAAGGAAATTGTGAGTAAGCATGGAGTACCAAAGAAGATAGTCTCAGATAGAGGTTCAATTTTCACATCAGCATTCTGGAAACAACTACAAGAATCTTTGGGATCCAAGTTGGATTTCAGTACAGCATATCATCCACAAACCGGAGGACAAACCGAAAGAACCAATCAGATACTTGAAGACATGCTTAGAGCTTGTGCTCTGAACTTTGGAGGCTCATGGGAGGATCATTTACCTTTAGCAGAGTTCTCATATAACAATAGTTATCAGAGTAGCATTCAGATGGCACCATACGAAGCATTGTACGGAAGAAAGTGTAGATCACCAATTTGTTGGTTTGAAACCGGAGAAAACAAGGAGTTTACACCGGACTACATCAAGGAGAGACAAGAAGTCATCGAGGTGATCCGGGATAGACTCAAAATAGCTCAGAGTCGTCAGAAGAGTTACGCGGACTTAAAGAGAAGAGATTGGGAACCGAAAGTGGGAGACATGGTATATTTAAAGGTTAGCCCAATGAAAGGACTTAAGAGGTTCGGAGTGAAAGGAAAGTTAAGTCCTCGATATATTGGACCATTTAAGATAATCAGTCAGAATCGAGGAACAGCTTTTGAGTTGGAGTTACCGGCACAACTAAGTCAAGTTCATAATGTATTTCATGTATCACAACTCAGGAAGTGTTTGAAGGCACCAGATGATCCCATCACATATGAGGAAATAGAATTGCAATCTGATTTAACTTATGTGGAAAGGCCTGAAAGGATCTTAGAAGTACAATGGAAGAAGTTAAGAAACAGGGCAATCAAATACTGCAAAGTACAATGGCAACATCATCCTGAGCGAGAAGCCACTTGGGAGACAGAAGAAGAACTCAGGAAGTCTTATCCCGAGATGTTCAGGTACCAATCTTAACTTCGAAGTTTCGTTAAGGGGAGAGGCTGTAATAACCCAGAACATAGGAACAACGAAGGGTAGATTTAGAAATGGGATGTGCATTTCATTGCAAAACGGGGGAAATTTTTGCGCGTTATTGCAACTAAACCTAAGAGGGATCGAGGTTCTCTCTCATTCTGCACTTAGGGTTAGGCAATGTGAGTTAGGGGAATTTCGACATGATCTCTTTTGTATCTTATTGATTTGGGGAATGATTTCATTTGACAAGTGTTAATACATTTAACAATAAGCATTGAACAATATAAATATGAATTCTCAATTCAAACACAACTTATGAATTCAAATAGCTTTGAATTTCACAATTGAATATTAAATACAATATTTAATTCAGAATATAAACATTACATAAAGTAAAAGCTCATAAACAAAAACTTGAGCTTTATTGATATCACAACACAGATTACATTGTCTTTACAACATTCTTGATACAAGAATTGATCAATAATAAAAAGAAATGAAAAAGGAAAATTACAAAGTTGTTCTAAACTAAAATCTAGACTAAATGACTTGGAGAATATCTTCTGGCCATATTCATCTTCAAAAACCTGAAAAATAAAACACCAACACTAGCCAGAAAAGAATTCAGTTTGGACAGAACCAAGTGTCATGCACACTTGTGCTTGTCCAAAACCATGGACAGCACAAGATAAGGGCAGCAGCAGACCAAACCTGAGCACCACCAGGGGCTCAAGTTTCAGCATATGAGAGCACACAGCTCAAGTGTGCTGGGCAGCAACAACAAGGCCATGCATCAGCTTAGTCACCAAAGCAAGCCAGGCTTGTGTGTCAATGCAAGAACAGAAGCAGGGTTCATATAAAAGGGACACAAACCCTAGAAGTAGTAACCAGTCGGCCAGATAAGGATTCACCAGGTAAGGGTGAAGCAAGAACAAGCACAGTTCATCCAGGCTTGCTCAAGAACAGAACCAACACGCACACAACCACTCAACCACCAGAAATCATGGTGACCTAAGAAGATCATCCAAGACCTGGAGGTGAAGGGCTGTGACACAAACCACAAGTCTGCATCAACAAAACATTTCTTTCTAGGAGCTGGAACAAGGTATACTTTGTTCCTGGAAAAGATCCAAGGGATCTGATCCATCATATGCATGAAATAAGCATGGGATGAGCATATGCTCATATGGGTAGATCATCACTTGGTTTTCACCAAGGATACTGCCAGTCAAAAGCCACTAAAATAAAAAGCATCTAGGTACAGATCTTGTACACAGAAACTAGCACATATGCACAGATGCACACACTAGCCAGATTAGATGCACAGATAGCACCAGTAGAGGGCATAGATTAGCAGCTAAGACTACACAGTAAATCCTAGGCATACAACCATCAGAAACCCTAGATTTCTTCACAGGCAAGCATATTGGCATTCATATTTATTATGATCCCCAAATATGCAAGCAAAGATGAGTAGCCAACAAGATCCAACCAACCATGTGAGCAACCAGCAGGCTGAGGTCACATCACACTTAGCACCAATTAAGAGAAAGCCAAATATATCACATCACTATCCAGAAATGGATTCAGACTCTATTTGCTTGTCAGATAATCATGAACAGCTAAGTCATTTGCAAGCAAATCATTTAAATCATTACTGCATAAGCAGTTCATCATAATTTAATTAATACAAGCATGAATTTATCACAGATCCATGCTTAATACTGACAGCAACATAATATAAGGCAACACAGTTTCATCTATAGCCACTAGAGCAAGTCTAGGTAGCTAAGATGAGCCACAGCACAAGTAAGCAACAACACAGTGATGCTTGAGCATCAGCATCACAAAGATAATTAAATCATTTAGCCACAGTATTAGCCAGTAAGCTATCATTGATAATCAATTGATCAAATGGGTCAATTATAGCAAGCCAAGCTACACAAGAAAGTTAGCCATCAAGCAAGGAATGATCCAATGGATCATTGGCTTGCAGAGGAAGCACTGAAGCATATCACAGGCACCACTGGCACACATACAGGTGTCACAGATGCATCACAAGTACACCTAGACAAGCAAGCATGATAGACTAGTAAGCACAAGCAAGTCATAACCAAGCATAGCATGGCATAGTTAGCTTTTGAGCAAGCACAGCAAAGCATGGCAAGTACAAAGCATGCTAGGAGCAGCAGAGAAGCAAGCACAGCATGAATAGCAAGCAAAGCAGCATGTGCCAGTACCAGTAAATGGTAATTGGGCCATGAGCTTGCAGCAAACAGAAGCACAGACAAATTGCACATCAATAGCATGGCTCTGTGTGATCACAGGATCACCAGAGAACAACAGAGCTTGAGAAGGAAGAAGAACAGTAACAAGAGGAGGCGCACAGAAGAGAAGTAAGAGATGCAACACTTACTTGCGCCCGAAGCAGAGGCTAGGGCATGGCGAGGCGTGCTCGCGCGGCCCTAACAACCGCAAGTCCAGGTAGGCGCCACGCCGGCGAACCCGACACGAACCAGCACCACCGTAGCAAGCACCCGAGGCGACGGCACGAGTATCGCGAGCAGCACCCGCGCCAGTCAACCCCGGCGCGTACCCATCGTCGGCGAGGACGAGATCTCGCCGGAGTTCGTCGAGGCGATTCTTCCCGAGATCCAGATCGAGGCGATTCGCCAGAGATGAAGAGAAGGGAAAACTACGCGGACGATCGATAGATCTCGCACGCGTGTTCGGTCAGAGGTAGCTACGGCGGAGGAGCTAGGAGCTGGCCGAGGCGAGGCGGGCGGCCATGGCGGCGACGCCATCGCCACGGGCGTCGCAGGAGCTAGGGTTAGGGACGAAGAGAGTGAGAGGGCCGAGTGAGTGAGTGGGGTGGGCCGTTCGGCGCCACCGAGCCACTATGGGGCAAGCCTTAGTGGGCTGTTCCATGGGCCTAGGTTATGGGGCTGGGCCCAATATGGGTCCAGGGGGGTATTTTGGTCTTTTAACATTTAATAAAAGGCCAGAACTTAACCAAATTTTAATAAATCAAACAAAACTCTAAAAATCCATTAAAAATTGGATTAATGAATGAAAAATAAATCTTAACAAGAATAAAATATGAAATGGAATTTATGAAATAAATTCAAAATTATGAATTTTAAGAATTTAAATAATAACTTGGAATTTAAAATTATTATTTCCTTGTAATTAAAATTCAAGGAAATATCTCAAATAAGTTCAAATACTTATTTTCAAACATTTCAAAATGAAATTCTATTATTCCAAGTCATTTCTTTTGAAAAGGGGTATTTTTCCCAGAAAATATTATACTCCTTTTTATTTCCAAAAACTATAGAGGTAACTCTATAATTCTCAATTATTTTTGGAATGATTAAGGGGATTACCAAGTAAATAGTTTTACTTTGAATTATTGTACTTTGTGTGAATTAAAAATGGTTTATACTTTTAAATCAATTGTAAATTACCGTCAAAGACATAAATCTTAAATACAACCCTAAATGGCTGTAACTCAACGGGGTAAAGGGATCCAACATAAAATAATACATCCATGATTGCATTATTTGGATTTTATCACATTGTCTTTACCGGACAATGATGCTTCTTACAGAACCCGAGGTCCAGGTTCCATCAACTGCATTGAACTGCACTATCTCGCAGTCCACAGGCAAGTTCACCCTTGCTCATACCAACTTGAGTATTTTCTATTACTTTAATGCAAAGCTATATACTTATCATTCCTGCATCGCAAATGAAATGTTACTTTCCAACTATGAATATGACTATGTGGCTGGCAATGGAACCATGGTATGTGTTGATATGGTGGAGGTTCCATTGCAATGGGTTATATCACCCTAGGATTAAATTACCAATGCCGCCAGTGATTCTAGCGCCGTACAAACCGCGTTGACCATGAGATCTATAATGACTCTGGGGAAGCCAGCCGTATCTTTCCCTTCGCACGCCAACGGATCGGAGAGCCGGTGGGGCTGGAGGCACTGCCGCAATAGGTTGGGAAATCCTTTTAAATCCCCATCCGTTAGTGATGATAAGCTCTTCGATCTATGAGGGATTGTCTGGAGTACACCATGAGTAAAGCTGTATTATCGGGGGAAATCTACTGGAGGTGTACGGTTGGACAAAAGGGTGGGTTTGCAGTCGCGGAGAAGGCGGTGTGGGCTTGGATCTTTATACCCGGCCTCACACCAAAGGAAGTGTGAACGGGGGCAAGTCCCTGCGGATGGCAAAAAGGGTGAGATCTCTTGTGGGAAAAGTAACGCACCTCTCGAGTGTATCAAATTGTGGGTCACTCCTTGTTCCGGGAAGGAACTGCGAACGCGGCAGAAAGGAACTCCACGAAGTTCTAGTAAACCGTGAAGACTGACGGGCATAGTTTTCATAATAAAAGCAACCTTTTGAAGAAATGATTGCAAAACATGCATTGACCGGCGATTTCCGATCAATGGTCGTAGCTAGTGCATCAAACACCTTTTTATTCTTTTAGAACTTGCTGAGTACCTCTGTACTCACTTTCTTTCGACACCCTTGCTAGAATGTGATCCGGAAGTGGAGGCCATCAACGATGGAGCACCGAAGGAAGTTACGAGCTGGTCTACGAAGAACCTGATCTTACCGGCGGAGTGGAAGGCGTAGACTATGGGATAGTCTACGGACCAGATGACACGGAGGTGGAGGAGTAGCGACATACCCTAGCATCATAGAGCCGAGCAACGTAGAACTTACCTAAATAAGTTGTTGAGCTCTCTTTATATTTGTTATGAGTTGTAATCGTACTTAAGTAGTATCTTAGGGTGTTCTCATAGGACCTGTGAGAATACCAACTTGTTAAGACAATGTTTGTAATAAAGTATGGAGTGTTATGACTGCAATGTTTCTGTTGTACCACTCTGAGGGATATGGCAATTTGTGAAGAAGTCCCTTCGCAAAGATCATATCAACGACTTGTATACTACAACATGCAGTGGTATGCTGGGTCACCGCAGAATCTCAATCATGTAAGGCAGCTCATGAGATTATTGTATTGAAGTACATAGGAGAGAGATGAACCACATAGCTAACAGCCCCGAGCTCGATGGAGAACTACTCCCTCCTCATGGGAGCCAGCGTTGATGGAGATGGCGGTGGTGTCGATGGAGAAGCCTTCCGGGGCACTTCCCCGTCCGGCGCGCCGGAACAGACTCCTGTCCCCCGATCTTGGCTTCGCGATGGCGGCGGCTCTGAAGGTTTTCCGTATCGTGGCTCTCATCGGGGGTTTCGCGACGGAGGCTTTAAGTAGGCGGAAGGGCAACGCGGGGGGCCACACGAGGGCCCCACACCATAGGTCAGCGCGGCCAGGGCCTGGGCCGCGCCGCCCTAGTGTGGCGGCGCCACGTGGCCCCACTTCGACTCCTCTTCGGTCTTCTGGAAGCTTCGTGGCAAAATAGGACCCCGTGCGTTGATTTCGTCCATTCCGAGAATATTTCGTTACTAGGATTTCTGAAACCAAAAACAGAAAACAGAACTGGCTCTTCGGCATCTTGTTAATAGGTTAGTTCCAGAAAATGCACGAATATGACATAAAGTGTGCATAAAACATGTAGATATCATCAATAATGTGGCATGGAACATAAGAAATTATCGATACGACGGAGACGTATCACTCGTCATCTCGGAGACATTGTCCCAAAGGTATGCCCAAGTGGGCTCCCGATCAAGGTTGTTCCGGTGATGAGGCCATGGCCTCTCGTTGAGTATCCTGGGCCGCCCAACTGATAGGCGGTCCCAGCTCCATACGGAAAGTAGGAGCAAGTATCCACCAATACCGCCGCTCCCAGTCCTGCGACAAGCTTCGTCCAACTGCGTACATAAGACATTTGGTTAGTACTTTGTCTAGCACACTACTATAGAAGAATAGCACATACAACAAATCATCACCTGCCGGTAGAGGTAGGCAAGTGCCGCTGTTCCCCAACTCCACCGGTGCTCCAACACCGTAAGCGCCTTGAGCCAACACCAATGGGTCAGCTTCCCACCACTGTCAGCAAAGAGAGTCCTCGAAATCATGTACCACAAGTACACGCGGGTGTACGTCCTGATAGTGTCCATGTTGGCCCCTTCTGGGCATTGTGCAAAGTTAATCCTAATCCAAGCGAAAGGTGCGCCGGCGGGAGCTCTCTCCTTTGGATCTTCTGGCGGCGGAGGAGCCATGCCAATAAGGTTCTTCATCTGCTGGCGTCACCCATCAGAAGCTGTGTTCATACACAATGGGTCGCCCTGAATAGGAAGTCCAAGTATCATGGAAACATCCTGAAGAGTATGGGTCATATCGCCGTCCCTCAAGTGGAAGGTGTGCGTCTCCGGCCTCCACCAGTCGACAATGGCGGTGAGTGCCGCGGCGTTCATGTTCGGCCCCCCACGGCTTACAAGCGATATGAACGGGAGAAGACCGGTAGGCTGGATGAACTCCGTGTACCTCTCATCATACGCCATATCCACTGTGCCATGGTAACGAATCTTCAAAGGGTGAAGATCCGTTCTCCTCTCCGTCATATGAAAAGCCCGGTGATCCCTGGCATACTCTTGATCTAGGAGCCACACCATCCTACATGTTTACACAAATACACCATATTATGAGCCATTCCTAACAAATATGAGCAACACATACATGAGAATATATCCAAATAAGCCATCACACATATATCATATACATACATATACATTCATATCTAGGGATAAAACATCATATTATGAGCCATTCCTAACAAATATGAGTTATTCCATCACAAATACTAGGCATATGTAACACATTTGAATGCATTTGCTAGGCAAATATTAGACATTTCAACACATACATACATAGGATTTCAACACATACATGTAAAATTTCATATCTAGGGTTCCAACAAATCTTTGGTTCAAACACATATACTACAATGTAGATTCCACCAACATTAATTTCCATATCTATGGTTCATATCCAAATCCACCAACATAAATTTCCATGTCTAGGGTTCATATCTAAATCTACCAAATCCACCAACACTAGTGGATGAATCGGAGGGAATCGAAGGAGAACACCTTTAGGAATGGATGAGGAAGGAGTTGGTCGGCCAGATCTGACGAATCCTTGGTGGATTTGTGGGGGACGGGGGGCGGCGGTTCTTCAGAAACAGAGACAAGGAAGAGGAGAAGAAGACGAAGAGGGTCGGGCTGGGCGCGCGGGCGCCACACATAAGTGGATGTGTGGCTCCCTTCCGAGCGGCGCCACAGTTTCACCGTGTGGCGCCGATGGGAGCGGCGCCACACATCCTCGCCACGTCGGATCGGCGCACACGGCGAGAGCGCGGTCGGCTGGGAGAGTGGCGCCCGACACGGGCGCCACACATTGAGGTGTGGCGCCGCATGATGCGCCACACAAAAAGGTTAGATGGGTGAAATAGTTTCGCTGTGCTATAGTTGCAACAAAGGGTTATTTTTGTGTAAATCGCCCCGCCGGTGAGCGAGATATTTATTTTAGGTTCGTTTTAACGTCATATCAGATGGATCGACACCAACATGCGATGCGAGGGTACAATGCATGTCGAAGCAAAATATGGCCAGGTGTGATCTTGCTGGCGTTGGATGCATGTGATTTGCATGATACGTTGCCAAACGGCAGCTAATCATGCACAGCTTTCAGCAGCAGGTACCATCCTGATGTAGATTACTGAAAAAGAACATTAGGGGGTTTGGTTGGTGAACGACAGCGGGCGCAAGAGCTACGTGCTAACAAAAAAGATGATCAAAATGTCGCCGTCGGCAGACGAAACCCTTGTGGTTGGTTAATCAGCAGCGGAAAACGTCGGCCGGTCGCGAGTGAAGTGCGTGCTGGGGCGAAGGTTGCTGTACAAAGGGGTCTCTAGGCAGGCCGATGATTTGTTTGTTTGGGGGTTAGGGGCCGGATGATTTGTTGGTTTCGATTGGACCGTCCAGATCATGACACGTGTCACAGTATACCTCAGTCCCACTTTTGCTACCATAATGTACCAAAGTAGCAAAAAACGGTTCGTTTGTAGCAAAATCAACACAATTGTAGCAAAACACGGTTCACCCAAAATACACACAGATCTCGTCGGAGACTTGCCGGAGACCTCGCCGGAGACGATGTAGCAAAAATGTTGTACTATTGTAGCAAAAAAAATCGGGTATTGTAGCAAAGTTCCAGACATCACCGGAGATGTCGTCGGAGACGTCGCCGGAAACCTCGTCGGAGATATCGCCGGAAACCTCGCCGGAGAATTGGTAGCAAAAAATATATGCTATGGTAGCAAGAATATAGAAGAAAAGTAGCAAAATACAAAGGACACTGTAGCATCCCCGCAGTGCCTTGGTAGCCCGCAAGGCACCTACACAATGGTAGCAGCTGCCCCATGGCTTGGTAGCAAGGCGTCTCCACGATGGGAGCAGCCCCGCAGTGAACTGAAGCAGCGGAGGAGTGCCATGGCGGCCAGACTTGCAGCATGACGGAGGGAGGCCCATGACTGCACGCCTTGCAGAGGCGGCGGCGAGAGCCATGGCGGTGCGCCTTGCAGCAACGGCGGAGGGAGGCCCATGGCGGCGGCGGCGAGAGCCATGGCGGCGCCTGCAGCGCCGACGGCGGCGGCCGGATGTAGCAGCGGGGGCAGCAAGACGTAGCAACGGCGGCGGACTATTGTAGAACCGATGCCATCGACGGAGGCCCCTATCAGCAACCCGGCGCCCGCCTTGAACAATCCATGGCGGAGCCTGCAGGCGGCATGGCGCGGTTCGCAACACTTGGTGTTTGCCGGCGACGGTGCCGGCCGACGACCTCCCCTGGCTCTCACATCCGGCTATGGCCGCCGGAGTGAATCATTGCGAGGCGTGCGCGGAGCAGGCGTGAGGGATGGGAGCCATGGCGGGGGTAGGCGAGGTGGTGGCGCAGCAGCATGGGGGCGCGGCAGCGTGGGGCGCGCGGCGGTGCTCCATCTCCAGCCATGGACGCGTGCTCCGTGAGAGATTGGGGAAATCGGCATGATGAAAAGATAAGGTAGTGGTGGTAAGATGGGGTGGGCCCCACCACGTGCTCCCGTTTTCTTCTGCCTGCAAGGACGCGTGGCGTGCAAAGGAGGCGGGGGATCGGATCGCTGTTCCCCCGGAGGAACGTCAGCGTTTCCCTTTGTTTGTTGGCTAATAGTAAGCTAACAAATACTCCACTTGCACGGGTTGAGATCAAGAAGCTCGCCTCCACTTGCGCTCCATGATTTTCATCAGACATTTGCTGGTTGCATAAGGGCATCTCCAGCTGCGCGACGCATTTCGGACGTCCAAACGGACGCGTCGTGTCCGTTTGCGTCGGGCCAAATGGTCGAAAGCGTCCGGGTGTCCGTTTGCGTCGGGGTGGCTCCAGCACGACGCATAATTTTTTTTTTCATTCATACGCCATAATTTACATGATAATGACAAGGACATAAAAAGCCGAAAGGCGTGCTAAAATGCGCCTACGGTCGTCGTCACCGACGAGGTCAATCAGCTGCGGCGTCGGCCATGGAAGCTCGTACACCGGCGGTGGAGGAGGTACCGCACGGGCAGGAGGCTGTGGCGGGATCCCGCGCCGAGCAGCAGGCGGAGCGCGGACGTTGGAACGCGTCGGCGTGGCCGGAGGAGTCGCCGGCCTCCCGCGTGAGCGCCGACTCGCGGAGCTGGATTGCGAGCCCGTCCCACAAAGCGAGCTCAGCTCGCCTGCTCGCTGTTGGCCGCTGCCATGGCAATGGCCTCCTCCTCTGAAATGTCCCGGCCGGGTCTCCGGATCCCACGCCGGTCCGCCGTCGTCGTGGTCGTCGCGGCATGGTCACGTCGCCGTCCTCGTCCTCGTCCGCGTCCTCGTGGTCGTTCTTCTTCGGCGGCGATCTCGCGCTCGAAGTAGTCTACGTCGGCGAGGTAGGCAGCGTGGCGCCGCGCGTCCAACTCCCACGTCCCGAAGGAAATCCAGTTGTAGGAGTTTAGCGCGTACGCCGCATCCTCCCGCAGATCCGGTGGCAAGACCGCGCGGCGGCGCCGCACCTCGTCCCGCCGCTCTCGGCCCTCGCGCGGCACGGGGGGGACCGGCACGCGCCGCGAGTTCAGGTACCAGCCCCCTCCCGACAAGTTCGCGTTCGGTCATGGTACCGGCCGGTTTTCCTCCCATAGCTGCCGAGCGAGGTCAACGCGGACGTACCGGCCGACCCGTGCTTTCTTGCCGGAACGCGAGCCGCTAGCCTCCTGGTCGTTCTTCGTCTTCCGGAACGGCCAACATTTCTTCCCCATGGCGTTGGTGTGGTGGCTACTGTGGGATTTTGCCAATGGTTTTGGTCGGGGAAATGGGCGCCGGCAGCGTCCCTTTAAGAGGCTCCGACGCCATCTCGCCTTCAATGGCCTGCCAGTGCAACGCCTACTAGCTGGGCACGCTCGCGGAAGCCGAGGCACGCCATTAACGCGGCCCCTGCAAAGGCTGCAACGCGCCGCCCAGAAGTAATGCCGCAGAAGACGAAGCAATTATGCCGCTGCCAGGCGGACCCGCGCGAGGACCGAGCGGACACTTTGCGCGTCCGCGCAGCATCCACCGAGACGCAAACATGTGAGCGACCATTTGTGTCGCGCCGTTGTTGGAGATGCCCTAAGGAGAAGTTCACGAAGGCGATTTAAGAATTCGGAAGACTGCGACTGGTCACGTGACAGGCTGACAGCAGAGAAGAACAGGTAATGAGAGTCCAGTTGGCTTGGCTATCACCCAAAGGTCAAATTATATGTCATGTTGCATAGCCGGGGAACATTTCAATATTCATCTGCCTACATTCGAAAGTGGGTGGTTCATATAAAAATGAAACCATACATTGAACAAGGTGATCAAACATCAGTCATCGTCATGCCGTTGTGTAGATGCAGCAATATATGATAATCTTAATTACTCGCTCAGATTCGCAAATGAGTGAACCGTCAAATAAGTTGTCACTCGATCGGGTGGAAAAATACCTACAAGTACCCGCTCAGCATGTCATCTGCGTCAACTGTAAAGTAGCCAACTAGGTCGTCATTTGCGCTGAAAAATACTCCTCTCCGTTTTAGATATAAGATGTACAATTTGTTTTTGAAGAAAAAATGAGAAGAGAGTGTGGCAAGAGTTACTGCATAAAAGAATACGGTCCATTTATGTGCAAATAGAAAATACAATCCCTTTATAAGCAGGGATACTGTCCTTTCTAGAGATAATCTTGATTACTCGCTGAGCTTGGCATCTGGGTCAACCGTAAATAGTTGTCATTTGGGTTAAAAAGTATGTCCAAGTAGGAAATAAAAATCCAATTATAAGTAAAGATACTATCTTTTTCCTGTAAAAAAAATACTGCCTTTGTAGAGATATATAAAGGTGTAAATAAAATGTTAGATTTCTATCTATCAAACGAAAACACCGGTTGACTATTGACTAAAAAGAACATCATATATCGACCCAAAGACCAAAGGATTTTGGAAGTCGATGTTCTAGATATTAAGAGTGAGTCTTTCCTTGTAAATGGATGTTTAAACTTATGAATGAGGTGACGGTGTGACAAGAGTTACTGCATAATAAATATATCCAAAATAATAATTTGTCATAAGTGATAGAACAAAACCTCCGACTGTTGCCTGAAAGGTCTAATAAAAGTTTAAAAAGTGTTCATTGATAGAGAATCTTTTACTATAAGGGACGAGCACAAAATGTTTGTTAGGGAGGACACGTGGCTATGAGGGTTGCCACTAGCTTAGCAATATAACTATCTCTATAATATAGTGCCCGGAAAATTGTTTTAAAAGCAAATGTCTTATGGGTAGTGACGAGGGGGCTCCCCACCATGAGGGGCTTAGGGTTGACGGAATCCTGCAGGTTAGCACGAACCAAACAACAGAAGGCGAGATTTTACCCAAGTTCGAGGGGCTCGATGTGGTAAAACTCTTACTCCTGCTTGTCTGATCTTGATTTATAGATGAAAAAGATTACAATGGGATGGTCGATAGACTGCGTTATGGTGAACTCGTCGGAAGGAAAGGTTTTTAGGGTTTGGTGTATGCGGGATTGTGTACAATGATTTCGATGCCCTCCGGCAGGCCCTCTCTTGGCCTTTATATAGGAGGCCAGGTCTCGAGAATCCTTCTCAGATTGGACTATGTTACAATGAGATCTAATCTAATATTATATTATTCGATGTTTCCTCGCCTTGTCCATCAAGAATCCATGTCCTTCTACCTTTCCTCCGTCGGAACCGACGTATAGGTCCATCATGGGCTACAATGATCTTCATGGATCTCTTGTTAGATCGAAGGAGGTAGGCCAATACTGAATACCCGAAGGATAATACCCACATCAGGTAGTTCCTCTAAATATCAAATTTAGAAGAACGTTAACAGGAAATAAGTAATTTGCTTGGCTCCAAGTGTTATAGCAGCTTCCGAAGTTATTTGCGGTCAAATCTATATATGTCCACATGTTGAATTGCCATACAATTTTAGTGAGAAAATGTATTTGGAAATCAAAGCTACCTTTAAAGGTTCATATGTTCATGAGGTTCCTCCATTAAAAAAAGCAATCGCCTCGCAAAATGCAAACATAGTAGTTATGGCAAATGTGTTTTCTGTGGTTCAGAAAATCCTGTCAACAATCGCTTGTCTCTTAGCTCGTCTTATTGGAGAGATTTTTTTTGTTTTACTTTTAGCATATCACCACCAAGTCGACGGTATCTCCAACAGTTACGACGCCGTGAACAGCCATCATCGGCTCTAAGCCTCTAACCGCATCGAAGCTCGACTCTCACTTTTTGACCGACTATCCTCCAACCCGCGCCAAATCCGCAAGGATTGTGTCGTTCGACGTTGATCTGCATGGATAGGCTGCCACTGTTATAGGTATCGAGGTGGATGGTGCTGATGCTAGTGTTTATGGAGAGGCCTCCCTCTACGCCAAGGAGGAGTTGTGATGACGATTGCTTCAGTTTTCCCCTCTCCGAAGACCTTGGAGCAGCAGAATCTGCCATCTCCCGAAGTAGGAGACTCTACTAGGAAAACAATAATAGATCCACGGTTACCACCGGCACGCCAAAAAAAGTGCACTCTAGTGGTATTTGCCGCCGACGCACATGTTTTCCAGCGTGCGGGTAATAACTTCATACCGTCGGTGCACGCCTGTTTTGGCGCACCGGCAATAAGTCTGGGTCTGGTCCGGGGAGGGGTGTAGACGTGCGCTACACTTACCGCGGCGCACATGTATACTGGTGCACTGGTGGTAAATTGATTACCACCGGCGCACCACTATACAGGGGTGCCGACAGTAACTGAGGTGCACATCTGGACCCCCCCACCCACCGGGAATCACCTTTCCATTTTCAAAAGAATAAAAGAAAATTTTGGAAATTTTGAAAATAATATCTTTTGAGATGATCATGTGTTATTATTCTAGTTCTTAGGAAAATTAACTGAAGGGGTTCGTAGCATAGAAAACAAAAAATTTCCTACCGCAAGACGAATAAAACCAATAGATCTAATCTATGGAACACCCAAGATCTAATCTACAAGATCGAAGCAACGAGATGGAGATGAGACTAACCCTCGAAGATTCCAAAGCCTACGAGATTAATCTCGTTGTTGGTGTAGACGATCGTCCGTGCTGCAATCCGGCAGCACTTCCGTACTCGGTCGTGCGTACGGTGTCGATGAAGCCCGCCTCTCCCGTTCCAGCGGGCAGCGGAGGTGTGGTAGATCCCCGAATCCTAGCAGCACGACGGCGTGGTGGTGGTGGTGGAGGAGAAAAGCTGCAGGGCTTCGCCAAGCCGGAGCAGACTTGCGGTGGAGGAGAGAGGGGGCGGCAGACTTTGGTGTGTCCGGGGAAGTGGTCGGCTGCCCCTCTCCTCTATTTATAGAGGGAGGGGCGGCCAAGGCAGCCCCTTGGGCCCCACCAGCGCACAGAAGGAAAGGGGGATCAGAAATCATCCCCTTCCAAGTTTGCTTCCCTTCCAAAATTTCTCCCTCGATTTTAGGGATTTGATCTTATCCTCCGGGATTTGATCTTATCCCTAGGGGGCTGGCCGGCTGGGCCTTGAGGGCTAGGTGCCCCTGGCCCATTAGGCCAGGCTGCACTCCCTTGGCCCATGTGGTCCCTCCCGGGGTGGTGGGCCCACCGGTGGCCCTCTAGAACCTTCTAGAAGCTTCGGTCAAACACCGAAACTTTTTCCGAACCCCGGAAAATAACTTCCCATATATGAATCTTATTCTCGGACCATTCCGGACCTCCTCGTGATGTCCTGGATCTCATCCGAGACTCCGAACAAACTTCGTACTCCATCTCATATTCCGAATCTACTTATGCGACATCGAACCTTAAGCGCGTCACCCTACGGTTCGTGAACTATGTAGACATGGTCGAGACTCCTCTCCGACCAATAACCAATAGCGGGATCTGGAGATCCATAATGGCTCCCACACATTCAGCGATAACTTAGTGATCGATTGAACCATGTACATACGATGCCGATTCCCTTTGTCTCGCGATATTTTACTTGTCCGAGGTTCGATCCTCGGTATCTCCATACCTTGTTCAACCTCGTTACCGACAAGTACTCTTTACTCGTACCGTGGTATGTCATCTCTCATGATCCAATCATGTGCTTGCAAGCTATTCAGACGACATTCCACCGAGAGGGCCCAGTATATCTATCCGTCATCAGATGGACAAATCCCACTATTGATCCATATGCCTCAACTCACACTTTCCAAATACTTAATCCCATCTTTATAACCACCCATTTACGCAATGGCGTTTGATGTAATCAAAGTACTCTTCCGGTGTAAGTGATTTATATGATCTCATGGTCAAAGGACTAAGACAACTATGTATCGAAAGCTTATAGCAAATGAACTTAATGACTTGATCTTATGCTATGCTCATTTGGGTGTATGTCCATTATATCATTCAACTAATGACATAACCTTGTTATTAATAACATCCAATGTTCATGATCACGAAACCATGATCATCTATTAATCAACAAGCTAGTTATATAAGAGGCTTACTAGGGACTCCTTGTTGTTTACATAACACACATGTATCAATGTTTCGGTTAATACAATTATAGCATGGTATGCAAACATTTATCATAAACACAAAGATATTATAATAACCAGTTTATTATTGCCTCTTGGGCATATCTCCAACAGTCTCCCACTTGCACTAGAGTCAATAATCTAGATTACATTGTAAGGTACCTAACACCCATGGCATTCTGGTGTTGGTCATGCTTTGCCCTAGGGAGAGCTTTAGTCAACGGATCTGCAACATTCAGATCTGTGTGTACTTTGCAAATCTCTACTTCACCATCTTCGATGTACTCGCGAATCGAATGAAAACGCAGCTTGATATGCTTCAGCTTCTTGTGTGACCTTGGTTCCTTTGCATTGGCGATGGCACCCGTGTTGTCACAATAAATGACTAACGGGTCCAATGCACTAGGAACCACACCAAGCTCAACAATGAACCTTTTCATCCATACCGCTTCCGATGAAGCTCTGAAGCCGCTATATATTCAGATTCTGTTGAAGATTTCGCCACCGTGCACTGCTTGGAACTGCTCCAGCTTACCGCGCACCATTCAATATAAACACGTACCCGAGACTTAGAGTCATCAGATCGGTGTTCCAACTTGCATCGGTGTAACCGGTTACAACGAGCTCTTGGTCACCGCCATAACAAAGAAACATATCCTTAGTCCTTTTCAAGTACTTCAGATATTCTTGACCGCTGTCCAGTGTTCCATTCCTGGATCACTTTGATATCTGCTGGTCAAACTAACAACATGTGCGATATCCGGTCTAGTACACGCATGGCATACATGAGAGAGCCTACTGCCGAAGCATAGGGATCTTGCTCATCCTCTCTCTTTCATCTGCCGTAACCGGACCTTGAGTCTTACTCAAGACCTTACCTGGCAACATTGGCAAGAACCCTTTCTTGCTTTCATCCATTCTAAACTTCTTTAGAATCTTGTCCAGGTATGTACTTTGTGAAAGGCCTATTAGGCGTCTTGATCTATCTCTATAAATCTTGATGCCTAAAATGTACGCTGCTTCACCAAGGTCTTTCATTGAAAAACATTTATTCAAATAACCTTTAACGCTGCTTAATAGTTCTATATCATTCCCAATCAATAATATGTCATCTACATATAATATCAGGAACGCTACAGAGCTCCCACTCACTTTCTTGTAAATACAGGCCTCACCATGAGTCCGTATAAAACTGAAGTATTTGATCACTCTATCAAAGCGTAGATTCCAACTCCGGGATGCTTGCTTCAGTCCATAAATGGAACGCTGAAGTTTGCATACCTTGTCAGCTTTTTCAGGATCGACAAAACCCTTGGGTTGTACCATATACAACTCTTCCTCAATATCACCATTGAGGAACGTCGTTTTGACATCCATCTGCCAAATCTCATAATCGAAAAATGCAGCTATTGCTAACAAAATCCTCACATACTTTAGCTTCGCTACAGGTGAGAAAGTCTCATCGTAGTCAACTCCTTGAATTTGTCGAAAACCCTTTGCGACAAGTCGAGCCTTATAGACAGTAATATTACCATCAGCATTTTCTCTTGAAGATCCATTTATTCTCGACAGCCTTGCGGCTATCAGTAAGTCTACCAAAGTCCATACTTTGTTATCATACATGGATCCCATTTCGGATTTCATGGCTTCTTGCCATTTGTTGGAATCAGGGCTCATCATCGCTTCTTCATACGTCGCAGGGTCCTCATCATTGTTGTCCACAATCATGACATTTAGACAGGATCATACCAATCAGAGTGGTACGTTCCCTCGTCGATCCGCGAGGTTCAGTAGCTTCCTCGTTCGAAGCTTCATGATCATCATCATTCGCTTCCTCTCCTATCGGTGGCTGCGTAAACTTCTTCCGGCACTGCGCTACTCCGATCTATGAGAGAAGGTTCAATAACCTCGTCGAGTTCTACTTTCCTTCCAGTCACTTCTTTAGTGCGAAACTCCTTCTCAAGAAAGGATCCGTTCTTGGCAACAAAGATTTTGCCTTCGGATCTGATAGAAAGTGTACCCAATTGTTTCTTTAGGGTATCCTATGAAGACGCATTTCTCCGCTTTCTAACTTGGTTGTAACTTCTTTACATAAGCTTCGCAACCCCAAACTTTAAGGAACGACAGCTTAGGTTTCTTCCCAAACCATAATTCATACGGTGTCGTTTCAACGGATTTAGATGGTGCCCTATTTAAAGTGAATGCGGCTGTCTCTAATGCATAACCCCAAAACGACAATGGCAAATCGGTAAGAGACATCATAGACCGAACCATATCTAAGAGAGTTCGATTACGACGTTCGGACACACCATTGCGCTGTGGTGTTCCGGCGGTGTCAACTGTGAAAGTATTCCGCATTTCTTTAAATGCATGCCAAACTCATAACTCAGATATTCGCCTCCACGATCAGAACGCAGAAACTTAATCTTTTTGTTACGCTGATTTTCTACTTCACTTTGGAATTCCTTGAACTTCTCAAAAGTCTCGGACTTATGTTTCATAAAGTAAATATATCCATATCTACTCAGATCATCCGTGAAAGTTAGAACATAACGATAACCACCGCGCGATGCTACACTCATTGGTCCGCACACATCGGTATGTATGATTTCCAATAAGTCCGTAGCTCGCTCCATTGTACCAGAAAATGGAGTCTTAGTCATTTTTCCCATTAGACATGCTTCGCATCTGTCAAGTGACTCAAAGTCAAGTGACTCAAGAAGTCCATCGGAATGGAGTTTCTTCATGCGCTTCACTCCAATATGACCAAGACGACAGTGCCACATATAAGTAGAATTATCATTCAATTTAATTCGCTTAGCATCAATGTTATGAACATGTGTATCACTACTATCGAGATTTAACAAGAATAAACCATTCATCTCAGGTGCATGGCCATAAAATACATTACTCATATAAATCGAACAACCATTATTCTCAGACTTAAACGAATAACCGTCTTGCATCAAACAAGATCCAGATATAATGTTCATGCTCAACGCAGTACCAAATAACAATTATTAAGGTTTAAAACTAATCCCGAAGGTAGATGTAGAGGGAGCGTGCCGACGGCGATCACATCGACTTTGGATCCATTTCCAACGCGCATCGTCACCTCGTCCCTCGCTAGGCTTCGTTTATTCCGCAGTTCCTGTTTCGAGTTACAAATGTGAGCAACCGAACCAGTATCAAATACCCAGGCACTACTACGAGAACCAGTAAGATAGACATCTATAACATGTATATCAAATATACCTTTCTTCTTGATGTTGCCGCTCTTCAGATCGGCCAAGTATTTGGAGCAATTACGCTTCCAGTGCCCCTTCCCGGGCAGATAGCACACATTATCAGGCTTAGGACCAGCCTTAGGCTTCTCAGAGGCGCCGCAACTTTCTTGCCGCCCTTCTTGAAGTTGCCCTTGTTAGGCTTGCCCTGCTTGAAATCGGTGGTCTTGTTGACCATCAACACTTGGTTCTCCTTCTTTATTTCTACTTCAGCAGACTTCAGCATGGAGAAGAGTTCAGGTAACTCTTTGTTCATGTTGCATGTTCATCAGTTCTTGTAACTTGGTGGCGTGATTGGAGGACACGATGAATACCCAACTTGTTAGGGATCATCATCCCCAAGTCATTGAGCTTCTTCGCATGCCCGGACATGACGAGCATGTGCTCACTAACGGAGCTGCCCTCTTCCATCATGCAAAGAACTGCTTCGAGGCCTCATAGCTCTCCACGGCCGCATGAGTTTCAAAGATAAGTTTGAGCTCACGCATCATCTCACATGGGTCGTGGTGCTCAAAATGCTTTTGGAGCTCTGCCTCTAAGCTGCACAAGATGGCGCACTGAACTTCGGAGTACCGAGTTGCCCGAGTCTCATAGACATTCCTAATGTCCTCGGACACTGCAGGAGGTGGTGGGGGACCTAGCGGTGCTTCGAGCACATATTGCAGCCCACCAGTGAGGAAGATCCTCACATGACGGAACCAGTGAAGTTGCTACCATTGCCCTTAAGCTTTTCTTTCTCTAGGAACTGGTTAAAATTGATGGAGGGGGCGCCATGATCTACAACATATTTGCAAAGAGTTTAGACTAAGTTTATGATAAATTGAGTTCAATTTTAATTCTGAAATTAACTAGGTGAACTCCCACTTAAAACAACATCCCTCGCATTGTCTTAGTGATTACACGAACCAAATCCACTACACCAAGTCCGATCTTCACGAGAAAAGATGTAGCTTCAAAGGCGAACACTCAAAGTGTTCATCATATCATTCATATGACTCATGCTCTACCTTTCGGTATCCCGTGTTCCGAGACCATGTCTGTACATGCTAGGCTCGTCAAGGCAACCTTGGTATCCGCGTGTGCAAATCTGGCTTGCACCCGTTGTATGCACATGTAGAGTCTATCACACCCGATCATCACGAGGTGTTTCGACAAGTCTTAGCAACGGTGCATACTAAGGATGAACACTTTATTATCTTGATATTTAGTGAGAGGGATCATCTTATAATGCTACCGTCGCGATCTAAGCAAAATAAGATGCATAAAAAGGATTAACATCACATGCAATTCATAATGTGTGATATGATATGGCCTTTCTTCTTGTGCTTTTGATCTCCATCTCCAAAGCACGGACATGATCTCCATCATCACCAGCATGGCGTCAAGGTCCGCTTCATGGTTGTCCATCACTTATAGCTATTATAACAACTACTTGAAATAAAGCTATTACATGATGAATAGACACGCAGGTCTTTAACAAAAATTAAAGACAACCATTAGGCTCCTGCCGGTTGCCATAATACAATAATGAACATCTCATACATCAAATATAATCATCATCACATCATGGCCATATCACATCACCAAACCCTGCAAAAACAAGTTAGACGCCTCTAATTTGGTTTGCATATTTTACGTGGTTTAGGGTTTTCGAGTAAGATCCAATCTACCTACGAACATGAACCACAACGGTGATACTAGTGTTGACAATAGAAGTGTAAATTACAATCTTCACTATGGTGGGATAGACAGACACCCGCAAAGCCACTTATGCAATACAAGTTGCATGTCAAGCGTGGAGCAAGTCTCATGAGACGCGGTCATGTAAAGTTAGCCGGGCCGCTTCATCCCACCATCCCGCAAGAAGCAAAGTACACAAACTAAAGCAACAAAAGCATCACCTCCCACAAAACCATTGTGTTCTACTCGTGCAACAGATCTATGCATAGACATGGCTGACCACTGAAGGGGTTCGTAGCATAGAAAACAAAAAATTTCCTACCGCAAGACGAATAAAACCAATAGATCTAATCTATGGAACACCCAAGATCTAATCTACAAGATCGAAGCAACGAGATGGAGATGAGACTAACCCTCGAAGATTCCAAAGCCTACGAGATTAATCTCGTTGTTGGTGTAGACGATCGTTCCGTGCGCAATCCGGCAGACTTCCGTACTCGGTCGTGCGTACGGTGTCGATGAAGCCCGTCCTCTCCCCTTCCAGCGGGCAGCGGAGGTGTGGTAGATCCCCTCGGAATCCCAGCAGCACGACGGCGTGGTGGTGGTGGTGGAGGAGAAAAGCCGCAGGGCTTCGCCAAGCCGGAGCAGACTTGCGGTGGAGGAGAGAGGGGGCGGCAGACTTTGGTGGGGAAGTGGCCGGCTGCCCCTCTCTCTATTTATAGAGGGAGGGCGGCCAAGGCAGCCCCTTGGGCCCGCACAGAAGGAAAGGGGGATCAGAAATCATCCCCTTCCAAGTTTGCTTCCCCTTCCAAAATTGCTCCTCGATTTTAGGGATTTGATCTTATCCTCCGGATTTGATCTTATCCCTAGGGGGCTGGCCGGCTGGGCCTTGAGGGCTAGGTGCCCCTGGCCCATTAGGCCAGGCTGCACTCCCTTGGCCCATGTGGTCCCTCCCGGGGTGGTGGGCCCACCGGTGGCCCTCTAGAACCTTCTAGAAGCTTCGGTCAAACACCGAAACTTTTTCCGAACCCCGGAAAATAACTTCCCATATATGAATCTTATTCTCCGGACCATTCCGGACCTCCTCGTGATGTCCTGGATCTCATCCGAGACTCCGAACAAACTTCGTACTCCATCTCATATTCGAATCTACTTATGCGACATCGAACCTTAAGCGCGTCACCCTACGGTTCGTGAACTATGTAGACATGGTCGAGACTCCTCCGACCAATAACCAATAGAGGGATCTGGAGATCCATAATGGCTCCCACACATTCAGCGATAACTTAGTGATCGATTGAACCATGTACATACGATGCCGATTCCCTTTGTCTCGCGATATTTTACTTGTCCGAGGTTCAATCCTCGGTATCTCCATACCTTGTTCAACCTCGTTACCGACAAGTACTCTTTACTCGTACCGTGGTATGTCATCTCTCATGATCCAATCATGTGCTTGCAAGCTATTCAGACGACATTCCACCGAGAGGGCCCAGAGTATATCTATCCGTCATCAGGATGGACAAATCCCACTATTGATCCATATGCCTCAACTCACACTTTCCAAATACTTAATCCCATCTTTATAACCACCCATTTACGCAATGGCGTTTGATGTAATCAAAGTACTCTTCCGGTGTAAGTGATTTATATGATCTCATGGTCAAAGGACTGAGACAACTATGTATCGAAAGCTTATAGCAAACTGAACTTAATGACTTGATCTTATGCTATGCTCATTTGGGTGTATGTCCATTATATCATTCAACTAATGACATAACCTTGTTATTAATAACATCCAATGTTCATGATCACGAAACCATGATCATCTATTAATCAACAAGCTAGTTATATAAGAGGCTTACTAGGGACTCCTTGTTGTTTACATAACACACATGTATCAATGTTTCGGTTAATACAATTATAGCATGGTATGCAAACATTTATCATAAACACAAAGATATTATAATAACCAGTTTATTATTGCCTCTTGGGCATATCTCCAACATTAACAAACATGAATTTCTATATATTATGCAAAATTGCGTCATGTTTCGGTACATGCCTTTTTCCGCATATGAGCTCCGATGAAAAAGTTTTTTATATAAAAATTATCTACGGAAAATTTTGCATCCCTTTTCAACCGCCTATGGGCGTTTACCGATTTTCTTTAGATTTCTAAAAATCAAAAAGAAAATAGGAGTTTTCTGACGTTTTAGATTTCGGTAAAAATCAAATAATTCGATGCTGGTGCGCTGATGGTAACCTTTACTATATATAGAAAACCAGCCCATTTCCCTCCTCCTCCTCTTTACTCTTTTCCTCCTCCTTCTCATTCCCTCCTCATCCTCCTCCTCGTTCCCTACCTCCCACGAGCACCTCCTCAAGCCGATGACCTCCCTCGGGCGAGGCCATCTAAGACGTAGGGCCGTGGCAAACTTGTCCATGTGAAGCACACAAGGCACCCAAGCTTCTTTGGGCGACAAACCGTTTCCGAATTAACCTTGCACTTGGCCCCCGTAGTGTGGTACATGGCCGACCAAAGGAAAGCACGCTCAATCTTATTAATAAACTTGAGTGTGCTCGCCGGGATGGAAAGGGGGGTCAAGTAGTAAATAGCTTGAGAGGTGAGGACATACTTCCCATTCCAAGTAGGCAACCTACATGCGCATTTATCCTCCAAATCTTGGATGTCCCTCCTCCTCAAGCATTTGACCGAAAGAGGTAGCCCAAGGAAGGGAAGTGGGAAAGATTTTGTTTTAGCCGGGATCTCATGAAGAATGTCATCAAGGTCTAGGTGGGCACACCTAATCGGCACAACCGAACTCTTAAGGACATGCGTACAAAGGCCGGTAACCTCCCCGAAGTCATGTAGGGTGCGAGCAAGGTTTTGTATATCTTCCTTGAAAGGGGCGACAAAAACGAAAGAATGGTGCCTCTACCCCGCAACTTGTGTAAATGGCCAAGCGTCGATGCTCTTTCAAGGACTTGTGCAAGCGTGTCAATGGCGAGAACGAAGAGTAGCGGCGAAAGCGGGTCCCCTTGGTGCAAACCGCGACTATGCCGAATGGGAAGGCTGGGCACCCCATTGAGGAGTACCCTCGAGGTAGCGGTAGTGAGAAGAACCACAATCCAATTCCCAAAGCGACTCGGGAATCCTCTTCTTTGTGGTAGATCAATGAGGTAGCCCCAACGGATTGAGTCAAAAGCTTTGCGAATGTCAAGTTTGAAAAGGAGCGCCACTATTTATTCTTGTGGCATCTAGTGGTCGAGAAAGACTTGGGGGTTTACTGGCTAGCACATGAAGTGGTGTGCTAGGCAGCCCAAGTTCAAGCCTCACTCCTACCATTGGTCTTATAAATTTGAAGTCACTTGTTCGTACGAGAATAGGCCCAATAGTTACTTGTTTGCACGTACTGTACAATTTTCTCAATCCAAATAGAGTAGCACAGCTGGCCATCCCAACTGACCTAGTTTTTTTCTAGGGTTAGGGCGACGACGGCGGCGATTTTCTACGCCGACGGGAAGACCTTCGATCCACGCGCTCTCACCGGCCTTCCTCTTTCTCGCCTACTCGGGCTGATACAGGGGTCGACCTGGTTCGACTACCCGGCCTTGGCAGTGCGGAGTTGGAGGTTAGGGTTTTGGTGAGCGGGGCGGCTAAGGAGCTTCTGATCGCCATGGCATCGGGTTCCAAGGTGAGGAGTGGCAAGACCGAGAAGTACTTGGATGTGGATGAGTTGTTGAAGAACCTCAATCTCCATGGCGAGGAACTCAACGAGGTGGTGCTGGCAAAGGAGGAGGTGAGACGCTGGCCGGAGGTGAAGTGGCTGGCCGCGGGTACGATCTTGACTAGGAAGAGCTTTAGTATGCAGTCTCTGAAGAATACCTTGCAAGCGGCCTGGAATCCAGCGCAGGAAGTGAAGTTCCATGAAATTGAGCCAAATTTATTTGTGATGCAAGCTTTCTGCCTGGGAGATTGGAACAGGATAATGGATAATGGACCATGGCTTTTCCGCGGATGTGCCTTGATGGCAGAGGCTTTTGATGGGGCGGCAGTGAAGCCACCCACTCCTAATAGGGTTCAGGTTTGGGCCCAGATTCATAAGATTCCGCCCTTGTTTCGCAACAATGAAGTTTTATCCCAACTGGCGAGTCGAGTGGGAGATGTGGTCGCAGTGGATGGTAATGTGGTGCAAACAAGGAACGGTGCTTTTCACCGCATACGAGTGAAGTTGAACCCCGCTAAACCTTTGACTCGTTTCGTACCTCTAACAATGGAGGGCTCTGACCCGATGTTCTTGCAAGTAAAGTATGAGAAGATGCCTAAGCATTGCGAGCATTGCGGTTTGATGGGTCACACCTATTTGGAGTGTGGCACAGGAGAATATGAGGAGAATCAGTTGCAATTTGGGCAGTGGATGATCGCTGAGGACATATACTGGAAGCCTGGCACTCCAGGAATACGGACGCGCAGTGCAGCTAGTGAGGGCGGCAGTGTTCGTGGACGCGGCCAGAAAGGAGGCCGTGGGGGAGGAAGGTTTGCAGGGAGATCAGCGCATAACCAACGCAAGTGGGTGCCGATACCAAGTGGGGGCAAGAAGCGTAACTCAGGAGAGGCAGGTTTAGGCATGGATCGGGAGGAAGACCTGGAGGATTCAACATCTAGTCCTTTAAAGCAGCCGGGGGTGACTGGCCAGGCTGAGAAGGATTCTGGGGCTCGGAAGAAGCTGGATATGAATGCTGGCGGGGAGATTCCTCCACCACCACCAGAATATATTACACCATCCGAGAAGAAGAAGAGAATGAGGAGGGCTGCAGATGCGGCATCGGAGAAGAGCGACAAAGGTTCAGTTAACAGTGACATGGTGATCACAGCTGATGTGGCGGCCTCTGAGGAGGACCGCCGGGCCCAATGAGTGCCCTGAGCCACAACTGTCGTGGCTTGGGCGGTGCTGCGACAGTGAAGGAAATCCGCGATTTAGTGCGGAAACACGCCCCCACGGTGTTGTGTATCCAGGAAACTCAACTTCAGAAGGCACACGTGGAAGGTTTAGCTAGATCTATTGGTTTTGATAGATGTTTTGCTGTTAGTAGTGCGGGTCGCAGTGGCGGCCTTGCTTTGTTTTGGAACAATAATATATCAATAGAGATTTTACCTTATTCGCAGTATCACATAGATGTTATTGTGAAGGAAGTGGGAAAGGATCCGTGGCGACTCACGACGGTCTACGGAGAGGCTCAAGTTGCTGAGAGATTTAAAACTTGGGACATGTTGAAATTTATTCGTTCATCATCACCATACCCATGGGTTTGCCTGGGAGATTTCAACGAGGTACTGCACCGTCATGAGCATGAAGGGGTGCAGGAGAGAAGCCATGCACAAATTGCGGGTTTTCGTGACGCTATTGATGTATGTGGTTTGCATGATTTGGGTTATGAGGGGACGAGATGGACGTTTGAAAAGAAGGTGTCTGGGGGTACTTATTGCAGGGTGAGACTTGATCGAGCTCTGGCAACCCCAGAGTGGTGTGACCGTTTTCCTGAGGCCAATTTAAAGCACTTGACTGCTGCATCGTCGGATCATTGTCCGATTCTATTGACATGGGAGAGTGGGGCAGGTAGCGAACATCGGAGGGGAGGAACTAGGCCTTTCAGGTATGAGATCATGTGGGAACGACACGATGATTTTGAACATGCCTTGAAAGATATATGGACTAGGCCAGGGAAGGCGAATACGCTGTCGGAGCTGCAGCATAAAATTGAGGATGTGACCGGCTCCTTACAGAGTTGGGGAAGTAATACGTTTGGGAGTGTCCGAAAAGAAATACACAAGCTTCGCGAGGACCTGACACGCATGCGCCAGGATCCAGGGCGAGCTGGACCGTCCCAAGCGGAGATTAAGACGGTTGATCGACTGGTTGAGCTAGACCACCGCGAGGAGGTCATGTGGAGGCAGCGATCACGGGTACAGTGGCTAGCAGAGGGGGATAAAAACACGAGATTTTTCCACCTACGAGCTAGCCAGAGAAAACGGAGGAACAAGATCAGTAGGCTTCGTAAATCTGATGGAGAAGTAACTGATGATCCAGGCATCATGGCTAGTGCAACCAATGCTTTCTACCGCGATTTGTACAGGTCAGAGGGGACCGAGGAGATGGATGTTGTCCTGGACAGTGTCCCTGCACGTGTTACCAGGGAGATGAACGAGGGGCTAACTGCGGTGGTGACAAACAAAGAAGTCCGGGATGCCCTTTTTCAGATGTTTCCGACCAAGGCGCCAGGACCAGACGGCCTGCCAGCTCATTTTTTCCAGCGCCATTGGACCCTGTGTGGAGAAGAGGTTACAAATATTGTGTTGAGAGTGTTGCGAGGGGAGGATGACCCTGCATCTTTCAACAAAACCTACATTGTCCTTATTCCAAAGGTAGATAATCCGGAGGAACTTGGTCAATTTCGCCCAATCAGTCTATGCAACGTCATCTATAAGATTGCTTCTAAGGTGCTTGCAAACAGATTGAAGATGGTTCTCCCTAAGATCATCTCTGATGAACAATCAGCCTTTGTGCCAGGGCGGCTTATAACTGATAACATCATTACGGCATACGAGTGTTTACACTTTATGAAGAGAAATAGAGCGGTGAAGCACAGATTCTGTGCACTCAAGCTCGATATGCGGAAAGCATATGATCGAGTGGAATGGGAATATTTGCGAGCCATAATGAGAAAGCTAGGATTCCACTCGAGATGGATAGACATGGTGATGAGGATGGTAACTTCAGTATCGTTCTCAGTTCTGTTTAATGGAGAGAGGCTAGAGGAATTCAAGCCCTCTCGGGGTATCCGTCAAGGGGATCCGATCTCACCATATTTGTTTTTGCTAGCAGCAGAGGGCCTTTCGTGCCTGTTAAAATCCAGAAGTGAATCATCGAACCTACAAGGTCTAAAAGTGGCTCCTACTGCTCCTGCGGTAAACCATTTACTCTTCGCAGATGATAGCCTGTTGTTTATCAAAGCAAATGGTGAGAGTGCGGGAGAAGCCCGAGACACCCTGGCTGCATATTGCAGAGCATCGGGACAACGAATTAATCTAGACAAGTCGTCTATTTTTTTCAGCAAGCGGTGTCCGGGACATATCAAGGATGAACTGAAGCAAATTCTGAATGTTCAGAATGAGTCCCTCACTGAAAAATACCTGGGGATGCCCTCTAGTGTTGGAAGATCGATCAATGGAGCTTTTAAATTTTTGAAAGACAGAATATGGAAGAGGGTCCAGGGATGGATAGAACAATGTTTGTCTGCAGGTGGGAAGGATATTCTCATAAAATCGGTGGTGCAGGCGATTCCGATTTTCTCCATGGCTTGTTTCAAGTTACCAAGAGGCTTATGTCAGCACATTAACTCCATGATCGGAAGATTTTGGTGGGGAAGCAAGGATGGAAAAAGAAAGATGAGCTGGGTCTCATTGGAGGAGATGACGAAGCCAAAGTACATGGGCGGGTTGGGTTTTCGTGATATCGAGTTATTCAATCTTGCTCTCTTGGCTCGGCAGGGATGGCGAATCTTGACGAATCCAGACACTTTGAGCGCAAAGATTCTTAAAGCAGTTTACTACCCTACATCGGATTTCCTGACAGCCGAGCTGGGTTCGCACCCATCACAGGTCTGGCGGGCGATTATGGAGGGAAGGGAGACTCTGGCACAGGGTTTAATACGGCGTATTGGCACTGGCGAAAATACAGACGCATGGGATGACAACTGGATCCCGCGTGATGGAGCACTTAGGCCGTTTGCTTCCAGGATGGCGCACCCGCCTCCAAAAGTTTGTGATTTCATGGATCAAACAGCCAGACAGTGGGATGAAGAGAAGCTGAATACTTGGTTCTTTCCCCTGGATGTGGAGGTAATCAAAACAATTCCGATTAGTACACGAACCCAAGATGATTTTTGGGCATGGCACTATGATCGGAAAGGTATGTTCACGGTACGATCAGCGTATAAGATGTTGGTGTCAACCAAGGAAAGACGTGAAGCTTGGCTTGATGAAACAGCGGCCAACTCGGACCAGCAAGGGAGACAGAATAGCTGGGCAAAACTATGGCATATACAGGTCCCTTCCAAGTTGCGTATCTTCTTGTGGAGGCTAGCGAAGCATTCGCTACCAACAGCGGACACATTGCATAGGAGGCATATCTCACCATCGAGTGCTTGTGCGATATGTGGAGCCGAGGACTCGTGGCGTCACTCTCTTCTTGACTGCACGATGTCAAGGTGTGTATGGGCACTGACTGACGACGAGCTGACTGAGCATATGAGTCATGTCCAGGAACCGGCTGCTCGAAACTGGTTGTTTACGATGTTTGAGACAGTGCCAAAGGAGCAGCTAACTCGTATGTGTGTGACTGCATGGGCAATATGGCATGCTAGGAGGAAGGCGATTCATGAAGGGATTTTCCAGAGCCCACTGAGTACTCATCATTTTGTGGAGAATTTCCTGGCCGACCTTAGTCAATCACAGAAAACAGTGGTCAAGGGAGGGGCAGCACCAAAGCGGGATCATCCCAGGTGGATCCCTTCCCCTGTTGGTGTTGCCAAGGTTAATGTAGATGCAGCAGTCTCAAGGTGTCAAGATCATGGAGTGATCGCTGCAGTGGCGAGAAGGGCGGATGGAGAGTATTTGGGAGCCTCGGCAGTCCTTCTGCATGGTATGTCTGATCCAGAGGTGCTCGAGGCGTTGGCAGTCAGAGAGGGAACTAATCTGGCCTTGGACCTCTCCCTCCAAAGGATCAGGGTGGCGAGCGACTGTTTATCAGTTGTGAATGCGATGAAGGAGCAAAACCGGGGCCGCTATAGTCATATCTTGCATGAAATCATGGCGGCCTCAGTAGCGTTTACTGATTTTTCTTTAGTTTATGAGAGTAGATGTTCGAAATAATGAGCCGCATGCTTTGGCTCGCTCGATTTTAGGATCCCTAGCAGGGAGGTATGTGTGGTTTGGAACCCCGCCTGCAGGCGTTTGTATTCCCCAACTTTTGATGATTTAATAAAGGAGGGGTGTTTTGTGCTCAAAAAAAAAAAAAAAGAGTAGCACAGGATTTCCCCCTATGCCCATCCTGTTCAGGTTTTCCCGAGCACAGCAGGTTGCGGCCACTGCAGGGGGTCCTCGATCAAGTGAAAGGTAGCAGTGTTAATTAACTGGTTGTCTTACTAGATCTCCTCGTTTCGGTCCCCCAGGCAGCTCGGTTCGGATGGTGGTCTTTGAGAAGAAAAATGGCCACTGGATGGTCCAACAGCTAGCAACAGCTCAAACCGCTGGGCACCAGTAGTATGAACTGTCATGCCAAAGCCCAGATCCAGGCACAGCCAGACAGATACCTAGGAACCAATTTCTCTTTTCACTTTGTCGGCGCCCACCCTGGTGGCTGGTGCCATACATATTTTTCTCCGCTACACACATCACCATTCACCAACCAGAATATATACTTAACTGTATCATCATGCCAAAGATAGTAGTACTACTACTAGTACAAGTAGTGGTATAATGTTTTTTTTTTTGAACAAGGGTCGTCGGGTGAGAACACCCGACACAAGCTGCTATTGATAATCTGGAGACAAATTACAGATAAGTTCAAGAAAATTACAAAGAGGACCCTAGAGGAAACTAAGAAACGCAATCCAGTCCTCCAGCATCCTCCTCCAGATCAAGCTCCGGCCAGCAGACTGCAACTTCGCCGCCGGGGAACTAGCCACTTGGCGACGTAGCACAGGAAGAACCATTGGTGGAGCAAAGCAGCATCGGAGCGACAACCCTACTGTCGTTTGGTCCGACGCGCAAAGAGCACTTCGGAGAGGAGCTCCTGAACGAAACCGCCGCCGGCAACAATCGGCTCCCGCTACTCAACCACCACCACGGGGCTTGTTACAGCGAGAACAAGAGTCGTCAATGAGGAGAACAGCGTCAACAGCAAAAGGGAGGAGAACAACTGCAAAGCTCTGGCCCCCTCACCTCCACGGCCGGCCAGGCCAGAAGGGAACCAGGCAGTTTACCTCCTTGCACGCCTCCCCCGCCACCATGGCCGGCCAAGGAAGCAAGGAGACAGCCTTCTCCCCTGCTGAAGACTCCTAGGCGCCTTATCGAAGGGCAACGCCGCCAACAAGCTCCAGTCCGAGATCCTCCATGGATCTGGAGGGAGGCTGTCGGCGACCAGCCGCCTGATGTCGCGCCACATCACCAGGCCGGCAAACTGCCCCTGCCACCTCCAGATCAAGCTCTTGCTGGCATCTTCAACCAATCCCCCTCGCCACCAAGGCCGGCCAGGAGCAGGAGAAGAGGCGGCAGGAGGAGCTTGATGGAGACGACGAAGGCCTTATTACGGAGACTCGTCGAGGTGGAGGCGCCCTGAGCTCCGACCGCCGGAGCAGCGAGGAGCACCACCAGCCACGGCTCGCACTGGATCTGGCCGATAAACCAGGCTTCAGCTCCAAACCTAACCGGCAAACCACCGGGAACTACGCCTAACCTAGGCTAACTACTCCGGCGCCTCACCTCCGCCACCTCCGGCCGGCATCGCCGCCGGAGGGGCTCGGGATCGGGCCGGTCTTCTCAGAATCGCTTACGGTTACTGTAGCAGAGGGGAAGAGAGGCTGGTCTAGAGAGAGGGTAGTGGTATAATGTAGGCTAAGTTAGGCGAGCTGATTACTAATTACGTGGAGAAAAGCATGTGCAGAACTAGCACATCACGTCCTTGGACCTCATTGTACTGAACGCGACTGACTCCCCACCGGTGAGCCAGATGGTCGTTTTAGGTTCAGTTTAACGTCACTGAAGAATCGATTGCCGCCAATGGACCAACATGCGATGCGCGGGTACAAAGCATGTTGAAGAAATAAGGTTCATATGTCAGGTGGTTGTTTCATCTCGCTGGCGTTGGATGCACTCGTATAGCTTGCATGATACGTTGCCAAACGGCAGCTAATTATGCACAGCTTTCAGCAGCAGGTACCATCCTGATGTGGATTACTGGAAAGAATTTGAGACGGTTTGGTGGGTGAACGACAGCGGGCGCAAGAGCTACGTGCTAACAAAAAAGATGAAAATATCACCGTCGGCCGACGAAACCCTAGTGATTAATCGGCAGCGGGAAACGTCGGCCGGTCGCGAATGAAGTGCGCGCTGAGGCAAAGGGATTCCTTCAAGTGGGCGCAACCAGTGGTGAAGGTTGCTGTACAAATGGGGTCTAGGCAGGCCGATGATTTGTTTGTTGGGTTTAACAAGCTAAAAAATACTCCACTTGCGCTGCATGATTTTCATCAGACTTTTGCTGCTTGCATGAGAGCAATTCCAATAGTATAGCCAACTGCTGGCTATAACAAGATGCCATATCATTTGTAGTCATCTTATAGCTAATATGTATAATAGTTGGCTACAAGAATGAAACACTTTACTAACATATGGCCCACCTTTCACTCTCACAAAGTGCCTAGGAGCACGTGCAAGAGCTGACTATTACATAGTAGCCCACCTCCCTTCTCTCACCTCTTCTCTCTCCTCCAACTCATCTAAAATATATTATTTAATATCTTATAATCAGCTGACTGGACTCTATTGTACTTGCTCTGAGAAGAAGTTCACAAAGGCGATTTAAGAATTCGGAAGATTGCGAATGGCCACGTGACATCAGAGAAGAACGGGTAATGAGAGCCCAGTTGGCTATCGCCCAAAGGTCAAATTATATGTCTTGTTGCGTAGTCTGGAAACATTTCAATATACGATGCTCCAAAGTGGGCGGTTCGTATAAGAAATTGGATACCATACACCGTACGAGATGACCGAACAGAAGTCCTCGTTGTGCCGTTTGTGTAGAACTACAGATGCAGCAATGTATGATAATCTTGATTACTCGCTCAGCTTGGCATCTGGGTCAACCGTAAAATAAGTTGTCGCTCTGGTGGAAAAATACGTGCAAGTACCGGCTCAGCATGTCATCTGCGTCAACTGTAATCTAGGTTGTCATTTGCGTTGAAAAATATTCCCTCCGTTTTATACAAGATATACTATGGAGTATTTGTCTTTGAAGAGAAATCAAGAATATGGTGTGTTCTGCATTGCACCACTCGTTAAGAAAAAAAAAATAGGCTTTTACATTTCCTTATCTTACACAAACTCATCTATTTTTTCATTTCAATGAGCTTACTTCGCCCAAAACTGGTGCATTTTTTTCTCCACATACTTTTTTTAATTTTCGGGCCAGAAATTATACACCCTATATCTAGAAACAGAGGGAGTACGCGTAGTAACAACAGATACGACCCATTTATGTGCAAAAAAGAAAATACAACCCCGTTATAAGTAGGGATACTATCCTTTCTATAGATACATGATGAGTGCATTTTTAGCATGTTTTTACACCACTATTTTATATAGATATCTCTAATAGAAATATGATTTTCGTATTTTATCGCGCTTCTGCTGCCTTTTATGCTTGTCTACGCAAAATCTTAAAATATTAAGGCAACGATGTCAATAAAACTATCATTTTTTAGGTATTTTGACGTGATAAAAATCATCTAAACACTTAATCATGCACATGGGTGAAAATGGAATGTGAGGAGAAGTTCTAGTAAGTTTAGCGGGTATCGGTACGGGGGGACCCCACCCGTACCGTCCGCCGTACCAGGAGCACCGCCTCCTCAAATACTTTCATCTCACGCAGACGGCGGAGAGATCACACGTAGACGGCGGAGAGATCAGAGACACACAACTTTGGAAAACGCAGAAACACCACCTCTGGGATAGATCTGGAGGAGAAACTTTGGAGATGACATCATCCGGCTGCTACACGGATCATCGGAGGACAAGGCATCAACCCCTTCATCATCAACCGTTGCTTCTCCATCACCATCACCGATTCCATTCTCCTTCAACCATAGTTGTGATATTTATTGCTATTGTGGATTTGAATTCAAATCTATACCATTACTTTCATCCCATCCATAAGAATATGACGATGTTCTTGATTATTTCCATGTGTGAGTAGTTCCTCTTGTTCTTGGGAAGATGGAGAAATTCTAGCATGAATATGAGATGAATCTAAGATGCTCTATGGTTTTAAATTATTAATGTGTGTTAGTTCTCTCTCTTGATATTATATATTATGCACCATGTAATATTTGTCGTATGGTCTCGAGAGGGAACTACCCTTTGAAGTGTGATAATGTGTACAACCAGAAGTGACATTACCGTATCGGCACTTGAACGCATGGAAGAGGAGGATAAAGGGAGACTCACCAAGTTCATATCGATAACCATGGGGTAAAACCCTTAACTGCGATTGTGGTTTGCAGACGGCTAGCTGCAGTGGTTATTTAGAGATGCAATGACCGATGGCTTTTTGGGCGCATATTGTTATGGAGCTCTCTACACACACAATATGATTAAAAGCATATTTTATCTTGATTAACATGAATCCTAATGCTAGTGGTGGATAAAATAATCCCTGAGAACACTTTGTCTTATTAAGTTCAACTCATTTCTCACTACGCTTTTACTTATTGCTTTGTTTAATTTCTTACAACCAATTAGAACAATCTTTTAAAACACCTTTATTTAAGATTAAAGAATAATTTATAACTAGCATTAATATATAGTAGCAAGTCCCTTAAGACCTTAACTAGTAGCTCATCGTGATTTGATATTCTTATTTCGAAACTAGCTACAAGTGATATGTGTACTTGCACTCATCAATACACAAAGACTAAAGGGATAAGGATAATTTAAATTTCTACATATCATGTTTTTCTATGCAAAGTGATCAGATTTAATCAAAATTCTGCATAAGTAAATGGAACATCACATGTCGACTCAAAGACTAAGGGGCTTTAGGAGTCGAGGTTCTAGATATAAAGAGCAAGAGTTTACTGAACAAGCAGGTTTTTAATTATAAGTGAGAAGGAAGTGTGGCAACATTTACTGCATAATAAAAATAACACCAAAATAAGACCCTGTCCACAGCGACACAAAAACCCAATGACTACCAATTGTGGAAGGGTCAAGTGAGAGCCAAAAGGAAGTTTTATTTGATAGAGGAACCTGCACTACAGGGAATGGTAGAAAACATGTTTTTGGGAGGACACATGCTTAGGAGAACTCATCTTGGGTCAACAGTATCCATCCCTCTATATCATCGTGCCCTATTAAACTTTTTGGTTGCGGGTCCTGTGGATGGTTCATAAAAAAACTTTAACCATACAAAAGTGGATTGGTGGTTCAATTTGATACATCGGCTTATGATGGTTGACTTAACAAATGAAGCAGACAGATTGTGTGAAGACTTACTACCTCGGAATCATTTACGTTCAAATCTATATACGTGGACATGTTGATGGACATACAATTTTTTTTAGAAAATGTATTTGGAAATTAAAGCGTACTTTAGAGATTATGATTTTTATGTCATTCCTCCATAATAAAGTAATTCTTAAAAAATATAACCTCACAACACGCAACTTGAGAACAAATCAAACTGTTCAATCAAAAGAACTAATAGTAACAGTTCCAAGCAGGGGTTGTAAGAAATGTGTTTTCCCTGATTTGGAGGAGTGTGTCAACCATGTATTTGAGTATTTCTAAATTTTCCCTTTATTTACGTTATTTAGAGTTTAGTTCATTTTAGTTTTCACATATCCCATCAGCCATTCACTGGTGGAAAAACAGGCTTCCGGGAAGCCCCATAAGTCGCGAAGGTAAAGGAACCGCGACTAATGGCGTCTTTAGTCGCGGTTCGTGTGGCGAACCGCGACCAAAGGCCTGGGCCCAGGGCGCACGGTGGCCAGCTGGTGCACGTGGGGGCCTTTAGTCGCGGTTGGCCAGCCCAACCGCGACTAAATGTGCCCGAAGGCCTTTAGTCGCGGTTGGCCAGGCCAACCGGGACTAACGCCCCTCCCCTATATATACCCATCCAGCAGCCAACACTTAGCCATTTGGAGCCATTCTCTTCACAAACTTCACAAGTGAGTGTTAGGTTTGCTTTTGGTTCCTCTTATGCACATAAGGTGTTTGATGAAATGCCCCAAGAGCATGAAACAAACATGATATGAAGTGTTGGAGCCACACTTGAGCTTTCTCATTTATTTTTTCCTCCTCGATCGCGGTTAGCAACTTGAACCTTTGATGTGTCATTGATAAAATATGCATGTGTGTGTAGTTCATTGTTTAATTTATATTGTTTGTAGCTAGTTAGTTTAACAAATGCATGATGGTTAATTATATATTTTATATTATAATAATGCAGATGAATCGGCAATGGATGTACGGTAACCGACTCTCCGGCGAGTTCATACGGGTTTGAAAGATTTCCTCGTAGTGGCCAATGCGAACAAGCAGGGGGGTTTTGTTATCTGTCCATGTGTTAAGTGTAATCAGGGTTACTCTTCCTCAAGAGATGTTCACATGCACCTGCTTCGGCACGGTTTCATGCCAAGCTATAATTGTTGGACCAAGCATGGAGAAAGAGGGGTTATAATGGAAGATGATGAAGAAGGGGACGATTTCATCGATGAAAACTATCTTGCTCATTTCGGTGATACTTTCATGGAGGATGCGAAGGTGAAGGGGAAGGTGAAGGGGAAGGTGAAGAAGAGGCACGTGATGATCCCGTTGATGATCTTGGTCGGACCATTGCTGATGCACGGAGACGCTGCGAAACTGAAAAAGAGAGGGAGAATTTGGATCGCATGTTAGAGGATCACAGAAGGCGCACCCCGGATGCGATGATGGTCTGAAAAAGTTGGGCTGCACGGATTTGCTGAGATGGAAGGCACAGGCAGGTGTAGCTGACTCGGCATTTGAAAACTTGCTGAAAATGTTGAAGAATATGTTTCCAAAGAATAACGAGTTGCCCGCCACTACGTACGAAGCAAAGAAGGTTGTCTGCCCTCTAGGTTTAGAGGTTCTCAAGATACATGCATGCATCAACGACTGCATCCTCTACCGCGGTGAATACGAGAATTTGAATGAATGCCCGGTATGCACTGCATTGCGTTATAAGATCAGAGGCGATGACCCTGGTGACGATGTTGAGGGCCAGAAACCCAGGAAGAGGGTTCCCGCCAAGGTGATGTGGTATGCTCCTATAATACCACGGTTGAAACGTCTGTTCAGGAACAAAGAGCATGCCAAGTTGTTGCGATGGCACAAAGAGGACCGTAAGTCGGACGGGGAGTTGAGACACCCCGCAGATGGAACGCAATGGAGAAAGATCGACAGAGAGTTCAAAGATTTTGCAGCTGACGCAAGGAACATAAGATTTGGTCTAAGTACGGATGGCATGAATCCTTTTGGCGAGCAGAGCTCCAGCCATAGCACCTGGCCCGTGACTCTATGCATCTACAACCTTCCTCCTTGGTTGTGCATGAAGCGGAAGTTCATTATGATGCCAGTGCTCATCCAAGGTCCGAAGCAACCCGGCAACGACATCGATGTGTACCTAAGGCCATTAGTTGATGAGCTTTTACAGCTGTGGGGCAGACCTGGTGTCCGTGTGTGGGATGAGCACAAAGAAGAGGAATTTGACCTACGAGCGTTGCTTTTCGTAACCATCAACGATTGGCCTGCTCTTAGTAACCTTTCGGGACTGTCAAATAAGGGATACAATGCATGCACGCACTTACATGAGAAGTGTACATTTGCCAAATTGTAAGAAGAACGTGTACCTTGGGCATCGTCGATTTCTTCCGAAAGGTCATCCAGAAGAAAGAAAGGCAAGCATTACAACGGCAAGATCACCGGCCGAAGCCTGCGGAAACACTGGTGTGAGGTATTTGATATGGTCAAGGGTTTGAAAGTCATCTTTGGAAAGGGTCCTGGCGGACAATCAGTTCCGAAGGGAGCTGACGGGCACGTAGCCATGTGGAAGAAGAAATCTATATTCTGGGAGCTAGAATATTGGAAAGTCCTAGAAGTCCGCTGCAATCGACGTGATGCACGTTACGAAGAATATTTGCGTGAACATCCTAAGCTTCTTGGGCGTGTATGGGAAGTCAAATGATACAAAGGAAGCACGGCAGGACCAGCAAAGTTTGAAAGACCCTGATGACCAGCATCCGGAACGGTTTCAAGGTCGTGCCAGCTACGACCAAA
This sequence comes from Lolium multiflorum, assembly GCA_030979885.1. Taxonomy (NCBI): domain Eukaryota; kingdom Viridiplantae; phylum Streptophyta; class Magnoliopsida; order Poales; family Poaceae; genus Lolium; species Lolium multiflorum. Next base: position 201,254,378 of record CM061747.1, read on the forward strand.
GAAGAGAAGGTCATCTTTTTTGAATGCCTGAGCAGTATGAAGGTCCCCGTGGATTCTCGTCCAATATAAAGGGAATAATAAACATGGCGGAGAAAAAGTTCCAAAACCTGAAGTCTCACGATGCCACGTGATTATGACGCAATTGCTTCCGATAGCTTTGAGGGGGCTCTGCCGGAAAATGTTCGAGTAGCCATTGTGAAGCTATGTGCATTCCTCAATGCAATCTCTCGGAAGGTAATCAATCCAGAAGTTCTACCACGGTTACAGAACGATGTGATCCAATGTCTTGTCAGTTTCGAGTTGGTGTTCCCGCCATCCTTCTTCAATATTATGACGCACCTCCTGGTTCACCTAGTCGATGAGATTTCCATTCTCGGTCCCGTATTTCTACACAATATGTTCCCCTTCGAGAGGTTCATGGGAGTATTAAAGAAATATGTTCGTAACCGTGCTAGGCCAGAAGGAAGCATCGCCAAGGGCTATGGAAATGAGGAGGTAATTGAGTTTTGTGTTGACTTTGTTCCTGACCTTAAGCCGATTGGTCTTTCTCAATCGCGGCACGAGGGGAGACTAAGTGGAAAAGGCACGATCGGAAGGAAATCAATGATATGTATGGACGGCCATTCTCTGATGAAGCACACCACACAGTTCTGACCAATTCCAGCTTGGTGGCTCCGTACTTTGAGAAACACAAGAATATTTTACGCTCGGACAACCCGGGGAAGCCTGAATCCTGGATTAGGAAGGCCCACATGGAGACTTTCGGCAGTTGGTTGAGAAAACATTTAATGAGTGACAATAAGGTTGTAGATCAGCTGTACATGTTGGCCAAGACACCATCTTCGACTATAACGACTTTCCAAGGGTACGAGATAAATGGGAATACATTTTACACGATCGCACAAGATAAAAAGAGCACCAACCAAAACAGTGGTGTCCGCTTTGATGCAGCAACCGAGAATGGGCAAAAGGTCACATATTATGGTTACATAGAGGAGATATGGGAACTTGACTATGGACCCTCCTTTAGGGTCCCTTTGTTCCGGTGCAAATGGTTCAAGCTAACAGGAGGTGGGGTAAAGGTGGACCAGCAATACGGAATGACAATGGTGGATTTCAACAATCTTGGTTACCTTGACGAACCATTCGTCCTAGCGAAAGATGTCGCTCAGGTTTTCTATGTGAAGGACATGAGTAGCAAACCGAGGAAACGGAAAGATAAGAAAACGATCAGTACATCATGCGATGATCCAAAGCGCCACATTGTTCTTTCGGGAAAAGAAACATCGTGGGAGTGGAGGACAAGACAGACATGTCGAAGATTATAATATGTTTGCTGAAATTCCGCCCTTCAAAGTGAACACCGACCCAAGCATTAAGTTAAATGATGAGGATGCTCCATGGATACGGCACAATCGTAAGCAAGCAGGGACACAAGGGAAGAAATGATGTGTAATAATTTATTGTACCAAACTTTGTTGAATGAATCATGTGAATTATATTACCCGTGATGTGTTTGGTGTCCATTTTCGAATGATTCAATTGACTCGAGATAGCACTGATGATACATGAAATTTGGAGTGATTCGGTCATACTCCTGCATACATGAAATTTGGAGTGACTAAGTCATACTCCTGCATACATGAAATTTGGAGTGACTAAGTCATACTCCTGCATACAGGAAATTTGGAGTGACTAAGTCATACTCCTGCATACATGAAATTTGGAGTGATTTAGTCATACTCCTGCCTAGGCGTATAATATGCATACTCGTAGTCTTCATAGCCGCCGCCGTTGTACCGGTAGTCGTCGCCTTCTAAGTTGCGCGTCGTCGTCGCTGTTATCGTCGTCGTCGGGCGGCGCTCGTGGCTCGAAGCGGGTAGCGCAGCGGGGATATCGCCGCCGTGATGTAGTCCATGACGCTCTGCAGAGTCGCCGTACCACCATAGCCGACGGCCGGCCTCGTGGAAGTTTCCGGGAGGCAGACCGTCCTCCTCATAAGCGAGCGCCTCTCACGCCGATTGATGAAGAAGGCGTCCCAAGTATGCTGGTTATCGGGATGCCGGCGGGGATTCATCCTGCTCCGGCGTGAGGTCGAGGTAGTAGTGGTTCGTGATGGCCGCCGCGCGCAGTACCTGAGGATGGGAGGGACCGACCGCCGGCGCTTAGGCTCCCGGAGGGGACGCGGTAGCCGGTGGGCAAGGGTAGTTCGAGGCGCAAAGCTCCTCCACCTGCTGGTAGGTTAGAGTGGGTGCGTTGGAAGCCATGAGAGAGTGATGAGAGATTGTAGAGATGTGATAATGCTGCCCAAGCCGGGCAACATATATGTAGTGAGAAATGGCGGGAGAAATGGGAGCGGGAGGAGGCGGGAAGAAAGTGGCGGGAAAAAAGAGGCGGAAGAAAGAGGCGGGAAGAAAGAGGCGGAAGAAATTGGCGGGAAGAAGAGGAGGGAAGACGGTGAAGAAATGAATTAGTTTTATTTTTACGAATTTTTGATATATTATTTGTATTTTTAAGATTTTTAAATGAATTAGTTTTATTTTCTAATTTTTTTGATATATTATTTGTATTTTTCACATTTAGAAATGAATTAGTTTTATTTTTCTGAATTTTTTGATATATTATTTGTATTTTTAAGATTTTTAAATGAATTAGTTTTATTTTTCTAAATTTTTTGATATATTATTTGTATTTTTCACATTTAGAAATGAATTAGTTTTATTTTTCTAAATTTGTTGATATATTATTTTGTATTTTTCACATTTAGAAATGAATTAGTTTTGTTTTTCTAAATTTGTTGATATATTATTTATATTTTTCAGATTTTGAAATGAATTAGTTTTATTTTTCTTAATTTTTTGATTTATTATTTGTATTTTTAACATATTGAAATGAATTAGTTTTATTTTTCTGATTTTTTTGATATATTATTTTTATTTTTAAGATTTAGAAATGAATTAGTTTTATTTTCCTGAATTTTTTCATACATTATTTCTATTTTTAACATTTAGAAATGAATTAGTTTTAATTTTCTGAATTTTTTGATACAATATTTGTATTTTTAAGTTTTTGAATTGAATTAGTTTTATTTTTCTGAATTTATTGATATATTATATGTAATTTGAAAAAGAAAACTAATTTGAAAAAGAAAACTATTTTGAAAAAGAAAACTAATTTGAAAAAATACCTTTAGTCGCGGTTGGCCTGGCCAACCGCGACTAAAGGCCATTTTCCGCGGGAACCGCAAAAGGGGCGAAAAAAAGCCTTTAGTCGCGGTTGGGGTCACCAACCGCGACTAATTTAATCGCGGTTAGTGACCAGCCGCGACTCAAGGCCCCACCTAAACGAGCGGGCGCGCGGCGCCTCTTCTCCTCTTCCTCTCGCCCACTCCGTCTCGCCGTCGAGCGCCGCCGTCGCCCCGCGTCGCCGCGCGCCGCCGCCTTCGCCGCGCCGTGGCTTCGTCACGCCGCCGTGCGTCGCCGCCGCCGCGTGCGCCCGCGCCTCGCGCCCGGCGCTGCTGCTCGCCGCGGCGCCATGCGGCGCCGCCGTCCCGCCGTGGCGCGCGCGCCGCGCATCACTCGGTTGCGCCGGCGCGCCGCTCGCACCGTCGCCGCGCGCGCGCCCCTCGCCGTCGCCGCGCCACTCCCTCGCCGGCCGCCGCCGGCCACGCGGCGGCGCTGAGAGGAAGATCGAGAGATGAGGGAGAGACGAAGCGCGCAGGGGCCGTGGCCGGCCGGCGCCCCATTTTTTGTTTTTTTTTTGTTTTTATTAATTAATTAACTCACAAATTTGTAAATTAAAATTGTAAACTATAATTGTAAAATTTGTTTAATTAAAATTGTAAAATTGTAAAATTTGTTTAATTAAAATTGTAAAATTGCAACACCAATTGTTGGGGGGCACTTGTGCAAAAACGACAACCACAAAATACTTTTGCATAAAACATCACTTTTCCCGTAATTGTTGCACAGACCACAAATACCGTGGCTACCGTCTTTACATCGAATTAGTCTTTTAGCCCACCTTAATTACCTACCTGGCATTCACTGTAGCATGAGTCTCTCTCACTTTTTCCAAAAATTCATTCGGGTAGTGACGGCGATGGCCTGATTTCTATCCCCGCGGCCACGAGCACGCCGTCCCTCGAAGTCTGGTGGACCTCTAAGCTATGTTCAATAGCTCGGCTCGCCTTGCTGAACTTCCCACACGAAGGAGAAGGAATCGACTCGAGGTGCTCGAGGTCGTCGTCCGCGTCGCCTTCTCCAGCCTGGTAGGTGGCCGCCACCGCCTCCATCCACTGCTCCAGCACCGCCCTCTCGGTCACCGCCACACCGGTCTCTCGGTCACGCGGTCACTGCGTCCCCCTTTCGCCACCGCCACCGGTCTCTCGGTCACGCGGTCACTGCGTCCCTTTCGCCACCACCACCGTTCTCTCGGTCACGCGATCACTGCGTCCCCCTCTCGCCTCCTCGTCGCCTCTCTCTTTATATGTAGAAGAGATATGATAATGCGGCATATACACAATTAATTTGTTTTGACTACATGTTTTCAGGACTGACATATGGCGGACGATAGAGCTGACCCGATTGGACAACTATGATCCGGTCGCTGAAGACCATATCTTCGGCATCATAAAAGGCGATGTTATATATGTGCCGACCGGAGAAGAAGAAGATGATACCTCTTCTTATCTGAACCTTGAGGGTGAAGATGAAGGGCGCTGTCAGCAAGATGGTGCGGAAGAAACGTCGATAAACGACGATCTTCGGTTGGAAGTAGCAACCACCTCCGCCGAGGTATATATATATACATATTGAGCGTCTGGTGATACAACTAACTGATTTGAATAAATGTGTGTGTACTAACGCGCGACTCTCTTTCTTATTTTAGCCCTCGGCCGGATCGTCGAAAAAATCGAGTACGTCGTCGTCAAGCGTGGCGCAACCAAGACGATGAAAGCAGGAGAAACATGCACCATCGATGTTGTCGACGAAGCAACCGGCAGGCCGCTGGAGCCCAGCAAGAACGCCACCAAGTTTGTCGGCCAATGCGGAGCCGTTGTTAGAGACAACGTCTCGATCACCCGCCAGGAGTGGAATGAGCCAAAGAAGGCACGTGTTGGTTTCACTTTTGTCGAGAGAGAGAAAAAAGATTGCTTCAACAAGCTTATGGAACATTTCGTTCTACCTCCGGAATACCGCAAATACGATGAGGAGGGTAACAAGATTGCGGAAAACAAGAAGAGGCGCAAGCTAGTCAAACAGTTCGCTCTTTCTAGGATGGCCAACGCATTCCGGAAATACAAGCAAAATCTAGCCCATGACTTTGTCAACCAGGGCAAGACTCGGATTTCAAAGGACAATATGAGAAACTGCAACATGATTGGCCAGAATTTGTGAAGCAAAAGAAATCGGAGCAGTTCCTTGAACTATCGAAAAAAATAAGGAAAATGCGGCCAAGAAGGAGTACAATCATAAAATGGGGCCGGGAGGGTATCGCTTTTGGCAGCCTAAGTGGGAGAAGATGGAGAACGAGCTGAGGGCGAGGAATCCGTCCAGGTACGGAGGGATGGGACCCAAGGGCCAAAAGCTGGTGGTACGGGCATGGGGGATCGCTGAACCCGGAGACAGGGAGTGTGTTTACCAGGGCAAAATAATTACACCCACCCAAAACCTTATTGAGGCAATGAGGGATGCTCAAGAGGGGAGGATCAGGTTCAACAGAGAGAACGACGCCGACAAAAGCCCTCGGGAATCCTGAACACGGAGGACGTGTACGAGGCATGCCGGGGACATTTCGTGGAAACTAGGGTTCCCCAGAAAGATGACCCGTACGGTTACCGTAAGAGAAAGATGGATCGGGATGCGGATGTTGTGGCGAAGTTGGTAACGGAAATGGATGTGATGAAGAAAACCGTGAGTGTACTAGTCGCCGAAAGAGATGCAGCTCGGGCGCAGCATGAAGATCATCCAATGGATCTCGGAAGCCGAGCGGAGAAGAAGCGTGGCTTCCACGGAGGCCTCACCGGTGGTGCACCGACGATCGAGAATTACTGCAGGAGCCTCGGTGGTGGTCGGATTCTTGCCCGGAGCCTCCTCGCTACCCCGTGGACGATATAAAGGAGATGAAAGCATGTCATCTGTATTATCCTATCGGGAACATGTCCATGAAGGTAGCCATCGGCGGTGCTTTACCACCTGGAGCACTCCACCACAACAACCCCATTCAAGATGGCTATGCTCGTGTGACGGTGGAGGAGATAGTCCAAGGGTTTGAGGACCTGGACATTGACATTGCTACACCGAAGGGGTGAAAAGACTTGGAGATGTCAAGCGCCAGTTCATTCTATGGCAGAAGAAATTTATCAAGTTTCCAGACGAGGCGCCAACAAGTCCACCCCCGTACGGTGGTGGTGGTGGCGGTGGCGGTGACGGTGGCGGTGGCGGTGGCGGTGACGGTGGCGGTGGCGGTGATGGTGGCGGTGGTGCTTCACCTAATACACCTCATTCACGTCGGCCGACGCCGCCCCCCTCCCGTCCGCGGGTGATCGACACCCGCCCCCAATCCACCTCCGAAGCGACGTCCTGGGTTATTAACCCGGACCCTTACGTACCTAAGAAAACAAAGGTACCGGAGGTATCTCAAGCCTCTCCCCGGAGGTCTTGGGAAAGTAGTGCCGAGGAAGTCGAGGCGGGCTGCTGATTTAGAGAAATGGCAGGCGAGCGTCAAGAAGAAAATAGAGGGCGAGCCCAAGCCAGTATATTCGACAAGGAAACGGTGGGCTAAGTCATTTTTGAACACACCGTCCCAAGCCGCGAAGAATCTGCTGACGACTATTTACGTGAACTTCGTAGGCAAGCACTCGCGTTCAAGAACAGGAAAGAGTTGGCGGAGAAGAAAGCCTTGGAGGACGAGGCCGAGAAAAAATTAGAAAGGGGGAAAGAAGTTGCCCAGCTCGGGGAACAAAGTAAACAATCGATCGCCCCGCTCATAGTGCAAGCCGCCGGTCCGGATGCCCCCGATATCAGCTGCGGCAGCACATGGATTGACTGTAGAAAGTGCCAGAAAACAAGCGGCCGACTTAGGTATCACTCTTCGTGCAGTGTTAGGCCTTGATGAGGCGCCAATGAAGGACGTAGTATTTACATATGTGAAGAATGGCCCTCTCATCGAGCCTGCGCAGGAAGAGGATCTACCTCGACAAATGAAAGGTCTGCTAAATTGGTACAAGGGTTACATAAAACATGAAAACGCCAAAGACTATATCTATGCGGAAGTTAAATATGTGCATCACTTCAAACGTTACTGGGTACAAATTCCTCGAGTGAATTGTTCCACTGTTCAATCTGCGCGAGCACGACAAATCTATCATCAGTTGCTACGTTCGTAAGTGATTTATTAATTTCTACCCCATCTCGTTCATTGCTGCACTATATATATATATATATTGTCCTAACTATCTTGTTGTGTACGCTATATATTATGCAGAATGAAGAAGCGGGAAATGCGAATAAGGAACATCCATGATGTTGGGTTCATTGACCCACACATCGTTAATTCATATGTGTTAGAACACCACCCCGCCGACGTGGAGGAAGACCTGTGGCGGTTTATTAGAAAACAGCAAGAGAAAAGTGATATTCTATTTCCTTACCATTTTGGGTGAGTGTTCTGTCTTGAGCACATTCTCTTTTGTTTACTCCATGCATGGTATGTGGCTAATCGATGAGTTATGCATGACTGTGCATGTATCGTGTCCGCAGGTTCCACTGGATTATTATGGTAATTAAAGTTCAGACCTCCTCAGTTCTCGTCCACGACTCTCTGAATATGGATCCGGCGCTTTGGGGCGACATGAGAAAAATGATGCAAAAGTAATTATTTTCATTCATTTGCGCTCTATATCGATCGGCCTATTTCGTTCATCATTTCCTAATATCAAGTAACTAATTAATAACTCTCTTGTTTATTTAATTTTCTTTGCCTCGTAGGGTTTGGAGACGGTTCGTAGATACCAAGGTCGGTGAATTCAAAAAAGAGCTACATTTTAAAATGGCAGGTGACGACTGGGGATACTCAGCCACCGGGGACCAATCTATGTGGATACTATGTTTGTGAGAGGATCCGGAGATACTGCAATGAGCGGGACCGTGTGAGAACAACATCCTGAGGAATAACCTCCGGAAGACGCTTAGTCCAGAAGCTCGCTTCCGACCACTTCAAGAGGAACTAGCTGGATGGTTGGCGAGGGAAGTCATCGATCCTAGAGGAGAACACTATTACGATGACGTAGATCTTTATGTGCACCGGAATTTGTAACTAACTTGTTCAAAATTGTATATGGTCATCCGATATTGAATATATATTGTATATTCCTCTTGAATTCTTTTTGGTTCTAATTTCAAATTTATTTGAAATTGTACATTCATATGCATGTATGTATACAGTACCGTAGAATATGTGAAACTCCTTCAAAATTAAAACCCAAAAGAAATAAAATAATACAAATTAAAAAGAAACCAGATTTAGGGGAGGGGGCTAAACCCTAAACCTGCGGAGGCCTTTAGTCGCGGTTGGCCGGAAGAACCGCGACTAAAGGTCCTCCGGCGCTCGCCTGCGGCCCACGTGTATGGGCCTTTAGTCGCGGTTCGTAAGGAACCGCGACTAAAGGGGGGGACCTTTAGTCGCGCTACTTTGGTCGCGGTTGGGCCACCGCGACTAATGGCAGTTGCCAACCGCGACCAAAGCCCCTTTTTCCACCAGTGATTGTTGTAAATACGTTAGAAACTTGGCTAAATGAGGTATAGTAAAATGCACATATTCAGATGGGGACATGTGCTTCAGATTATATGGAATTGAAGAAACGATATGGTTTTAAACAAAGGTGGACCTGATTGTTTTTAAAGCATATTTGTATGGCTAGCCGCTCTATGTGTAACTACAATTATTTTTTAGATGCATCTTCATCCCCTATAGACGACATCTCAATATTTCAACGTCAAAATGATCATCAAGTGGTACGCTCGTGTCGCACATTTTGCATATATTCATGTGTGATGCGATATAAATTTTGATTTTTAGCTACCATAGCATGTACATTGCCCTACATCTCTTACTTAGGCCAATTTTGAAACTAGGTCTATAATGGTGTACCTATACCGCATCTTATGTTTTTTGGGTACTAAGGTGATAACACAAAAATGTTAGTTTATAGATTGGCAAATCAATTTGTTTCCAATTATAAAAGCTTGGCCATTGAGTCATTTTAATGAACTCGCATTTTTTTGATAGAACATTGCAGGAAACCCGTATTGTCGCCAAGCCTAATTATGTTCCATTTGAGAAATACCTCCTTCTCCGTGCTCCTTTGACTCATATGATAGGAAAAACATAGGAATATGAAAAGCATAGGATTGAGATGTCATGCCCATTTGAATCCAATGGAAATATGAAGTGTGTCTGATTCTAGCAAAGGAATCTTTCCGTGAGATATGACATAATGTTTTTTTTTACCCATAAGATTTACACTACAAGATTCATATAGGATTAGTTCATATATGATGTGTTCCTATGAATCAAACTACTTGTATAGGAAAATTTCCCATAGAATTTAAATCCTACACATTTCCTAAACAAATCATATGAATCAAAGAAGTCCTTAGTCTCTTCTGTAGACAGTTGTGCTACATTAGAATCATAATCTCCTCTTATGGTGATTTTTTTGGTCGGTGCCCTAAACAATGTCGTATAATATTGCGTCCAACCACGGCCTCCATATTTGTGCCTTTGATGTCCAGTCTAAAAAAAACCTATACCGACATGGCCACCATAATCAAAACCAACTACATCATACCCAACATTGTCAATGTTGTTCCCTCCAATCTAGCAAAGCACTAGGTCGAACCTCTTGGTTGCCATGGAAATGGCATTCGCCACTAGCACCAACACTAGCACCTCATGTCCCTCCACGTGGGTTAAGCATACCAATGGCGACAAAGAGATGTCGATTTTCTTAGCTAGTAGACCCATATACGCTAGGTGTGTGAAGGATCAACCGACTCTACCTCCACAAGCGAACCTAGGGTTTGCCTCCAAGTCCCTCAATGTTTGGTTTGGGTGCTTGTTTAGCCAAAGCCAATAACTCTAGTTTCTGAATTTGAAAATATGTGTATGTTCTTAGGCGCTTACCGAAGTGATCACCGTTGGAAATGAAGACAGCGGTGTAGGCTTTGCCCTAACCACGGAAAGTCATGCCCACGACGGTCACCTCGTTGTCCCGATCCACCTCATCGTCCTGCAAGAGGAGAATGAGAAATTGAACTCACGTGTGAATGAAGCTCCATTTTTGCTCTCTCCTGCTCTATTCTTCTCCCCACCCTATTCTTCACACACAACGAAATCTTCGACAAGTCACAACCATGATCCAGTTCTTGAATCTCGTAGAACACCCCCCTCGAAGGCGGCCAAGTTGCCAACAAGTACACTACATATCATCGAGCCTGCTCCGTGGTCCTCCTCGTCGTTGAGTTCCCCGATCGGCGTCGGGAGGAGCCAGCATCGGCATCTTGCTTGTCCCAACGGCTTCTCCGGGAGGAGCGGTCAGAGCCGGATCGAGTCGGTGTCAAAGTAGCCAATGCCTAACATGCAGCAATGTTATTATGTGACTGCGTGTACTGGCGTTTTCAGCATTAGGTGGGGGCAGAAGGTCAACCAACGATATTAGTGATTTCAAGAAGTTGACTTTGGCTCTCCTACGATTATCTATAATAACTCCTCTAAAAAAATTCGATGTACTCCACAGCTAGAACTGCAGATATTCGGTGGCGACGGGAAGTTGACTAAGCAGAACATTAGACGTGATGTACGGAAGATGGTTATATAAAGGAGTTGTGGTATGTCGAAGCAGACCAAAAAATGGAAATGGTGGGTGTAGGACGAACTTGACCCCAAAAAATAAGTAGGGATGGGACTCGATGAGTTGAGGTGCAGCCCACCCACACCGCAGGTGGCCCTGCACCCTTGGACCTCATGGACCCAACGTGACGACCACATGGCCGCGCGGGTCGCTCCATCCGGCAGTCCAGTTGCGCGCAACGCACCCACCTTTCCACCGATCACGACGCCCCAGCTCCAACTCCACCGGTTCGGCCACAGCCGCACCACCACCACCACCGGCGGTTGATCGAGTTGGCACACCGCCCTCGTGCCTACCACCCAAACGCACCCTCGTCCAGCCGATCCATCCATCCAGACCAGCCTACTCCAGTGGTGTGAGAACGTACGTACTGTACGAGTATAATATTGGGCGTCGGGTACCGTGCACTTCACCCCATCGGAAAAGCGACAGGATCATCGTAACAGGGCCCCATGCAGGCGAGGCGGGCCGACGGAACCCGAGGAGGGCCGCTTTCTCTTGGAAACACGCCTTTTTCTCCGGCGACCCCATGGATGTGCTCGGCGACCGATGATGCGCGCCCCCGAAATTTAAAAACAACCAAAGCCGCTCCAAACAGACACAGTGCACACGCCAGAGCCCAGAACTTTGACCGGTATGTTGCGCCAGCCGAGGAGGGCGACGGCACGACGCATGCCACCTGCGTCGTCTGAGAGGCCATCAATGGCGGAGAGCTCTATCTCTAGCATGGGGATGATTAGGGCAGCGAGCGAGCGGCCGGCCGGAGCCACCCGTTCGAGCGAGCAAGGCCAACAGATTACGGGAGGAGGCTTTCACAGCCGTCGGTATCAGGGCGGAGATGCAGATCCCGTCATGACCCACCGCCGGCCGCCCAGATTATCAGCCGCAACAGACAAACCCTTCTTCTCACATGTACTACTACCGCCGCTAGTACGCCAAAATCACGAAGCATAGAAGGGGAGATCAGAGTTGATTAAGACATGACACAGCATCATTAGGTGAGAAAAATCTCCCACCTTGGATTTCTTTAATTTCCGAAGAACAAAGCACAGTACAATACTGCAACGCGCATACCGAATACTACTGCAATATAATACCGAGCCCAACTTTGCGGCTGAGCAACGAATGAACCACCACTCCTCGCTCACATGACATCCTAGTGAGAAGGCAAGGAAAACAAAAGTTACCGCCCACCGCTAGATAGGAGTGCAGCAAGAACGAATAACAAATCATTTCTTTTCTTGTCACAAGCAACGAGCACCCTTACTCATGGAGCCCACGGAAGGCTTCACCTGCAAGCAAAAGGCTGCAAAAGCAGTGAGCTTAGCGAGAAACGTTAGCTGGATGTGCGCTGGTACTTCCTCGCAAAGCAAGCAGGTTGGATGCAAGGAGCAAAGAAAAAGGGTCTCTTTATTTCTGCTTCTGCAAGATTAGCCCAGTTCCACTCAACATTTATCTTCTTTCTTACTACAAACCGATTCAACATCTCTCTCAACTCCAAAAGTACCACTTATTATTTCTACGAACCAAACTGGCAGGACATGGATTTCTTCCTTCTTCATCCGTGCCCCACCGCTTCACCCAAAAAACAATGTATCACCAATCCAAAATGAGAACTCGCCTAAAACCTGACGCTACACTACTGCTTAATCCTACTTATATTGCTAGTACTACGACCTAACACAACGTACCGGTACCGATTTTTATTGTTGATATGATATTATTAAACTACTAGACCAAGAGCAGATGCAGAGACGTTGCCGCTTCAACGGTGGCTCCCTCCCTCCCACTGCTCCGGCCGGCGACTGGGTTCACGAGCTGTGGCAGAGCGCCTGGGAGGGTTGCGGCGGCGACGGCGAGGAAGACTGCGCTGCTCGAAGCTTCTGGCTTGCGATCATGGCGTTGCTCCGACTAATCAAAGCATCTGTAAACGGCAGAGCTCGCTATCAGAAATGAGAACGTTTTGAAAGTTCAGGTAGTTTCAGTTCAATCATAATAACTTCAGATGCTTACCATGGTCAAGCACGAAGCCGCCGGGGTAGCGCGGCTGGGCGCCGAGGTCGTCGAGGTTGAGATTCAGGGCCTGCACGACACGGGCGGGGACAAGAACCGTCGAGCAGCCTGCAGTGACGCGAGAAACACCAAACCAGGAGGAATATTTAGTCACCAACGAACTCGGCCGGAATCAACAAACAAAACGGCCAAAAACTAGGAAGTAGTAAGAATTAGTAGGGACGCACTTGTCTTCTTCTTGGGCTCCGCGGGCGCGCCGGCCGGCCGCGGGAGGAAGACGCCGGTGCCGTTGCGCTCGCGCTTGGCGCCCGGCGGGGTGAGGAACACGGCGCGCATGCCGGCGGCGTGTGGGGGAGGTGGCGGCGCGCGCTGCAGCTGCGTCTTCAGGAGCGGTGGGAACGCTGCCGGGCTCAGGTCGATTGGTGCTGCGCCGCCGCCGCCGCCGCTTGGCCGTTTGGCTGCGGCGTTGCGGCGCACGCCCCAGGCGGCGGCCGCGAAGAGCTGCCGCTCCCGCTGCTGCTTCAGGAGCTGCTGCTGTTTCAGGAGATGGAACTGCAGAAAAAGCGACTCAAAACGTAAGTATTCAGGAACGAAATAGTTCTTCAGCCAGGAGCTCCGCAACCAGAAACAATGAATACGCACCCTGGCCGCCTGTATCTGGCGCTGCGTGATGAAGTGGGCGAACGGGTGGTAGTACGCGCCGCCGGCTGGTGCTGCCACGGGAGGAGGCGGTGAAGTGTTGCGCGGCGGCGGCGCGAAGCCGCCGTGGCCGTGGAAGCCGTACGGGTTACTCGGCACAGGGACGGTGCTGTTCACGCGCATGCGCGCCACCTCGCCGGCAGCCTCGTACAGGAGGTCCCACGGGTCGGTCGGCTTCTGCTCCAGCGGCGAGGACGGCGGGGAGTTGCCCTGCGACGCGCCGCCGTTGGGGCTCTCCTGGCCGGACTTGGGCAGGCCATACAGCGTGGATTTCGGGGACCCGGAACCAGCCTCCTCCTGCGAAGCACGAAGAAACACAGTCAGAAACTCGCCCGCGCGCTGACGGAGAAGTAACGAACTAAACCAACAAAAGGGACCAAGAAACGAACCTTGGGAGGCGGGACGGCGAGGCCACCGTCGCCGAGGAGGCCGGCGAGGCGGCGGGAGAGGCCGGCGATGGAGTCCTCCTCGTCGCTCTCGCTGCGCGCGGCGACGGCCGCCTTCTCCTCCTCGGAGAAGAAGTCGTCGTCGAGGAACTCGTCGGGCAGCAGGAACTCCTCGCCGCCGTCAGACCACTCCATCGTCATTTCCTCCACTTCCGATGATCCTCCGCCCTTCTTGATGACTCTCGGCCGGCAAAGGAGCAATGAAAGCGCCCAGCGTACAAGGAGGAGGGCAGTGCTTATCGGAGGGAAGAGGATGCGCGAGGTGGGAGTCGTGGGACGGAGGAGAGGAGGGGAATGTCGATGGGCTATCAATCGAGGGTCCAAATGCTGCTCGACCACGCTCCGCTGGGTTTATAAAAGAGAGGCCAGCGATGAGATTTGGGGGGAACGAATTCTTTTCCCTCGTTTGGGAGTTTTGTTTTCCCACAAATCCTGCATTTGTGAGTGGACTGACCTGTGACGGTGAGCAGCTGAGCTGTTTGCGTGTGAACCGTAGTTCCGAAACTGTTAAACTATCACCCAGTATTTCCTTCCATTTTTGCTGGAACCAAGTGTGTGCTCCGACCCGTATTTCACCCTGTATTTTAATCACTAACCTATCCGTCCGTGTACTTCTACCTTATTTCTAACTCTAGTTATTCAAATTTGATCAGCTTTATAGACATCTGTTAGTATATAAAATATTTACAATACCAAATACTTATCGGGGCGTGATTGTTGCTCGCATAGGTTTTTTTCTTCCCGTGCGACTTAGCCCACCAGTTATCGTAAGCCCGGATACTTGCCCTTTGCCAACTTCTACACTATGATTTGTTGCTAACAATTTCAGTCGGGCCTCGACGGAGAAACGAAAGCCCGTTCGATTAGTAGGGTGTTTTAGAGTCTCAAGAAACTAAACATGATGTTAGGTTATATGCATAAAATGGAGGCGGGTTGGATCTCAGCCCTAGTCGATTGGAGGGGCTCCGTTCCCCTGATTTTAGGGTTTTTTCGTTTGGTGGGACGGCGCTCAGTGGTGATGGTGATATCTTCTCCTATGTAGTCTCCCTTCTTCATCTTGACGACGACATCGAGAAGCTTGTGGGAGTCGTGTGGTTCTCGAGTACTTGTTCTCGATATGGTGATCTCTGAATCGCCAAGGAGGTCTGTCAACAGTTATTCCTTCTTCTTTGTCTCCTGAATGAACGTGGTATCCTTGACCTGTCCGACGATTTCCCGTCCGTGGCCAACAAAGGCATGCCAACGTAGGGAAGGAGCGTTAGCCGTGGGGTTGATGGCGTGTATTTCACACGTTCGTTGGGCAACCCCAAGAGGAAGGTATGATGCGCACAGCAGCAAGTTTTCCCTCAGAAAGAAACCAAGGTTTATCGAACGGGAGGAGCCAAGAAGCACGTTGAAGGTTGATGGCGGCGGGATGTAGTGCGGCGCAACACCGGAGATTCGGCGCCAACGTGGAACTGCACAACACAACCAAAGTACTTTGCCCCAACGAAACAATGAGGTTGTCAATCTCACCTTGTGTAACAAAGGATTAACCGTATTGTGTGGAATATGATTGTTTGCAGAGAAAATAGTAAAAACAAGTATTGCAGCAGATTTGTATTTCAAGATTAAAAGAATGGACGGGGTCCACAGTTCACTAGAGGTGTCTCTCCCATAAGATAAAAGCATGTTGGGTGAACAAATTACGGTCGGGCAATTGACAAATAGAGAGGGCATAACAATGCACATACATGACATGATAAGTATAGTGAGATTTAATTGGGCATTACGACAAAGTACATAGACCGCCATCCAACCGCATCTATGCCTAAAAAGTCCACCTTCGGTTATCATCCGAACCCCTTCCGGTATTAAGTTGCAAAGCAAGACAATTGCATTAAGTATGGTGCGTAATGTAATCAACAACTACATCCCGGATATAGCGCCAATGTTTTATCCCAAGTGGCAACAGCACAACACAACCTTAGAACTTTCTGTCACTGTCCCAGGTGTCAATGCAGGCATGAACCCACTATCGAGCATAAATACTCCCTCTTGGAGTTAAAAGCAAAAACTTGGCCAGAGCCTCTACTAGTAACGGAGAGCATGCAAGATCATAAACAACACATATGTAATAACTTAATAATTAACATGACATGGTATTCTCTATCCATCGGATCCCGACAAACACAACATAGAGTATTACGGATAGATGATCTTGATCATGTTAGGCAGCTCACAAGATCCAACAATGAAGCACAATGAGGAGAAGACAACCATCTAGCTACTGCTATGGACCCATAGTCCGGGTGAACTACTCACTCATCACTCCGGGCGACCATGGCGGTGTAGAGTCCTCGGAGATGAATCCCCTCTCCGGCAGGTGCCGGGGGATCTCCGAATCCCCGAGATGGGATCGGCGGCGGCGTCTGGTTTGGTATCGTGGTTTCGCCTCGGGGTTTCGCGACGGAGGCTTTAAGTAGGCGGAAGGGGCGAGTCGGGGGCCGACGAGGGCCCACACCATAGGGCGGCGCGGGCCCCCTTGGCCGCGCCGCCATGTGGTGTCGCCACCTCGTGGCCCCACTTCGTATGTTCTTCGGTCTTCTGGAAGCTCCGTGGAAAAATAGGCCCCTGGGTCTTCGTTTCGTCCAATTCGAGAATATTTCGTTACTAGGATTTACGAAACCAAACAAGAAAACAGGAACTGCACTTCGCATCTTGTTAATAGGTTAGTTCCAAAATGCACGAATATGACATAAAGTGTGCATAAAACATGTAGGTATCATCAATAATATGGCATAGAACATAAGAAATTATCGATACGTCGGAGACGTATCAAGCATCCCCTTAGTTCTGCTCGTCCCGAGCAGTAAAACGATAACAAAGATAATTTCTGAAGTGATATGCCATCATAACCTTGATCATACTATTTGTAAACATATGTAGTGAATGCAGCGATCAAAACAATGGTAATGACATGAGTAACAAGTGAATCATAAAGCAAAGACTTTTCATGAATAGTACTTCAAGACAAGTATTAATAAGTCTTGCATAAGAGTTAACTCATAAAGCAACAAATCAAAGTAAAGGTATTGAAGCAACACAAAGGAAGATTAAGTTTCAGCGGTTGCTTTCAACTTGTAACATGTATATCTCATGGATAATAGTCAACATAGAGTAATATAACAAGTACAATATGCAAGTATGTAGGAATCAATGCAGTTCACACAAGTGTTTGCTTCTTGAGGTGGAGAGAGATAGGTGAACTGACTCAACATAAAAGTAAAAAGAATGGTCCTTCAAAGAGGAAAGCATCGATTGCTATATTTGTGCTAGAGCTTTTATTTTGAAAACATGAAACAATTTTGTCAACGGTAGTAATAAAGCATATGAGTTATGTACATTATATCTTACAAGTTGCAAGTCTCATGCATAGTATACTAATAGTGCCCGCACCTTGTCCTAATTAGCTTGGACTACCGGATCTTTGCAATGCACATGTTTTAACCAAGTGTCACAATGGGGTACCTCCATGCCGCCTGTACAAAGGTCTAAGGAGAAAGCTCGCATTTTGGATTTCTCGCTTTTGATTATTCTCAACTTAGACATCCATACCGGGACAACATGGACAACAGATAATGGACTCCTCTTTAATGCATAAGCATGTGGCAACAATTATTATTCTCATATGAGATTGAGGATATATGTCCAAAACTGAAACTTCCACCATGAATCATGGCTTTAGTTAGCGGCCCAATGTTCTTCTCTAACAATATGCATGCTCCAACCATAAAGGTGGTAGATCTCTCTTACTTCAGACAAGACGGACATGCATAGCAACTCACATGATATCCAACAAAGAATAGTTGATGGCGTCCCCAGAAGCATGGTTATCGCACAACAAGCAACTTAATAAGAGATAAAGTGCATAAGTACATATTCAATACCACAATAGTTTTTAAGCTATTTGTCCCATGAGCTATATATTGCAAAGGTGAATGATGGAATTTTAAAGGTAGCACTCAAGCAATTTACTTTGGAATGGCGGATAAATACCATGTAGTAGGTAGGTATGGTGGACACAAATGGCATAGTGGTTGGCTCAAGGATTTTGGATGCATGAGAAGTATTCCCTCTCGATACAAGGTTTAGGCTAGCAAGGTTATTTGAAACAAACACAAGGATGAACGGTGCAGCAAAACTCACATAAAAGACATATTGTAAACATTATAAGACTCCATACCGTCTTCCTTGTTGTTCAAAACTCAATACTAGATGTTATCTAGACTCTAGAGAAACCAGATATGCAAACCAAATTAGCAAGCTCTAAGTATTTCTTCATTAATGGGTGCAAAGTATATGATGCAAGAGCTTAAACATGAGCACAACAATTGCCAAGTATCAAATTATCCAAAACATTTTAGAGTTACTACATGTAGCATTTTCCAATTCCAACCATATAACAATTTAACGAAGAAGAAACTTCGCCATGAATACTATGAGTAGAGCCTAAGGACATATTTGTCCATATGCTACAGCGGAGCGTGTCTCTCTCCCATAAAGTGAATGCTAGGATCCATTTTATTCAAACAAAACAAAAAAACAAAAACAAACCGACGCTCCAAGCAAAGTGCATAAGATGTGACGGAATAAAAATATAGTTTCAGGGGAGGAACCTGATAATGTTGACGATGAAGAAGGGGATGCCTTGGGCATCCCCAAGCTTAGACGCTTGAGTCTTCTTAGAATATGCGGGGTGAACCACCGGGGCATCCCCAAGCTTAGAGCTTTCACTCTCCTTGATCATATTGCATCATACTCCTCTCTTGATCCTTGAAAACTTCCTCCACACAAAACTCGAAACAACTCATTAGAGGGTTAGTGCATAATAAAAATTCACATGTTCAGAGGTGACACAATCATTCTTAACACTTCTGGACATTGCATAAAGCTACTGGACATTAGTGGATCAAAGAAATTCATCCAACATAGCAAAAGAGGCAATGCGAAATAAAAGACAGAATCTATCAAAACAGAACAGTCCGTAAAGATGGATTTTATTAGGCCACCAGACTTGCTCAAACGAAAATGCTCAAATTGAATGAAAGTTGCGTACATATCTGAGGATCATGCACGTAAATTGGTTTAATTTTCCGAACTACCTACAGGGAGGTAGACCCAGATTCGTGACAGAAAGAAATCGGAAAAGTAATCCAAATCTAGTACTTACTTTACTATCAAAGACTTTACTTGGCACAACAAAACTCAAAACTAAGATAAGGAGAGGTTGCTACAGTAGTAAACAACTTCCAAGACACAAATATAAAACAAAAATACTGGAGTAAAATCATGGGTTGTCTCCCATAAGCGCTTTTCTTTAACGCCTTTCAGCTAGGTGCAGAAAGTGTATCTCAAGTAACATCAAGAGACGAAGCATCAACATCATAATTTGTTCTAATAATAGAATCATAAGGTAACTTCATTCTCTTTCTAGGGAAGTGTTCCATACCTTTCTTGAGAGGAAATTGATATTTAATATTACCTTCCTTCATATCAATAGTAGCACCAACGGTTCGAAGAAAAGGTCTTCCCAGTATAATGGGGCAAGATGCATTGCATTCAATATCCAAGACAACAAAATCAACGGGGACAAGGTTATTGTTAACCATAATATGAACATTATCAACTCTCCCCAAAGGTTTCTTTTTAGCATTATCAGCGAGATTAACATCCAAATAACAATTTTTCAATGGTGGCAAGTCAAGCATATCATAGACTTTCTTAGGCATAACAGAAATACTTGCACCAAGATAAGCATTACAATCAAAATCTTTGACTCTCATTTTAATGATGGGCTCCCAACCATCTTCTAGCTTTCTAGGAATAGAAGTTTTTATGAGAGCATTTGTAATATGTTTTGTGAAAGCCAAGTTTACAGCGCTAGCATTGGGACTCTTAGCAAGTTTTTGCAAGAACTTTATGACTTCAGAGATGTGGCAATCATCAAAATCTAAATCATTACAATCTAAAGCAATGTGATTATCATCCCCAAGGTTGGAAAAAATTTCAGCAGTATTATCACAAGCAGTTTTAGCTTTCAGGTAATTTTGCGTGCTTTGCACTAGGAGTAGAAGCATTGCCAACACCAATTATTTTACCATTGATAGTAGGAGGTGCAGCAACATATGAATCATTAGCATTGCTAGTGGTGGTAATAGTCCAAACTTTAGCTACATTTTCCTCTTTAGCTAGTTTTTCATTTTCTTCTCTATCCCACCTAGCACGCAGTTCAGCCATTAATCTTATATTCTCATTAATTCTAACTTGGATGGCATTTGCTGTAGCAACAATTTTATTTTCAATATCCCTATTAGGCATAACTTTCGATTTCAAAAGATCAACATCAGAGGCAAGACTATCAACTCTAGAAACAAGAATATCAATTTTATTGAGCTTTTCCTCAACAGATTTGTTAAAAGCAGTTTGTGTACTAATAAATTCTTTAAGCATGGCTTCAAGTCCAGGGGGTGTATTCCTATTATTGTTGTAAGAATTCCCATAAGAATTAGCATAACCATTACCATTATTATAAGGATATGGCCTATAGTTATTACTAGAATTGTTCCGATAAGCATTGTTGTTGAAATTATTATTTTTAATGAAGTTTACATCAACATGTTCTTCTTGGGCAACCAATGAAGCTAATGGAACATTATTAGGATCAACATTAGTCCTATCATTCGCAAGCATAGACATAATAGCATCAACTTTATCATTCAAGGAAGAGGATTCTTCAACAGAATTTACCTTCTTACCTTGTGGAGCTCTTTCCGTGTGCCATTCAGAGTAATTAACCATCATATTATCAAGGAGCTTTGTTGCTTCACCAAGAGTTATGGTCATAAAGGTACCTCCAGCAGCTGAATCCAATAAATTTCGCGAAGAAAAATTTAGTCCTGCATAAAAGGTTTGGATGATCATCCAAGTAGTCAGTCCATGGGTTGGGCAATTTTTAACCAGAGATTTCATTCTCTCCCAAGCTTGAGCAACATGTTCATTATCTAATTGTTTAAAATTCATTATGCTACTCCTCAAAGATATAATTTTAGCAGGGGGATAATATCTACCAATAAAAGCATCCTTGCATTTAGTCCATGAATCAATACTATTCTTAGGCAGAGATAGCAACCAATCTTTAGCTCTTCCTCTTAATGAGAAAGGGAACAATTTTAATTTTATAATGTCACCATCTACATCTTTATATTTTTGCATTTCACATAGTTCAACAAAATTATTGAGATGGGCAGCAGCATCATCAGAACTAACACCAGAAAATTGCTCTCGCATAACAAGATTAAGTAAAGCAGGTTTAATTTCAAAGAATTCTGCTGTAGTAGCAGGTGGAGCAATAGGTGTGCATAGGAAATCATTATTATTTGTGCTAGTGAAATCACACAACTTAGTATTTTCAGGGTTGGCCATTTTAGCAGTAGTAAATAAGACAAACTAGATAAAGTAAATGCAAGTAAACTAATTTTTTTTGTGTTTTTGATATAGCAAACAAGACAGTAAATAAAGTAAAGCTAGCAACTAATTTTTTTGTGTTTTGATATAATGCAGCAAACAAAGTAGTAAATAAAATAAAGCAAGACAAAAACAAAGTAAAGAGATTGAGAAGTGGAGACTCCTTGCAGCGTGTCTTGATCTCCCGGCAACGGCGCCAGAAAATATGCTTGATGGCGTGTATTTCACACGTTCGTTGGGCAACCCCAAGAGGAAGGTATGATGCGCACGCAGCAAGTTTTCCCTCGAAAGAAACCAAGGTTTATCGAACCAGGAGCCAAGAAGCACGTTGAAGGTTGATGGCGGCGGGATGTAGTGCGGCGCAACACCAGAGATTCGGCGCCAACGTGGAACCCCACAACACAACCAAAGTACTTTGCCCCAACGAAACAGTGAGGTTGTCAATCTCACCGCTGTAACAAAGGATTAACCGTATTGTGTGGAATATGATTGTTTGCAGAGAAAATAGTAAAAACAAGTATTGCAGCAGATTTGTATTTCAGTATTAAAAGAATGGACCGGGTCCACAGTTCACTAGAGGTGTCTCTCCCATAAGATAAAAGCATGTTGGGTGAACAAATTACAGTCGGGCAATTGACAAATAGAGAGGGCATAACAATGCACATACATGACATGATAAGTATAGTGAGATTTAATTGGGCATTACGACAAAGTACATAGACCGCCATCCAATGCATCTATGCCTAAAAAGTCCACCTTCGGGTTATCATCCGAACCCCTTCCAGTATTAAGTTGCAAAGCAACAGACAATTGCATTAAGTATGGTGCGTAATGTAATCAACAACTACATCCTCGGATATAGCGCCAGTGTTTTATCCCTAGTGGCAACAGCACAACACAACCTTAGAACTTTGTCACTGTCCGGTGTCAATGCATGAACCCACTATCGAGCATAAATACTCCCTCTTGGAGTTAAAAGCAAAAACTTGGCCAGAGCCTCTACTAGTAACGGAGAGCATGCAAGATCATAAACAACACATATGTAATAACTTAATAATTAACATGACATGGTATTCTCTATCCATCGGATCCCGACAAACACAACATAGAGTATTACAGATAGATGATCTTGATCATGTTAGGCAGCTCACAAGATCCAACAATGAAGCACAATGAGGAGAAGGCAACCATCTAGCTGCTATGGACCCATAGTCCAGGGGTGAACTACTCACTCATCACTCCGGAGGCGACCATGGCGGTGTAGAGTCCTCCGGAGATGAATCCCTCTCCGGCGGGTGCCGGAGGAGATCTCCAGAATCCCGAGATGGGATCGGCGGCGGCGGCGTCTCGGAAGGTTTTCCGTATCGTGGTTTTTCGCCTCGGGGTTTCGCGACGGAGGCTTTAAGTAGGCGGAAGGGCGAGTCGGGGCCGACGAGGGCCCACACCATAGGGCGGCGCGGGTCCCCCTTGGCCGCCGCCATGTGGTGTCGCCACCTCGTGGCCCCACTTCGTATGTTCTTCGGTCTTTGGAAGCTCCGTGGAAAAATAGGCCCTGGGTCTTCGTTTCGTCCAATTCCGAGAATATTTCGTTACTAGGATTTGAAACCAAACAAAGAAAACAGGCACTTCGGCATCTTGTTAATAGGTTAGTTCCAGAAAATGCACGAATATGACATAAAGTGTGCATAAAACATGTAGGTATCATCAATAATATGGCATAGAACATAAAAAATTATCGATACGTCGGAGACGTATCAGGGGTCGTCGACATGGTTTGCACAGTCATCTCAAGAACTCTGTTGTAACGTTCACTTTAAGGTGGTTTGTATTGTTCTATATTTTTAATGCCATTATTCTATTAAAAATATCATTTGCAATCTAGTTAGAACTGAAAAAACTCAGTGAAAATCCAACTAACAACTCACGATGCAATCAAACAGTTTAAAAATTGACTTAGAACTAAATTAGTTGTAGTAAATTAGTGCATGATAATAGCATATTGATCAGATGGTGTATGTGTAAAAAAACACAGATATATACACTATTTGGGAGAAAAAACAGCTAGTTCAGATTGTGTAAGTGTAAGAAAAAATGATCGCAATTATACACGAGGAAAGGGCTGAAAGTGCATGGAGCCCCCATGTGTGGTTTTGATAATTAATGACAATTCCTATGGACTAATGTTTGCATTGAGTTATATTTGTAGGAGTTGTCCATCGACAATGCTTGAACCATATGTTAGCTTCAAAGTTGCAATAAGAAGAAATTGATGAAGAATATTAGGTGTCAAGTATGTCTTGAAGATGAAGATGAAGTGATCCCTCAAGTTTAACTTCAAGACGTCAACATGACGAAGATTGAAGAAATGAAGTGCAAGTTCAAGATAAGCCATCTCGAAGAGATCATTTGCTTGAAGCTTGACATCCATATGGTGATCATGGATATAAGATGATGCGCCGAAGAAGAAGCTCTCCCATGGTGGATTATGAGGGAGCAATCCACAAGACTTCGTCAAGCAAGCACAATCAAGAAAAGCATTCCATCTTCTTGTGGTCAAGATCGTCATCATTGAGCTCAAGAGGAACGCGCAAGGTTAAGGTTTGCTTTTTATAGGGTTTCTTTCTTACTGGTCTCATGGTATAGTTGGAAACCAGTTTATAGTTTAGTTGTCGTACTATCAAGAGGGCTCTCGAGTGAGTAACTGATACGTCTCCAACGTATCGATAATTTCTTGTGTTCCATGCCACATTATTGATGTTATCTACATGTTATATGCACACTTTATGTCATATTCGTGCATTTTGGAACTAACCTATTAACAAGATGCCGAAGTGCCGTTTCTGCTGTTTTTGGTTTCGAAATCCTAGTAACGAAATATTCTCGGAATCGGACGAAATCAACGCCAAAGTTCCTATTTTCATCGGAAGCATCCGAACACCGGGAAGGACCGGAGGGGGGGGCCACAGGCCACCAAACCCCAGGCGCGCGGCCGAGGGGCGCGCCGCCCTATGGTGTGGCCCCCTGTCGCCCTCTGCGCCGCCTCTTCGCCTATATAAAGCCCCTGGATCGAAAACCCGATACCAATTGACGAAACCCACGAAAACCGCGCCGCCATCGCGAAGCCAAGATCGGGGACGGGATCTCTCTCGCACGCTCGGAGCGGGGAAGTGCCCGGAAGGCTTCTCCATCGACACCGCTGCCATCTCCCCGCCATCTTCATCCCGCTGCTCCCATGAGGAGGAGTAGTTCTCCATCGAGGCTCGGGGCTGTACCGGTAGCTATGTGGTTCATCTCTCTCCTATGTAGTTCAATACAATAATCTCATGAGCTGCCTTACATGATTGAGATTCATATGATGATGCTTGTAATCTAGATGTCATTATGCTAGTCAAGTGAGTTTTACTTATGTGATCTCCGGAGACTCCTCGTCCCACGTGTGTAAAGGTGACAGTGTGTGCACCGTGTGGGTCTCTTAGGCTAGATTTCACAGAATACTTACTCATTGAATGGTATAGTGAGGTGCTTATTTATATCTCTTTAAGATTGCAGCATGTTGTATCACTACTATCTATGTGCTACTCTAGTGATTTGTTATTAAAGTAGTTTATTCCTCCTGCATGTGTGCAAAGGTGACAGTGCGTGCACCGTGTTAGTACTTGGTTTATGCTATGATCATGATCTCTTGTAGATTATGGAGTTAACTATTGCTATGATATATTGATGTGATCTATTCCTCCTACATATGCATGAAGGTGACAGTGTGCATGCTATGCTAGTACTTGGTTTAGTAGCGTTGATCTATCTTACACTAAAGGTTACTTAAACATGAGCATTATTGTGGAGCTTGTTAACTCCGGCATTGAGGGTTCGTGTAATCCTACGCAATGTGTTCATCATCCAACAAAAGTGTAGAGTATGCATTTATATTCTGTTATGTGATCGATGTTGAGAGTGTCCACTAGTGAAAGTGTAATCCCTAGGCCTTGTTCCTAAATCTTTGAGTTACTACGCTTGTTTACTATTGCGTTACTCATTGAGTTACTCTTGCTTGTTTCTTGTTTTCTTTGCGTTACTCGCCGCAATACCACCACCATCAACTACACGCCAAGCACTTTTCTGGCACCGTTGCTACTGCTCATACTTATTCATACCACTGTATTTCACTATCTCTTCGCCGAACTAGTGCACCTATTAGGTGTGTTGGGGACACAAGAGACTTCTTGCTTTGTGGTTGCGGGGTTGCATGAGAGGGATATCTTTGACCTCTTCCTCCTGAGTTCGATAAACCTTGGGTATCCACTTAAGGGAAACTTTGCTGCTGTTCTACAAACCTCTGCTCTTGGAGGCCCAACAACGTATACAGGAAAGGAGGGGAACGTAGACATCAAGCACTTTTGGCGCCGTTGTTGCAGGGGAAAGGTAAAAATGCTCTCATACTACGGTCCCAGGTAAAGTATTTTTCTGTTACCGTCGTGTGTGTGCTCGAAGCTATTTCCTTTAGATCCTGCAATTGCATCTTGTTGTTTCTTGTTTACACTAGTTTGGCATAATGTACAAGAGTGAGCTTCTTATTCTATTTCCTGATTTAAAACATGGATTGTTTGATGCGAAAATTAAAAAACCTATGAAATCTTCTTTGCATGCTGGTAGTAATATTAGTATGAACGCTTTGAACACCATTGTTGATAATGATATAGAAAGTTCTAAGCTTGGGGAAGCTGGTTTTCATGATATTTTTAGTCCCCCAAGCATTGAGGAGAAAATTTTCTTTGATGATACTTTGCCTCCTATTTATGATGATTATAATGATAGTGGTCTTTTGGTGCCACCTACTATGGAGAGTGAATTTGATTATGATTACAATATGCCTCCTATATTTGATGATGAGAATAATAATGATAGCTACTTTGTTGAATTTGCTCCCACTACAACTAATAAAATTGACTATGCCTATGTGGAGAGTAATTATTTTATGCATGAGACTCATGATAAGAATGCTTTATGTGATAGTTATATTGTTGAGTTTGCTCATGTTGCTACTGAAAGTTATTATGAGAGAGGAAAATATGGTTGTAGAAATTTTCATGTTACTAAAATGCCTCTCTATGTGCTGAAATTTTTGAAGCTACACTTGTTTTATCTTCCTATGCTTGTTACTTTGCTCTTCATGAACTTGTTTATTTACAAGATTCCTCTGCATAGGAAGCATGTTAGACTTAAATATAGAAAGTTCTAAGCTTGGGGAAGCTGGTTTTCATGATCTTTTTAGTCCCCCAAGCATTGAGGAGAAAATTTTCTTTGATGATACTTTGCCTCCTATTTATGATGATTATAATGATAGTGGTCTTTTGGTGCCACCTACTATGGAGAGTGAATTTGATTATGATTACAATATGCCTCCTATATTTGATGATGAGAATAATAATGATAGCTACTTTGTTGAATTTGCTCCCACTACAACTAATAAAATTGATTATGCTTATGTTGGGAGTAGTAATAATTTTGTGCATGAGACTCATGATAAGAATGCTTTATGTGATAGTTATATTGTTGAGTTTGCTCATGATGCTACTGAAAGTTATTATGAGAGAGGAAAATATGGTTGTAGAAGTTTTCATGTTACTAAAACACCTCTCTATGTGCTGAAATTTTTGAAGCTATACTTGTTTTATCTTCCTATGCTTGTTACTTTGCTCCTCATGAACTTGTTTATTTACAAGATTCCTATGCATAGGAAGCATGTTAGACTTAAATGTGTTTTGAATTTGCCTCTTGGTGCTCTCTTTTGCTTCAAATACTATTTCTTGCGAGTGCATCATTAAAACTGCTGAGCCCATCTTAATGGCTATAAAGAAAAGAACTTCTTGGGAGATAACCCATGTGTTATTTTGCTACAGTACTTTGTTTTATATTTGTGTCTTGGAAGTTGTTTACTACTGTAGCAACCTCTCCTTATCTTAGTTTTGTGTTTTGTTGTGCCAAGTTAAGCCGTTGATAGAAAAGTAAGTACTAGATTTGGATTACTGCGCAGTTCCAGATTTCTTTGCTGTCACGAATCTGAGCCCACTGCCCTGCAGGAAGCTCAGAAAATTATGCCAATTTACGAGCATGATCCAAAGATATGTACGCAACTTTCATTCAATTTGAGCATTTTCATTTGAGCAAG
Source organism: Lolium multiflorum (assembly GCA_030979885.1). NCBI lineage: Eukaryota > Viridiplantae > Streptophyta > Magnoliopsida > Poales > Poaceae > Lolium > Lolium multiflorum. Next base: position 201,282,123 of record CM061747.1, read on the forward strand.
TCTGGTGCCATTTTAAAATTCGTCAATACGAACTGTTCTGTTTTGACAGATTCTGCCTTTTATTTCGCATTGCCTCTTTCGCTATGTTGGATGAATTTCTTTGATCCACTAATGTCCAGTAGCATTATGCAATGTCCAGAAGTTTTAAGAATGATTGTGTCACCTCTGAATATGTCAATTTATATTGTGCACTAACCCTCTAATGAGTTGTTTCGAGTTTGGTGTGGAGGAAGTTTTCAAGGGTCAAGAGAGGAGGATGATATACTATGATCAAGGAGAGTGAAAGCTCTAAGCTTGGGGATGCACCGGTGGTTCACCCCTGCATATATCAAGAAGACTCAAGCGTCTAAGCTTGGGGATGCCCAAGGCATCCCCTTCTTCATCGACAACATTATCAGGTTCCTCCCCTGAAACTATATTTTTATTCCATCACATCTTATGTGCTTTTACTTGGAGCGTCTGTTTGTTTGTTTCTATTTTTGTTTGTGTTTGAATAAATTGGATTACATCATGCTTGTGTGGGAGAGAGACACGCTCCGCTGGTTCGTATGAACACATGTGTTCTTAGCTCATAATATTCATGGCGAAGTTTCCTCTTCGTTAAATTGTTATATGGTTGGAATTGGAAAATGATACATGTAGTAATTGCTATAATGTCTTGGGTAATGTGATACTTGGCAATTGTTGTGCTCATGTTTAAGCTCTTGCATCATATACTTTGCACCTATTAGTGAAGAAATACATAGAGCATGCTAAAATTTGGTTTGCATAATTGGTCTCTCTAAGGTCTAGATAATTTCTAGTAAGGTGTTTGAACAACAAGGAAGACAATGTATAGTTTTATAATGCTTGTAATATGTCTTTTATGTGAGTTTTGCTGTACTAGTTCATACTTGTGTTTGTTTCAAACAACCTTGCTAGCCTAAACCTTGTATCGAGAGGGAATACTTCTCATGCATCCAAATACTTGAGCCAACACTATGCCATTTGTGTCCACCATACCTACCTACTACATGGTATTTCTCCGCCATTCCAAAGTAAATTGCTTGAGTGCTACCTTTAAACAATTCAAAATTTATTACCTCTTATTTGTGTCAATGTTTTATAGCTCATGAGGAAGTATGTGGTGTTTATCTTTCAATCTTGTTGGGCAACTTTCACCAATGGACTAGTGGCTTCATCCGCTTATCCAATAATTTAAAAAAGAGCTGGCAATGGGATTCCCAGTCCCAAATTAACAAACTAAAAATAGACACTCCTCCATGGTATGTGATTGTTGGACGGCACCCGAAGGATTCGGTTAGCCATGGCTTGTGTAAGCAAAGGTTGGGAGGAGTGTCATCATAATAAAACTAAAATAAAAAGGTACTCCTTCATGGTATGAGATTGTTGGCGGCACCGAGGATTCGGTTAGCCATGGTTTGTGAAAGAAAGGTTGGAAGGAGTGCCATCCAAAAATAAAATAAAATGGGAGCCGCTCTTTGAAGGTTTGTCGGCAAGGGGGTTAGAGTACCCGCTACCATTCGTTGACAACAACATACACCTCTCAAAACTTTACTTTTATGCTCTCTTTATGTTTTCAAAATCAAAGCTCTAGCACAAAATATAGCAATCGATGCTTTCCTCTTTGAAGGACCATTCTTTTTACTTTTATGTTGAGTCAGTTCACCTATTTCTCTCCACCTCAAGAAGCAAACACTTGTGTGAACTGTGCATTGATTCTTACATATTTGCATATTGCATTTGTTATATTGCTTTGCATTGACAATTATCCATGAGATATACATGTTATAAGTTGAAAGCAACCGCTGAAACTTAATCTTCTTTTGTGTTGCTTCAATACCTTTACTTTGAATTATTGCTTTATGAATTAACTCTTATGCAAGACTTATTGATGCTTGTCTTGAAGTGCTATTCATGAAAAGTCTTTGCTTTATGATTCACTTGTTTACTCATGTCATACACATTGTTTTGATCGCTGCATTCTCTACATATGCTTTACAAATAGTATGATCAAGTTTATGATGGCATGTCACTCAGAAATTATCTTTGTTATCGTTTTACCTGCTCGGGACGAGAACTAAGGGGATGCGATACGTCTCCAACGTATCGATAATTTCTTGTGTTCCATGCCACATTATTGATGTTATCTACATGTTATATGCACACTTTATGTCATATTCGCGCATTTTCTGGAACTAACCTATTAACAAGATGCCGAAGTGCCAGTTCCTGTTTTTTTTGGTTTCAGAAATCCTAGTAACGAAATATTCTCGGAATCGGACGAAATCAACGCCAAAATTCCTATTTTCATCGGAAGCATCAGAACACCGGGAAGGACCGGAGGGGGCCACGGGGCCACCAAACCCTAGGCGCGGCCGGAGGGGGCGCGCCGCCTATGGTGTGGCCCCCCTCACCCTCTGCGCCGCCTCTTCGCCTATATAAAGCCCCTGGATCAAAACCCGATACCAATTGACGAAACCCACGAAACCGGAGCCATCGCGAAGCCAAGATGGGGGACAGGATCTCTGTTCGCACGCTGCCGGAGGGGGAAGTGCCCCGGAAGGCTTCTCCATCGACATTGCCATCTCCACCGCCATCTTCATCACCGCTTGCTCCCATGAGGAGGGAGTAGTTCTCCATCGAGGCTCGGGGCTGTACCGGTAGCTATGTGGTTCATCTCTCTCCTATGTAGTTCAATACAATAATCTCATGAGTGCCTTACATGATTGAGATTCATATGATGATGCTTGTAATCTAGATGTCATTATGCTAGTCAAGTGAGTTTTACTTATGTGATCTCCGGAGACTCCTCGTCCCACGTGTGTAAAGGTGACGTGTGTGCACCGTGTGGGTCTCTTAGGCTAGATTTCACAGAATACTTACTCATTGAATGGCATAGTGAGGTGCTTATTTATATCTCTTTAAGATTGCATGTTGTATCACTACTATCTATGTGCTACTCTAGTGATTTGTTATTAAAGTAGTTTATTCCTCCTGCATGTGTGCAAAGGTGACAGTGCGTGCACCGTGTTAGTACTTGGTTTATGCTATGATCATGATCTCTTGTAGATTATGGAGTTAACTATTGCTATGATATATTGATGTGATCTATTCCTCCTACATATGCATGAAGGTGACAGTGTGCATGCTATGCTAGTACTTGGTTTAGTAGCGTTGATCTATCTTACACTAAAGGTTACTTAAACATGAGCATTATTGTGGAGCTTGTTAACTCCGGCATTGAGGGTTCGTGTAATCCTACGCAATGTGTTCATCATCCAACAAAAGTGTAGAGTATGCATTTATCTTCTGTTATGTGATCGATGTTGAGAGTGTCCACTAGTGAAAGTGTAATCCCTAGGCCTTGTTCCTAAATACTGTGAGTTACTACGCTTGTTTACTCTTTGCGTTACTCTTGAGTTACTACTGCTTGTTTACTATTTTCTTGCGTTACTGCTGCAATACCACCACCATCAACTACACGCCAAGCACTTTTCACCGTTGCTGCTCATACTTATTCATACCACCGTATTTCACTATCTCTTCGCCGAACTAGTGCACCTATTAGGTGTGTTGGGGACACAAGAGACTTCTTGCTTTGTGGTTGCGGGGTTGCATGAGAGGGATATCTTTGACCTCTTCCTCCACGAGTTCGATAAACCTTGGGTATCCACTTAAGGGAAACTTGCTTGTTCTACAAACCTCTGCTCTTGGAGGCCCAACACTGTCTACAGGAAAGGAGGGGGAACGTAGACATCAGTAACTCGATCGTATCGTTCGGAGAGAGCTCAAACCTTTGCATCCTTGCATCATCTTTCTTGGTTGTTATTTGAATCTTATCCATGTGGTGATTTAGAGGTTCTGATTATTTCCATAGCAAGCTCTAGTTCATCGAAAACGAATTTCGCATGAATCACTTGTTCCGTTTTCGATATTGGAGTTTTTCTCGGTTTCTCGTATTGAGAGGTTTCACTCTAAAATACATAGAAAAATCTGCCCCACTTGTTCTGAAGTTTTTCACTCTGCGTGGGGTACCTCTTGTGATCCCCTTTACAAAAAAATTGGTTTCACCTAAATCCAAGTCTCCTAACTCAAGTTGTTGCATTTTCCATATTGGAGGTTTTACCGGTTTGTCTTTTATAGATAGGTAAAACCTTTATTCATTTGTTTATATCGTCCTTTGCTGGACTATGATGTTTCTATGCATATTGTTGTAGAGCTCTTTGTTGTGATTTCAACGAGCCCAAGATCATCGAAATCGGAGTCCGGAAGCAAAAGTTCTTAAGGTTTTCGTATCGAGTGTTTGGGTAAAAATAAAGAGGAAGGAACTGCCGCTGGGAGCACCCCGGCACTGCCGGAGGCTCCAGGCCGGCAATGCCGGCCTCTCGCAATTTTATTGCTGGCCTCTCGCAATTTTGGCCCCAACGGGCAGAAATCTGAGACCCTTTTTTAAGGCTTTCTTCCTCATCTCTCTCCCCACTTCTTCTTCCTCCTTTTGCTCTCCACCATTGTTGACCTTGAGACTTGCCATATCCCTCTACTCCTCCAATGCTTCTTGAATCGTTTTGAGGGAAAAGGAAGAGGAGATCTAGCTCTACATTTCTACCAGTCAAATCCATCTCTTTGTGAGTGGAATCCTCTAGATCTTGATCTTGACGTTCTTTGTGAATTTCCTTTGTTCTTCCTCTCTTCTTCCCCCACAAGGTTTTTTTTAGCTTTGGTGGAATTTGGGAGTGAAGGATTTTTCATTGCATGTGGTGCATCGGTTTGAGTTCTCCACGGTGATTCGTGGAGGTGAAAGCAAGAAGGTTGGTACTCTTGAGTTCTTGGAACCCTAGACGGATTCTAGGCCTTTGCGGTGATTTATTGGGAGCCTCCAATTAAGTTGTGGATGTGTGCCCCAACCTTTATGTAAGGCCCGGTTTCCGCCTCGAAGGAAATCCCTTAGTGGAGTCGTGACCTAGGCCTTTGTGGCAAGGGTCACCGGAGAATAAGGTGAGGCGCCTTCGTGCCGCTCGGTTAGTGGTGTGACTACCGCATCTTGGGGTGCGGTCTTTGTGGCGTTGGTGTGCATCGAGCAACCACACCTCAAGGTGAGGCCATTTGTGGTGTTCGGGAGCACTAAGCCACCGCACCTCTCCACCGGAGATTAGCACTCGCAAGAGTGTGAACTTCGGGATAAATCATCGTCTCCCGCGTGCCTCGGTTATCTCTATACCCGAGATCTTTACTTATGCACTTTACTTTGTGATAGCCATCGTGCTTGAAGTTATATATATCTTGCTATCACATAGTTGCTTGTATTGCTTGACATAAGTTGTTGGTGCACATAGGTGAACCATACTATATAGGCTTTGGGTTTGACAAAGTAAACACTAGTTTTATTCCACATTTGGTAAGCTCATCTCGTAAAAGTTTTAAACCACCTATTCACCCCCTCTAGGCGACATCCGTGTCCTTACAACGGCACGTCGCAGTCGTAGTTTTCCATTGCTCGTCGGTTCGCCACGGTCGTCTGTCGGGGTTCTGTTGGGCCGCCCGACACCGGGCATCGCGGATTGGCCATCCGGGATCCCCAGTGCTGCTGATTTTGGCCGGAATCGGTCAAGACGTCACCGACTCCACCTCGTGCCCACTAGCATGCTTCACGTCGACGACGTTGAGTGTCCTGCCGGCCTCCAGCCCCTCCGTCCCACCATCGACGCGTCCAGGCACCGCCGTCGCCGCGCAACTCTGGATCACACAGCCGGTGTTCGACGAGTTGTCAAAGGTAAATTGTTGATTTTTGTCTGTAATATTGTGTTGTTTTTATTAAATGTCAGAACCATTAGGTTTGTATATGTCTTCCAGTAAGAGTTCAAGATCCTTTGACAAGACGACGCCCGGCAAGGAGTTCGACATGGAAGTGGAAGAAGACATCGCAAGGTTCTTCCATTGCACGGGCGCAACAACAAGCGTCGATAGCATGGAGGTTCATCATATGCCGGCCGTACCAAGCAGCGGAGAGAGAGGATTGATGCCGACGCCCGGCTGATGTGCAAATACTGTGCCGACCCACCCATATGTGCTGAGCAGTGGTTCCGTTGCCGGTTTTGGATGGGGCCGAAGTTGTTCAAGTAGGTATGTTTGCGGATGAACTATGTGTGGTTGTGTTGAAGTATGCCTAATTGTCAGCTGATTTTGTGTGTAACTTGATGACGAACTATTCGTGTAACGATGACGAACAATTAGTGTTACGTAATGTTTGTTTAGCAGTAATTGAATTTTATTTGTGTTCTCAAATCATTTATATATGAGTTTCATCCACATGTTTGCAAATCTGAAATATACACCGTCTAAATATACATCATCTAGCAGAGCAGTTGGTGTTATATTTTATTTTACACGGTAGTTTTGAGAAGAAGAAAACGGTGGTGTGAAAACCTAAAAAAAAAAGTCAAAACAGATGGTGTAAAATACGGTTGGTGATGTATATTATGCACCATTTGATCAATGCTCGAAGCGGTACGTCCTGACGTAGTACGAGTTTCTACCGCGCGTGTACGAGTCAAGGGCATCGCACCTGCTTCACCCGATCGTTAACAGGGTGGTTGAACCGATTCCACCCGGACAAGACAACCAAATCCGAATAGCGGGAAAAGCAGGTTTTGTTCGTACCAACACCCAGCAGTTTTGGCGCGCAGAGGTCAGAGGAGCAGTAGCAGAACCTAAACCACCGGTTTTCATCAGCTCCAGAGTAAGAGAAACCTAAACCACTGATTCTACAGCAAAACATCTTATCCGCTGCTGAATCTCAAATTCTCAAGGGACGACGAAGCTGAACCGCCGCCGCCGCCGCCGCGTGGCAGCGCAAGATTCAGGCGAGGTTAGCAGGCCATTAAATTTGGGACGCGCGCGCTGGCGGGAAGAGTTAAGAAGCGGCGAGGGTTTCGCCTGCGGTCGGGCCGGTCACGGGAATTGCGTCATCCATCCTGGACGACGTTTTGGCGATTTGTATGGTTTTTACGGCGCCATTGAAGTTGGTTTTTTATGTGCGGGGCATTAAAGTTGGGTTGCGCTTTAAAGGCCGGGTGTGGTATGTATACGGAGCGAGTGGAAAAAGGGAAAGGGCGTGGGCCGATGGCGTGATGTCGGGTAGAGTACACAGCTCAAGTGGAGCTGTAGAGTGGGCAGGCGATGCGACCCAGCGTGTCGGCGGCGGCGGCGCCGGAATAAGCATGTCCCGGTGAAGTCGATGCCGTCGCGGCGGCGCGCCGGCGAGGCCCGTCCGTCCGGCGCTCGGCTCGGGTGAATTTTTTCATCTTCAAATAGTAGCATACGGAACAGGATGTTTGAAAAGTGTGGATAAGAGCTGAGGAGGCAAACAGCAACCTGGTACGAAGTACGGCACCGGCCCTTGTCTTGGCGTAGGCCTGACCCCACCCGTCATTCGCCTGGCGGGGCCACAGATCGTAAACACCACGGCCCCACTGGACCGGAATCCCTATGAATCTCCGCGAGACGGACGCCGGAGATCCCCAGCACCGCAAGACCTCCGATCCCTGCCAAGGTGAGTCCCACCACGTCGCTCTCGCGGGCCACGCACACCGACTCACCGTCTGAGTGGGGCCTGCCCAACCGCTGCTACCGACGCCGTGGGTCCTGCCCACAGGGGCGTACCTCGCGGATGCCAGCCGTCACCTATCATATCCAATTAAATTTCCCTCTGATTTTTTAACCTTTTTTTTATTGTTGAACGTACTGTACATCTTGTTTATCCCTCGCAAAACAAAATTTTCACGGAAAAGGGTCCTTTCTTATCAGCACGGATCGTCGGCCGGCGTGGTGGGTTTTCCGTCTCCTGCTAAAAAGAACGAGACGTTATCTTTTTTATAAAAATCTTTGTGTGAATCGGATTTACTGGAGCGAGTGGGAGGTGTAGGTTCAGGCGGTGGACGTGGGGACGTGCGTACAAACCTGAAGGCGACCGCTCTCTTTTCCACTGCTGAAGTTATCTCTGCGAAACAAATTGGCGGCAAAAAGAAAAACTACTACTCTTCGTATCTGTTAGGGTTAGGGCATCTCCAGCCAGCGGCCGCGGCGCAGTGCAGGAAATGCGTCTGGCCTGCTCCGTGGCGACGAAAGTGACCGGAGACGCAAACCGGCCCAAATATCGTCGGTTTGCGTCTCTGCGGATTTCGGCGGTCGCGCGAGTGTCCGCCGAAAATGACGTTGGACCGCGCGTCGGTGGGAGGCCGATATTATTCCCGCCATGGCCATTTCCCGCGCGAAATTGCAAACTAGGCGCGAGCGATCCGGCGATGGACGTCCTCGCCGCCGCGCTACCGCCATGGATGCGGAGCAAACCCTCGCGCCGCCGCCACCCACTCCCCCGTAGCCACGACCATAGCCACAATGGAGGCTCTCGGCGGAAGCAAGCGGGCCGCCACCGCGGCGGGAGAAAGCCGAAGGCGGCAAAGGTGCTCTGGGAGGAGAAAGTCGTGGGCGCGAGCGTCGCGGGCGCGCAAGAAGAAGATCAAGGCGCCTCGGCCCAGCGAGCCGGCGGATGCGATCAAGCGACATCGCGCTAGCCCTCCATCCGAGCTTAGCGGAGGGCTACATGCTCGTCAGAGAGGGGATCGCCGGCGTCGCTCCTACGGCCTCGTCGGTCAGCTCGGTAAGTTCCAGCGCGCCTGGAACTCCCGCTCCCTTGCGGGCCACGCGGCGTCACGGTTCGCCTCGGCTGCCGCGGTGATTTGGCCGGGCGGCGGTTCCCGACCTCAACCGAACGCCTAGAAGCGGTGACTCTGCCGGGCGCGACACAGAAGGCGCCAGTGCGGAGGAGGCGCATGCCGCATCTGTTCGAAGAAATGGCGCCGCCCCGACGATGGACGACCGTACGTGAGCTCTGTCAATGTGTGCGAGTGTCGTGTAGCATGCGTCTGATGTCCGGTCATTCGTAGGACTATTGGAAGGACCGCCATTATTCAGACATCCAGGAAATTATCTACGGCGGCGGCTTTGTTCGCGATGATCGGGCTGGGACAGGCGCGCATGATGACTGGCCACCAACGCAAGATGCGAAGGACATCGACACCGCACGGCTGTTCGCCACCCAGCAGACGCAGCCAACACCCGTGTCCGTCGACGACTTCGACGACGCGCCAACACAGCCTGACATTGCTCCGAAGAAGAAGGGCAAGAGCTTGAGGACACAAGGCTTCGTCGACGACAAGGATAAGTGTTTGTGTGAAGCGTGGAAGGCAACGACCCAAGATTGTATCAATGGCGCCCAACAAAAGGGCAAGGTCTATTGGGCCAAGGTCTTGCAGCAGTACAACGAGATCAGGATGCACCCGCCCTACCATATCACAGGCCCTCGGACGGAAGAGTCCCTCCGGAAAAGATGGAACTACATCAAAGAAGAGACAAGCAAGTTCTGCTCGGCGGTCGAACATGCTATTAACAACCCCGTAAGCGGCGCTGGCGTCATGACAGTGGTAAACACGATACAACCATCATCATTCTACACAATTTGCATCATTGTATGTACATCATTGGCGGCTATGATTGCAGGTATCCCGCGCCTTGGAGAAGTTCAGGGCGACGCATAAGAAGGGCTTCCATATGGTCCATTGTTGGGAGGTGCTCAAAGACAACAACAAGTGGATGATAAGCTCTGCGGCCTACCAAGAAGCTGTGAAGAAAGGGACAGCGGTCACCCTCGACGGCGAAGACGACGATCAAGGCCGTCCAGTCCTTCCACCTCGTCCACGAGGCCATAAGGCTACCAAGGCCGATCTTGTCCGGGAGGCGCAGGTCATTGCGTTCACGCAGAGCATGGAGAAGATAATGGCCGACAATCGTGCCGCCATGGCTGCTAGGGACGAGAAGAAGCGTCGGAAAAAGAGGCGCAGCTGCCATCTAGAGAACCTCGCGAAGGAGGTCCTCGATGTCAAAAGGCTGGACATCGAGGCCAAAAAGGCAGACGCCGAGGCGAAATTGCGTGCAGAAGACACAAGGATCATGCTTGCCGACTTGAGCGCCGTCGATGACGACACCAGGGCATGGTTCATCAAGAGGCGCGCCGAAATCCGCACGCGAGACGCCTGATCGCCGGCGCCATGCGCCCAGCACCTTGGCCTCCTTTTGGACTTTTTATTATTGCTGTTTCAGGCCTTGTTGTGCCCTTTTGGACTCCACTTTGCACCGTACCAGCTGCAAAGTGTGATGAACTTGTGTCAGCCCTCAATTTGTGGCTGCAATTTCGTGCAAAGTTAACGCTAGTTCATCTTTTTTGAAATCTAGCCAGCGCCGAAAATGCGTCGCCCCGCTGGAGCCGACTCCAGACGCAAACGGACGCACGACCATTTCCGCGTCCGCCAAACGACGCAAACGAACGCTCGCGGACTATTTGGACATCCGAAATCGCGTGGCGAAGTTAAACGTATCTGTAAACTACGAGTGATTTGCATAGTAGATACCCCTCGTATCGTATCGTATGTGTAGCGTGTCCCTACGCCTCTTCCTGTCGCCAATCGGCGCCGTATTTGCTTTGCATGGTCGGGCGGGAAAAGAATCTATGCTATACGTAGCGTGCAGCCATTACGTACGCGCGTCCGTGACGTATTTCCTCGACAGGACGTGACGTGCTATTATTTTGACCGAGGAGTACAGGTATGTTGCTGCACCGCGCGCGCTCGGTACTATCCCTACGTACATGTCACTGATCTGAACTCAACTACACACGCCGCCAACGTGTCGGCTGCGTGCGTCTCGTGACGTCGGCAGCCTGCGACATTAGCACTGTTCTTTCCGTGCATGAGGATGAAGCTAGCGAGATGGACGGACGGCATATGGTTCTGTCTTTGCGGCGAAAACTCGCCGTCCGCGCATTGGATGCTCTTCACCCTTCGCCGCGCAAGCGAGACCGGGACGTGGTATCTTTTCTTTTCGAGAAAAGAAGCTCCGTAGCCAAGCTAGCGTCCTTGTTCCGAGTAGGGCCATGTATTGTTGAGCACTTCGGCAGGGCCGAGCAGTTTAGGGAGGCAGGGTTTCGTAAAGCATGAACACTACTCCGAGTAGCGCACATCTCTCGCCCACCGTACCTTGCTTTGTTTCCGAGAGCCCGAGGCACGCAAAACTCCAACGTGGAGAGAAGAAGAACGGGAGCGAAAGGTGGGAACGGAACCGCAAACAAAGACGACCCGACCGAGGTATTTTCAAAGTTATTTTTGGAGTGGCGGGAAGGACCAAGGTTTCGGCGTTTGTCTCCATGCCGGCCTGCACGCTCCCGCTGCGCGCGGCAGCGGCAGCGCCACGGCCAGCTTCTGCTTCTCCGCGGACGGAGCCACCAGGCCTCTGCGATGCATCGCTTGCTGCCGGCTCGTGACCTAGGTTTTCTAGGGTTTACACTGCGTGCGAATGCTCTAGTCTGTAGCCGATCGAGTCGCATTAGATTAGTGGAGTCAAATGGACGCTGTTAAATAAGGAACCCTGCGGCGTCCTCGTGGGACAATCTGTCCCTCTGTACTTGGTTTAACTGCTCCTACATGGTACAGAGAGAGACAGACAAGGGCATGGGGCTACGGGTTTGAATATCATCAAACGAGAGACCTGTGAGCCGAGTGAAGTGTAGTGAGTGAGATGACAGCGCGGGATGGTTTTGGAGATATTTATGCGACTGCCAGGTAGATAAACCACGGGCGAGCATGCAGATGCAGACGACAGCAGTGCACACCTCGATCTCACTCGCTCGTCTTTCCTGCATGCGGTCGCAGGGCCAGCTGTACTTGGTCAAACCAAATTTTGGCGCCCTCGCGCCTCGCTTTCCCGCCATTTCTGGGAGCTTTTCCCGCGCGCGCGAATGATGGCGCGCCTGCTTGCTTGCGGGTGCTGGGGCAGAGGGACGCGCGCGATGGTCGCTCTCGGCCACAATCCACTTGCAGTCGCAGGCCAACATTGCATTACGCTCACAAACCAATGATCGATGCCTCAGCGACCGTATCTCTCTACCTGTACATTTCAAGTTTTCAACTGCGAGCGGTGCGGTTCACGTACGCCTTTGTATGGATTGCAGTCGCAGGAGTGTACACTGATGGGCTGAATTGTGCCTGATTGGGGGCAGAGGATAATTACCATCAGTACGCGAACAAGGCCCATGGTGAAAACCATCATCAGTACGTGAGCCGTGAGCGGCAGCACGGTGCGACGGATAAGAACAAGAGGGGGTAAAAAGTGCATGCCTCGGCTATATACAGTACTACCGAGCACGCGCCATGCAGTACGTTCAAAATAATAAAACTCCAACTGTTCAAATTAGCCTAACGGCATTGATTTTCTTTGATAGTACCACCACCGTGCCAGGGAAGTACTACTGTTGCTTATTAGTTGTGTCCTTGCACGAAGAAATTTATCGTTCCATGTATTTATGGATTATGATATGGAGAGTACGTACATATACAAGATGTTGTCAGTGGGACAAGTAGGATTATCTTCTACATCTCCATTCTACACTCTGCATTTTTTATTTTAAATAAATCTGGATTTAACTACTATCATAATTGTCCCACAAAAAATAAGAGTCCATCGTCTAGAGTAGATACATGAAATTGAGATCCCGCTTATCCGAATGAGATCAACATCTTAAACGAGCTTCGCTAAGGTGGTCTTTGGTTGACCACACAGGTGGGCTAGTGTACGAAATGGGTGTTTTTTGAAATGGAAATGGAAATGTTTTTGGTTATGTGTCATGTTGTTATCTCTTTTGATCACAATATTTAAATATAGTGATCTTACCACCGCATTGATACGCATCAACATATTGAACTTAAACAATACATAAAACAACACATAAACATTTATCGATATCCTACACATATAGACATATTAACAACACATACAAGCTTACTAGCTACCCGTGCCAAGCAGGTATACTGCTTGGCAGTGGAGGTGCCACCCTTGCAGATCGCCACCTTGGAACCACATGCCAAAAGCTTGAACTCAGCCATTTGGTTGTACTCTTAGTCGCACTTCAGGACGAGATACTTCCTGTTCTGATTGAGCACCACTTGGCCGCAGAAATGCGCCACATGCACACATTCTTCACACCACAGTCAGGCAGACACATGCATGCATGGCAGAGGGATCCTTCGCAAGTACCTCAGTGGCTTCTGGAAAGTCGGCGGGATAAAAAGAATGTGCATGTCATCTACATCTAATTGGATTTGAACCAGCAAGGCACCAACTGTTACGGATGTTACCACGACAAATACTACAAGGTGTAGCACTTCGTTGGTGTGAGGCAAGGAGGGAGAAACCATCCGCGGAACGAGATTGCACTAAGGCACGATTTTACCCAGGTCCAGCCCCTCTGGTGCTATACTTGTATTGATGCGGGTGTTCACAATTAATGGGGATGCTCGCTGAGTCGGTTGAGAGCGACTCCTAGCTAAGGTGTTACGAGATGGCCAGAGCGGAACCCTTCTAGGGTTTTTCCTGGGGGTTTATATGAGCACCCCTAGCTAGGGTACAAGGGTAAACACTAAGGTTGTTACTAGCGAAGAGGCCATATGGGCCCTAACCTATTCTCCAAGGCATCGTCTTGGGCCTCAGTCGCCGAAGAGCCTGCCCTAGTCGCCGCCGACTATCTCCTTGTTGAACCTTGCTTCTATGGCGAGTGAGCTTGGTGATGGGGCGCTGAAGGCATATCCCCATCACCAACGCTCTAGTAATGTGTCCAGATTTGCTTGATGGTTGTGAGGAGTGTGCAATTTCATTGCTGCTGCCTCTATCCAACCCTGCATCTTAGGTTTAGTGCCTAGCAGTTGGACAGGTGCATGACATGGAAGATGGTAAAAATGGGGGATGCCAGCCCCTACCCACTATGTCCCACTCCTCCTCAAGCAACTTGTTGTTAACTTAACATATATTGGTTATCATGCTAGCTATGTGGAAACAATGTAGCAACAATGTGCAACAATATTGTGGTAAGTGCATTGTACCAATGTGCTTACCTTGATGTTCATACAATGTGCAATAATGTAGGAACATTCTGCTAACCAGATTATGGTAGGAACATTGTAATCATGTATGCACACCACAATATGCATATAATGTAGTTGCCATGAAGCACAAACAGATTGGTAAGCATAATGTAGTACCGAAGTAGTAACAAGGAAGCACAAGCATATAGTCTTTTTCAGGTCAAGATGTAGTCCTTGGACGAAGAACATGGCGGGATGAAGATTTGGGGGATTTGTAGGCCCCACCACTGGGCCAGGGTGTGTTGCACCCTAGGTCACTTGGTCCCCCTCTTTGGTGTATCCTTGTGTTCTGACACACATCCTCTTTGTTTATAACAAATACTTCCGCATGATTTCTCTGGATTAATTGGAAATTAAACCTATATAAAGCTCTCAAAGTCTTGTTTTTTTGAACTACGACAACCCAAGACGTGACAGATTGCAGAGCCCTCTCTCTTGTGTTTTTTTTTTCAAGCAGGAAGCTAGAATGTATAATACATGCCATTCTGTTCTTTGCGGGAATACACATTAATATATGTGAAGAAATGTATGTACATCGTAGTTATTGTGAAAACAAAAGAAAAATTCCATGAGGTAAGACCTAAGGAAAAAAAATTTGAATTGTATGCAAAATAGAGCATAACAAAACTCTACGATTATCAATTTTACAAGACAAAGGAGCTCCATTGGAAAAAAATTGTGACAAATGCAATCCTCCAATGTTCCTTGTCTTTTTTCAAACAGAAACATTTAAAGCAAAGAGCTAGGCCCAAATACGTGAAAGTTACACGCTGCGCTAGGTTGGATATAATGCCTTCAACACCTAGAAATGCCAATTAAGCGGGGGCTAATCTCCTTAGAGCCCATCATTTCAGACAAATACGTAGAAACTGGGCATGGAATTGGACTTTCGGTCAATTCCGCCGTTTGGTTTACGCTCGGAATTGATGTGTGGAAACCGAACCAAATTCCATGCCTGGTTTGCCCGCGTGCAAACTGCCCTCCCATGATTCAGAGGTTGGACCCTCGGAATCCTGTGGAAACACGCCCCCCCACCACCCCTCGTACCTGTTCGCTGGAGCAAAACAAAGGAGGTCGAGGGAGCCACACCTTCCCCGACCCCCCCCCTCCCATGGCGGCTCCCCATATCCCTTCCCCGCCCGACCAAACCCTAAATCGTGGGCTGGAGGCGACAGGAGGATGAGCAGCGGTGGCGGGAGCGTCAACAGCGGCATCGGCGCCAGAGGCGGCGAGAGAGTGAGCAGCAGCGGCGCCGGTCCGGACTTGCCGGCGATGGGAGGATGAGTGGCAGAGGCACCGGTCCGGACTTGCCGGTGGTGGGAGGGTGAGAAGCGGCGGCGTCGGTCCAGATTTGATGGCGGCGGGAGGGTGAGAAGCAGCGGCGCCGGTCCGGACTTGCCGGTGGTAGGGAGGGTGAGCAGCCAATTCATTTTCATAGTTTGTTCATCCAAACAAGATTTGAAATTGGTTACACAATTTGATTCCAACAACAATTTCTGAACACATCCAAACAACAGAATCAAATTAGAAACCAATTCATTTTCATCTTAGATTTGAAATTTTAGTCCAATTCAGTTCCACACTCAAATTCTATGCATCCAAATAAACAGTGTAAAGGATATTTGAAACTTTCAATTTTATTGAAAAGTTACTTATACAATGATGCATACTACAAGGGTGCAAAACATCAATCAGAAGTTCTTTGTATCACAGGATACACATAAATGACAGAAATGTGGTGTGAGTATAGTAAACCCTGTTTATTTTGAAACTATACAATTTGTCAGATCTTGCCATTTTCTTGTATCCCAAAACACAAAGAATGTTATGTTGAGATTTTTCACGTTTTGGAGTATACAACATTAATTCAGTATATCCAGACCTTTCACAGGAAGTTGTTGGAAATTGTAAATATAGTTTTCAAAAATTTCAAAATAAAAGGCTCTATAGAGCTCGGCATCCGTTTGTGTGTGGGCTCTGAGACAACACCCTGCTGAATCTCAGAGAAGAAGTCAAGAAAACATAGGCATGTTTGTAGGACTCGCAGAGATATGGTCTGTCCGTGCAGACAAAATCTTGTCTTGCAATTCATGACGGTGCGTCACGCCCCGTCAACGCCCATATTCTGTAGCTGTAGCTGATGCGGCAACGATGGGTGACTAGTGCGTCGCAATTGAGCAGTACCCTGTCTAGATTTGCTTCGTGCGAATGTTATCTGGACCCTTCGTCTCGTGTGGCCCGTCGGTGCCCGCCCAGCATGGGGTTCGGATTTTGAGTTGACCCAATTGAGGCAAAACGGGCCACACGTATCGTAATGAGTTGGACGGCTGCCACTACGCAAGCACAAGCAAAGCTGTAGAGCTCATAATGCCACGGGCAGTGTGTGCTCATCGACTCACCGTTCGCTGTAGGTTTATTCTGTTCTCTTGTCATCTCCTACCCAAGCTGTATCCTCTGTCGGGCATTGAATGAACACCATCGGTTCAGCTTCCAACCGCATCATCATCTATTCAGTTTCACTGAATATCATTCACAAATACTGCGATAAAACATAGGCTTAAACATAAGTGGAGTGGATGTTTCTAGGTTTAAATTCTCACGGACATGAATTTAGAATCCTATAATAGGGGAGGGCAGACTAAGCAAAAAGCAAAATTCTTCCACAATTTAATAAATAAATAAAACAAGAGAACACCCCGCATGGCTCCCTAGGCTTAGCCAATGCGAAACCTAATGCCGCCACCATAGCCTCCTAACCTCCCCCGAACGCCACTACCAACGGCCTGAGTTGTGGTGGCGGTGGACTCGCTACCAAATGGTGGCACTACATTCTTTCGTCGGTGGAAGCTGCCTTGTGTGGGGCGACAATGGCCTAGGAAGGCAGATACAAGGCAACAACCACATAGCTCGCTAGTGAAGGCAGCGACTCGATGATCTTCTAGAGTCGGTAGTCTCTCGGTGGTCGGAGCCGGCGACATCTCATTCAACTCCTCCTCTGGATTGGGGTCCAAGATGTCATCATTCACCTTCTTCTTTGAGGTCATGCGTCCATGCTTCACCGTTGGATCTCTTCTGGTCCAGATCTCGATGGGTTGCTAGGTCGTGTCAGTGAGTTTTCTGTGGTGTGTGGTGGAAGCGATGCTTTGTCTCGCACCGGTTACGTGTTTATATAGTCAGCCGAGTAGGTCATATTTGGTAACACACGATTACAGGGATTAACTAAATCAGAGGGATTGACTAGATCGGAATATGTTTTATACTCCTAGCATATTCCGTTACATATATGGAAAGCTATAATCTAACATTCCCCTTAATTTAAACTCCTCTAAATTGCCTCCCTTTATAGTGCTTTCCCTATCTCTCCTCTCTTCCCTCCCGCAGTCACAACGGAATTATCATGGATGCAAGTGATGTTGCGAATGTTGTGGACTGGAGTTGTTGATGTGTTGCTGTAGACGTAGCCGTGATGTTGATGTAGAGGTAGCCGATGATGTAGCCGTGCTCGAGGTAGACATGGTTGATGTAGTACTCGTCGTAGTCGGTGTAGCCGCAATCGCAGGTTTTTTTTAGATAGAGCTGCAGTCGTGGAAGAGGCACCTTGCGGATGTCAGAGGGTGCATTCCGGGGGCGTCTTGCAGATGTCAGAGGACGCGGTCGTAGGTGACACCACCAGTTTAGCCAAGACTAGGGGAAACCACCGAGCCCACGCCAGTTTTGCTAGAACCGTATCAATGCAGTTGCTCTACGTTAGACGCAGTCGATGCCGTCATCGATGTCGTGTCGCCTTGCAGTAGTACCATCAGAGGGCGTGTGTCCGTCCTAGTGGACAATGTAGTGGTGGCGGTGTTGACGAGGTGATTTCGTTGATGAAGACCATGCTGATGTAGACCTTGGCGATGGCGTGTCGGGGACGTTCGGAGCAACACACATGTCGGCGATGATATGTCACTTGGAGGCGTCCCTTGTGGTGACAATGATATCGACGATGTGATGTGCTCGACGAAGATCTTGGCTCGTGGCCCGGGCCCGATGTAGTCATGCAACTTATGTCGTGTTTTAGCTCGTTGTACTTCATCTTGATGCAGCGCAGATGTTGAAGATGAAGGGATTTTATTTGTGGCTAAATGGATCTAATTAAATATGGGAAAAACTAATGAACCGACCGATCTTTGATCGAGACCGGGTGCCACGCCCCCGAGGAGAAGAGATTCATCTCCCTAGCGGCAGCGCGCGATGTGGAAGTGTGAGGAACCTAGGATCGGCGACGTGAGTCAAACCACTCTGATACCATGTGAGTTTTCTGTGGTGTGTGGTGGAAGCGATGCTTTATTTCGCACCGGTTACGTGTTTATATAGTCACCTGAGTAGGCTTTCGATTACAGAGATTGACTAAATCAGGGGGATTGACTAGATCGAAATATGTTTTATACTCCTAGTATATTCCGTTACATATATGAAAAGCTATAATCCTAACCGTGTCGGCCGTGCGGACTACCTATGGCCTTGTGGCGCTACCTATGGTTGCCCCCACAATGCTTCAATTGGTTGTGTGCCTCCAAGGACGATGCATCATGCCATCTATCCACCACGACATGCATCTTTGTTGTGGTTTGGGATGCATTGTCAACGCCGTTGTACGCCGCGAGCTTGGCTATTGGGCGACCTTCAACCACAAAATGTCCACATCTTGGTTACGTTGACCTTGACACTTCCATTGACTCGAATATCAGGTTGTTGGCGTGTGGTTTTTCAAGACAGTCGTGTTTACAGATTGGATAGGCTGTCGGGTACCATCTCGCATGCTTGTGACGAGCCGAGATCGCTGTTCCAGGGAAAGAGGAAGGGGAGAAGATGTCACTTCGCTTAGCCGAGGCCTTTTTTCTTTTATTTTTTATGGCTACGTGCATCTTTAATATTTAGACTGCTTTTAACATTATGTTGTTGATGAGACCCAATATAATCTGTATCTATCTTGATATATATTTTCTTTTACGATATTCTTTTCTTTACACGCTTTGGGATTCGTGGACGCTCGGTACAAGGCGTCCCATCGGGCAATGATGTGGTGGCGTCCACGGCGCACAGCTGATCGATCGATCGATTCAAAGATCTGGTGACGTTCACGTTGCATGGCTGATCGATCGCTTCGAAAATCTTATGCCAGTGCCACTCGAAGAAACCGGCGGACGGGCACGCGCACGCCGGCGCCGCGCGCGTACGGAAAAGTGAGCACGCGATATCTCAACCCGCCAAAGGAGTCTGGTTACTAAAATCGGCCGATCGTGCGACGGCGACGGCAAGGGGCGGCGCACTGCTGAAGGCCCGCCGCATTGGACGCCGGACGTGGCCGTGCGTGCGAGCGGCATCACGTCGCATCACCGGCAGAAAGGCTACACCGTAGCGGAAGCGCACCGAGTCGTCATCGATCGCCCGGAGGAAGGAAAGGCGATTCCTACGGTGCTTACACCGACGAATCGCGCTTAAACCTCGACCGACGTTATCTCTTGAGAATACTCCTCGATCTAGTGCTCCTGCTACATGTCACCGTTCTCCTAATCTAGACGAAAGCTGAGAGCGATGGAGTTTTCCTTTCCAGTTTTTTTTGAGTTTGGGCTTGATTGTGCAGCCACTTGGCAAGCGCAAGGTGAGGCCGGAATACGCCCTGACTCGGACTGGGCTACCTATAGCTAGCCCATCACAGTCTACCTGACCTGTCGAATGTATGAACAACGGCCTGCCACAAAGTCTCCGTATCCTTTCCATTCTGCTGGAATCCCAAAGAATTTGCTGGCTCGAAAGTTGGTGCTTTCCTGACTTGAAAAGCTGGTATTGTTCCATCTGGTAGTATATGTGGATGCGATAATCTGCCTTTTTATGAAACGATTCTTTCTCTCGCGCAATAGCTCACCTGGGCACAGTTGAGAAAACCATCCTGGCTACTTCCACAAGACGTTTGGCACCACCAACGACTAGATTAACAGACAAACAGTTCAGAAAAACCGGCAAGCTGCACAACCTTTTATCCATCCTGAAGTGCGTGCGATTCAAGTCACGATATAGGTAAACAGCATACTGGCAGATGAAGTGGATCGTTCAAGCTGAGTGACCATATTCCCAAATGATTGGGACGCATCTCTTGCACGGACGAATCATCCTCCTAACTGGTGCCACTGATCGCTCAAAGTAAGACGTACGGCTGTTCCCGGATCACCCGCTCCTACGCCATTTTCTCCACCAGAAAGCAACCTGGATTCAGTGAGGAGCGGTTGGCGCGAGCGACCTAACGGGCTGACACTGACGAACGAGTAACGACTGCTCAGCCAACTCCAGTTCACAACTTCAGCTCGCACTGCCAAGATTTCAGATCCCTCCAAGCGCCGGACAGTAGACAACGACGCCGTCTGTCCATGTACTGTAATAATACCAGTACCAAACACCACTTATAGCTAGTCTGCTTGCACGTCTGACGGGCAAAAGAGATTGACAATGGATACGAATATGTGACACGAGACCACCACTTATTCGAGATACGTGTACATATACTACTAGTAGTTTATAGATATATCTAAATTTAGCAAAATATAGTACATTCTTTTTTTCAGAACTGAGGGAGTACATCTTTGTCAAACCATCGTTGTACACATATTGTGCTTGAAGCAGAGATAACTTATAGAAGCAGTTCGCGGATGACAAGTAGGTCCCAGAGGTGCAAAAGGCGGAGAAGCCTTGCGTGCAAATCCTGGCTACCTTTCGCGCCAAAACTCGTTGTCACCACCTCCATTTGATCACCTCACGCATTTGCGTCCATCTGAAATCTCCATTTCCCCTTTCAACACCGGCGGAGAGGGGGGTGGAGCGACAAAAATCTACCACACCGGATCCGTACCGTCGTATTTAGTAAGGGCAGGGTCTCTTCTCCTTCTTCAACCCCGGCTCATCTCCCTCATCTGCCATGGCAAAGGAAAATCACACACTCCTCCTCTACTATGTTTGTCCCATCGTAGATCGAGTTAGCCAGTACTCTACAGGGTCAATTTAGCCGGTAGTCATGCTAGATCAACTTGATTAGGTCAACCAGTCGGATCTTATCCATCAGACGCCTTTTCTCGGATCACATGCAGTCTTATGTTACAACGAGATAATGAGAGGGTCGCAAATATGAACTGCTTCTACAACTCCAATGATGTAGAGTATGTCCAAAAGCTTCGAATGCCAATAACTCCTTTCTTTGAACTTTCTAAAAGGCTCAGGGAGAGAGGATTGACACACCTCTCTAAAAGATAAGTTAGACATGATAGCAATTTTTAGAAGATATTTTGAAACGAATTGACATAACTTAGGTTTGGTATTTTTCTTGGATAGTAGACCACATAATAGGACTCTTTGCGTTGGTTTTTCATTTTTTATCATGCATTTTCTTTGATTTCTTTAAAAATGTGGTCAAAATTGGCGGCATGGGCATCCATATAAGATGGTTGAATATTCCAACCTTCTTTGTGGATAATGCATATGATCGTATTGGGCAACCTTAATATGTTCTTCCCAAAATTTCCGCACCAAACTAGAGCACAACTTTAGTTCAAATTTGAATTATTTCTAGAAAATCACCATATACTCATTTAAATGGGAACAAATATTTAGAAAACGAGAAAAACGTCATATCCGGACATTGCCTATCCCACGTGATCTAATGTGCGTGAAAATTACATTTGTTCCACTTTGCATCTTATTTGTGGTAGTTGCTTCACACAAAAAATCCTTCATGGGCACTAGAAAATTGGAAAATCCTATTTTTTATAAAATAACTTTGAAAATTATAGTTGTTAATGTTGTTTTCCATGCCAAGATACACCTATGTGCAAATTTTGGGTGGATTATCATGAAGGCATCCATGAATGTGGCCATTCCTTGGAAATCTGTCGTGAATGCCAAGATAAGTCACACACGATAGAAATTTTTTAGAGGACTTTTTGAAAGGAATTGACCTAACATAGTTTGGTATTTTTTTACTGGGTAGTAGACCACATAATATGACTCTGCGTTGGTTTTGATTTTTTTGATTACCCTACATTTTCTTTGATTTCTTTAAAAATGAGGTCAAAATTGTTGGCATGGGCATCGATGAGATGATCGAATATTTCAAGTTTCTTTGTGGATAATGAATATGATCGTACTAGGCAAGGTTAATATGTCTTTCCCAATTTCCAGACCAAACAAGAGCATAACGGTAGTTTAAATTTGAATTACTTTTAGAAAATAATCTAAAAATATTTAAATGGGCAAAAGTAGTTAGAAAGCGAGAAAAAAATATCATATCTGGACATTATCCATCCCACATGTTCTAATGTGCGTAAAAGTTATATTTGTTCCTGTCATCTCTTACCCAAGCTAGTTGTGTCATGTTCTAATGTGCGTCAAAGTTACATTCGTTTCTCGCTTCTAGGAAGAGAAAAAAATCCCTCACGGCGAAAAGATTTTCTGCATCGCACGCTTCTAGCAGCCTAGACCTTGTACGAGGATGCATGCTTGATTTGGCCGACGCTGGCGAGCCAACTCCTTCGCGTGATTTAGGTTAGATGTATAGTGATATAGTTGATTTAGCAACTGTAGTTTCATCATGCAGCTTGGGGAAGATGTTTTGGCCGTGTGTTGGATACGTTGCCTGGTCTTCATTGTTGTGTGTCTAGGTATAAGCACAATGGTTGGTACGAGGATTGGTTCTACAATGTGTAGTTTTTCTCTTTGTACCAGCTTTGCGCTTATACATCGCACCAAACAACGAAGAGCAACTAGCAAGCTTCATAGTCTTCCATTATTCATCCTCACTTAGCTTGTAAGAATATTAGAAGTAGATTCCTTAACATTCTTGTTGTATTCTGGTGTTTTGATTTGCCTGATTTATCTACGAACTTAGTGCTACCGGTGATGTCGCTTTGATATATGTTGGTGCATTATAGGTACTGTCCATTTCGAAAGAGGAACATCACGACATGGCCACCTGCTCAACCCACCTTCGTCCTAAAAAAAGAATGCGTGAGCTCATCAAGAATGGGGTCCAACTGGATACGGGATTCAGGCATGAGGAACTTAAAGTTGTTGCAGAGGATGTTCTCAAGTTTTATGAGCGTGAAGTTGACTCGTCGCAGATCTAAAAAGGCTTGAGGATGTGCGTTGTGTGAAGGAGACATCAGCTATCACGATGGAGGACGATATCTACTTTGTCCACATCAAGGTTGGGTCAATGTAGCACTTCTTTCGGTACATCCGGTAAGTCGTAAGCCAGCATAGCTAACTAACTACCTTCTTGCTTACATGATAACGAATGAAGCCTCGTGACCGGGTGTATATGTGAGCACGCATCCATTGGTTGACACGTGACACATTTAGCAATCCACTGTTACCATCGTTGTTGGGTTAGCAAACCACATCAGCACAAACAACACTTCGCTAATGATTTCGCTAATGATTGGCGCTACCAATCATTGAAACGCGGGACCCGCAGCCCACGCCAAGTACGCTTAGCGATGGATAAGACAACGTCAAGGCAACAGATCCAATTGACGAGAACCGGATCTCAACGCAGATCGTGTGGCATCTAGAGGGTGCTCACGTATACACCTAGTCACTGGATCCCCTCTCTACATGATAATCTGAAGGATGCTGATTTTTCATCAACAAACTCATAGAGAACTATGCTCACATGAAGATCATCTTTGTTGGCCGTGTTTCAAATGCGTCAATCTCGCCGACAGAGATCTACCGTGCTCTAATTCACCTCATGGAGCATAAGGCACATGCCATCAGGTATCTTGCGATGAGCCCTCACAGGAGGATTAGTTGGTTAACTGCCTTACTGAGGAAGTATTACCTTTTGAGGAGCGCATGAGGTGTTTGTTGTGGTGATGATGATGATGATGTATATTTTAAGAGCAGCTAGGTTTAATGAGAACTGATGCCAAGTGTGTATGTTTTGCGAGGTGATATGTATTGATCCCTCGGCTGATGAACTTGTGTTGCATCTCAAGCAGTTGTTAGTGTACTCGTGGTGCAATATTGTGATCCACTGCTATAACTATGTTAGTCATGTTGATTATGTGATATATATTAGTCGTCGTCTGAATTGCTATTTCGCCGAACACCTTGTAAGCAATGTTTCTTTTGTGGTGAACTCACTACATAGGCTATGAGGTTACCGTATCACAAAAACGGCATATAACCAAACACCGGTCGATTAGACGAAACACAAAATGAACACGGGGATTTGGCTTCTCCTATGATATTCAGGTAAAATTGTTGGCAACCAATTTAGATGCAGATCGTGAATTAGAGGTTGCTCTTTCATACACAGCTTTCACAAAAGCAACTTCCCTAAATGCACGAAAAGCATACGAGAATCCAAACACGTCACGAACGAATTGAACACCGTTCTTGTTGGATCGGTTTGTCTGAGTGAGGAGCTTCCAACTTCTTCATCATCAAATACAGTTTGGCTGGCGGGATAACATTCACGAACTCTGCAAGAAAACATAAGCCAAAGCTTCGGCTAGCACACACTTTGGCATAGGGCCGTCGCATTCCGGCAACGATCCGGTGACGTTTACGCGGCGCACGGCCGATATATCGTTTTAAAGATCTCTTGCTCCACTCGAGCGAACCAGCGCACGGCCGGGCATGCACGCGCGCGCGTGTACGGAAAAGCGAGGACTCGATATCTCAAGCCGCGAAACGAGCCTGGCTGCTAAAGTCGATATCGATCCATCGGTCATATGAGGGCGACGGCAGGGGGCGGCGCACCAGCACAGCCCCGCCGCCATTGGACGCCGGACGCCGGACGTGGCCGTGCGTGTGTCGCTGCCGCACGTCCAGTACGGTCGGCATCACCGGCAGAAAGGTTACACACTGGACGCGCACCGAGTCGTCGACTCGTCGTCATCGTTTGGAGGACGAAGGAAAGGCGATTCCTACTGTGCTTAGAGCATCTTTACCAGAGCTCGTAAATCCCGCCGGAACCGAACTTTTTCGGCGGATTTACGGGTTCGGACCGAAACTGGCGCAGATCAGCGTTTGAAAAAATGGGCCGGCCCGAATTGGAAGTTCAGGGGCCCGAACAACTCCTCGCACGGCCCCTATTAAAAGGGTTCACCGAGGGGAGTTCGGTTCGCAAACCCTACTCCCCTCCGCCGTCTTCTCTTCCTCCGCCGCCGCTAGTCCCCCGCTCCGACGAGCAATCCACGCGCAGCCAGCCACCGCACCTCCACCCTCCGCCGCGCGATGGCCTCCCGTGGAGGTGCTGGCAGCCCAGCCGCGAGATTGGGCGGCGGGGACTCGCCGCCGCGTCGCCCGTATTCCGAGGAGCGGCGGATGGGAAGGGAGGGCGCGCGCAGCGCCGCCGCGGTGGGGAGGATCACGCCCGGGGAAGCTCGCCAAGTACGCGCTCGGAGGCGAGGGGTCCTCCACCGGCGGTTCGCGACGCCTCCGTTGGTCCGAGTCGGAGGTGGAAGAGGAAGAGTCGGAGGAGGAAGAGTCGGAGGAGGAGGAGGAGGAGGAGGAGGAGGAGGAAGAGTCAGAGGAGGAGGCGGAGATGGCTGTCATCGCGCAGACGGCGGCGACGGTCGTGTCCGCCGAGGACTACGTCCACGACGAGGAGGAGGAGTCGGTCGTCGCTCAGGTGGAGGCCGTGCCGCGAGGAGGCCGACGCCGTCCGGCAAGTCCAGGAATACGAGGCGGCGCGCCGTGAAGAACGCGCCCGCCGCTTCCAGCTGGAGATCGTCGAGCTCGACGACGACTAGGAGCTCCAAGCGTCCGCCGCCTCGCCTTCCACCGCCGTCGTCGCGCGTAGAGGCCGCCTGGCCGATTTTTGGGCAAAATTAGATCGCGCTGCTGCGGATATTAGTTAATTTAGGTTATGTTATCACCAGAATTGACCAAAGGTGGGCTAAGGAGAAGACTTGGTATATGTGAAGATCGAAGAAGCTCGCACGAGGGTTTGGGCTAGATTGCCGTGTATCTTAATATAATAGATCGTATCTTAGATTAAAAGATAGAGTTTGACCCGTGCACGGTTAGGTGCACTGAATTAGAAAGTCCCCTGGACTATAAATATGTATCTAGGGTTTATGGAATAAACAACAACCAACGTTCAACCACAAATCAATCTCGGCGCATCGCCAACTCCTTCGTCTCGAGGGTTTCTACCGGTAAGCATCATGCTGCCTAGATTGCATCTTGCGATCTAGGCAGCACAAGCTTTATGTTGTTCATGCGTTGCTCGTCGAAGCCTTTTTGATGGCGAGCAACGTAGTTATCATAGATATGTTAGGGTTAGCATTGTTCTTCGTATCATATGCTGTCGTAGTGCAACCCTTGCATATCTAGCCGCCCTTACACCTATCTCAGGTGTAGGGGCGGCACCCGCTTGATCATTATTTAGTAGATCCGATCCGTTACGGTTGCTCCTTGTTCTACAAGGATTAGTTTAATATCTGCAATAGTTAGGCCTTACAAAGGGTTGGAGGATCCAGCGGCACGTAGGGTGTCGTTTGCTAGTCCTAAACAGGATGTTCCGGGATCAACCTCGTGTTGGTTTTTAGGCCTTGTTTAGGATCGGCTTACGATCACCGTGCGTGCGCGAGGCCCAATCGTGAGTAGGATGATCCGATTATGCGGTGAAAACCCCAAATCGTCGTAGATCGAGTTAGCTTTATCTTGATCAAGCAGGACCACCATATATTCGTGCACCTCGTACGAATCATGGGTGGATCGACTCCTTGAGCCGATTCACAGGATAACCTGAGAGCCGATCGAGGCTCGTATTTAATGTTTACGTGTATGCCATGCGAAACTAGCGAGGCATCTCCATCACCTTCCTGACCAGGTATAGGTGGCACGCCCTTGCATCGGCATCGGACGTGTGTACCGA
The DNA here is from genome assembly GCA_030979885.1 of Lolium multiflorum. Lineage (NCBI taxonomy): Eukaryota > Viridiplantae > Streptophyta > Magnoliopsida > Poales > Poaceae > Lolium > Lolium multiflorum. The sequence continues at coordinate 201,309,069 of CM061747.1, forward strand.
AGCTTTGCGGGCCGTCGCTCGGAGGGACCGGGGCCAGCCGCAGCCCTAAGTTGTTCCGGCTCTCGTGTTGCCCGTCGCTGCCCGCCGGTGGGTTCGACGCCAACACATTCTGCACGCCCGGTGGGACAATCTTCTACATCAACCACATCGCCATCTACATCTGAGATGGCGGACGGCACGCCAGTCACCTACGAGGATCTGACCGACGAGCTCAAGAAGAAGTATGACGAGGTCAAAGCTATCCTCGAGGCCGATCTCATCGGCTCTTTCCACAGAACCCGTTCACATGGCATCAGGTGGAAGGGTTCTCGCCTGACGGTGCGCTCGATGGAATAGACCTATCCGCCCCATCGGAAGAACGCACCAGGTCCCTGCGTCGAGATCAACTACATGGTGGCTCACTCGGCACCGCCATTCGAGAACTGGTGAACACTTTGGAGCGCGTCGCTCCGGGTGATCCAGAGATCATGAGGCACCGTACTCTCCGACAGGACCAGCTCTCGGGACGCATCAAGGAGAGATGCCACTCCAGTCCCGTCCACCGCTGCCATTTGCATGGGCAGCATCAGAAGTGCCGAATTCACCGGCATTCGTCGTCTACAAGATCGGTGGTGACCCTAGGGACCGTTCTTGCAGGAGCCTAAGGAGATCCCTCACGGGTACATGTGCACATATGTGCCGGGCTGCGATGCGGGCACTCGCAAACCAGGCCGCAACATCGAGGGACTTCGGGAAAACGGGAGGAACGTCAGCGACAGATCTTGAGAAGCAGACGTGGCTAACCAAGTACGCCACCCCGACGAACCTCCAGGCTCAGCTCTGCGTTGGCTGAGCTGGAAAAGCAAGCATGATCGGCTAAGTACGCCACCCCGGCGAATCTTCGAGTTCGACTCTGCGGCCGCGCGGATCAAGTCAGCACGATCTGAGAGACCAGTTCGGCATGGTGCCGAAAAGGAGGACAATCGGCTATTCCAAGCCGTATCCCGAGTACGAATTGGTCCCGCTACCACCCAAGTATCGGCTCCCTGACTTCTCTAAATTCAGTGGATCGGATGGTTCCAGCTCCATCGAGCATGTGAGCCGATATTTGGCACAATTAGGAACGGCCTCAGCGTCGGATCCACTACGCGTGAGGTTCTTCGCACGATCCCTCACGGGATCGGCTTTGGTACACTTCGTTGCCACCGGACTCGATCCGGACTTGGAAGCGATTGGAAGAACAATTCCACATGCCACTCGAAGCTTCCGAGTCGGCCTTGCCGATCTAGCACATACGTCGAAGCGTGGAAACTGTGCGAATACATCCGCGCTTCAGAATCTTAGGAACCGATGTTATTCGGTTCGTTTGATTGAAAAGGAAGCGTCGAGTTGGCAGTGGCGGGCCTTGCATCGCCACTCAAGGACATGGCCTCCCAAGCGGACTACCCTTCAGCGCATGGTTCGACGTCGGCATATGAGCAGCGCCACCGGACTTGTACCAGACAAATTCAAGCGTGCAGTAGTCTGGTCGAGGCAGATGAAGATGAAGGCTCGCGGGAGATCAAGAGGTAGCGTGGCTGAGTGGACTAGGGGGCAACCCCGTGTCCCGCAAATGGGTGAAGCCACCGGGTCCGCCCGAGGGTTCGATTTTGACGTGACCAAAACGAGCAAATCTTCGACCTCCTACTCAAGGAGAAGCAGTTGAAGATACCCGAAGGTCTCAAATTCCCCACGGTGCAGGAGCTGAATGGAAAGCCATACGCAAATGGCATAACTCGCTCTCCCATGCCACCAACGATTGCAGGTGTGGCGTCAGCGATCCAAATGGCGATAGAACAAGGACGTCTGATTTTCAACCAACGCCATGAAGGTCGACACCCACCCCTTCTCCGCTGTTAACATGGTGGAGTGCACTTACCCGAAGGTTGCCAGCCAGGATCCTCGTTCGCATCAACATGGTAGGACTTGGACATCACGGCAAGGACGGAGACGAGGGCGGCTGCTCTCGTAGCAAGGATCTGAGGAAGCCGCTCCACGCGATCGGCTCCGTCACGACGGCAGCGCTACGTCACGAGGGAGAAGTGAAGAACATAAGATATCGCGACCCCTCTTTGATCACCTCCTCAACAAGTATGTGAGTCGGTATGACCAACGCCGACGATCCAGCGATGATGATGAAAGAGATCGGCTGGAGAGAAAAAGACATCGTCGGCATGATCGCGATGAGGAGGAGTACGAGCGCTGCGCCAAGGAAAGGTCAAGGGAGCGAGACGACGAGGATAGGCAGGGTCCCCTTCGGACACTGGGATTCAGGAATGAGCCGATTGCCTACAATCGGCAACTGCCCAGAATGCAACCAGAAGAAGAAGGAGGCAGCTAACGTGTCTGTGTTCCAACGCTTAGGACCTCTCCCGCCTCGAAGCAAACACGCTGAGTCCCCTCGGTTGGAAGATCTCGAGGATTTGGAAGACGAGGGAGAAGAAGAAGACAGTACCACCGGCCAAGGTGGTGCCCTGATGGACTCAGCCGTTCCCAAAAGCGTAGGGTTCAGTGATTGCGCGGCTTAGAAGAAGCCGAAAGGTTATACCTGCACACGCTAAGGAAGGCGCGACCTGATCTGGCCGCGAAAATTCAGCGAACCCTGGATGAAGAGGGCGACCACGGAAAATGGAGTGGCGCCCCAAGCAAAGGAAAGCCGATGATGAAACATCGGCTGGCACAAACATGGTGCTCATCCTTCCAACGGAGTTTAGTGCTCCAGGATTAAACAATGCACTCAGTTTAGACGACGGCGAGCGTATCGACGTGACGAAGGATGGGGATAGGCTGGTCCTATCCACCGGCCTGACCGAGTAGCAAGAGCAAACCAATGAGCAAACGTGGCGAGGCTGATCCTTGTGATCGGCCCAAAAAAATCTATGAAGGAAAATTACAAGACCTTCATTGAGCGTTTCGATCAATATGGAGGCCGATTTTCAGCAATCGGCCAAAATTATCCTCACCACATGTTCTGCTTGTGTTCAACATCAGTCTACTGGGCAGCAGTTTTACGTTGGATGATGAGAGTCAACACGAATCCTAACGGAGCCGACGTACAAATACAGTGCCTTGGCTAACCACAAAGCCGATATCCAGTCCACTGCGCAGATTCGGCTCGGGGGGCATCTAATCAGATGAACAGGTTCATCTGAACATGTGTGCAGTGAAACATTGGGGGCCGATAGAAAAATCGGCCCCGTAAAAAAAAATCAGCATCAATGACACGAAGCCGATGCATAGCCATCGACTCTAGCACAATTACATAGGATCTACCCGCAATGCTGTCAGAGGAGTTTTGGCGTACAAGGCAGCCTTTTGCTCATTAAGCCGTTGGTGATTATCTGCAACATCGGCTTTCAACGGAAGAAAAGTGATCGGCTCTGGCTTGCTCTGCATGGTAGCTCTCTCAGACATGATTTTTCACCTCGACTGAGGCTCGGGGGGCAGCTGGCCTGGTAGATGCTCTGTTTTTAGAAGCCGATTGGAGTATCATCGGTTGGTCCTGCGTCGCAACCTTCTTCAAGGACGGTGAGTTTTGCAGAGGAGGATCACCGGAGCTGGTGTGAGGAATTTAAGGACCCTCGTAAAGGCAAGGGTATTCCATGTTGTCCACCAGATCTCAAAGTTGAAGGATAGATGGTGAAGGACCGATGCGTTGCCATCGGCTCATTGAGCATCGGCTAAAATAGCTTAAAGGAAATCGGCAAAATCAAATTGGGGGAAATTCTTCATTGATAAACAAGATTTCTTACAAAGAAAGAGCCGATTGCTCAAGGAAGGGAGAACAAGAAGGGTCTGTTGACCAATCTGCTACTACTAGGCCTACGCTAGTAGATCCTATCTACGGGCCGTTGCCTCGTCGTCGTCCTCGGAGCTCTCATCGGCACTACCGCCGGTGGGCTCCTCGTCGCGCTCCCGTAGCCCTCTACGGGAGCTTCATCCTCCCTCGTCATCATCGTCGTCGTCGTCCCACCACATGCGGAGGTGTTTCGCCGGCGGGTAGCCCTCGAGGGTCGTCGTCGTCTTCCTCCTTCTCTTCTTCGAAGAGGGGCAGCCGTCCAGGGGAACAAGTCATCCTCGCTTTCCGATTCCAGTTCCCCATCGAGGAACGGAGATCTTCATCCCGGTCAAGGACTTGTCATCCTCGGACCGGACGGAGAGGCATGGTCCTCCCGGTCCCATTCTTCGGTGCGTATGTCCTCCGGCGTCTCGCGGGAGGAGGAAGACCGATAGGAAAGACCGGAAGAGGAGGAAGAAGACATGGTGGCGCAGGAGGGTTTTTTGGGTGCTAATGCGAAGAGGATGAGGGGGAAGCGAACTGTTTGGAACGGTTAAACAAAAGGGGATATAGTGGAGATTCAATGCCACAGCAGTTTCCGAGGAAGTGGTGCGAAAAAAGAAAAAAAATTGTCAGGCCACGCGGAGAAGTGGAAGAGGCAAGGCACCATGATGAAGGATACTGCGGCGATTTCTGCTCTGCCACGACATGACCCGACGAAGGAAAGGCGCAATGATTTTGGAAATGTCATTTCCAAAACCAGGGGGGCATGTGTTATCACCAGAATTTGACCGGATCAGAGGTGGGCCGTAAGGGAGATGGGCTTGGAAGATTACCTGTAGAAGATCTCTGAAGCGGCCTCGCACGAGGGTTTGGGCTAGATTGCCCGTGTATCTTAATATAGTAGATCGTATCTTAGATTAAAAGATAGAGTTTGACCCGTGCACGGTTATGTGCACGCCTGAATTAGAAAGTCCCCTGGACTATAAATATGTATCTAGGGTTTATGGAATAAACAACAACCAACGTTCAACCACAAATCAATCTCGGCGCATCGCCAACTCCTTCGTCTCGAGGGTTTCTACCGGTCATCATGCTGCCTAGATCGCATCTTGCGATCTGGGCAGAGCTTTATGTTGTTCATGCGTTGCTCGTCGAAGCCTTTTTGATGGCGAGCAACGTAGTTATCATAGATATGTTAGGGTTAGCATTGTTCTTCGTATCATATCTCGTAGTGCAACCCTTGCATATCTAGCCGCCCACACCTATCTCGTGTAGGGACGGCACCCCGCTTGATCATTATTTAGTAGATCCGATCCGTTACGGTTGCTCCTTGTTCACAAGGATTAGTTTAATATGCAATAGTTAGGCCTTACAAAGGGTTGGAGGATCCAGCGGCACGTAGGGTGTCGTTTGCTAGTCCTAAAAGGATGTTCCGGGGATCAACCTCGTGTTGGTTTTTAGGCCTTGTTTAGGATCGGCTTACGATCACCGTGCGTGGCCGCAGGCCCAATCGTGAGTAGGATGATCCGATTATGCGGTGAAAACCCCAAATCGTCGTAGATCGAGTTAGCTTTATCTTGATCAAGCGGGACCACCATATATTCGTGCACCTCGTACGAATCATGGGTGGATCGGCTCTGAGCCGATTCACGGGATAACCGAGCCGATCGAGTCTCGTATTTAATGTTTACGTGTATGCCATGCGAAACTAAGCGAGGCATCTCCATCACCTTCCGACGGTATAGGGTGGCACGCCTTGCATCGGCATCGGACGTGTGTACGAAGCTTTGGGCGTCGCTCGGAGGGACCAGGGCCAGCCGCAGCCCTAAGTTGTTCCCGGCTCTACTGTGTTGCCCGTCGCCGCCGGTGGGTTTTGACTGCAATAGGTTATTAGTTTGAATTATGTAAAGTTTGGTGCTCAATCGGAGCAACAACTATCATCTATATGTGTTCATCGATGAATTCTCTCGCGAGATATCTAATTTCATGTTTTCAGTTCGTCTTTACGGTTTCTGTTCTGCACCACTGCCAAAAACGGACTAACTCTCGTTTTCGGGAGACTGAATCCTTTCTTTTCGGTTGCAACTTTTTTGGGCTCTGCTAGAGATGCTCTTAACCGACGAATCGAGCTTAAACCTCGACCAAATATATCTACTGCAACTATACATGTCGTTATTCTCCTGGATTTAGACTACTAGATGACCCGGTGCGCCCCGGCGCACAGGAAAATGCAAGACACTACTGTAACCATATGTTTTATGCTATTCATTTTTGTTTAGTTGTCCAATAATTCAATAGGTCTTTGAGAGTCCTTAAGCCTATATAGGCAATCTTTTCTAAAGAAAATAAAAACATAAGTTTCAATTCTGTTTAGTTCTCCAACAATTCAGTATGTTTTTGAGAGCCCTTGAGCTTGTATAAGCAATTCTTTTAAAAGAAAATAAAAACTTCCAAGCAACTGTCTACAGATACCACATGTACATACCAGGAGCATCATTTGTTGCATTGAACCATTTGTTCATAGTAAAGAGAAATAAATGTGTATAAATATCATGTTACTTTTTGGGTGCCATCAACACATACAGGAAGTACAATTAAAGTAGCATCATTTCTTTCAGTAAGAATACACCAGATCCTTAATAAGAAGTAAAGAACAAATGCACACAGGCCAGACCAAGTGGTCCTGATCATACTTGCATACTGTCTACTGGCTACACCATCTAATGTGGAGACGTTCAAGATAAGACATCTATATGGTGACAGTCATTGCAGAGCCTTGTACACAGGCAATTGGGGAAAAGCCTTATACGCTCAATACTATGACGCTGCATCTACATACAAATATTCCGAAACTTTGACATGTTCAGAAAAGGCCGGACCCAGGGCAGAACTGAAGCCATCTGCTACAAACAAACAAAACCAAAGTTCATCATGAGATCCAAAGCAATAAAATATTCACATACGATGAGCTTACAGAAAATCATGGTAGAATCAGTAAGTGAATACATGTTGATAATCAGCAAACAATAAAACACAAAGGCACATATAGAAAAATAACTCATATATAGCAGAGGATAATCAGTAAGTGGAATAGGTGATCAGGAAGTCAACAGTAGCAATATTCATCATACAGACAAGAAGATAGAATCAAAAGCTAGCACCTTAGTTACATACATAAAGATATCACTCATTCTAGATTTCTAGGCACGAGTGGTGCCCCATTCTATGCCAAGGAGCTCCTTTTGATCCATATTCGCAGCCTGTCCCAACGTAAAGGCGACCTTGTGGAAGTGAGAAGAGGAACTGCTACCGAAGCTACTGTAACTTCTTCCTCTCTTTTTTGCTGCATTTTTACCTCTTAGGCAGCCTGCTGCAGATAGGCAACTCGATTCACTGTCATGAATAATTTATTCACTCTCCAACCGCTGGAAGACTGGTCTCTTCTCTCATACCTGCATCTTTTGAGTTTATCAAAAATTAACCAGATACAAGAAAAAGGGAGAAAAGGAAATGTTAATTCCGTAGGATAGGAAACTTGACCTACGTAGGCTCACGAACATTTTCTGCGAGCTATATAGCCAGTATGATTGTAAGCTACAGGAAGCCAGGAACAAAACTAAGTTACCTCATTCTCTCCTCTGTTGTGTTTCCTTGTTAGCTACGAACAAACATCATTCTTAGATTGTGAGCATCACACTATCTTAATGCAATTTGAATCGGTTTCCTTACGTGCATCAAGTCGCTGCAACCTGAGCATGCTCAGGCTTGTATGAAGAAACTAAACCATCAGTTAAATTGGAGTATTGGAAATGTGCAAGACTTGAGTGCTTTCTTATTCTTAAACATTACGGTAAAAGTAAATGCATACAAAAGCTAGAAAATTTGTTCCACTTGTTTTGTTCACGAGGGGATCGAGAACATGAACATAAACCAAGATGAACTCATAAATTTCTTTAAGCACCAAGAGATCAAAAAGTTGTTCTTACACGAAGCAAACAAAATCCTGATAGGCTGATACTGTGATTTACTTATTTAACAAGGCTTATAAATTTGATCACACATCTAGGAACCAAAACCAGCAGAAGGGCTGCAGGAATGAAGAGAAAAACCAGTTTCGTTTTAGTTTTTCTTGGACGGAGCTAAAATACATCAGAATCTATATCTCAGCAGCATTTAGCTATGAACTGTGCATTGTAATGCCACGCCAGCGAGAGCTCCTGTCTAACTCTGCTATTTCGCTGTGAGTTCATGTTGCTTACCTATGTGCATAGCACTCTCTTTCCCCAACACAGCAAATCAAATCACTCCAGACCTGAATAGCCCCATATCCTTCATGGTTTTGCTCCGCATCGACTGCGATAGCTACTTGACCTCGTCCATTGTGGTCAAACCTGCACTGCAGGCTTCAAAAGAATTGGTTCTTTATGGGGAGAGGGGGGAAAGGAATGGGGGGAGAGAGAGACGAAGGGGAAAAGGAGATGCAATTGGCTGGTTACCTTAAGTTGAGCTCCGTCGACATGCTGCCATCAGCTCGAGACTCCTAGCTGAAGTTGCCACCCTAGATCTGAGCATGACGGCAAAGACCTTGACCTGCGAGAGAGCTCAGAGCCAGCACAGCCAACTACAAAAATCCCACATCAGCATGCAGGCCGCTGTCGTCGACTATCCATGCTCGCCGCCGGGGCAAATCCCATGGAGAGGACTGGAAGTTGCTGCCTCTGGCAACAAAGCGAGATGGCCCCTAGCTGCAAAATAAAAAATAAATTAGAGGGAGGGCTAGGGACAAGGAAAAGAGAGAAGACGCAATTATGTACCTGCCTCGGGGTGCTGGCCGCCGGCGTCGCTCTGGGTCGGGAAGGCCGCTCCCACCATTTCTCTCCTGCTCCCGCACCCTCTCCTCCCAACTATAAAGAGCACGGGCCCCTTCTCTCCCCTCCTTCCACATCTGACTCAATGCTGCAGTAACCCACCATATCCATCAGAAGTTCAAAACACCACCAAAAAATATACTATCTGGCTTCATGAATGTTATACAAATTGGGCTTCCACCCAGACGAGGTGTCACCTGCATGGAAATGATGAGACAAAACAGTAGATATCAAGTACATATGAAGTCTCTCACAATTGTAAAGCACAACCAGGAATAAAACATGAGTGTTGATCATGTATGCCCATATATCAAAAGCTCCACGGAGGTATTAATGATATATTCCTATATTCTCAAATCTAGCCAAGCGCGCACAACATGTAGCAGAGTTGAGAATGTATAATCTCAAGTTCTGTTGTAACATACTTGACATGAAAAGGATAGTCTTGCTGCTTAATGATGAAATTTATAACATCATAAAGGTCTAATGCCTTCCCTTTAGAGCCTCCTAAAGAAGCTGGTCATTCAACCCAAATCTGCAGTCATGCCACCCTCACTGGTAATTGCCCATAAAGTAACTGCATGAGAGTTCTGTGGTCAGCCTGGATCCCAACTGTTTGGACGGGCGAAAACAGAAAAAGCTTGCGAAATTCTATCATATAGGCCTGCACCCTTAACGACTTGAATAAATATACCACGATGAGAGTCACAGGAAATATATCTCAATTCGAAAACATTTGATCATTTGTACTCAATAAACCACGACGAGTCACAGGGAAGTGATAAATAGAACCACGAACATAAAGGGGTAGGATGAATACCTACAGAAGGACACCACGAACACCAACGGTTTCCGCCGGTGCTGAAACTGACGTAGACGCAACCTCTTTTGGGACAAACACCATTTGGTTCCTGCACGAGGCCGAGGCACCGAGGGAGGCAGCAGCAACCCCTGCACGAGTCTGAGGCACAAGGCCAAGGCAGCGAGGCAGCAACAACCTCGTTTAGGACAAACACCATTGGGTTTCTTGCAAGCAATTCATCAAGCACTCCATGAGCAGAAAATACTCATTGACAAAGAATCAAACACTATACGAGCTGCAAACGGAGTACAACAGAAAAGAGAAGAAAAGAGTGGTATGGAGAGGATAGAGGGTAAAATAGAGCATAATATGTCAATGAAGAAACAGTATCCTTGCCAAAAAGGAACACAAACAGTAATACTTACGGAGGAAGCAAGCAAACCATGACCCTACATCCAAATAGAAGAATTTCAGGCACACCTGAAACAATAGCGAGACAAAGCTTAGCCTGGGATAAATTTCATATCACAACTTTTTCTCAAATGAAGACACGACTGAGGCCAAAAAACAATATATGAGCGTATTGTAAAAGATTCATGAGCAAGACAATTTCATTTCGTGCACCTAGTGAGCTGTAGTGTTACTATCGTCAATAACATAACAGCTGAAATCATTTGAAGGAATATTGGTTTGAAAGTACTTCATAGTTCAAACCTGATGAGCCCAATCAAGAATTGATGGAAGAGAGATGACGGCTAGAAATTCATAATTATAGAATTGCCTTGCTATTTTAGGCAATCTGTAAATCTATATGACACCTATTGCTGAGTTGCCAGAATCAGTATTCATTCAAATACCAGAATGAAAGGCGAAAGGAAAATACCATGTCAAGTAGGTATACATTTAAAATGTGCAAAAAAAAGGTTCCAAAGATAAGAAAACCTTCTCATGAAAAGACTCAGCAAGAACATATCCAGTGGAGCTAATATAACTAATGTTCTCTACTCAATTGCTATGAAAACAAGCTCTGGAGCACAGTGATAACGCGAGAACTTGATAACTGACAAACTGATGCATGAATATTAGAAATGCACATACTCAAAATTCGTGAATAAAACTCTAACAACTTACATAAACTAATCCATCGTGAAAAGAGAAGAATCGGAAAGGTAATCCACAACAGTATGTGCATGATCAAGAAACACATTTACTGCAGTTTGGCCTACATTTAAACAAAAGTACGAATATCACAAAAATATACTTTCCACACCCAAATTAGCTAGAGTAAGCTGTAGGTGTAAAGACCACTACAACATCAATTCCATGAAAAAAATAATTAGTAAATTCTATCAGGTGACTGGAGGAGATTGCAATTAACTACATGTGCCATCCTTATTTTCAATCAATATGCAAAGTGATTTTTTAGAGGCCATATACAACACTGGCATGCAGAGCTGGCCATGTGTAAACACTTGACCTTTCATTTCTACGAAAATAGATATGTAGCAGTGCGTCATAACCAAAATTAAAATTAGATTGAACCTGACATTCTTGCCTCTAAATATGAAATACTGCAAAACGATGCTAACCCCTCCTTTTTCTTGGATTATTGTTCTTTGGCATGTTCTGCAGCTGTAAAACAAAATCTACAGCATGTCACAAAGTTATCTATTTTGTACTAATTTCTTTTAGCTTGCAATGCATACATCGAACCTGGAAGGGTCAAACACTGTCAAGAAACAGGAACCATGTCCACGTCAAGAAGCAGGAATCTAGATGCTCCAGCGGTCATGAGAATGACATTTCGAATAGCTTCTCAAACTACAGTAAAGCTATAAGTATATTACAATCTCAATCATGCTGAAGCTAAATCGAGTGGGGACCTCAACTTGAAGTGTTGCTCTGATGGTTTTGCTCTGGAAACTTACTATATGCTAACTAACGAATGAGCGATTATTGGAAGAAATTGCCAGGGAAGCAAATCAGTTTCTTGTTGTTTACTGAACATTTTGACAAAATCTGAATAATCAAATCTTGCAGACCAGCTAGCTAAATCACATGATCATTTTGAACGCTATCAGAAGGTAGAATTAGCTGTAGAGGCAAACATGGTAATATGCATTCCTTACCGTAAATAATAGATTATACCAGAAGAAAAAGTGTTGTGTGGAAGAAAATATAAGAAATTCAAAGCTTATGAGATAGGTTTTGTTACTACCAAAACCCCATCTGAAACACACACATAAGAACAATGGTTACGGCATTCAGTTATGTGTATGAAAGATCTCTGCAAACAAAAATAACAAAGAAGTAGACCGAGGCAATTTCTTTTGGACACAAACACAAACGTGAAGACAAATTCATATACATAATTGAATGTATTTACCAATTAACCTTACGCATACCACCATATTAGCATCATACAAAAAGAATCGAACACCTTGGTAGTTACTTTCATCTAGGAAGCAACATTAAAACAGAAGTAACATCATAATATCGCTAATGCCACCCAGACCTCTCTCTCTCTCCCCTCACTGGAATAATACTTGGCAAAAGGATACCAAGAAACATCCACATGAACATGCCATACTAAAAACAACAACACTCAAAACTTATCAAGCATTCAGTACAAAAGATGAATTGCACTATAACCTTATGTAGAACTTATGCAGCTGCCCTTAAGCAGTACCAAAGATGCTTAATGGCTTCCAACAAGGCAACTTATCTGAAACATGAAACACTTTTTAGATGGTATTCTTTCTAGCTAAGCAGCCTAGGCTATATCATCAAATCAAGTACACATTCCACAAGAGTTATCACCACATCTTAAAATGCGTCTCTTCTTTCTTTCTTAGAAATGCACCATATTGAAAATAATTATCCTGCTAGCTATAAAATTTTCCTAATTTCAATCGGAACAACAAGTTGAACGAAGGAAAAGAGTAGCGACAACTATTAACCAACCAAAAGGGGATTGAAGGCCTCAAATCAGAGCAAAAAAGAGAGACTGGAAATGCAACGAAAAATATATTGAAGGGCAGGAAAACTTTAACGAAAATAGGGCTGCTCTTTTAACTGCCCACTAAAACTGGATGACATAATCTCTAGTTAGACCTGAGCCACAAATGAGGTTGTTTTCTTACCTGCCCCTGTCAGGCACATACCATATTGCAAAGCAGTGACCTCCATATTGCAAAGCTGACTCAAGGCATGGGAATCATTAACGAATCAATCGACATATAAGGCGAATCTTGCAACCACATGCAAGAAGAAGCAACAAACATATTATTAAGCATTAACACAAAATGAAAATGAACAGTTAGTTCAATCAATCGAGAAATCAGCCGACAAAATGAAATCTTAATCATAGAAATCATGGGTGCATATAATAAATAGATTACAACTATATCAGTCTAAACCATAAAACATCCGCTTAAAATTTCAGAAGACTGAAAAAATCGTAGGACATTATGGGAAGATGGGGTGGGCATAAGAAGACAACTACATGGAGAAGTTTTGAGTGAATTCTACATGAAGACAACTGCAGTTCCTTCAAATTTGTGAGATCTGCGGAAAGATAAGTGTAACTCGGATTTGCAGGGAGATGATATGTGGTACGGGTTCTTTACATTTTGGTCATTTAAAATTCCTTTTTACTCAGAGATTGGGTATATGCTTGACAAGCACCATACAATATACGAAAGCAGAGAATACACGAATTGATTACCTTCTCTACATGTCGAAGCTGTTGAAATCTGGGCGACCACCGTGAGCTCACGCCCTCTGATCTTCACCATTGTCTACTCCCTCACCCTTCAAGGCTCCACCATACTGACATCATTGAAGCCACAATGTAGCATGAGGGAGGAGGGCGGAGATCAATAAATGGTAGCCAAGTAAACATAATGGGGAAAAGGATTCCATAATGAAATAAATAATCTATTTTCGGAGGAGGGATAATTGTACCCGTGGTAATATTTTGTGAGCAAAACCGGCACTTTCTTTCCTGCAACTCAGTATCAGTAGTAATATTTTCCAAATCACATTCACTGTCTATATTTACAGATACTCCACCCTCTGCAACTAAAACAAGATCTTCCAATGTCTTCCGTTTCCATTAATTATGCACTTGATATTCTGAATGCAAAATTAACATAGTTAGTTAATTTCCCCGCAGGAATTTTTATCAACTATAGCACAATTAATTATTGCATTATCAAGGGTTAACAAATAAGACAGATGGACTACATACATGTGCATAATGTCTCGAAGCAATGTAGACAAATCCCAAATTCTCCGTAGTTTCTACGAAATCCCCTGCAGAAAATAAAGTAGTAAGCACTTGATAGAAATTTAATAATTATACTGATGTACAAATATCATACCACATGTTTTTCCAGCGATAGACGCCTTCCTTATCCTCATCCTCCAAATGACACCCCTCTTCCCCGCTAGCAACCGCCAACAAAATCTGGATATCCAGTGCAGGCCAGCTTCCGCAGTCCTATCCGCAGTAACCTTAGGTCGACACTGCTCTTTTACTCCTACAAATAATATGGTTCGTCAATGGTTGTCACTCTGAAATATAAAAAACACTGAAGAACACAAACGTACACAAAGTAGATAATCCAAAGCTTCAGAGTTTGTTGAAGTAAACCTTTAGTGATAGGTGGACCAAAATTTGACCGTTGCACTTCAAGGCAAGTGCATAAATCTGCAGGTGTGAGGCTCTCAAATATTAAAAAATTGGATTCACTTTCCCTCGTCACTTTCTCCAAGTGCATATAATCCACTTTCTGCAAGTGCATATAGCCTAATGAAACTTCCAACAACAAAAGCCCACATCTAAAATTAGACAAAAAGAAAAGGAAAGCTTGATTGCAATTTCACACTAAATTAGTAAAAGCACTCTGCAAGTGAATATTTTTCTTCCCCTTCACGTCACATCCAAATCATGGCCAGAGAAATCGATGTCATGAAAAGAAGAGGGCATGTACCATCGGCACAAGGTTGCCAGGGAATCTGGGTCGACGCGAGCGCGTTGTGTTGGGTTAGCAGCCTTGGTCCCCGCCAAGGGCTTTAACAGAGGGCGACAAGAGAAGAGACACAGGGAGGTTGCCGTCGGTGGGCCGCTGCCTTCCCTGTCCACCACAACACCACTGATGCGCGGGAGGGAGAAGGTGGGGAGGAGACGGAGTAGGGCCACACGCTCCACCAGGACTACCTAGCTCACCAAAAGACATGTACAAATTAGCACACTACATGGAACGTCTCAGATTTTACCAACAAAGATCGACCATGGCAAGAAAAATAAGAGAGAGGAAGGCAAAGAGATGTTGGGAGAAATTGGAAGAGGAACCAGGAGGAGAAGAAAATCTAAGGACTTACCATCCCTGCGACGCGACGGCCCGGCCACGCCCCTGTGGCGCCTCCTCTCGCACGCCGCCGTGGCCGTCCCCTACGGCTCCGCCTGCTCGCCGCTCGGCGGCGTGCGACGCGAGATGCGGCCCCCACCCCAATCCGCCCTGGCCTGGCCGCCGCCGCCAGCTGCTGCTACGGCGCCCTGGCCTGGTCGCCGAATCGTGGCCCCGACCCCGACGGCCCGGCCGCGCTCCTGCGGCGCCTCCTCTCGCGCGCCGCTGTGGCCGTCCGCTACGGCTCCGCCTGCTCGCCGCTCGGCGAGGTCGACCTCGGGGCGAACCTTTTGAGCCGTCTGCACCGGCTCGTGGAGTGGGGAGAGGAGGCGGCGGCGAATTTGGGTGAGAGAAGGTGGGGATTGGATGAGGAAGAGAGAAGGGGATTGCGAAGGAGAGGAGGCAGCGGATTGGGTGGAGTCGTTCACCGATCTAGGTTTTACTGCTGGCCCGCGCGCACCAAGAAAAGCTGCTGCTACGCAAACGAGCTGTCCTCGCTGCCTCTTGCTACCGGCTCCACACCTGGTTGGGCCCAATTTTCATGCACTCATATCCAGAAACGGCCGGTGACAAAATAATTACTACAATGGACGGTTCTGGTAGAAAGCGGGATGGTCATATTACTGTGCATGGTGAAACCAACGAACCAGATTGTTTTGCCCCTCTCAGGTGCCTTGGCTGGCCGGGTACTCTTGGAACATTTATAGGAGGAATGCGAAGTTTTTTCTTAAGAAGAAACTTGAAACTAAAGCCGAGCTACATTCTAACCTTTTATTTTTGAACACTCGAAATTCGTATTTCATTTTATTAAATCTGAAATAAATTTATAGAAGTAGACATTGATGTCTACATTGATGTCTACTACAAACGTGTAAACTCTCAGTACAAACTAGTACTTTGTATTTTAAGCTACATAAAGAAAAAAGGTAAAATCTGATAAATTTTATGCACATCTCAACACTACATAATTTATCAGATCTTATCATTTTTGTGTAGCCTAAAATACAAAGTAGTTCGTACTTATATTTTGCTGGTTTTTAGTGTACATCATTGACGGGTTGTAGTGCATATCTCTACAATTTTTTCCAATTTTCTTTTAAAATTTTAAATGTTTGAAAATAAAAAGGTACATGTAACTCGGCCTCCATATTAATCATTATTGAGATACAATGGCGTCGTCCCAGTATCATACGATTTCAGGAGCCACACATGGCGTCCCTAACCTAGCAACAAAGCGTGACGAGCTAAATTGTGAGATAGTATTCAGCTTTCCCCATGCAAGGAACTCTAAGTAAGGAATTCCGAAAAGTATAGTTGCACCATTTTGTCCCGCTTTGTAAATAAAGTCACACATGGTCGAACTGATACGAGTGATGAGAAGAGCCTCTTGCAAAGCAGATCAAAAATAAAATTAAAAGTACAACATGAGACAAGACTTGCCACAACAGGAGCCGAAGAGTGTAGCTTGATCTACTGAATAACCGAAGCATAAACTCCACCAGTTCCGTCGGATATATCTTGGACAACTTGCCTGCAATCATACACTATCATGATATGTCTCGATCCCAGATCATCAGTAATCCCTATCGCCTCTCTGCAAGCCATAGAGTTGGAGGGTTGACAATTAAGGGAAACACCACTACCGATGATCCTAACTATTGCCCGGCATGATTCCTCACTACTGTGGCCACCGAACCAATCATACTCAATGGCGGAGATAGGAGACCAGCAGGGGCCCTGCCCCCCCCCCCCCCCCGATGGTGCAGAATTTTTTTGTACACCCCCTATTTTCCTTGCTAAAAAATGTTCAAAAGTCTGTAATTTTACATTTCAGCCCTCCCCAACAACTGACAAGAAGGAATTTTTCCAAATGTCCCCCTCATTCTCTTTTCCCGCCTCCGCCCCTGATCATACTGTTACGAGAAACAAGTCAATCGACATTTACCTTTGCAGTATTTTCAGGTGGAGGGATCCACTTAGTTCTTGCACTCACCTGATTGAGGACATGATTAGGTTCGCCGGCAATGATGTCTTCTTGAGGATTTCCGGGTCATTGAGGTAACTTCTCACGAAAAAATGAGTAGAGAGAGGACTATGGTAAACCCCATCATGGATCGCCTTCCTCCTTGATGTCCATATGGCCCATAAGTTTACGATACAAAGTCTTCATGAGATAGCCCCTCATAGCGAAAATCCAGCTCTTCGCGTTGGATTCAGTGGTGGCACACATATCGCTCTGATGGTGCATCTAGCGTCGGTGGAGTAGTGCGTCCCGTGGATCTTGTGGAATCATGTCTGTTTTCGTGTTTGTTTGTGTGGTTTTCGGTCTCACTCTTCCGATCTAGGGATCTCATCTTTGGCGATGGTTGCAGCTCTAGTGTGTTGATCCTTTGGGATCTTAGCACGATAACTTCATGTTTGTCTATTACAACAAGCTTACTACGTCAAGCTTTGCACGGCTCCAGTGATGGAGGGGCGAGAATGGCGGCGCGCCTTCGGTTCATGCTAGTGTATGTAGTCGTCGCTAGGTGGTGTAAAGACCAATTTGTATTTTTCGTTTACTTTTAGGGTATTTTGTGCTACTATTTGATGATAATTAATAGATCGGTGGTCTTTTTTCCAAAAAAAAAAAACATATCCGGCCAACTAACGCCCATACACACCTCGCCAAAGATGCGAAGCTGAGAGCAATGGAGTTTTGCTTTCCGGGTTTCTTTTAGAATACGTTAAATGTGTACTATGTTTATTCAAAAAGCGGTTTGAGTACAAAAAACGTCACCACTCGCTGCGAACAACGAGAATAGCACGAACTTCACCCTGGTTAATCCAATGATAACCACGACACATACACAACAACAATAACAAAACGAAAGAGCATGTCCTAACCTAAGCTACAAAGCCGCATCTCGACCGATGCTTGACAACTCCGCGACATCTTCAAAAGGACTCCCCTTGTCGATGCACTGTCAAAAGTATAGTGGAACTTCAACGGACCCCACAAGACATCGTCTTGGACTCACTAGCAATGGCGTGCATGGCAGATGAAGAAGATTAGCTTTGAACAGCGGTGAGCACAAGAGGTATGGCTTTAGAGGTTTTGAGTTTGGGCTTATTGCGCAGCCACTAGGCAAGCACAAGGTGAGGCCGGAATACGCTGTGACACAGACTGGGCTATAGCTAGCCCATCACAGTCTACTTTTTTTCTTTGCGGGGACATCGCAGTCTACTTGATCTGTCGAATGTATGAACGGCCTGCCACAAATTCTCCATATACCTTGCTTTCTGCTGGAATACCAAAAAAATTTGCCCATCACAGTCTACCTGCCCTGTTGAATGTATGAACGGCCTGCCACAAAGTCTCCGTATACTTTCCTTGATGGAATACAAAAAAATATATATGCTGGCTCGAAAGTTGGTGCTTTCCGTCTGCCGGGACCTGACTTGAAAAGCTGGTATTGTTCCATCTGCTCTGTGGATGAGATGGTATGCCTTTTTTTTTTTTTTTTTTTCGAGAACACGCAAAACGCGTGCCTTATCTTTATAGAAGAAGAAGCAAAACATTTACAAGAGAGCACCAGAGTGCCCGAACCCACGCACACCACCCCCCTCCTCCTAGGGCTACTCTCTCGCTATATCTAGCCTCCCTCCTCTCTTAGCCCTCTCCCAGAGGTGGAAATCATCTCTAATCTGTACTAACATTTGGTCCACCGTCTTAACCTCCCTCTCATTTCCAAACGCCCTGGCATTCCTTTGCTTCCATAGAGTCCACAGCGAGCTAATAACCATGGAATCAAAACGCTTCCTGTCACTCTTCCGCACTCGCTTGCGAGCCTCCGTCCACCAGCGCTCAAGGTTCCCCGTGAACCCCGGGTCTGCGATCCGAAGGTTAGCACTCCTAAGAACCCTGCACCACACTTGTCTCGCATACGGGCATTTAGTAAAGATATGGTCGATGTTATCCTCCTCTTGTAGGCATGTGTAGCACGAGTCCGGATGCTCCTGGAGTCCATGCCTTGCCCGCCGATCCGAGGTCCACAACCTGTATCTGAGTGTCAGCCATGCAAACACCTTACACTTCATGGGGGAGAAAGATCCCCACACCGGTCTACTCATGCTCCATCGAATGCCTCCCATACATAGCATCTTGTAAGAGCCCTTGGCTGTGTATACCCCTGATTCCACTCCTTTCCAAGATATATTATCAGGCCTCGTATCATCTCTCTCTACTCCTTCCACCGCCTCCCATAGGCTCAAACATTGCGTCCAGAGCTCCGCGGACATCTCCCCTTGAATATCATCTATCCATCTATCCTCAAGCAGGGCCTCCGCCACCCGCCTGCCATTCCTCCTCCGGGTAGGCACCCTGGCAAAAACATCTGGAGCGAGCTCCTCGGCAGTGTATCCGCCAATCCATCTGTCCGTCCAAAAGAAAATCATGCGACCATCTCCCACAGAGAACTGCGCCAGACTCTGGAAAGCACCATCCGCCTCCAGGTCCTTAGGCCTCGGCAGTCCTTGCCATGGCCTCTCCGGGTCCGTACGTCTGAGCCAGTGCCATCTCAATCGAAGGGCGAGGCCCTGTAGCCTGAGGTCCTTGATCCCCAATCCTCCAAGCTCCTTTGGCTTACAGATGCTCCTCCATGCCACGAGGCATTGTCCTCCCTGTACATCCTCCTTGCCGGCCCAGAAAAAAGCCCTCATCCACTTGTTAATCTCCTCAAGCATCCAGACGGGGGCCTCCGCTACCACCATTTGGTGCACCGCTCTCGCTGCCACCACAGAATTTATCAGGACCAGCCTACCCTCTCTACTAATAAGCCCTCTCTGCCACCCCGGAACACTTTTGATAACCTGGTCCAACAGCGGTTGCCATTCCGCCTTTGTGAGGGGGCGAAGGGCCAGCTGAAGACCGAGGTATCTGATAGGGAACGCCGCCAGCTCACATCCCAAAATAGTAGCCGTTCTCTCCTCCTCCACCTGTGTACCGCGGATAAGCGTGGCAGTAGTCTTTCGGAAGTTTACATGGAGCCCTGACGCCTCGCCGAAGAGGCCCAAGATGTGTTTCGCGGCCCATAGCTCCCCTAAGCTCGGCTTGAGGAATAGAACGACATCGTCCGCATACACCGAAATCCTCTGCATGGGTGAAATGGCGGCCAAGTCCCCAAACAGACCCTCCTCCACGGCCTTGACTACCATCGCTGTTAGAGCCTCCATAGCCGCCACAAAAAGCATGGGGGACGTGGGGTCCCCTTGTCTCAAACCCCTCCCATGGTATATGCGGCCTCCTGCCACTCCATTCACCATCACCCTAGTATTGGCGGTATAGAGCAGCAGCGCTACCCACTTCAGGAATCTCTCACCAAAACCCATTCTCCTCAGCACCTCAAACAGGAAACTCCAAGAAATAGAGTCAAAAGCACGCGCAATGTCAAGCTTTAGGAGGACTCCAGTGTGCCTCCTCGTGTTGATTTTTCTCGCCACTTGCCTCACCAACATAAAGTTGTCATGCAAACTCCGGCGCTTAATAAAAGCGGATTGGTTCATGCTCACAAGCTCTCCCAATCTAGGCCGTAGCCTATTCGCAATGATCTTCGAGAAAAGCTTTGCAAAACTATGCACTAGGCTGATGGGCCTAAAGTCTTTGATCTCCGACGCCTCCGGCTTTTTAGGTATCAAGGTGATTAACGCTCGGTTTAGCCTGGCAAGGCCCCTCCCATCTCCCACACCAAGCTTCATGATGCCGGCGAGAACGTCATTTTTGATGATAGGCCAAGTCCTCTGGTAAAAGGCGCCAGTGAACCCATCCGGACCTGGCGCCCTATCACTCGGCATCTCCCGTATCGTATTCCAAACCTCCTCCTCGGTGAACATAGCGTCCAGCTCATCAAGGTCCGCGACTGGGATGTTTAGAGCCTCCAAGTTAATGGTATGCTCTCTATTCTGGATGCGCCCGATGAGGCTCTCATAGGCCTCCGTAAAAACTTCGTTCTTTCTCTCCTGCGCCGTTACCAAGTTGATGGTATGCCTTTTCTGAAACGATTCTTTCTCTCACGCAGTAGCTCACCAGGAGAGTCATCAATCACAGGTTTACAGTTGAGGTTTGAGAAAACCATCCTGGTAACTTTCAGAAGACGTTTGGCACCACCAACGATTAAATTAAGCAGCAAACAGTTCAGAAAAACCGGCAAGCTGAACAACCTTTTCCCATCCTTTCAATTTGACCCTACTTCTGAAGTGCGTGTGATTCAAGTCTCAGATAGGTAAACAGCATACATACGGGAAAGTGAGGTGGATCGCTGAAGCTGAGCGACCACATCTGAAAGTGAGACGGTTGTTCCCGAATCACCAGCTCCTACGCCATTTTCTCCACAATCCAACCGCCAGAAAGCAACCTGGATTCAGTGAGGAGCGGTTGGCGCGAGCGACCTAACGGGCTGACACTGACGAACGAGTAATGACTGCTCAGCAAACTCGAGTTCACAACTTCAGATCGCACCGCCGAATATTCAGATCAAGCCAAGCATACGGCAGTCGTCAGCGACGCCGCTGCCGGCCGGAGTTGCAGTTGATGTACTTACTGTAATAATACCAGTACCAAACATCAATTTATAGCTCGTCCGCTAGTGGATACGACTATGTGACACACGAGGCCATCAGATTTATTCCTGGATATATATATATATATATATATCTGTACATATGCTACATCTCTGTCCAGCTATCGTCGTACGCGACTTGTGCTCGAAGCAGAGATGATTTACAGAGGCAGTTCTTGCTGAGCAGTGTTGCTGCTGATCCTGCTTCTCCCTTTGCAGCTCCAGCACGGCGATGAGCTGATGCGTGAGCTTATCAACCTTGCTGGCTTCTTCTATCTAACTTCAGTAGGGTTTCTATCGACTGTAAGAAAGCTCTCAAACTACACACCGGACTTGATAAGTGGCAAGCATAACTACAGGGCCATGTACAGCGTATACACAAGGAGACTGGAGGCCGGTGAGCAGTTCATGGAGACCCAGCCAGACTTTACACGGCGGCATCATCGGGTTTTTCCAGTTAACGAGACCTGCAATGCATCGCTGCCAATCAGTGCTTGAAAATACTATTTGCATTTGCGAAAACCTCATCCTTGAATGCACTCAAATAATGCAATGTGAATGTTTACTCGGACCCAGAACGACAAGTCTATAATTTTGGTATTCTCCATTAAGAGGTAGGCAAGAGACTGAAACGTGTAAAATGCAAAGCATGTACCATAGCAATAAGAACTAAAATCTGAAGTTAAAGAGCAGGTCCTAATGCAACAATTCCTACCAAAAGGATATCCTCGTCAGTTCCAAAAGATCTGCGGGCCTCGTCTAAGCTTTTCATTGGCACCATTTCACGCTTTCTGTAAGGAAAAAAAGAAAAGCTGAATTAGAGTCTCATGCACATAAAAGCTCAGATGGAGAACAGTGGAAATGTACGTTTTGCTCATTAAATTTTGCAGCTATTGTTTGCTAATTGTGCTCAAATAAAGATGGAGGCTGCCATGAAGCACACAAATCGCTCAAAAGAAGATTGTTGCAACACTGCTTATTATCATTTTCTCTTCTAATTTTTGTATCCCAGCTCAACAAGAGGCTAGTTATACTCACACACTTGGATAAGAATAAGATAGATCCATGTGTCAGATGTCAAAAGATCATATCGTTCAATAACTGAGTAAAAGGTACCTAGAACTGGCCGGATCCCTTATCTCAAACTCGCAGGCATCAGCATCATATCCACATATTACAACATAATGCCCTGCCAAGAGGAACAGTATTCACCTGGTTTATTACATTTATAGAAACTATATGGCGACATAATGTAATCTTTGTTGCATTTCAAACTTTATGGATGAACTTGCAATCTAAAAAAGCAGACAATCAAACACTCACCCATGTAATCAGAATCCTCGTCAAACTGTTGCACATCATGTACATCATTCATCCAAGAGGAACTGCATTAAAAAACCAGTTATTATTGCACTGTCAATGTGCATTACAAATAAAGCTGGACGAAATATTTTCTCAGTTTGACTCCCTAATTTTGATCTTCAAATTTTACAATTAAGCAATTTGTGGGAAATATGATTTGTTGAGACATACATGGATACATCCATAATTTTTATTCCCTGATGATCGTTTACACAATTCATCTGCTTAATCGTCATATTGCCACAAAACATGCCACATTTGCAAAAGATATTAAACTAATGGTGATTAATCAAAATAATACGAAATATGGAGAATTGGGTTTGAGTCCACAAGTATACAGATATGGTAAAGTCATCAGAAGTGTATTGACTAAATTTAATTTTTTTTATTAATTAGTTGTTTAAGAAGCATCACATGCCCGGTTGATGATTCGAAACGACAGAAGTAAAACTAAAGGATAAATATTTATACCAGACATAAGAAAAATATCTTACATTAACTTTGATTTATCCACTAGTGCAATAGCTATGCATTGCCCGGATAACAGTAGAAAAGCAATATCATACGCACTGATGGATCTGCACTGAGAAGAAACATAAATTGCAAAAACTTAAAACATGTATGGAAGTACAAGGAATACATAATTTTCATGATGCGTGTTTTGAGCGTACTTGAATACTGATTCCAGCATCAAGGGCTTTTCCAAATAACTCGTCCACGCGATCAATATCTTCTTGCAATTGCTCCTATCATAATTAGTTGGCAATCAAAAGATTACTACAGTGGATTTCAGATGAATCGGTACACAAGTAGGCCACAATACATACCCTATAAAAGGTTTCTGCAGAATATTGCGGATTTGCTCCAATTGTCACAGTGAAGAACGAAAAAACAACTGAGAACTTGTGTAGTAGATATGCCAAGTCGACTGTCCAAACGCTGCATAAACCAAAAATGTTAGTACATCAAAGTACGAAATTTGAGAATTTTAAATAATTAGTTCAGCTAATCCGTAATGATATGTGTGTATGTGTTTTCTGAGGGAAAATATGTGTGTATCCACTTCACATTCCCGTATCGAGACTTGAATCGCACGCACTTCAGAAATCAGAAGTAGGGTCAAATTGAAGGATGGGAAAAGGTTGTGCAGCTTGCCGTTTTTTCTGAACTGTTTGCTGGTTAGTTCAATCGTTGGTGGTGCCAAACGTCTTCTGGAAGTAACCAGGATGGTTTTCTCAAATCTCAAATCCATACTCAACAAAGCGACAAAGTTTATAGTAATATTTGTAGCTTGATGGCTTAGAGCCTACTGTTTACAGAATTACAGTAGTTCACGTTTCAAAGATTCCTGGGCCCTTCTAGATGTAAATAAACCTTCATAGTGTGACAGTACCTTTTTCCCAACAAAGCAACTCATGCATTTTGTCTGGCTTAGGAGCCTACCGTTTACGGAATTATAATAATTTACAGTTTAAGGATTCCTGGGCCCTTCTATTCTTCTAGATGTAGTGGGAGGGTAGCATTTTATTGTCCTTAACAAAGTAGCTCATGTGTTTTGTATGTTCTTAACAGTTAACATCCTGGACATTCCACTCTTTAGGCCAGATATTCCAGAACCACCCAACAATTAGTATTCAGTTTGTAATTGGCCTTTCTATACGCACTATGATCAAAAATATTCTGAAATCTGATTCCCATCTGGTTGACATGTCTGATTATCTATCAAGTTCTTCAGGTACATACACTATTTTGAAATAGCATATGTAGCACTAACTAATATTGAGTTATTTCATTACAGCATACAGAGATTACCGCTGTTAATCCGTACTGAACAAAGCAACAAAGTTTATACTCCTTGACCAGTACTACATGTAGTGATTTTTGTAGCTTGATGGCTTAGAGCCTAGTGCTGACAGAATTACAGCAGTTCACATTTTAGGGATTTCTTGGCCATTCTAGATTAAATAAACCTAATAGTGTGACGGTACCTTTTTTCCTTAACAAAGCAACTCATGCGTTTTTGTCTGGCTCAGCAGACTTTCGTTTACAAAATTACAGTAAGTACATCACATTTTAATGACTCCTAGGACCTTCTAGATGCAAATAAACCTTCATAGTGTGGTGGTGCCATTTTTTGTCAATAAAGCAACTCATGTGTATTCCACCCAACAATTAGTATTCGATTTGGGATTAGCCTTTCGAGATGCACTATGATCAAAAAATAGTTGAAGTGGTTAAACTACTACTCTTGCAACTCCAAACACTACTGCACAGATAATCTTGCTCTTAAAAAAAAACTATACTAATTTTCAGGTGGTAATTAAAAACCTTGTGGTGCGGCAGAGCTTCTCGAGATGGGCAATGCCGTCGCAGCAATCAACCCCTAGCGTCCTGAGCACCATGAGCACGCAAGCGAGGCCGCAGTCCCAGGTGAAGGCCTGCTGCACGTGCGGAACCTAGCACCATCAGCAAAACCAATAGAAATGTCAAACGAGACTGGCCATCAGGAGATTCAGCACTCGTTACATGTACAGGAGAGGCGGCACAGTCAGAATATTTTTTAGGACTCAATCATAAAGAGAGGGAGGAGGAGGAGGAGGAGGAGGAGCTGACATCGATGGAGCAGGACCGGCGCGCTAGTGGAAGTTGGCCGTCGGGAGGCAGCGGCCCCTCGCCGGCGTCGTCCCCGGGCATCTTGAAGAGCTTGTCCGAGATGAAGCAGAGGGGCCACATGACACCATCAACCGCAGCAGCTCGGCCAGGCGGGCAATTCTCCTCCTCCTCCTCGCCGTCCGTTCCCGGCCCGAGGAGGATGAGACAGAGCAGCGGAAGAACCCCTCCCTCGGATAAAAAGCGGAAACAGTGGGGTGGGAATCGCGGAATGATTAGTGGGTGGGCTGGACGATTTGATTATAAAGAAACGGTAGGCGCGCGCGCGCGGCGTCGGCGGCGGCGGCGCGGGCACCAGAAGAATCGGTGGGATGGGAACGGGGGCGGCGCGCCTTAAAAAGATGGTGTCTTGTGTAGGCGAGGTAGGAGGAGTTGGAGGGAAGAAGGGATGGCGGGCGGGGGCATGGAATGGGATTGGCGACGACGGACGGACGGGAGTGGGGAACCGGCGTCGTGGGAGGCGCGTATAGGCCGTGCCGGTGGTGTTGTTTTCTTCTACCGCCCGGCCGCGCGCGCGGCGTGATGCGACGCGATGGCAATCATGCGGTGGTTGCCGGATGATCCACCAAAGGCTTGGGTTGCGTTGCGGGGCCGGGAGATGGTTAAGGCTGGATTGACCGGAGCCGCCGAGTTGGCTGCCGGTCTGCTCTGCTGGTGCTGCCGTCGCCGCCCAGCCCTACCTAGGCGGTGACCCGGTCCGGCCGGCCCCCTCAGCTGGGGCCAACAGAGCAGATCAATCAAATGGCGTTACTTTTGCTCAATGTGGGCAATGTTTGCAGTCATTTTTAGGCAGAATCTTGGCATCTAATTTGAGGCATGGAAAGTTAGCACAAGGGAAATCTTTTCCTTGTGTTTAAGTTCATTCACCCACGCAAACCTTGCATTCAGAACTCTTTGTGCAGCTGGTTCATCCATCATAAAAAAAACATGTAAAAGGATTAGAAAGATCCTGGGATTAACCGAGCACATCTGGCAGACCGAGATATTCAAATCGGCCACCAAGAGAACATGCTTCTTGTAAAGAAAAAAAATATGAGGAAAAAAAGTGTACATGCAAATTTTCATGGAGAATATTTTTTTGTGCCATGTGCAAAAAAAAGTCGATGCTTCATTAATAATTTCTAGTGGGTGTGTGAGGAGGAGTTCTTGTTCATGCTATGATGCCTGCGGGTCAATCATGTTTGGAAAAATCATGAAATGTTTTCCAGAAGAATGATAGGGTTACAAACACGGCACCAATTTCTGAAATTAACAACTGAAATGAGTGTGCCAATTCCATGGTAGCCAAACACGGTGGGTATAAAATCTCAATTGAATTCCATGATTCTAGAATGAAATGATAGTTGCCTAACAAGCTCTTAGCGATTTGAAATACTTACTTAACTTTCGAGAGCATGTGCTAAAGCCAGAACGTCTACCCTAGAGTGGGGGCAGACATCGTTAGCTTAATCTAAAGATCATAAAATTTCAAGACCGCTCGGAAAGTTGACGACAATCATCATTCTATTACTATAATAATAATAATAATAATAATAATAATTGCTATTATTATTATGTTCAACATGGTTGCACGTGCCAGAAGTTTGCCACAAACGCGAGCATGTCTACGAACCAAATAAGGCCGGGCATACGAGGACTTATCTTCCACCTTAGAGCTTGGCCAGCATGCTGTGAGCGGTGGCGGAGACAGAGGATTTGAAACCCGAGTGCATAGGGGGTGCCTCAACACATAAAAAAGAAATCTAGGGGGTGTATTAGTGGTGAAAAAAATATTGTTTAACAAAGGATTTTCTTTTCTACCGGGGTCATGTGCACCCTGCTACCTAAAGGTAGATCCGCCGCTGGCTGTGAGCTTGTAAATGCATTGTGAATACATATGTACACCATCTAGGAATAATAGTTACGGCTGTTTATTTATATAGGTCGATGTCTTTAATAGCTTTAATATTTTCTTGAAAACTGATTTGCCTCAGTCACTTCTATAATTTTCGTCTTCACCAATGGCGATCTGCCACCCTTCTCTTCACTATTGCGTCGTTGTGCATTCTATTTCTCTACTTACGGAAGTTTTTCTTTGCAAAATAAGGCAGACGAGCTCACAAATACGTAAATACATTCACCCATACGAACACATGCATCTCCCTACCCTATATGAGCACCTGTCTTCAATTGACGAGGTTATCACATGCACCTTTGTGCTTAGATACAACCCTTGACTGAATCTCAATGTTTGATGCAGAATCTGAACAATCTAGTCTATAAAAGTACAACTTTATCGGAAATGCAATTTTGATCTCAGGTGCATATGCTCCTGCTACAGAGAAAAACATTTTAAAATATCACAAAAAATACGAACACAAATTTCACGCGTATATGTCAACAATCCATATGTGTATGCCAAGTTTCGCGCGAAACCGGTAGGTTTGGTGTCCTGTGTAAAAATGACAAGCAAAACGTCTTGTGAAGAGCTTATATTTAGCACCAAATTTTAACTTTTTTACACATGACACAAAAAGTATCGATTTTTCGTGAAACGACTTTGCAAACACATAGAACATCAAGATGTATCCGTAACATTTTTTATCGGATTTTTTTGACATTATATAATATGTTGAAATTTAATTTTAAAAACCAGGTGCATGTGCTCCCGGGAGCAGAAACAGCATGTCCCAACTTTATACTAAATATCTGATAGTTGTTATGGATGAGATGGAACAATTATTTCCGAAATGCACTTTTGAACTTGGGAGCATATGAACCTGCTATCTAGAAAAACATTTTAAAATATCAAAAAGAATCCAAGCAAAAAATTGGTGTTTATATGTCGACATTATATGTGCGCACGCCAAGTTTTGCTGAAAAATAACATTTTTTGTTGCTCGTGTAGAAAAGATAAAGATATGTATTGTGAAGCCCTTTTAAGCACCAAATTTTGTCTTTTTTGTACATGGCACAAAATATGTCCGTTTTCGGCGAAACGAATTTATGAGCACATAGAATATCAACATGTATGCGTCAGATTTTCGTTCAAAATATTTTGACATTTTAAACTATGTTTAGACCATTTTTTTAAAAAGGGGGCATATGCTCTCCCAGGTGCAAAAACGCCTCGTCCCAATTGTTTGGCGAACTTTGTTGCAACAAAATTTTCGCATGCTGAATTGACATATAATTCGAATGAGTTCTCCTAAAATATTATTTAGTACAATACAATATAAAAATGTCTTTCATGATGTATCTAACGAAATTAGTTTTGTACCGTCAATAATGTGAACTTTCTTGTGGAAACTTCACGTTGTTGGATTTTGGAAAAAGATATAGGTATGGGCAAATGGACTACGGAATGGAAGACGCAAGAAACCTGTGTGTGTACGCGTTGGTGGTAGTGGCTTCGAGGCGATGGATAAGTTCGACTCTTGTCGTGAGCCCACAGTCCACACTGCCCATGTTGACGTCCCTGTTGCTACGCTATCATTCGCTTGTCGCGCCCCCAGCGGATTGACTCGAGAAAGCGATCAGTGTTTCTTGGCGTCAGCTCCGAGGCAGTGAGCTGATAAGCTCCGGGGAGAAGATGATCTGGGCTACAGAACGGCAGCACAATCAATGTTTTTTTTTCCTTCTAAAACTTGGAATCCTACTGCCAGTACTGAGCCCAAATGTATTGGACCGTAACAGGGTGTCGTCCTTGCTGAGCTGGACGGCATAGACCTAGCCTTTCTTCGGTTGTCCTGCAATGAAGCAGAAAGCCCAAGCTTTGTAGTTGAAGCAATCGGTCTTGTGGATTTGTTGATACCAGACCGAAAAATGGTTGTTTTGCTCTGGCTTACTGGCACGGGAGCTCTCTACCGGGGCCCTATATGGGAGTGCCTATACGCCGCTTCAGTGCGTGCGGGATTAACCGCAGCACACGCAGCTCCACCGCTCCCGCTCGCTCGTGGGCTGGCCCATGTAAATTTTTCCTAAATTTTTCTCTTTCCTATTTTTTATTTTTTAATATTGAAAAACTTCAAATAAAAAAAGCTTCAGGTTTGTTGTTCAAAAAATAAATTTGTTCAAAAATTTGTTAGCTTAAAAAAATTATTCCTAAGTTTTTGTTCAAAAACAAAATGTGGTAAAACAATTGCTCTTTGTGTTCATACTTTTTTTTGTCAAGAAATTTTTTTTACTCATATTTCAAATGAAATACTCATGTTTTTTAATTTTTTTTTTTAAAAAAGAAAAAACGGGAAAACCGGGAAAAGAATAAATCGAATTCGAAAATGTTCAAAAAACAGAAAAAGAAAAAAAAAATTGGCCAACTAGGGAGAACCGAAGAAACAGGAAAAAAACGCGCGGAACATCCAAAAACCAGACTGAATCATTGCCATAAGGTGTTAATGGGTCATGGCCCATGTCACCCATTAGCATGCGGGGCGTATTACCACACGCTAATGGGTGATGTATACGCTAGGCCCAAGTATTCACCTCCTACGTCGTGCGATCGATAGACGAACCCGACCATGTCGATGGCTCTTCCGGTTTTCTCCTACTTATTCTTTTCTTTTATTAGTCCGACCAAATTCAAAATCTGAATAGTTTTGAAATGTAATAATTTTTCAAAATCTAA
Organism: Lolium multiflorum; assembly: GCA_030979885.1. Taxonomy (NCBI): domain Eukaryota; kingdom Viridiplantae; phylum Streptophyta; class Magnoliopsida; order Poales; family Poaceae; genus Lolium; species Lolium multiflorum. Next base: position 201,339,186 of record CM061747.1, read on the forward strand.
ACAAAATAGAATTCTGAGCAAGTTGAAAATTTGAACAAATTCAAAATTTGAGCAGTTTTCAAATGTAAACATTTTGTAAATCCAATCATTTTTGAAGTAAAACAGGCCAGATAAATAGAAAACCAGAAAAAAAACATGAGCAGATTCAAAACCAGTATAGAAAATCAGAAAAAGGAGCCAAAACCTTACGCTACGCTAGAAAGAATCTGCTGAACCTAAATGGGCCAGGCCCAGATCGCCCGGTGGTACGTGGCATGCATGATACACGTCGGAGGCGGAGCGAAAGGAGGCGTCGCATGCACTGTCGAAACCGTGGTTGTGGCCCATTAAGAACACCGTCGCGGTCTTACGTCCTCTCTGTCGCCCTTCTTCTCCCTGGTTAAGAGCATCTCTAACAGATACGGCAAAAACGGCCTGCATCGCCCTATACAGGCCCGTATGCAGGTTTTGCTAAAAACACGCCCCGAGCAGATCCCGCAAACGCGCGCCGGCCCAACTTTTTGATGCAGGCCCCCGCTCTCGGCCGCCGAAAAACAACATATATGGCGGTCGAGAGCGTGTTTGCAGGTCAACCTGCATCCGCCTCGCTGCCTTCTCCTCCCCTTCTCCGCCGCCGCCACCGCCTGCAATCCGGCGAGTTTCTGCTCCGCCCCGCCCGTCCCTGCAGATCCGGTGAGCCATGGCCTCCCGTAGGACTCCCGGCGGCGGCGGCCAGCCTTTTGGCCGCAGCGGAATCTGATTCAAGCGCGGGAAGGGATCAAACGGCGCCGGCGGAGCGGAGCGGACGGAGGCCGCGCGGCGGAACTCCGACCTCGCCCGCATGCGCGCCGCCCGCCGCTACCTCAACCTCGGGTTGCCGGTGCCGCCGGCGTACTACCGCCGCGAATCCATCCGCTACGCGGATGTGATTGACATGCGGGATGCCGGTCCGCGACGCACGCGTTCGTCCTCACGCGCGGCACCTCCGCCGCCGGAGCCGGAGATGCTCCCGGGTCGCGAGGGCAACTACGTCGCCGACGCTGAATTCGAGCGAGTCGTCGCCACGCTGGCGGACGCGTCGATGCTCGAGCCCGAGGACTTCGTCCGCGACGAGATCCTCGATCTGACGGTCCAGGCCGTCGAGTACATCACCGCCACCGCGACCCCACCGTCCACCGCGATGCCACCCTCCGCCGCGATGCCTCCCTCCGCCGCGACGCCACCCTCCGCCGCGGGCTGGGTCTTCCTCGAGTGAAGCAGTGTGGTCCGCGGCGTCGCCGCCACGGCATTGGCTCCGGTGAGCCCAATTTTGCTGCTCAAAACATGTCGTGGCGGTGACCGTAATATGTTTAGTTTTAATTTGCCTATGTTTTAGCTTAATTGTAAGGATCTGAACTAAATTCGTAGTATGTTTTAGCTTAAATTAAAACTGAAATGTATGATCGTGCTTGTTCCTGCGAAAATTCTTGCTTTTCCAGTTTTGTATGCCGTATCTGCTCCGCCGAGCGTTTTTCGACCTGCAAATGTCGATTTTCTCGAACTGCATCCGCCGTTTTTTGCATCCGCCGTTTTTAGCTTTGCGGTTTGTAGTATCTGCTAGAGATGCTCTAACACCGGCACTCCTCTTTCCAGTCGATCTCCCCTCCTACACCGCCAGCCGCGACCGCCTGCTCCAACCAAACGTGCCAGAAGCTGCTACCGCGCTGCTTTGGTGCCCCGCTTTTCTCAAATCGCCACCTCGGATGGTCCTTCGTGGCCCCCGATAATCCCTCTACCCCCCTTCACGGATCCTCCCCCTTCGGCCCCCGCGAGCCAAACCCTAGCCCTACCTCACTGGCACCGCACCCATGACCCCTAACTTCTAGAGCTTGGTTGCCCCCTTGCTCTAGCCTTGCTGACATCTTCGCCACCGCAGCTCCCTACTGGTCACAACGACGTTTTATTGGCGCCATGTCGTTTGGTCGGTGGGTGACGGCAAGAGAGGAAGGAGACCAGTGGCATGAAGAGAAAGAAAAGAATGGTGTCAGTTCTCTTGGACCGGTCCACGTGCAACTGGTTGGGGACGTGGCGCTCGGTTTAGCGCCGCCTTGAGTAGTGTATAGTACCTCCATTTCAAGGAATAAGGCGCCCTTGTTTTACGAACTTTTTGTTTGACCAAGAATTACTTCAAATAGATAAAGATTATTTGTATGAAATTAGTATCATTAAAACGTGCTTTTCAATACGAATCCAACGATACTATATACATATAATATACTTAAAATTTTGTTGCTCAATTTTTATGATCAAAGTTCATCTTGAAATATGTGTACGCCTTAATCCTTGAAACGGAGGTAGTAGGATTTACCCCGGACACGCATGTGCTCGCCTGAGACGGGCAGATGACACGACACAGTGCCTGTCAAGGCAAGTGTATGACAAAACAGAACAAAACAAAATAAAACAGAGAATTTGCCATTAATAAACATCATTGCTTGCACGATGAATACGGATCATGAATGGCCAAAGATTGTAGCTGAGCTGTGCGTTCCTTCCAGATATGCTCAGGTTCATCCGTGACACGTCGTTCTCATCACCATTACTCAGGTCGAGTGACAGCAGTGGCCTATCCTGTTTAGCCAAAAGCATGAAAGGCCGGTGAGCCAACAATGGACGGTGGAGCGCAAGGGAGACGGAATGGAAACGGTGGCCCATCGGCATGGATGATCACGTGTGACGCAGCAGACGCGGTTAAGAAAACGCCTTCGTACACGCAAGCCCAACAAACCTCGGTACAGTCTCAACCGTTTGTGACGGACGGTCGCCGGGACGCTAGCCTGGCGTGGGCACCGATCCAAGGGCATCTCCAGGCGGCCATCCGCCCGCGTCCGGATCGTCGAAAACAAAACGGGCGGCGCATCCCTAAACGGATGGCCGCGGCGTCGGGGCACCCAAACCCGCTAAATCTTGGCCGGGTTTGCGTGCGACGCGAAAGGTGTCGCTCGCGTCCTCCCCTTGTCCCCGCCGTCGCCACCAAAACACAAGGCCGCACATCTCCCACGCTCACCCACGGACCGGCGATTTCGGAGCGCGTCGACGCGGCCATCGTCGTCACGCGGCAAGCGGGCGGAAGCATGGTCGAGGTCCCGCGCGCTTTCGCGTCGTAGCAGTCGGAGAGGCGGCGCGGCGTTGTTGTCCTCTCACCGTCGCGACACCTCCCGCCGTTCGCATGCGCCGTTTCCGCCGGAGGTGAGCCCTCGCACCGTGTTTCCACCGCAAGTCGGCCGAGACGGCCATGGCTGAGGTCCCTAGAGAAGCATTTGGATCGCCTCGCTGCGAGGTGTTCGTTCAAAAGCTCGAACTAATATGTGTCCCTTTTCAGATCATGGTGGACAGCGACGACGAGTACTACTTCAAGAACTTCATCGACACGTCGTCGAAGAGGAGTCCGACGACGAATTTTTCACGGATCTGCGGTGCTCATCCACGAGCACATTGTCTCGCGGATCCCCGTGTTCCGGGGGTCGCCGGGCGCGCGGCCGCCTTGGACCGCAAAAGAGAACGCGGCCACGACCAGCTCTACAACGACTACTTCCAACCCAATCCATTGTTCGTGCCGCACTTGTTTCGCCGTCGTTTCGGATGAGCACTGTTCCGCCGGATAATGGATGGCGTCAAGATCTACGACGACTACTTCCGTGAAAGTGGATGCACTTGGCAAGGTAGGCCTCTCTTCGTACCAAATGCAGCGCGATTAGGATGCTCGCATATGGCGTTGGTGATTTCGTAGACGAGTACACGCGCATGAGTGAGTCAACGGCACGGAATCGATGTACGGGTTCGCAGAGCGGTGATCGGTTCGTTCGGAGAACAGCCTCGCAACCAAATGCAGAGGACACTGTGTTGTCGATCAACGCTTCCGGGGTTTCTGGGATGCTTGGCAGCATAGGCGCATGCATTGGGAGTGGAAGAAGCCTTTGGTTGGCAGGGTCATACCGGCCATTGGGTGCACAGTCATTCTTGAAGCTGTTGCTTCCCATGACACATGGATTTGGCACTCATTCTTCGGAATGGCTGGCTCGCACAATGACATCAATGTTTGCAGCGCTCTCCGGTGTTTGATAGGCTAGCGTACGGTCAGTCCGATGTGGATTTTGAGATCAATGGCCACCACTACACCAAGGGGTACTACCTTGCTGATGGTATCTATCCACCTTGGGCTACACTCGTGAAGACAATCCCCAACTCAGAGCAGGAGGCAAGGTTTGCCAAAGAGCAGGAGGCAGCCCGGAAAGATGTCGAGCGGGCGTTTGGCATCCTCCAAGCTCGTTGGGCTATCGTCAGACACCCTGCCAGAGCCCGGGATGTGCAAACTCTGTGGGAGGTGATGACCGCTTGTGTAATCATGCATAACATGATTGTTGAGGTAGAGCGGGATGATTCACTCTTTGATAATGAATGGGACGGCCAAGGAGAGTTGGTTACTCCTCAACGTGCTCCGGCATCATTTCAGGACATTCTTCATGCGCACCATGAAATTCGAGATCTAGCTGTACACAACCAGCTTCAGGCTGATTTGGTCGAGCACATGTGGCAGCATGTAGGCAACAATGCTGCAAACAACAATGATGAAGGAGCCTAGAGCATTTTGTATCGTTTCTTCATTTTATTTGAATAATACTTTATCCTTGATTACATGGACTATGTAATGTATAATACATTTAGAGCATTTCAACTATTTTATATATTTTTTCTATAATTTATTTTGCGTTTTTCTAGTGATTTTACAAGAAAAACATACCATGGGGCGCCGCGACCCAAATCTGGCGCGTTGGGCGCAGCGCGCGACCCAAACGGACGCGGACGCGGGCCCGTCCGCGTCGCACGCGAAACGGCCAAAACGGACGGCCCAGCGCGTCCGTTTGGGTCGCCCGGTTGGAGATGCCCCAATGCCTGGGCATCCACAGTTTTCCGCTCTGATCTGCCTCCACGTCAACCTGTCCAATGTCCAGCCGCACCAAGTACGGCGCGCGCGATGCCCGGGGGGCGCAGGCGGACACGGTACGTGCGAAGATTCCAGTGCACGAGGCCTGCGCCACCTTCTGGTCTCAGTGGTCACGCCAGCCAAACCAAACCCAAACCACGAGCTCGTCTTCCAAGTTCCAACCAACCAACCCGACCCAGGATCTCAGACCTTCATCAATATAAGTACACGTCTCGCTCCCTCTCATCTGCCCACAAGCATTCACCACCTCGCCTCGCGTGACAACTGAAAACTGAGAAGAGCAAGTAGCCACCGGGTTTGATCGGATCGATGGCCAGCTGCGGCAAGGACGAAGACGGGGTGCGCAAGATCGGGGTGGCCATGGACTACTCCGCCAGCAGCAAGAGGGCGCTGGAGTGGGCCATCCGGAACCTGCTCCGCCGGGGCGACACACTCGTCGTCCTCGTCGTCCAGCACTCCAGCGGGGACGAGGCCAAGCGCGCAGCCCTCTGGGCCAAGTCAGGATCCCGTAAGCACATCCTAGCTCGCAGATCGAGCTCCGCCTCCTCCTCCTTCCCTGCAGTGTCCTGAAACTGATTCATGTGTTACCGCAGCGCTGGTCCCTCTGTCGGAGTTCCGGGAGCCGGCCGTGATGCAGACCTACGGCGTCAAGTGCGACGCCGAGGTGCTCGACATGCTCGACACCGCAGCGCGCCAGCTCGAGGTACGTGTGTGTGTGTATGCGTTTCCAATCCATCGAGCAACGGAGGAACCTCGTGAACTGAGTAACTGACTGGCTGGCTACTTGCTTGCTTTCCGTTCTTTGCCTGACGATCAGCTCAAGGTGGTGGCCAAGATTTACTGGGGCGACGCCAGGGAGAAGCTCTGCGAGGCCGTAGAGGAGCAGAGGATCGACACCATCGTCATGGGCAGCCGCGGCCTCGGCACCATCCAGAGGTACAATGTTATAATGGGTGTGATTATTTCTCGGTCGACTGAGAACTGCTTCATTCTCGGTCAAGTGATATCATCAAATCTTAGTTGCAAGTAATGTTGCAACTCAAAACTAACATGAATCACAAAGTAAATCAAATGATGTACGACTTGAGCACGGACTTAGTTCTAGCAAATCCCTATTATAATAACGGCTCAAGAGTCGAATTGCGAACCCTCGGTCACAGTCTCACGGTCTTCTGGTTCACATTGCCAACCCTCATGTCATCACAGTTTGGGTATAAATCATGTGCTGACTAGTAGCATTGCTTGAACCGATCTTCCTCATACCAAGTCAATGCCTTGCGGAACATAGTTAAACCACGATATACTGTAGGAGTAAACCCACTATACCTTGCGCTGGAAGGAATGTCAATCCCAAAATTGCACGCATGGATCATGCTTTACAATGAATTATTGCATCCAATCACGTCGCAGTACTGAGCTGTACTTCTGTCCGGGAGGGCCTTTCGCCTTTAATACAGGCCGGAAATGCGACATACAGTTGCGTTTTCTTTTCAATTACAATAGGGGCTCACAGCTAATCAGCAGTTAGTACCACATGGATCATCAAGTTGTTCCTTTGCACAATGAACTACTAGCACGAGGTGTGGTCGCCTGCATCGTGCTTGCCGGATTGTTTATGCGGTCATCTGAAACGCGAGGGGGGATTAAATTGCTCTTCTGTAAGAGTTTAATCATCAGAATAATGTAGTAGTAGAGTTGGTCAGCAACTAGTACAGTGTTTCTGCCTACGATTCAAGATCTAGCATAAATATATCTTCACGAAGAAAGATTCAGAATTAACAAAGAAAGTACGAGTACTAGACTTTTGACTTTCGGTGGTTCTGGATATATGACTTCAGTTGCATATCTTGACGAGTTCGTTTAGAGTTATCCTGGTAGGAGAGTGTCCACATCCAAATATCATTACAATTTCATTTTTAAATATACACTATATATAGCGGTGAGTTTTTTTAAATAAGTTAAAAGTCAACGTATTTTACATTAATTACAAGTTGATCCCCATCGGTCATCGTACTCCTTGTGTCATTTAGAAGAGTAGTTTAATTAGAACAGTAGTTTAGAGTAACCCTTGGACACACTTCCTAGTGTCATTTAGAACAGTAGTTTAATTGTGTATTCCACATTAGGAACAGTAGTTTAATTATGTATTTCAAATTACGAACAGTAGTTCAATTATGTAATTAACTGTACTACTGTAGGCTCTAGCCGCTGGCATGCATTCAGGATAACTGATAACTTATGATGCCATTGTGTAGCTAGGAGCAAGCTTGCTTTGGTCGAAATCAACCTGCTTACCACTACCATAACAAAACAGTAGACCCTCTGGATCAGCCATTGCGTAGTAAATCATCCAGGAGCCAGAAGTCAAAACAAACTCCATTACATTTCTGTAACCTGCAACTGTTTATGCATTGTATTCAGATGTCAGAACTTGATCATCCACCCGCCAAATAGCCCCTAACAGTTCTAGGCTTGATTCACATTTTGCTGACCCCTTCATTGCCTGGCGATACTGCAGGATCCTTCTGGGAAGTGTGACAAACTACGTGCTGTCGAACGCGTCGTGCCCTGTGACAGTCATCAAGGAGAAGTGTTAGGTTCGCTAGCGAAGTGAACCAGGATGCATGCTTGGGGTTGTGTGGGTAAAGAGCATCGTGATGTGCATCCGAATAATGTATGGAGCCGCTTGTGTTGTTTGTAATTTCGCAGCTTTGGCACATTCGGAAACATTTCATGCTGGTGTGTGCCATTGCCATTTGAGGATTCAGATTCAGTAAACTATCGTTTTTAAGCCAACAGTGAGGTATCGTCTGACCTTGCCTTATGTGTGTGCGTACCTTTTGCGCTGTTTCTCCACAGCGCAGGCCTGGTTGGGTTTGACACTTTCGCTAGGCCGGCCCAAATGTTCTGTAGTTTTTTCTTAAACTGCAAGGTTCTGCGTTGTTTTATGAGAAGATGGATTAGGCCATCCAAAAACCACCCGCGCGATCACTATTAGCTCAGTTCATTTGATCCTTAAATGGAAAATAAAATTATGGGAGAATTTTTATTGGTATTTAGTCTATAGTTTGTTATCTATATTTGACTGCCTTCAGAAAAGTAATGTTGAGGAAATCGCTTATGGGTGTCAACTCGCTCGGCTGATGATTAGCGATTATTAGGTATATCGACCGATTAATTGGAAGATAAATAAATTAATCGGCCGATAAATGAGTTTATCGTCTAATCGGTGAACACTGAGTATGAGTAACGATTAATTGCTGATTAATCGTTGAATCGGACGATTTTTTAAACAGCGCAGAAAAATAGGAGATTGTGTCTTCAAATTCGACAGAGTTTGAAGACCTCGAAAATTTGGTAGTATCTTTTAGATTTATTTTGTAATCGTTGAAGATAGCTCGTGTATTGTACTATTTATTACCATAAATATATGTTGTATTTATTACCAAAAAAATAAACTCAGTTCATTTGAAGCTTTAACTCCATATCATATGTTACCCACGGAACCATATAATAAGTACAGTACTATACTCTGACTCTCTGAGGCCCGAGCAGTCCGGCAGCATAGAATGTGCCTGCCCCGGCCTATACCTTTTTTCGATAGAAGATACCAATTACACTCAGCCTCTGCAACAACGTTCCACCCTAATGGCAGTACGGATGCACACAGCTAAAAAAGAGAAAATAAAAGTAAGAAATAAAAGTTCCGCTACAGCCTTCTAGACCTAGCAACAGCAATACAACCACCAACATGACAACACCTGAAGTACAGACTCTCCAAAAGCGACGCCTCCAAGAAGAAAACAGTGTACCAGCGCCGTCGTCGCCCGACCAAAGGTCTTAGGATTTCTCCCTGAAAATAGTCCTCACTCTCAAAACAATGCCTCCAACAAGAACATTGCGAGGCACAACCAGTTAAGGGGTTTTCACCCTGAGAGGTAAGACTCCGAACTTCCCCTATGCTGTCGCCCCCACATGCATACAACTGATGCAAGCCCGGAACGCCAAGCAGATCCCTCAACATCACTCGAACCTCCTTTAGTCAGTGCACCAATCCGGCCTTCATGATATTCCTTCTTCTGACTTTACCATGGACCAAAAAGTCACCAGATGTCAACACAGAATATAGCTTCGCGGCGCTCCCGGAACCAAACGGTCGGAATAAAAACATGGGTGCGCGCGACGAATACCACCCGATCCAAAAGCATGCAAAATATGCACTGTTCTATTGCGGAGATTTCCAGAACTCATCTCTCCAGCCAGATCAAAACAAACTGACCTCCGGTAGATCTTCATCTTCGCTTGCGAGAAATCCGAGGACCGCCACCAAAAACAAAGCAAGACCAGCAGCCCCCACGCTGTCAGTCCCTCCTGCCGGATCACTAGGGAAGAAGACGGCGGCGCGGATCATACGTACCACCGCTGAACCGTCACCGGGGCGGAGGCCGCCACCGCTCCACCGAATCCTCCATGGCTACCGACAGAGAGCATCAGATCCCGGCCTATACCTGAATCCCTTAGTGCGTGTTTCTCCTCAGCCCTCTGCATTAATCCATACACACACTTTTATATTGCATAGTACCAGAGTATCATAACCGGAGTTTATATTTAAAAGATCATACCGCGTGAACAGGAAAATCAACTAGCAGAGAATAAAGTGGACTGCATGCCTAGCATCATGATGTAGTTGTCTAATAGACCGCCAGCCAGCCGCACTGAAGATAGCTTGTGCAGTTGACTCTACACAGCTGCATCCATAATTCATATATATGCGCTCATTTCTCCTCCGTAAGAAAATAGGATCATTCGTGTATCTAATATGAAGCCATACGGGTAACCTAGAAAAAACTAACATTTCTTCCTTTGTTTTTTTTTTTTTTGAGAAAACTTTTCCTCCTTTGTAACAATGTCATTCTGGGCAGTTCCGTAAAGCCCATAGTGAAACACAAATCCCCACTCTAATCTATATGGGCTTAAGTTTTCTTATCCATCACATGTATCCAATTATCACAAATATTTATAGTTTAAGGGAGAAAACTAGCCGTTTGAGGAAAAATTCTAGAACCTAATTGGACAGTAACTTTGGCGGTGCTACTTTACACGTAAAATGGTCAGGTGCATAGACCGACGAACCGGAATGGCCACCAATACACGAGGCTGGGCCGACCCAGTTCGGCGGGTGTTGGTGTACATAGTGTCACTGGGGTACCACGGTTCACCTGCTGCTGGGCTCACGCAACATCGCATGTACAAAAAATAAAGGATCAACCGCTCTACGAGACATAGGGTCTCCATGAGGAGGAAGTCAGGACTCGTTTTCCAGAATGCATGAAGCCCTCGCGAGGCACCCCTTTGCGAGGAGAGGGCGCCAGGAGATGCTATGCAAGACCCCTCCGCAAGGCAGGTTGCGTAGGGATGAAATTAAGGAGGATGACACAAGCTATGACGCACAACAGGTGATAAACTAGTAGAAAACAGGCCTTTAGTCCCAGTTTGTAAGGGGCTTTAGTTCCGGTTTTACCAACCGGGACTACAGAATCTAGACTAAAGTCCCCCCTCTTTAGTCCCAGTTGCTCACAAACCGAGACTAAAAGCCTTCCGCACGTGTTGTGGCCGCACGCTGGGGCGAAGGACCTTTAGTCCCGATTTGTAATACCAACCGGGACTAAAGGTCTCCACGCGTATTTTTTTCATTTAATTTTTTTCAAATTTTTTTCATTCAATTTTTTTTTCAGAATTTCTAGTATTTGAGTTATTTGACTAGTTTAGTCACTAACTTCACATAATCTTAGTTAAATTACTTAATCGTGGTCAAACTTCTCGATCGCTCACCCATCCTCAAACTACTTCAGCACTAGTAGTGCACGCTTAACTTCTGAGTTTCTTCCGTCCCGCTTCCAAGTACTTTGCGCACACATTATTGATATTAGTATCATATTAATCATATCAACCTCTTAGTCACTATGTCACACTTCTTTATTGTTTGAATTCCAAATAATTTTTTTAATAAAAATAATTAAGTAATAATAATAATTAATAATTAATTAACAATGTTTTTTGCAAAATCTAAAATATGATATTTTCCATATTTCCCTTTGGCAGTTTGAGAATCAAAAAATTGGGTAAATGACCAAAGGTGGTTGAATTCGGATGTAACTTTTCGCGTAGATAGATTTTCATATTTTAAACATATTTTTTGAGTTCGTATGCAAAAGTTATTGCCATCTTACCGAAAAATATAGTTTTGTTTTGCAAAATAAGTCAAAATTCATGTTTGTTATTTTTCATAATAACTAGATAACCTATCCTACCTAAAAGTATTTTGAATTTTATATCATGTTCTTTTGTATTTTAAGCTAAAAAAAAGTGATCTAGAGGGGTGGAGCAAAAAAAACCTAGAAACAGAGACACCAACCGGGACTAAAGAGGCTCACACCAGCCGCAGCCTGCGTAACTCCTTTAGTATCGATTGGTATCTCCAACCGAGACTAAAGTTTTTGCATGTCTCGTCCTAGCCGTTGGAACCGGGACTAATTGTAACAACCCAACTTTTTGTGCATTGGTTTAAAACTTTGGAGTGCAAAATTTTGGGCCAACAAAAACTTTTTGTGTTTCTCAAATTTGCATGCATATAGTTCATCATGCCCTTGCATTGGAGATAACGTGTGCTTATTGCTTGTGAAGGTTTGATTTGTGTGTAGATTCTTAGAACCCTAATCACCCTTTTATCTTGTGATCCCCTTTTCTTCTAGTTAAATATTTTAAAATTTACCAAACACCCTTGTGCATGTGATCATGCTCACATATGATCTTCCAAGATCATGTCTTTTGCAAATTTCCCTTCCCAATATCTATTTCTTCTTTTCCCATTTTTTCCATCTTTGAAAATTCTCCAAACTAGGACACCACTTGACTCATCACATTTGTGCCCTGGATTGTTTTGGATCACATCCTTGTGGCTTGTTCCAAATTTCCAAATAATTGGAAAAGGTGGAGAATGGCCATGCCGGCCATGATCATTCCCTCTCCCATGATCATTTCTTTCACTCCCTCTCCACACCAGCACCCACACACACACACACTCTTCATGATCTTAGCAACCCTCCAGCATCCCTCATGCAGCCCAGCTCGAACCCCTTGCCTCCTTACCGTGCACACACTCATGGGGACCCGTTGAAAGAACATCTCTCATAATATGTTTTCTGTGTTTGATGTCAATGTATGTGATACACTAATATTTGGTTAAGTGGTACAGGGATTATATTGATACATGTATGTATGTGTGATGGATGTGGTGAGTCGTGTCAATAAGAAGCTGTAACAGGATCGCCAGGCCGGATATTCCGGGCCGGATATTTCCAGAATATCCGGCCCCCAATTTTCGGCTAAGGACTTGAGGTTTTGTGGCTCAGTACCCCCCTGGACATGGGCCGGATATTTGCCCGGACTTTTGCCCGGATTTGCCCCAGGGCCGAATAATCCGGGCCGGATATTTCCAAAATATCCGCCCCACCCCAAAATCGACTAAGGACCTGAGGAAATGTGGCTCTGGACAGGGGTCGGACATTTGACCGGATATTTGTCCGGATTTTCCCAGAGGCCGGATTTTTGCTTGGGCCGGATTATCCGGCCCTAACTTAGGCCGGATTATCCGGTCCCCCGGAAGCTCCAACGGCTGGAACTTGGAGGGAGTATTTATACCCCCCTTCTTCTTCCTTGCTTCTTGCTCAATCATTGCACAAAAATCTGCCAAGCTTCACCACCATTAGAGCCACCTCAAGAACACAAGATTTGCAAGATCTCCTTCCTCCCCCAACCGAAGCTCTTGATCTTTGGAGATTCGAAGGAGAAGACACCGATCTACATCCTCACCGAAGCGATTTACATTTCCCCCTCATTTGTTTGAGGGCCCTCTTGCTAGTGTTCCTCTTTGGATCCCTAGTTGATTTGTGTTGATGTATTTTTGTTGATTGTTGTGTTGTAACAGATTTGGGAGCCTCCAATTCGGTTGTGGATGTGTGCCCCAAGAACCTTGTAAAGGCCCGGTTTCCGCCTCGAGGAAATCCCTTAGTGGAAGTAGGCTAGGCCTTCGTGGCGTTGCTCATAGGAGATCTGAGTGAAGCCTTCGTGGCTGTTGGTTTGGCTTTCGTAGCAACCACACTCCTCCAAACATAGACGTACCTTCTTGCAAAGGAAGGGAACTACGGGAATCATCTCCGTATCATCGCGTGCTCCACTCTCGGTTACCTCTATCCTATTATATCTCCTATATATTGCGTAGCTATATCTTGCTTAGTGGTTACCTTGTTGTCGTTTCCTAATCGACGGTACCTCGGAGGAGGGATCCTCACGAGGGGGGGAAGAAGTAGGGGCCATAGGGCGGAGTGCACACGGGACGGTGGTACGCGATTTACCCAGCTTCGGAACACCTGCACGATGGAGGGCCTACTGCTGCTTGTCTGGAATTATCGGGCGCTTTCGCGTTGTTACAATGAGTTGTGGTTGTGCCTCTAGGGCTCCGGATCCGGCTTATAAAGGCGCACGGATCTAGGGTTTACATGGAGAGTCCTAGCCGGATTACAGGTTCCTAACTACGGAACTATGTCTTGCCGTGTACGTCAAGGATCCGCCTCCCTCTATACGTCGTCCCAGATCCGGGTTCCTACTGGGCCCTCACGGATCCGGGTTCCTCCAAAGGTAGGTCGGATCCGACTCCCTTCTCCTGGGCCGGACTTCATCCTTCAGGATCAACAGCAACTTGACCGCCCGATGGGCCACATGCCACATCACCATCTATGGCCTAGACCCGGGCTTGCCGGGTCTAGGCACTGTCGATGGTACACCCATGAAGTATACCCACAACAGTAGCCCCAGAGTTCTCCGAGTTTCACCTCCTGTTTCCGCCTTGCTAGCGCCTTATGGTCTCCGACAATGTTGGTAACGCGGAGAAACTTGAAGAACTCCAACTTCACATTTTTCTTCTTTCCCAACTTTTAATCGGAAAATCTTCTCATCCTGCGGGACTTCATCCATCGACAGTTCAAAATACGTCTCCGGGTTACTCCCCTGCTTACAAATGAGAACTGCTTATCTTCGCGCTGTTTACCCGGAATCTCAAAAGACTCAAACGGTTCCGCCAATTCTGGCGCCATTCTCGCGCGATTTGAGCGGTATTTATCCTTAGCCATTTTTACCGTTTAGGGTTCTAACACGTGTCACGCATCCAACGGTGCGACGCTTGCGTTCCGACCACAGGATGCGGAGCACGAATCTCCTCCCCGCGGCCTATAAATATCCACCGTCAACCCTAATCTTCCCATTCACCCCCTCTTTCACCTCTCTGCGAAAGCCGCCGCGAGCTCCTCCTCCGCCGTGCCGGAGTCTGCCGGAAAACTCACCGGAGTTCCCGAGCGATTTCACCACCGCGCATTCATCGAGTTCTTAACTCGGCGAGCCACCGCGCGAAATCCTCGTCGCCGGCGACTCCGACGACCGCGGAATCCATCACGGTGAGTTCTCGAGCTTCAGTCTTTCGCCGTAGTTGGAAGGGATGATCCTTAGGAAGACAATGTGGATCTGACCAAGTTACGTTTTCCGCCACTATTCTTTCTGCGACTCCGCCTCCAACCTCCGAGCCAATTATGGCGACCCCCATCTCCTCCGCCCCTCCTCCCTTCATTCCAGTCCAACTGGATCCCACCAGGGACTCCGGAAAGGACGCCGAAGGAACTTCCGCAAACCCGGAGAAAACCTCCGGGACGGAACAAGCAGAACAGAAGGCGGAAGAAAACGCCGCCAAGAAATCAAAGGCTCGTCAGCGAGACTCCGAAGCCAAAGGGAAATGGTGGCCCTGCACCACCACTGAAATGGAGCTGCAGAACCTCGAGGCGGAAGGTTTCCTGCGTCCCGGAAGCTGGCGAACAGTTCCGGGTTCCCTAGCTCCAGCCCCTCAGGGTGGCGAGATGGTGGTGACTAAGGCGCTAGTGGAGCGAGGCTTCTCCTTTCCGCCATCAGATTTCTTCTCGGAAATCATGAAGGAATATGGGCTTCAGCCCCACAACATATCGCCAAACAGCGTGCTGGCGATCAGTAACCACGTCACTCTCTGCGAGGGCCATCTCCGGGTAACTCCCGAACTTCCCCTATTTCAATACTATTTCTCCGTCAAGAAGGAGAAGATCCGCCAGACCTCCGAGTTGGCGACTTGCGGGTCCATCACCTGCATGCTCCGCCCTGGCCGCGTCTACCCCCCTACCGACCGCCACGAATCCGCGCGGTACTGGTCCGGAGGTTTCTTCTACTTGAAGGACGTCTCCGACCCGGCGGGCGAGAGGAAGCTGCCGCCGTTCAAGAACAGCCCTGCCAGCGAAACTCCGGCATGGACGCAGTGCCCCCACCTCTCCGAGTCGCCCCAGCTAACCCGCGTAGTCAGGCGGATTTGCAAGCTCACGGAGGAGGACCTGACGGGGAAGGACCTCACCATGTCTTGGTTCACCAAGCGGATCCAACCACTTCAGCATCGGGACCGCTTGATGTTCCACTACACGGGGCGCGAGGATCCGATGCGCGCTTCGAAGGACAATCTTCCCGCCGACGCCATCGACAAGAGGATCCGGCTCCTCATCAAAATTCCACGTGAACTACATGTTCATGTGTGTAACAAGGACATCCACACCGGCGGCTCCGGGACCGCGGTATGCTATCTTGACTTGAATATTGTTTTCCTTTGTACTTACAATTTTGTCTAAGTGTTGGCTCTGTAACTTAGCTCGAAGCCCTCGAGGAACGTGAACTCGGAACTCTCCTCCGAGTCCCATCCACGGGCAACACGGATCCGGAAGCCGCATCGAAGACGGAAGCTCCCGAGGTTCCGCGCCCCTCCAAGAGGAAAAGAGCTGCTCCCTGTAATGTCCCAGGTTTAGAGACGATCGAGGGGTAGATTTTAGAAAGGGATGTGCATTGCATAGTAAATTCTGGGGAAATTTCGCGCTTTTAAACAAAAACTGCATCGAAGGGGACAAGTTTCTCTCTCGACACCTTACAGGGTTAGGGTTTCGAGAGTGCGACAAACTTGCTTCTCACTTCACTAGTTTAGGGTTTTCGAGAAGAGAGGGGAGAGTTTACTTGATTGAATTCTAAATGATATGACATGGTTGAATTCAGACCAAGGTTGAATTTGAATTTCAAATTCAAACATTAAATAATTACTTTAAATAATTAAATGGAGGAAATTCATTAAGTAAATGATCAATAATAAACAAGATGGACAAGTATAATAAAGTAAAGCTCATTAGAGAAAACCTTGAGCTTTATTGATCATCACACACATTACAATGTCTTTACATTATTCACAATGGAAATAAATGAATTACAACACATTACATAAATGGGCAGAATTAAAGAAAGATAAAAATAAAGAAAAATTACAATTTAATGAGCCTAGACTAAATTCTACAAGATCATCTTCATTTGATCTTGAACTTGATGAACTCCAAGCCCATTTTGATCCATTCTTGGTTCCTGCACAAAATCACAAAGAAGAAGAACAAATTATGCCAAGTGGCAAAGCCACTTGGCAGATTAGAAAAGAAGTTAAAATGGTGGATAATATCACAGCTCTGCCGAGCTGATCCTCTCCAGGCCAGATTCACATGATCTGGTGCACACACACACACAAGCAGCACACACAGCAGGTGTGCATGCTCACCACCAAGCCACTGCTTGTGCATGTGGCACAACACACACACAGCAGCAGTGAGTCACCAAAGTGACCAGAGGCTTGCTGTCGACCAGGGAGAGAAGAGGAGCACCATATTTAAGCTTTTCTGTGCTCAAACCCTAGCCATTTGCTCATCCATCGACAGCAGCAGTGGTAAGAACACCAAGAACAGCCAAGAACACCAAGAACAGGTGAACAGCTAGAGCTGTTCCATCTATTCACAATCACCAGAAATTAAACCAAGACTTCAAGCTTGCTAGGAGGAGCAGGGCAAGCAAAAGACCACCAGAAGCAAAACCTCTACACCAACACTCATTTTCTAGGAGCTGGAGTGAGGTATACCACACAAAAGCCTGAGCAAGATCATATCTTGCTCATAAATAAGCATACAATGCATCACTGGAGCACAGAAGGGTAGATTACCCTGTGTGTGTCATCATTTGGCTGCCAAGCCATTTGGTGCAGGCACAGATGGATAAGACCACTAGGTAAACATTCTATGGGAACAACAGTTATGCAAATCTATGCATAACTAGAGGAATCCAGCTAAGAATGAAACCATAGCTAGCCTGAATCACTTACTAAGCACCTACAGCTAGCTAGGCCATCAGACTATAGACAAATCTTTGTCTATATAAATTTCTCAACACCAAAAGCCACTGGTAGTCCAAGATTGGATCAGGCCAGTGAACAACTATTCCAGCCAGCCAACACAAACCATAGTAAATCATAGATAGGGGAGCAACCAAGACAGCAACACAAGTGCTGTCAGGGCCACCTCAACCCTGAGCCAGCACAAGGACTATACCTCATTATCCACTTGGATTCAGTAAAGGGCTAGGGCACTCAACTGAGAGTTGGCAT
This sequence comes from Lolium multiflorum, assembly GCA_030979885.1. Classification (NCBI taxonomy): domain Eukaryota; kingdom Viridiplantae; phylum Streptophyta; class Magnoliopsida; order Poales; family Poaceae; genus Lolium; species Lolium multiflorum. The sequence continues at coordinate 201,356,732 of CM061747.1, forward strand.
CCATCTAGCCCTGTCACAATTAATTGGATGATCACAACTGCACAGCAGCTCACATCACTTATCCACTTCAGTAAAATTCAGGCAACACAGATAAGTGAACAAAACAAATAAATAACAGCACCAGGGCTTTGCAGTGATCCAATGGATCAGTGCAAGCAACAGCAGATTAATAAGCCAACAACAATACACACCAGGTTAAGCCTGTGTGATACGCACACAGCATTGAGTGAGCAACAGTGAGCCACAGTCACCAAAGAGCAGCTTTTACAAGCAACTGGTGATCATATGATCACCAGAAGCTTGCTAGAGCATGCTATGGCATGCTAGAATGCATTATAAGCAATTCACATGTGAACAGATAATTAATTAACTGAACATTTGCATCACAGATAAGAGCATCAGGTTTTATAATTGTATCCAGAAGCACATCAAAGGCTTGATGAACCAAAGGATCACAATCTACAAGAAAAGCACATGTCAATCCATCACTGAATCACACTGCTAAGCTAACAGCACAGCTCAATGGAGCATAATCATGAATCTGAACTAAATGAACTAGCTCAAAGGCACTGGTACTTGCAAGTATGCAAGGATTAACCACCACAATCAAGCCAGGGACAAGATTAAGCATACACAGAATGCTCTAATAACAGTAAACATGAATAGAAGCATGCCAGTAGGCCATGAGCATCACTGGATGCTCATGAGCAATCACAGGAGGGACACAGTCAAAGATTACAATGAATAGAATAGCCAAGAAGCACAGAAGCATGGTAATCACAGCATAGTAAGCAGCATACGCTTAACTGAAGGGCAAGAACAGCACAGCAAAGCAAGCTGGGATCTATGGCGACAGCAGTAAGCTAAGCATAGCAAGATTCACAGCAACAGCACAGTAGCTAAACACGGCCAGCACCTCCACAAGGAGGGAAGCTATGGTCAGGGATACTGGAGGAAGAAGAAGAGAGGCACAGGAGAAAGGGGGCGGCGGAACACTTACCGTGGTCGAAGTGGGCACGGCCATGCGGCCACGGCGGCACACGCCGAAGGCGGCGGCGCGGGCCAAGCGCCATGGCGGCACCACGACACCGCACGGCCACGGCGGCGGCGAGGGCGAGTCCAAGCACCGGGAGCGCCGGAGCGGCGGGATCCGGCGGATCCGTAACCCTAGCACCAGACGGGGACGAGACCGAGAGCAGCGGTCGCCCGCGGATCGGCGCGGATAGGATTGACCGCCGTCGGGTGGCGCGTTGATTGCGCACCACGGCGGGGGCCAAGTCCGGCGAGCCTCGCGGAATCGGCGGCGACGGAGGCGACGCGGGTCGCCCGAGCGGGTTAGGGTTAGGGTTCGTTCACGCGTGCGGAGAAGAGAGAGGTAGGGGCTGGTCGAGCCGGACCGGGCGTCGGTTCGACCTAACCCAGGTTGCACCCGCAGTGGGCGGGGTGTTTTTGTCTTTTCACAAACAAATAAAAAAATGCTGAAACTTCGAATAATTATAGAAAATTATTAATAGCTCTAAAAAAATAATGAAAAATCTGAAAACCACTCAGAATAAAATTCTCTATCATAATAAAATATGAAATGGAATTTTTGGAGATAAACTAGAATAAGTTCAAATTTGATGAATTATTAATCATTTAAATCACACATGTCATTTTCAATAATGAAAATAAGTCCATAAAATCATTTGGGCTCTAAAAACACCTTGACAACATTTCAAGGTTGTATTTTACTTTAAAATCAAGTATCCCCAAACTATTCTTAGTATTAACCTCTTACATGAAATAATAACGACATCGGAAGGGGAAACAAACCCTAAAAATGGAATCATGCATAATTGCTTCTTTAACCATTTCCCTTATCGGACAATGATGCTATTTTTAGAACAAGAGGACAAGGGTCAGTCCATACCTACCAAGCTGAGCTTTGCGGTGTTGGGCAAGTTCATCACTTGCTCATGTCATTTTAGTATTTCTATCAAATTACTTGCAAAGTATTATGGTTATCACTATTGCATAAAAATCAAAACCACTACTTTCATAACTATGAATATGACTATGTGGTGGGCAATGGAACCATGGATTGTGTTGATATGGTGGAGGTTCCATTGCAAGGGTTTATATCCATCTAGGATTAAACAACAAATGTCGCCAGTGATTCTTGTGCCGTAATATCCGTGTTAACCATAAGATGGGGGTGGGACGGAGTAGTCAAAAGTGTTTCCACCTCTCGTTCATCAACGGATGCGCTTAGTAGCAGTTGTGTCTGGCGGACAACAGAGGGTGGGGATCCCATTCTAATTCCCCACGGCTGCTTGCCGTAGCAGTTGTGTCTTGCGGAACAACCGGAGGGTGGGGATCCCATTCTAATTCCCCACGGTAATGCGGTCTATGATGGGTTGCAGCTACCGGCGTAGGAGTGTATGGTAGAGCCCAGCACTGTTGTCGTGGTCGGGGTCCACCCTGAATTACGGGAATAATGGGCCGACGTGGACCCAGGGTCGGCGCATGCAACAAAGGGTGGGTGTTCGAGGTAGCGGAGGAACATGATTGGCTAGACCTTATACCGGGCCTCACACCAAAGGAAGTGTGGACGGAAAGCTGCCCGGTTGGCACCAAGGTTAAGATCTCTTATGGGTAAAGCAACACTCTGCGAGTGTAAGAGCGTGACTGTCACTCCATTCGGGATTGAGGAGGCTATGACAACGGAAAGGAGCTCCATGAAGTTCTAGTAAACCGGTGAAGGTGACGGACATAGCTCTTTGAAATAAAAGCAACCTCTTGAAGAAATGTTTATCAAAACTTGCATTGGTATTAGACTTTCGGTCTAATATCGTAGCTAGTGCATAAAACACCTCTTACCTATAATGAACTTGTTGAGTACGCTCGTACTCATACCACTCTTAAACCCCATGCTTAGATTGTGCGAACCGTACGGAGAGGACTCGACGGCAATGATGGAGCCGAGATCATAGGCTACGAGGAACCAGACCTTTCGGGAGGTGGAAGGCGTAGACTACATCATCGTCTACGGATCGGAGGCTTCAGGAGGAGAACAAGCCTAGAGATATCCGAGAGTAGTAGTAGCCGAGCAGCACAAACTCTTACTACAGAGCTGCTCGATTAAATAAATGTTTAGTTTAATGAGACAATGGTATTGTAAGTTAAGTTGGGTTCGCCTCGAACCCAGGAGTTATCCTCTTAGGACCCAAGAGGAGCTCCGAGACGACTTGTGTATGATGATTGTAATAATATGTGAATGAGTTATGGACCCTGCTATGTTCTGTTGTACTCTGGGGATGTAATATTTGCGGAATGGTACTTGAATGTTATATCAACGACTGGCATACTACAACATGCGGTGGTATGCAGGGTCACCACATTGGTATATCGAGCAAAAGCTTTGACCTTAGGTTGGAACCTAGTAAATGGGACTAAAACGTTAGGAGTCAAATAGGATTAGTAAAGAGTTCTCTAAAAATATGGTGTATATTCAATTGAGAATACAACAACCATATCTTTTAGTGCGATAATTCTTTATGATCTCTATTATGATGCATTATTACTAATCTCATAATCTTTCTATTTCTACAGCCAACATGGCAAGTTCACGACCAGGGAGAAACGTGAAAGTTATGGATTCAACGCTGAACGAGTACCAGGGAGGACTTGCTGATATCTTACGAGCCATGCTATTGGAATTTGGGTGTGATCCCCAGATTCCAGTAAAGAAGTACATGTTTTATGATGGTACGGTGTTGGCCAAGTACAGAGTAGGACTGCGACTTCCCGAATCTTTGGGATTGAGCGTAGTCATGCCAGCTGGGGAAGCAAGGACAACCAATACAGCCTACCATATAGCTGTTATGAGAGCCATAACAGACATTCGGGAGCATAAGACGAAAGCGCTTATGGGTTCCGAATTCACCCACATTCCTCATATGGAGGAAGATAATGATCCCATGCTGAATCATTTCAAATATGCCAAAAGTAAACCCGCTGAAGCAGCCAAATATATGGACAACAGCCGTAACTTCATATCATTACTCTTTCGGTTGAATAATCATCTGATAGGAGCTATTGATACGATGCTTGAGGAGTTCACTGAACCCAAGGAGGAGAGTAGGGGCAAAGAACCTGGAGAATGTGGTACACACACCAGTTTACTCAGCTGGTGACTACATCAGTTTTGATCCACTTGCACGTGAACCTACACTGTTACACCTGGGAACTATCTGGGTAGTTCCTATGGGGAGAAGGCGGCGAGGAATCCGGAAACAATCAGCGTTCCGAGACTCCAATCGAGAATTCCAGGGGTTGGCGTTGGGGAGATGATACGGGAACCCATAGTACTACTGCGTACTATGATGGAGAGATGAATGATGACGCAACAACCCAAAACCAGAGTTATCCTAGTAATGAAGGAGTGGATGGAGGATATCCGACACAGGTTGAGTCGGGTATGGGTTTTGGTAATCCTTATGGTGGGGCTACGGAGAGTACACCCGATGGGTGGATTATGATGCACTCAACGATCAGTTCATGAACACTGATTTCTCCTTAGGATCATCATCAGACTCGGATTACAAGCCAACGGGGAGACCTTATGTTCGGGTCTATCAGGAGGACGACACGTTCGACTGGATGGAAGCCTGGAATGTATCGGGAGTGAAGACTGATTAGAAGACCACCAAGGGAGGCGTGGCTATAATACACAAGTACCACGTGTATTATAGTTTGTAACATTTGTATAAATTTGTACATATACTTTAATAAGTGAGTTTGCATACTCACATCGACTTGAGTTATGTAATAAGACCACTTATGTATGTAAATATATGGTATATGTTTTGTATGATTTGGATTTGCTTCTTGATTTCCATTGCGTGACTAGTTCTGTGCACAATGTTGAGCTCAGAAAACTTGCGCATGGAGTAATTATGAGTATCATCTTGTGTTGCAGAACTAGGGGAATTATGTCGGGAACGTTAGGAAACGAGACTGAAGCGCAGCGCATGGAGCGCGAAGCAAAGGAGAAAGAAGAGGCTGAGGGTGCAGCCAGAGATCAGTTTCCACCACCACCACCACCCATGACGCAGCAAAACTTTATCCAGTACATGCAGCGGCGGAAGAGAAGCGTGTAACACTGAGCTGCAGAACAAATTCCTTCGGGACTGATGCAGCAGAATAGGGTGGAGAGACGAGAACCGGGAGTTTCGTTAGCGGACTTCAGAACACCAAGCCGATATCTTTCGCATACGCGCCGAGCCGATGGACGCGGAAGATTGGCTGATGGATACGAGCGCAAGCTCAACATTGGATGCAATGACCAAAGAAGGTCGATGCTACCCATCTGTTGTGTGGACCTGCGCATCATGGTGGGACAACATTGTAGCCGTGTATCCGGCAGGAAAGGTATTTACGGGAGGAGTTCGCAAGGAAGTTCAGGGAATCCAATGTCCCCTGAAAGTATCGTGGAGCCGAAGCGTCGGGAGTTCGAGAGTCTCGGCGAAGGACAAGAGCAATCCGACCTATGTCAGGGAGTTTTCCAAGCTGTCCAGGTATGCGGTTGAGGAAGTCAATACCGAGGACAAGAAGAAAAAGAGATTTCTGAGGGGGTTAAGTCCCCAGTTCAAGGTACAGTTGAGGATGATGAGAGCAACGGAATTCCAAGAGTTGGTGGATGCAGCCATCACTCTTGAAGATGACTTCAAACAACTGCAAGAAGAGAAGAGGAAGAAGGCCAAGTATGAGCCGAAGAGGTTTGTTAGTAACAAGCCTAACACCAGCTTGAGTTTCAAGCCCAGATACAGCAACAACAACAACAACAACAACAGCAACTACTACGGTAGTAGGAAGAATCAGGCATTCCAGACTGCAAATCAAATAGTTTGCAGAAGCTGTGGATTCACAGGGCACGTCGCCAAGGATTGCAAGAAACCAAGAATTATATGCTTTGGTTGTCGTCAGGAGGGGCACATGCTGAAGGATTGCCCCAAGAAGAATAGTGGAGGAGGTCAGTCAGGAGGAGGAGGAAATCGAGGAAACACCGGAGGGAGCTGGAAGAATAAGAAGCCCTTCGGCAAGCTGAATTGTACCAGTCTGGAGGAGGTGGTCAACTCTGACCAGGCGGTGATAGGTACGCTCCAGATACTCACTCATCTGGCATACTTTTGATCTTGGTGCAACTACATCATTTATTTCCCAACAATTCATCACCAAACATGGGATTAGTTGCACTAAGTTAGATACACCCATAACCATACTTTCTGCGGGGGGAACGATATTAGTAACCCATACCAAACAAACACAAGTCATCATGATCAATAAGTGCGCATTTGACGCGGACCTGTTCATTTTACCGATGAAGGACATTGATGTCATTCTTGGTATGAAGCTGGTTAGAAGCTAATGGAGCATTGATCGGCTGTGTAAACAAGACGGTGTCTTTGAAAAGTCCCGATGGAAGTAGAATGATCTACCAAGGCGACAAACATACACAGATTGAAGTGCTACAGCTGAATAGCATGAAGGAGGTGAAGTTAGAAGATATCCCTGTAGTAAATGAATTCCAGGATGTGTTTCCTGCGGAATTACCTGGTATGCCACCAGATAGGGAGATAGAATTCACTATCGACCTAATTCCAGGAACAGCTCCGATTGCCAAAGCACCATATAAAATGGGGCCAAAGGAACTAAAGGAACTGAAGGAGCAATTGGATGACTTAGAACAAAAGGGATTCATTCAGGAGAGTGTTTCACCATGGGGATCACCTGTGATCTTCGTGGATAAAAGGGATGGAGGAAGAAGGATGTGCGGAGACTACAGAAATCTGAACAACGTCACAATCAAGAACAAGTATCCACTTCCAAGAATACAAGATCTATTTGATCGAGTTAGAGGAGCGGGAGTCTTTTCCAAGATTGATCTAAGATCCGGTTATCAGATAAAGATCAAGAAGGAGGACGTTCCGAAAACTGCCTTTGTCTCAAGGTATGGACACCATGAATATCTTGTAGTACCTTTTGGATTAACCAATGCCCCAGCAATATTCATGAATCTCATGAACAAGATCTTCATGCCTTATCTAGACAAGTTTGTCATCGTATTCATCGATGATATCTTGATATATTCCAAGAACAAGGCAGAGCATGCCGATCATTTGAGGTTAGTGTTGCAAACACTAAGGGAACATCAACTCTATGCCAAGCTTAGTAAGTGTGAATTCTGGCTAGATCAAGTGGAATTTCTTGGTCATGTCATTAGCAAAGATGGAATCGCTGTTAACCCGAGCAAGGTAGCAGCAGTTTTAGAATGGGAAGCACCCAAGACTGTCAAGGAAATCCGAGGATTCCTAGGAATGGCAGGATATTATCGGAGATTCATTGAAGGATTCTCCAAGATAGCGGGACCAATGACAAGGCGTTAAGGAAGAACACACCATTTTGTGGTGGAGGAGTGTGAGAAGAGTTTCCAGACTCTAAAAGAGAAACTCACCACAGCACCGGTGTTAGCAGTTCCTGAAGTTGGCAAGGATTACACCGTGTACTGTGACGCATCCAAGCATGGATTGGGTTGCGTACTCATGCAAGATCGGAAAGTGATATCCTATGGATCGAGGCAACTCAGACCTCATGAAGTGAACTATCCAACACATGACTTGGAATTAGCAGCGGTCGTTTTTGCACTCAAAACTTGGAGACATTTTCTCTATGGAGCTAAGTGTGAGCTCTATACAGATCATAAAAGCCTCAAATATTTCTTCACCTCAGAAGGAACTCAACATGAGGCAGAAAAGATGGCTAGAATTGATTAAGGATTATGATCGACAATCAATTACACACCAGGAAGGCTAATGTAGTAGCAGGCATACGAGTAGGAAGAGTCTTGGAGGAGTGGAACAAGAAATATCACCGGAGTTGAGGAAATAAGCCAAGCCCAAATACAACTTTGGGAGAAGGAAGCCCATGAAGGGTTATCGGCGTTGCAAGTAGCCGATGAGTTGAATGTCAACCTGAAGAATGAGATAATGATGGGTCAGTTGGACGATCCATTCATTGCAGAAGAGATGAGGAGAATAGATGAGGGAAGACCATCAGAATTTCATCGGAGAATCTGGATCATTATGGTTCAAGAAAAATTTGCGTTGGATTGCTGAAATTAAGGAAGTAATACTCAGAAGCTCATCAAACCATATTCATACAAGGGAAGTACAAAGATGTACATGGACCTAAAAGAACTATTCTGGTGGAATAACATGAAGAGATAGCACAATATGTTGCAGATGCCATACCTGCCGTGAGTGAAGGCTGAACATCGAGTCCGGAGGGAAATTACAACCTCTACCTATTCAGAGGAAATGGGAGGAAATAGGGATGGATTTCATCACGGACTACCCATGACTAATAAAAGAAGGACATGATATGGTGTCGTGGACCGGTTGACGCAGCTTTTTGGAAGCAGGATAAAGAGAGAAACTTATTGATCTTTACATCAAGGAGATCGTGAGTAAGCATGGAGTACCTAAGAAGATAGTGTCGGATCGAGGATCCGTGTTCACATCTGCAAGCAACTTCACGAAGCTTTAGGATCCAAGTTGGATTATAGTACCGCGTATCACCCACAAACAGGCGGACAAACTGAGAACCAATCAATTTTAGAAGATATGCTTAGGGCTTGTGCCCTAGACTTGGAGGATCATGGGAGGAGCATCTACCTTTGGAGTTTTCATACAACAATAGTTATCAAAGTAGCATCAAGATGGCACCATTTGAGCTCGTATGGAAGAAGTGTAGATCACCCATATGTTGGTATGAAGCCGAAGCAAGCAAAGAGTTCAACCTTGATTATGTCAAGGAAAAACAACAAATCATTGACATTATCAGAGACAGGCTCAAGATAGCCAGTCGGCAAAAGAGTTACGCAGATCGAGAAGAGGGACATGGGAACACAAGTTGGAGACATGGTATATCTTAAAGTAAGCCCGATGAAAGGACTTCAGAGATTCGGAGTAAAAGGAAAATTGAGCCCTAGATACATAGGACCCTTCAAGATACTAAGTCAGAATCGAGGTTTAGCCTTTGAGTTAGATCTACCAGGAAGGTTAGCTCAAGTTCATAATGTATTCCATGTGTCGCAACTCCGAAAGTGTTTGAAGACCCCAGATGAACCAATATCACATGATGAGCTGGAATTACAACCTTGACATACATCGAGAAGCCGGCGAAGATTCTCGAGGAAAGTGAAACAACTCAGAAATAAGGCGATCAAGTATTGCAAGATACAATGGAAGCATCATCCAGAGAGGGAAGCCAGGGAAAAAGAGGAAGACACAGGAAAACATGGAGCTGTTCGGGTATTACAACCACAACTTCGGGACGAAGTTTTCTTTAAGGGGAAAGGCTGTAATGTCCCAGGTTTAGATCGAGAGGGTAGATTTTAGAAAGGGATGTGCATTGCATAGTAAATTCTGGGGAAATTTCGCGCTTTTAAACAAAAGCGCATCGAAGGGGGACAAGTTTCTCTCTCGACACCTTACAGGGTTAGGGTTTCGAGTGCGACAAACTTGCTTCTCACTTCACTAGTTTAGGGTTTTGAGAAGAGAGGGGAGAGTTTACTTGATTGAATTCTAAATGATATGACATGGTTGAATTCAGACCAAGGTTGAATTTGAATTTCAAATTCAAACATTAAATAATTACTTTAAATAATTAAATGGAGGAAATTCATTAAGTAAATGATCAATAATAAACAAGATGGACAAGTATAATAAAGTAAAGCTCATTAGAGAAAACCTTGAGCTTTATTGATCATCACACACATTACAATGTCTTTACATTATTCACAATGGAAATAAATGAATTACAACACATTACATAAATGGGCAGAATTAAAGAAAGATAAAAATAAAGAAAAATTACAATTTAATGAGCCTAGACTAAATTCTACAAGATCATCTTCATTTGATCTTGAACTTGATGAACTCCAAGCCCATTTTGATCCATTCTTGGTTCCTGCACAAAATCACAAAGAAGAAGAACAAATTATGCCAAGTGGCAAAGCCACTTGGCAGATTAGAAAAGAAGTTAAAATGGTGGATAATATCACAGCTCTGCCGAGCTGATCCTCTCCAGGCCAGATTCACATGATCTGGTGCACACACACAGCACACACAGCAGGTGTGCATGCTCACCACCAAGCCACTGCTTGTGCATGTGGCACAACACACACACAGCAGCAGTGAGTCACCAAAGTGACCAGAGGCTTGCTGTCGACCAGGGAGAGAAGAGGAGCACCATATTTAAGCTTTTCTGTGCTCAAACCCTAGCCATTTGCTCATCCATCGACAGCAGCAGTGGTAAGAACACCAAGAACAGCCAAGAACACCAAGAACAGGTGAACAGCTAGAGCTGTTCCATCTATTCACAATCACCAGAAATTAAACCAAGACTTCAAGCTTGCTAGGAGGAGCAGGGCAAGCAAAAGACCACCAGAAGCAAAACCTCTACACCAACACTCATTTTCTAGGAGCTGGAGTGAGGTATACCACACAAAAGCCTGAGCAAGATCATATCTTGCTCATAAATAAGCATACAATGCATCACTGGAGCACAGAAGGGTAGATTACCCTGTGTGTGTCATCATTTGGCTGCCAAGCCATTTGGTGCAGGCACAGATGGATAAGACCACTAGGTAAACATTCTATGGGAACAACAGTTATGCAAATCTATGCATAACTAGAGGAATCCAGCTAAGAATGAAACCATAGCTAGCCTGAATCACTTACTAAGCACCTACAGCTAGCTAGGCCATCAGACTATAGACAAATCTTTGTCTATATAAATTTCTCAACACCAAAAGCCACTGGTAGTCCAAGATTGGATCAGGCCAGTGAACAACTATTCCAGCCAGCCAACACAAACCATAGTAAATCATAGATAGGGGAGCAACCAAGACAGCAACACAAGTGCTGTCAGGGCCACCTCAACCCTGAGCCAGCACAAGGACTATACCTCATTATCCACTTGGATTCAGTAAAGGGCTAGGGCACTCAACTGAGAGTTGGCATCCATCTAGCCCTGTCACAATTAATTGGATGATCACAACTGCACAGCAGCTCACATCACTTATCCACTTCAGTAAAATTCAGGCAACACAGATAAGTGAACAAAACAAATAAATAACAGCACCAGGGCTTTGCAGTGATCCAATGGATCAGTGCAAGCAACAGCAGATTAATAAGCCAACAACAATACACACCAGGTTAAGCCTGTGTGATACGCACACAGCATTGAGTGAGCAACAGTGAGCCACAGTCACCAAAGAGCAGCTTTTACAAGCAACTGGTGATCATATGATCACCAGAAGCTTGCTAGAGCATGCTATGGCATGCTAGAATGCATTATAAGCAATTCACATGTGAACAGATAATTAATTAACTGAACATTTGCATCACAGATAAGAGCATCAGGTTTTATAATTGTATCCAGAAGCACATCAAAGGCTTGATGAACCAAAGGATCACAATCTACAAGAAAAGCACATGTCAATCCATCACTGAATCACACTGCTAAGCTAACAGCACAGCTCAATGGAGCATAATCATGAATCTGAACTAAATGAACTAGCTCAAAGGCACTGGTACTTGCAAGTATGCAAGGATTAACCACCACAATCAAGCCAGGGACAAGATTAAGCATACACAGAATGCTCTAATAACAGTAAACATGAATAGAAGCATGCCAGTAGGCCATGAGCATCACTGGATGCTCATGAGCAATCACAGGAGGGACACAGTCAAAGATTACAATGAATAGAATAGCCAAGAAGCACAGAAGCATGGTAATCACAGCATAGTAAGCAGCATACGCTTAACTGAAGGGCAAGAACAGCACAGCAAAGCAAGCTGGGATCTATGGCGACAGCAGTAAGCTAAGCATAGCAAGATTCACAGCAACAGCACAGTAGCTAAACACGGCCAGCACCTCCACAAGGAGGGAAGCTATGGTCAGGGATACTGGAGGAAGAAGAAGAGAGGCACAGGAGAAAGGGGGCGGCGGAACACTTACCGTGGTCGAGCAGGTGGGCACGGCCATGGCGGCCACGGCGGCACACGCCAGAGAGCGGCGGCGCCAGGCCAAGCCTGGCCATGGCGGCACCACAGCACCGCCAGCACCACGGCGGCGACGCCAGGGCGGAGTCCAAGCACCAGGAGCGCCAGGAGCGGCGGGATCCAGCGGATCCCGTAACCCTAGCACCAGACGGGGACGAGACCGAGAGCAGCAGGTCGCCCGCGTCAGATCGACGCGGATAGGATTGACCGCCGTCGGGTGGCGCGTTGATTGCGCACCACGGCGGGGGCCAAGTCCGGCGAGCCTCGCCGGAATCGAGCGGCGACAGCGGAGGCGACGCGGGTCGCCAGAGCGGGTTAGGGTTAGGGTTCGTTCACGCGTGCGGAGAAGAGAGAGGAGTGGGGCTGGTCGGCGGACCGGGCGGTCGGTTCGACCTAACCCACTGGGTTGCACCGACAGGTGGGCCAGGGGTGTTTTTGTCTTTTCACAAACAAATAAAAAAATGCTTCGAATAATTATAGAAAATTATTAATAGCTCTAAAAAAATAATGAAAAATGAAAACCACTCGAATAAAATTCTCTATCATAATAAAATATGAAATGGAATTTTTGGAGATAAACTAGAATAAGTTCAAATTTGATGAATTATTAATCATTTAAATCACACATGTCATTTTCAATAATGAAAATAAGTCCATAAAATCATTTGGGCTCTAAAAACACCTTGACAACATTTCAAGGTTGTATTTTACTTTAAAATCAAGTATCCCCAAACTATTCTTAGTATTAACCTCTTACATGAAATAATAACGACATCGGAAGGGGGAAACAAACCCTAAAAATGGAATCATGCATAATTGCTTCTTTAACCATTGCCCTTATCGGACAATGATGCTATTTTTCAGAACAAGAGGACAAGGGTCAGTCCATACCTACCAACTGCAGAACTTTGCAGTGTTCGGGCAAGTTCATCACTTGCTCATGTCATTTGAGTATTTCTATCAAATTACTTGCAAAGTATTATAGTTATCACTATTGCATAAAAATCAAAACCACTACTTTCATAACTATGAATATGACTATGTGGTGGGCAATGGAACCATGGATTGTGTTGATATGGTGGAGGTTCCATTGCAAGGGTTTATATCCATCTAGGATTAAACAACAAATGTCGTCCAGTGATTCTTGTGCCGTAATATCCGTGTTAACCATAAGATCTGGAGTGGGACGGAGTAGTCAAAAGTGTTTCCACCTCTCGTTCATCAACGGATGCGCTTACCGTAGCAGTTGTATCTGGCGGAACAACCGGAGGGTGGGGATCCCATTCTAATTCCCCACGGTAAAGCATTGCTTGCCGTAGCGATTGTGTCTTGCGGAACAACCGGAGGGTGGGGATCCCATTCTAATTCCCCACGGTAATGCGGTCTATGATGGGTTGCAGCCACCGGCGTAGGAGTGTATGGTAAGAGCCCAGCACTGTTGTCGTGGTCGGGGTCCACCCAAGTACGGGAATAATGGGACCGACGTGGACCCAGGGTCGGCGCATGCAACAAAGGGTGGGTGTTCGAGGTAGCGGAGGAACATGATTGGCTAGACCTTATACCGGGCCTCACACCAAAGGAAGTGTGGACGGGAAAGCTGCGGTTGGCACCAAGGTTAAGATCTCTTATGGGTAAAGCAACACACCCTGCACGAGTGTAAGAAGCTGTGACTGTCACTCCCTGTTCGGGATTGAGGAAGTGCGAACGCGGCCGGAAAGGAGCTCCATGAAGTTCTAGTAAACCGGTGAAGGCTGACGGACATAGCTCTTGGAAATAAAAGCAACCTCTTGAAGAAATGTTTATCAAAACTTGCATTGGTATTAGACTTTACGGTCTAATATCGTAGCTAGTGCATAAAACACCTCTTACCTATAATGAACTTGTTGAGTACGCTCGTACTCATACCACTCTTAAACCCCATGCTTAGATTGTCTGAACCGTCTGGAGGAGGACTACGACAGCAATGATGGAGCCGAGATCATAGGCTACGAGGAACCAGACCTTTCGGGAGGAGTGGAAGGCGTAGACTACATCATCGTCTACGGATCCGGGGAGGCTTTCGGAGGAGAACAAGCCTAGAGATATCGAGGAGTAGTAGTAGCCGAGCAGCACAAACTCTTACTACAGAGTGCTCGATTAAATAAATGTTTAGTTTAATGAGACAATGGTATTGTAAGTTAAGTTGGGTTAGCCTCGAACCCAGGAGTTATCCTCTTAGGACCCAAGAGGAGCTCGAGACGACTTGTGTATGATGATTGTAATAATATGTGAATGAGTTATGGACCCTGCTATGTTCTGTTGTACTACTACTCTGGGGGATGTAATATTTGCGGAATGGTACTTCGCGAATGTTATATCAACGACTGGCATACTACAACATGCAGTGGTATGCAGGGTCACCACACTCCCTCCAGCCCTGCAGCCAAACGCGCCCGCGAAGTGCCTAGCACCGCGGCTACCCGGAAGGCAGAGGCGGAAAATAAGCGCCTCAAGCTCATCGACACCAGCAACAAAGCCCAACCCGACATTCATCAGTTCTTTAAACCTTCCGGGTAAGTGCTCGATTTCCGAATTCCAAAATCTTCTGTTATCACGAGCAAGTACTTACTTAACTATTATGCTTTTTTCTTTTACAGAATTTCCGAAAGCCAGCCCCCCAGGGCCCCAAGAGCCCTCAAGAAGAAGGTTAAGCCATCTCCGGCTTCCATCCCTGTTACGCCAGAGGTCGAGGTTCCGCCCAAAGCCTCCTCTGCCACCAAACCGGATCCCAAGGACGTCATCAACATTGATGATCTTCCCGAAGACCCAACTGGCCATGGTGGTTCCGGGAAGGGCGCATCCTCGTCTACGCCTCCGCCTGAGCAACCAACTGCCACCTCCGCCGAACCTACACCTGAGCAGTACGAGCAGAAGGTGCAACTGATTCATGCTACCAGCACGCTCCAAGCTGACCCTCAACCTACTTCGTCTCTGCAAAAGCTTACCCTTGCCCAACGCCACGCGAAAGTTTCCGACATGATGGAGAAGGTGTGGGGGCCTGCAGACACGGAAATGAAGGAGCTTTCCGACCTCGAGAGTGATCTCAAGGTCTTCTTTGCTAAGCATAAGGAGGTGCGCCAGGTAACACTAGCCCCCAAGCATTGGGTTAGACATTTTTTCCGTGTAACATGTGTTAGCCGATGCTTTCTTCAATATGTACCTTAGGCGGAAATTTAAAATTTTATTCCTCCAAGATTTTGAACTCCTCGTCAGCCCCCAGAATTTTGAATACCCGACTAACTCTTGTCTGCTTCTCAGAACACGCGGAAGCTGCACAAAGATCTGCGCACCCACGTGCTGGAGCAAATAACAGAGATTGAGGGGCTGCGCCAGAATGCGGAAAATAGCCAGCAAGCTATTAAGCGCTTGGAGACCCGCCTTCAGGCTACGAATTCCGAGTTGGATTTGTATCTTGCTGTAATTTTTAATGATGCATGACATGTTGTGACTTTTCCGCCTATAGAAGAGACTGCCAAGCACTCCACCTTCGATGAGCTGTCCGCCAAAGTCAAAGTGCTCGAGGCGGAGAACGAATCCCTCAAGACCTTTATCAAGGATTCCTCCGAGAAGGAAAATTTGGTGAGGAAGGAGCTCTCCGAGAAGCACGCTCGTGATTTGGCGGAACTTGCTGAGAAACTGAAGAAGAGCCATCAAAGGGTAACCTCCTTAGTGGCAAAAAATAAAGTTCAAGAAGTAGAGGCGGAGGCTATTGACAAGATGATCTTCCGTAAGCATTCTTTGTGCTGTAGTTCCGACTTTATCATATGTTGATTGTGTCCACGAAGGAACTGATCCCTTTGTTCGCAGCAAGTCTTGGGTTTGAATGGTCCAAGGACTCAACCCTCAAGAGGACGGAATCGTATGATGAAGCGCGGAGTTCCATCGACGAGCTTTTCGAAGCGTGTCGCGGAATCGCCAAATCCCTGTCTTTGAAGAGAGCCAAGACCACAGTGATTGACACTATGTCGAGGCTGATGAAGCAGGTGCCAGAACTTGTCAAGGATTGGCAAGAATCTTCTGCTCGCGGAGTCGCCTCTCTTGTCTTGGCCACCTGCAAGGCGCACTTCCCCACCATGTTGCGCGTGATACTTCTAAGGGTACCAACATGCGCGCCATCCTCGCGGAAACCAAAGGGTTTGATCGCATCTTTGTTGGGCGAGTTAATCACTCGTTCTGGTATAACAAGTATGATCTCCCCAAGGGCTTCTCGGATGCGGAAGATGAGGAGGTCGACGTAGAGGGTTCCGGCTCAAGTGCTGACCAATCCGAAGACTTCTCCGATGGCAACTCCGGCGACGATTCCGGCGACGGCTCCGCCTATGTGGAATCTGAGGAAGAGCATTCCTCCGCGTAGAATTCCTGTGAAACAATGAAACAATGTTGCATCATTTTGGCCCCGGAGTGGGTTTGTAATATAACTTATATTCTTAAGTAGCTAGGGACGAAACAGCTATGCATGTGCGGAAACAACTTATCCTGCAATCCTTTAAATTATCTGCATGTTTCGTTTTATTGGAAAGCAAGTGCCGATTTCTATGTTTTCCGGCTTACTCGCTTGACCTTCCGCGAGCCGGAAGACCTTTAGCGGAACGCTCGCCAGCGGCACGAGCCCAATGGCAATCCGTCAATAACCGCGGAAACAAGCCCCCAGCCAAGGTGCCGACAATCGCTACTAGGAATCCACGAGTTCGCAACAGAAACATTCCACCAGAAAACTTAAGCTTACGTCCTAAGGGACGATTTTTGAAAATCACAACTTTCATACACGCCTAGGCGAAAATATCCAGCTCTGCGGTTTTAGTCGGAAAACATACACGATCTAAAAATGAACAAGTAAAGGAGGTAAATGACTCATAGAGTGAACCAAAAGCTTTATTTCATTGATCATGTATAATATTGTTACAAAGTATGTAATTCTACGCTAAGTGTGGAAAGGACGTAGCTGTGCAATGTTCCAAGGACGTTCTGTTTCATCGTAAATGTCATCCGGATCCTCCCGTTTACGTTTCGGTGCCAATTGGCAGTCTGTCCTTTAGCTCGGAAATCGACGAGGTAGTACGATCCGTTGTGAAGCACTTTGCTAACGACGAAGGGTCCTTCCCATGGAGATTGCAACTTATGATCTTTCACCTGACGAAGGCGGAGGACCTCTCGACCATGAACAAGCGATTCCGAACTCGACGACTATGGTAGCGTCAGAGCTTGTGGTAAATGGTGGAACGTTGATACTTCGAGCTTCTTCGATCAAGTCCACGAGGCTCTGCGCCTCGTCAGCGGTTTCTTCGTTGTAGGCGGAACTCGCGGTGAATCATGGATGATGTCGGAGGAGCACGACAGATCCGTATACCGGAAAAACGGAGTGAATCTGTTGGTAGAGAGTAGTTAAGTAAACTCCGGGACGAGTCAGCTCCTCGACCAGGCTCGCCGCGTGCAGCGGTTCTTCAAGGCGTGGTTTGATTCCGGATAAAGGAGTCCGTTGGCTCTTTCGACCGACCATTGGTGTGGATGAGCCACGGAGGCCAGGTCTAGTCGGATCCCAACGTCATGGCAATAATCCTTTAATTCTCCTTGGCGAAGTTCGTACCATTATACGTGATTATGCGTGCGGGATGCAGATCTCGTCACGAGGCTGCGGACAAATTTGAGTGTCGTAGCACCATCGGCTTTTCTCCGGCTTTGCCTCGATCCATTTATTGAACTTATCAATAGCGACCAGGAGGTACTCAAAACTGCCAGCAGATGATTTCTTTAACTTACCAACCATATCAAGCCCCTAGACGGCAAACGGCCAGGTGATAGGGATGGTCTTCAGCTCTTGGGCTGGGGCGTTTGGTTGAGTAGCGTAGTACTGACAACCTCGGCAAGTTTTTACCAACTTTTCCGCATCTTCTTTAGCTGTGAGCCGGTAAAATCCGGTAGAAAGGCTTTGCCAGTGATGGGAGCGGCGTGATGCCCGCAATCCCCAGCATGGATCTCTCTGAGTATCTCAATACCATCTTGATTTGAGACGCATTTGAGAAATACCCGTTGCACTTCGTTTATAGAGCTGTCCATCAACTATTGTGTAGGATCTTGCTCGTCGACGATCGTCGTGCGAGGACCTCGTCCTGCGGCAACCGATCGATGAGGTAGTCCGAGAAAGGCTGCGTCGAGGCCGGAATGATAGCCATCACTTCTAGCCGAGAGATGCCACATCAGTTTTCCGGGTTAACCTTCACCGAGGGTATCGTAGGTGCTCCGAAAAATACCGGGCGGAATTGGTTTCGGGATCGGCTTGGATAGCATGTACGCCGGCTGCGTTGTCTTCTCTCCGACGTACTTGACTTCGTATCCGAGAAGCACTTGGCGATCTCGTCAACTTCATCTCTGTAGCCGCCATGACGGGTTTCGGCGTTCCGGTTCGACTACTCTTTGTGCCACCAAGTCGGAATCGCACGCAAAATGATGTGCAGTCCCTATCTCCTTAGCGATGTGCAGTCCATGTAGTAAAGCCTCGTATTCCGCCATATTATTTGTAGCTTCGAAGTGGATCTGCAGAACGTACTGCAGTTCTTTTCCGGTAGGGGATTTCAGGGTGACTCCGGCTCCTGAGCCTTGATCTTGGATCCATCAGTGCATAACCCATGTCTACGGTTAGGCTCCAGGTTATATCCGGCTTCTGTCCAATATCAACAAAATCTGCCAAAATTTGGGATTTGACCGCGGTCCTGGCTTTGTAGTTGATGTCGAAGGCGGATAATTCAATGCCCCATTTTGCGTCGTCTGTTGCGTCGGCGTTATTGAGAATCGTTGACAGCGGAGCTGCTCACACTGTTCTTGGATGCTCACGGAAGTAGTGTCTCAGCTTCCTGCGCCTAGAATACACCATAGGCTAGCTTGAAAGTGAGGTACCTTTGTTTGGATTCCGTCACACTTGATGTAATAGACTGGTCTTTGGACTCCATACTCGTGTCCTTCTTCCTGCGCCCACCACGATGTGAAGCCTAGTGGCTGTTAGTAGCCGCAGGTAAAGGAGCATAAGCTCGACTCTCTGGTGCTGCGGATGGGTGAGGCGAGTATTTCCTTCAACCCTTGAAGCGCTGCATCTGCTGCCTCGTCCCAAACAAATTTGTCTGTCTTCTTCAATAGCTTGTCTTGGTAGCGCCTTCTCGCCAAGGCACGAACCTCGGTGCTGCAACACAACCAGTTAGTCGCTGCACATCTTTAAGACAAGTTGGCCTTTTAATGCACAAGATTGCTTTGATTTTCTCCGGGTTAACTTCAATGCCCCTATTAGAGACAATGAAGCCAAGAGTTTTCATTTGGGGCCAAAGACGCACTTCAGCGGATTTAACATCATCTTGTACTGTCGGAGATTCTCAAAGGTTTCTGTAAGGTCGCTGATCAAGTCGGATACTTTCCGGGTCATGACCGCGATATCGTCGACGTAGGCGTGTACGTTTCGGCCAATCTGGTCCTGCAGCGCTGCATCGTACGTTGGTAGGTGGAACCTGCATTTCAAGCCAAAAGGCATAGTAACATAGCGATAAGTGCCAAATGGGGTGATGAACAGGTCGCCTTTGGTCGGACTTCTTCATCCGGATCTGATGATACCCGGAATATGCGTCAACAAAACACAAAAGTTCCCCTGCAGTCGAATCAATGACTTGGTCAATGCGCGGCGGAACGGATCCTTCGGACAATGCTTGTTCAAGCCGGAGTAATCGATGCACATTCTTAGTGTTTCAGAATTCTTTTTGGGTACAAGGACGGGATTTGCGACCCAATCAGTGTGGATTACTTCTATTACAAAACCTGCCTCTAGTAACTTTGCTAATTCCATTCCGATGGCGCGGCGCTTCTTATCTCCAAAGCGTCGCATAGCTTGCTTCACCGGTTTAGCCCCGGGTTTATGTTGAGGTAGTGCTCGGCGAGTTCCCTTGGTACTCCGGACATGTCAGAAGGTTGCCATGCGAAGATATCCATGTTAGCGCGGAGGAACTCGACGAGCGCGTCTTCCTATTTGGGGTCCATGTTGGCTCCGATTGAGACCTGCTTGGTAGTGTCATCTTCCTTGAAGCTGACTTTCTTGGTCTCTATCGCGGCCTTGAAGGAGTTTTTCTGCTCGGAGATCTGCTTCTTGGTGGTCTGCATCTCAGTCGGATCCACCGCGGCTCTGTATCCTTGCAGCTCCTCTCCAGATATCACAGACTCTGCGGGCGGCTTCGCCTAACTCGCATTCATGAGCCTTCTTGTAGTCTCCGGATACGGTAATCATACCATTTGGACCCGGAATCTTGAGCTTGTTGTAGATGTAGCATGCTCTTGCGTGGAACTTGTGGTAGGTGGGCCTGCCGAAGATGACGTGGTAGGAGCTCTTGAAGGGCACGACCTCAAACGTGATCATCTCTTCGTGAAAATTATTGATGTCGCCGAAGGCCACGGGAAGTCTGATGCTGCCAAGGGAATTTGCCTTTTTACCCGGAACCACACCATGAAATTCAGTGGTACTGTGCTTAAGCTGTTCCTTGGTAAGGTTCATCCGCTCCAGAGTCTCTAGGTACATGATGTTCAAGCTGGCTCCGCCATCCATGAGGCACTTGGAGAAATCATACCCGTCGATGCAGGGACTTACAACCAAGGCGTAGCATTCTTTTGGCACAATGGTGGGGTGATCCTGCCTATAAAATGTGCACAGGACTTCCGACCACCTAACATGCTGCGGCACGGCGGGCGATGCGTTCGGGATCCGAGAAGCTGACTTGGTGGCGCGGGTGTTGGGGTTCCGAGGAAGGTGTGCGCGCCCACACTCTTTTCTCGATGGGTTGGATTTACCTGCGGACCCTGCTTTGGGATCCGGCGAGCTATCATCCTCGTCCATCGCCTCAGAACTATCCTCCTCCTTGTCCTTGTTCTTGCCCTTGCCTCCTTTGCCGCGTGGGCGGTGCTTCCGGGCTCGCTTGTATCCTGCTTTCGGGTCGTTTTTCAGATCGTTGACCCACTTGCAGTTGCGGTTAGTGTGAGTGGACTTCCCCGTAGCCGGATCCGGGTGGGCCAGGCGAGGGCATGTCTCTGTACTCCTCGTATGTTTGGGGGGCGCGGGCTCCGGCTGTGGTGACCTCGTCACTTCGCTGCTGGCCTCTGCCGGCTCCGCCTCCGCGACCGCGGCCTCTTCCGCCTCCTTGACCTCCGCGCTGAAAAGCAATGGCGACCATCTCGGATCTGCCACTCTTCTGGTCATCAGGTGGGTTTTTCCGCTTATTGCCGCTGGTGTTACCGTTGTCACGGTTCTTCTTTTGCTGATGCAGGGGAATTGCTGTAGCTGCTAGATCTCCGCCTGCATCGTCATCGGCGGCAGTGTGATCGCTGGCGATGGTGATCATGTCATCCAACGTCGGTTTGTTGCATTGACCAGCAGGTTAGCTTGTGTCGCGAGTCCTCTCGCTGCAAACCACCAATGAAGCGTGCATTGCTGTGCGGTTGTCGACGTTCTCGCACTCGTTTCTGCATGCCAACCATCGGGTGAGGAAGTTCCTTGACGTTTCACCCTTCTTCTTGATACACGCCTGTAAGTCGCTTGTTGTGGCAGGTCTTTTGTAGGTGCCCCTGAAGTGCTTTTCGAAGGCGGTCTTCAGGTCGAACCAGCAAAAGATGGAATTCTTCTCGAGGTCAGCCAGATCCGGTGGACCTACAAGGTACAGCGAAGCATGCGGCGATATTAGGGGTTCCTCGGCAAAGGTTACCGCATTATAATAATCCTCGATCCAGGTATCCGGCCTTTCGGTGCCATCATAGGTCTTCAGGTTTCCAGGTAGCTTGAGGTTCATCCTTGGCGTTGGTTCCTCTCGAATCATCCTGCCGAAGCACTTTGGGCCTATGTAATCGGTTCTGTATTCGTTGAGACGTTCCCGTGCGTCACGCGAGCCGTGGCGGGGGGATTTTGAGCGAGAGCGAGATCTCCGGCCGCCGCCTCCACCTCCACCTCCACCGCTAGGTGGTGGTGAGGGAGATCTGCGAGGGCCGATGTGACCTCTTGCTTCCGCCATCCGAATCTCCCCGTCCTTCGCGGTGTTGACTCCGGCTTCGATGGCTGCCTTCGTCGTTCCGGCTCCTGCGAGGCTCCGGGTCGCGCTCTTCGTTCCGACTCCTCCTAGGCTCGGGTTCTCGGTCGTTGTCCCGGCTCCGGCGGGGTTCCGGCGTACGCTCCCTGTGTCTCGGAGGCTGTACGTTGTCGCGGATGTTGATTCCACCTGGACCGTGCGGCCTGTTGTTTCCGACTGGACTACGGCGGCGAGGGATTGGAGGACGCGGGTACCCGTTGGGTGGAGGAGAGGGATTCCGGTACTTGTTCCTACCAGTGTACATCGCATCCTTTCCCTTTCTCGGATCTGACGGGGGTGTCTTTGATGGTACGGGGATTGGATTTGGGTGTTCTCTGGTTTTCCTTCTGCGTTCGAGGATCCAGTTCGCGATTCGTCATGGTGATGGCGATTGTCGTAGGCGTCCTTCGCGGTGAGACACAATGCTCCGGGTTGGATTCAACACTGTGCGAAGTGTCGCCTTGCTCTCTTGCTTCATTCTGAAGACAACGAGCGTACGGACGTATTCGATGTCGATCTCCTCGGTCTTTTTCTTCAAGATCTCCGCAGCCTTCTTCATGTTATCCTTTGGAGTTGCGAGTGGCTGTTTCTCGGTGGGGGTCGAAGGTGATCTTGCGAGAGAGGTATAGCGTCCCGCCTGATTTTATCGGCCTCCGCTGAAGCTCGGTGACCTTGTCCTTCCAGTGTTGCTGGAGTTCCTTGACTTTTACCAGTTGTTCGTCAACCTCAAGCTCTCGCTGGTGGAAATTTTCCACGAAGTGCACGGCCTCTTTCCTCTCATCCAGCATTGCCGCTGCGGTTCTGGCGAACTTCTGGGCTGTTGCCAGCATCTCCTGTCTTGTTGCTTCTAGAGCCTCCGGATTCGCGGCATCGTCGGGGGTTATTGGTTTGTTGAGAATAGCTGTGCGATTGCCTCCATGCCTGCTTGTTCAACCAGCTCTTCAGGGGACAGCACTTCCTTGTGCGGACGCTCCCGCGATAGCGGAGATCCTGCACGGGAAGGTTGTGGATCGGAGTAGGTGTTGTCATCCTCTGATTCGTGTTGATCCAGCGCCGCCAAGGTTGCGAGGACCTGCTTAGGCTGGGCGGATTCAACTTCGGGTTGATCACCATATCCATATTCCTTCACCTTGCGATCGAACTCTTCCGTATCCATGGAGGGGGCGTCTCCGGAAATTGGGCTTAGGTTACCCAAGTTGATTCTTCGACCGGATTTCCGCTTTCTCAGCAGCCTCTGCTGATCCGGAGCAGCGTTGTTCCGGTGCCTCGACCTGCTCGGGACCGGCTCCGGCTTCTTGAGGGGCGGTTCCGGCGGTATGGGCAGAAGTGCACGAAGTGACACCTTTGCTTCTCTAACACATGGGAGACCCAGGCGGATGCATTGGTCTTCCACCTTTATTTCCTGCTCGGGCGGATTGGGTGGGCTTTGATTTTTCAGATCTAAGGCGGAATCTTCCCTAGAAAGTTCTGCGTCTCGATCGGATCCTCGCTGCGTCCTGCTCGTGCGGTCGCGTCAGCTACCAGTGGGTTTCCGTCGGAATCGACGGTTTCCCGATGAAGATGTGTATGCCGCCAGCGGGACGATGGAGAGCTTGACGGGTCGGTCTTAGCCGGAATCCATCACTCATCGGAGGGACGATCGGCAGATTTCCGGCGTAAAGGACACGCCCCGGCGATGGTGTTGTCGAAGCTTCCCATGGCGGAACCCTCCGGTTCCGGCCTCCAGACGCCGCAGGCCTCACGCGGCGCCAGCGCTGCCTAATCGACGGTACCTCGAAGGAGGATCCTCACGAGGGGAGTAGAAGTAGGGCCATGCCACAGGGATGTGGTGCGCGGTTTACCCAGCTTGAACACTTGCACGATGACAGGGCCTGCTACTGCTTATCTGGAATTATCTGGGCGCTTTCGCGTTGTTACAATGAGTTGTGGTTGTGCCTCTAGGGCTCCCGGGATCCGGCTTATAAAGGCGCACGGATCTAGGGTTTACATGGAGAGTCCTAGCCGGATTACAGGTTTGCCTAACTACGGAACTATGTCTTGCCGTGTACGTCAAGGATCCGCCTCCCTCTATACGTTGTCCCAGATCCGGGTTCCTACTGGGCCCTCACGGATCCGGGTTCCTCCAAAGGTAGGTCGGATCCAGCTCCCTTCTCCTGGGCCGGACTTCATCCTTCAGGATCAACAGCAACTGGGCCGCCCGATGGGCCACATGCCACATCACCATCTATGGGCCACCCGGGCTTGCCGGATCTAGGCACTGTCGATGGTACACCCATGAAGTATACCCACAACACTTGTCATATAGGTAAATTCACTTAGTTGCATATCTAGAGAATTTACCTTTGTGTCAAGCCTAAATTGAAAAGGAACTAAAATTTGGTTAGCACCTATTCACCCCCCCCCCCCCTAGGTGCGGCATACGATCCTTTCAATTGGTATCGAGCCTCGGCTCTTATTTCGGGCTTAACCGCCTAAGAGTATGCCGGACGAGGAGCCTCCGGAAGGGGCCGCTAAGATGGTCTCCATGGATGACTTCAATTCGTTGAGGTCCTCCATGGAAGCTCAAATGGAAAGCATGAGAAAAATGATTTCCGAGCTTTTGACTCCGGTCCCTCCCAAGGCTCCCATCATAGAGGTAAAGGACACGGGTGCGTTAGAAGAGGGAGATGGTTCGACATTACCCTCCTCTACCAAACCCGTGGATGGTGATAACTTAAACACTATCAAATCTCCCATTGCATCTCCTAGGGGAACTAGTGGAGGTGAGAGCTACAATCGAGTACCTCCGCCTTTCCTATCTCCCGATATACCGGTTCCCCATCCTCATATAAACATTCGGGGCGACCCTCCTAAGTTTTCCGTTAATGATTTCGATACTTGGCAATTTGAGTTTAGCTCTCATGTTCGCAGTGCCTCCAATGAACTTTGGAGAATCATCGTGGAAGGCTTCAAGCCCTACAACCCCGACAAGTTGACTAGAAGAGAAGCGGTTGATAGTCAACTCAACAACACCGCCTTGCACATGATTCAAACTAGTGTGGGGACAAAGGATTTGTCTCGTGTTCGGAATTTCACCACCGCCAAGGAAGCTTGGGATGGTTTGGCCGCTAGTTGCATTGGAAGTGAGAGCATGAGAAGGAACAAGTATAATGCTCTTCGGAATAAAGCCGAAGGTTTCATGAGGCTACCGGATGAAGATCATGAAGTCATGTATGGAAGACTTCTCACCGTTGCCGATTCTTTCCGGAATGTTGGTGCCACCCACATCAATGACTCTTGGATCAAGGATAAGTACATCGATTGCATGATGCCGTTTGAACCCATTGATGTCAAGACTCTTGTCGGTAGAGAATGCTTTCCCTCTCTCACCTCTCAATAAGCCGTGCACGAGATGCAATCTCTCAAGGTGCTTGAGCAAAACTCTCATGATTCTCGCAATCGAGCTCTTGGGATGTCAAAAGGGTCCAACCTTGCCTTGGCGGTAAACTCCGTGGAAGATGTGAACCCTCAAGAACCATATAGGGCATCTTGGAGTATGTCCTATCCGGATGATTTGGAATACCACTACAACGACCACATGGCATTCCATGCAAAAACCTTTTGGGTTGATCCGTCCAAGGCCAAGGAAGACAACATCAAGAGAAGCAACTCAAGTGGATTCAAGAGCTCGGGGTGAAAAACAAGATCGTGCTACAATTGTGGGGACAAGCGTCATTTCATAGCCGATTGTCCCTATGAGCATAGAGAAACCCATGGTGGAAGGCTCATCCCCAAGGACAAGAGCAAAGACTCAAAGGGCAAAGACTCAAAGGCCCCCAACAAGAAATTCTATAACAAGAGCAAGAAGGGCAAGAGGCCCTCAAGGATTGTGCTTGTGACTAAGGAAGAATATTCTTCCGATGAAGTTGAAAGTTGTAGTGATGAAGAAGAAAGCTCAAAGGAAGTGGCCGCCATTGTCACTACCAACATTCCCTCTCCATCTCTCTTTGAATCCCCCAATGAGAATCCTCATATCAAGAATGCACATTGCTTCATGGCAAGGTCCACCTTGGACACATCTATTGTGCTATCAACTCAAGAAGAATATACCTCCGGAGATGATGATGTTGATGATGAAGAAGATGCAACCTCAAATGGATTGGTTGCTCTTGCCTCCCTCTCCACTAAATTCATCACCAAGTGAATCCCCCAATGAAGTCATTCATGTGGAGGAATAAAGTTGCCTCATGGCTAAATCCTCCGAGGTATCATCTCCTAACCCCTCTACGCCTAGCATATCAAATGATCTAGGGGTTGACCTTGCTAGTCTAAAAGTGAAACAAGAATTGCTAGAGTTTGATGAGTTCATTCTTAACTTACAAGGCAACACTAAAAAACATGTTTCAAACCTCATGGTTCGTATGGCTCAACTAAATGATACTCTTGAGACAAAATGTCAAATAGAGAGAGAAGATTCTCTTGAAATACATGCTCTTAAAAATGCTCTTGAGGAAAGTCAAGAAACTATAGCTTCTCTTGAAGAGAGGCTAGAAAATCTTGAAGAGCCTCAAGATAAAATTAATAAGCTCACTAAAGCTAGAGATCTTGCTAGAGCTAAGACTAAGGTGCTTTTAAAGGAAAAGGCCAAATTTGGTGTTGATCATGAGAAACTTGTGAAAGATCTAGATGAACTAGACAAGGCACACAAAGGCTTGAAGAGTGAATACTCTCTCCTCTCCAAGTCTTATGAGCAACTTCAAATTAGGCTCGCTTCATATGACATACCTAGTACCTCTACTCCTTCATGTGATCATGCAAATATTATTGAGGAAAATGCTAGGTTGAAGGATGAACTTGCTAAGGCCTCCTCTCCCCAAAGTAAACTTTCCTTGGATGATCTTTTGAGTAAGCAAAGATCAAACAATGGGAAGGAGGGCCTTGGTTATAATACCAAGGCAAAGAAGGCAAACAAGCAAAAGGCCAAGCCCGCACAAGAGAAGAAGAAAGCCATCACTAATGGTGAAGCCTCCAAGGGAAAAACCATTAACGATGATGATGCAGGAATTGCTAACCCTCACTATGTTTTATTTAAAGATTATTATGGTGATGTTTATGCTAAATATGTCGGCCCATATGATGGTTATGTTGCTTGGTCTATTTGGGTCCCAAAGACCCTTGTTTCTAACAAAAGAGGACCCATTGAGAAATGGGTACCTAAATCCAAGAATTGATCTCATGTAGGACTATGCGCCGGAGGTTCAAAATGGGTACTTGATAGTGGATGTACAAGTCATATGACCGGCAAGAACCTCGTCAAGGAGTTGAGGCCCAACTTAAATCACCGTCTCCTTTGGCGATAATTCTACATCCGAGGTATTGGGTTTTGGCAAGGTTGTGGTTGCACACAACATTACTCTTGTGGATATCATGCTTGTCAAAACCCTTGGTTACAGTTTACTTTCCGTTTCCGCCCTTGGCAAGATGGGTTTCGCCGTCTTTATTGATAATGATATTGTTGTCCTCTTGTGGAGCAAGACTCTAAAAGTCGCTTTCGTTAGGTATCGCGAACACAACTTGTATGTGGTGGACTTTTCGGGGACCACCACGACAAGTGCGATGTGCCTATTCGGAAAGGCGGATGTGGGTTGGTTGTGGCATCGCCGCTTGGCCCATGTCAACATGAGAACTTTGCAAAGTCTTCACAAGGGGAACCATATTGTGGGACTAATGGAAAATGTGTCTTTTGCCAAAGATCGTGTTTGTAGGGCTTGTGTTGAAGGCAAAATGCTCTCCGCATCCAAGCAAGACTATCATCTCTTCCAAGAGGATCTTGGAGCTCCTTCATGTGGATCTCTTTGGTCCCGTCACTCATGCAAGTATTGGTGCGAAGAAACATTGCTTGGTGATTGTTGATGACTACTCAAGATACACTTGGGTCTACTTTCTCAAGACGAAAGATGAGACTCAACAAATATTCATTGACTTTGCTACCGAGGTGCAACGTCAACACAACCTCCTCATTATGGCAATAAGAAGTGACAACGGCTCCGAGTTCAAGAACTATACACTCAATGATTTTCTTAGTGATGCGGGGATTCGACATCAATATTCCGCTGCTTACACCCCTCAACAAAATGGTGTTGCGGAGAGGAAGAACCGAACTCTTATGGATATGGCAAGATCTATGATGGCAGAGTATAAATCCCGCTATAACTTTTGGGCCGAAGCCATCTCCACCGCTTGCCACTCTCTAACCGGCTCTATCTCCGCAAGGGCTTGGGAACAAGCCTAATATCTCATACTTCAAGGTGTTCGGGTGTAAGTGTTTCTACAAAATCAAAGGAGTTCATTTATCTAAATTTGCTCCTAAAGCTTTGGAGGGTATATTTGTTGGTTACGGTGCCGAATCTCACACTTATAGAGTCTTTGATATATCTTCCAAGATTATCATTGAATCTTGTAGTGTGAAGTTCGAAGAAAATGATGGCTCCCAAGTGGGGCAAGTTGATGTTTGTGCAGGTGATGAAATACCTCAAGATGCCATAGTAAGAATGGGTGTGGGATTTTTCCGCCCCATTGAGGGACACGGTGTGGCGTCTCGGGAAGGACTATGCTCTACCACGGTGGAGCCCTCATCTTCTCAACATCAACAAACCCCATCTAGTGAAGCAATTGATGCACCAACCCAAGAACAAGAACAAGACCCCCCCTCTTGTGTACAAGATCAAGGACAAGATCAACCAAGTATTCATGATGGCTCCAATGAGGATCCACTCAATTCTTGTCATTCACCGAATAATGTTCAAGATCAAGCACATGAGGATGAGCAACCTCAAGAAATTGAGGAAGCTCAAGTTGAAGGTCAAGACGGGGACCCAAATGATCAAGTTGATCAAGTGACACCTTCAAGGCCAAGAAGAACCAAGGAGGAGATCGAGGCCCGTCGTCTAGCAAGAAGAGATAGAAACCTTGAACTTTGTGGACACACTCATGACAAGGTCCTTGGTGATGTAAGGGCAAAAGTTTCCACAAGAAGGCAATTGGCTAACTTTAGCAATCATCATGCTTATATCTCCTTAGTGGAACCCAAGAAAGTATTTGAAGCCCTTGAAGATTCGGATTGGTTGGAAGCTATGCACGAAGAACTCAACAACTTCAAGCGCAACAAAGTATGGACCTTAGTAGAGAAGCCAAAGGGGTGCCGCAATGTTATAGGCACTAAATGGATTTTCAAGAACAAGCAAGATGAGTTTGGAAATGTTGTGAGGAACAAGGCAAGATTGGTGGCTCAAGGGTTCTCTCAAGTTGGGGAATTGACTTTGGAGAAACCTATGCTCCCGTGGCTCGCCTTGAGTCCATCCGTATCCTTCTTGCTTATATCGCATCATAACTTTAAGTTACAACAAATGGATGTGAAAAGTGCTTTTCTTAATGGTCCTTTGCATGAAGAGGTTTATGTTAAGCAACCCCGGGGTTTGAGGATCTCAACTTTCCTAACCATGTCTATAAGCTTGATAAAGCACTTTATGGTCTCAAACAAGCTCCTAGAGCTTGGTATGAGCACCTTAAGGAATTGTTGATAGACCGTGGATTTGATGTTGGGCTAATCGATCCCACTCTTTTTACTAAGAGGGTCAATGGGGAGCTTTTCGTTTGCCAATTATATGTTGATGATATTATCTTTGGCTCTACTAACAAAGCTTTCAATGATGAATTCTCAAAGATTATGACCGATAGGTTTGAGATGTCTATGATGGGAGAGATGAAGTTCTTCCTTGGTTTTGAGATCAAGCAATTGAGGGAAGGAACCTTCATCAACCAAGCAAAATATCTCCAAGACATTTTCAAGAGGTTCAAGATGACCGAGTTGAAGGGTGTAGCCACTCCTATGGTTACTAAATGTCATCTTGCACTTGATCCCAATGGTAAAGAGGTGGATCAAAAGGTATATCGCTCCATGATTGGATCCTTGCTTTACCTTTGTGCATCTAGACCGGACATAGTGTTGAGTGTTAGTGTGTGTGCAAGGTATCAAGCTTCTCCTAAGGAGAGCCACATGATGGCTCTCAAAAGAATCTTTCGGTATTTGATTGATACCCCAAGATATGGTATTTGGTACCCCAAAGGCTCAAGTTTTATTCTCAATGGATACACCGATGCGGATTGGGCGGGAGACAAGGATGATAGGAAATCAACTTCCGGGGCTTGCCAATTCCTTGGTAGGTCCTTGGTGTGTTGGTCTTCTAAGAAGCAAAATTGTATATCTCTCTCCACCACCGAAGCCGAATATGTTGCCGCCGCAAGTGGATGCACTCAATTGTTATGGATGAGGCAAACTTTAAAGGAATACGGTGTCATTTGTGACAAAGTGCCTCTATTATGTGACAATGAAAGTGCCATCAAGATTGCCTATAATCCGGTGCAACATTCAAGAACGAAGCATATTGAGATCCGGAATCATTTCATTAGGGATCATGTTGCCCGTGGTGATATTGAGCTTATCTATGTTCCTACCAAAGATCAACTTGCCGATATATTCACGAAGCCTCTTGATGAAGCAAGGTTCTCTTATTTGAGGAATGAGCTAAATATCGTTGATTCAAGGAGTATAGCTTGACCATCTTGCAAACACACCTTCGTCTCAAAACTTTATTTGGTTTAGATGTGGGCATGGAAATAGGGGGAGTGTGGTTTAAATTATTGAGCTATCCCTCCCACCATAATGCCAACATTAAGAAATCATTCTCTTTATATCATATGTTGATATGTGAGCTTCAATGATGAGTAGTGGCTTGGACCCAAGATATATCTTCGCGGTGCCATGCCATAACACTCATATATGGTGGCCTAGGCCACCACACTCTTCTTTGTGAAGAGTTGGAGTTATTTGGATCTTCATGTTTTTATTTGACAACTCCTTATTCTTATGGGAAATCACTCTAGTTTGGCCTTATTTGCTCATATATTGCAAACTTGAGTGATCATGTACCATTAACAGTTTGAGCCTTCTAAACCTAAGCCTACACTCATCTATAAACCATTTCCATCTTGCTCATATGTCATGTTTTGGTAAAAACTTGGAGTTTGAGGATTTTTCGGTCGGATGATCTAGGTTGCCACATCTTATTGGTAAATATGCTTCTTATATGTGACGTGATACATTATTGCATCACATATGGGTTTATGCAAATAACCAACTAAAGATAGGCAGGATTTCCGGTGTTCTGGAAATTTCCAGAAAACCGGATAATCCGGCCTCGTGGCACAACGGAAAATCCGGCCCCGCCGGATTATCCGCCCTTACTTTGGGCCGGATTATCCGGCCTGAGCAGGTCTTGAAGGGGTTGAGGAAGAGGCCGCGGGGGCAAACGGTTCACAACCAGCCCCCACGCGCCTCTCTCTCCTCTCTCCCCTCAAGGTCGCCGGAGCTCCTCCTCCTCGCCGGAGCCGCCCCGTCCTCTCCCTTCCGGAGTTTTTGGGTGGATCGGGTGCTCCTCCTCCCTAGCTCTCATCTCCTCCAAGCGACTCCTCCAATGGATGGGGGTATGGCTCGCAATCCCTAACTGTAAGGGTACATTGCCCCTATGTGTGGTTTTGGTAATTAATGACAACCCCTATGGACTAATGTTTTCATTGAGTTTATATGAAGGAATATTCCATAGGTACTACTTGTACTCCATGTGTTGGATTCAAGTATGGATGCCATGAAGATAAAGGTATACCTTGTGTATTGGCATCAAGATCATCGGTATGAAGATATATATGTGATATGATCAAGAAGAAGAAACGAAGATGGAGTTCTTATGTGGAACTCAATATTAGCCATGCTCTATCCTATGTGAGTATGAGAAGATACAAGGTTGAGTTGGGCAAGTTCAAGATGAGCATCTCAAGTGAATCACATGCTTGAAGCTTGCCATCCATTTGGTGATAATGGACTAGTGAAGATGTGCATCAATGGAGCTTTCCCATCATAGTGTATGGGGAGCATTTGTGAGTCTTCAAGAAGCAACATTGGTCAAGTGAGGCATTCCGGCTTGAGTGAAGCATGAAGAGTTATCATCAAGATCAAGCGGGATGCGCAAGGCAAGGTATGGCCTTGCTAGGTTTTCCTTTTACCGGTCTCAAGGTGGATGTTGGGAGACCGGATTATAGGATAGATAGCCGCACTATTAAGAGGGGCTTTCGGTTGAGTAACTTGATCACATCGTCTTAGAGAGCTCAATCCTTTGCATACTTTGCATATCCTTATTGCTTCTTGGTGTTTCTCTATGTGAGGTTCTTGAGCTTGTTGCTAGCTTTACAACAAGCCCAAGTTCATCAACAGAGTTCGCATGCATCTTCTATTGCGTTTTCGAGGTTGGGCGATTTTACCGGTTATTCATGATATAAGGTTCTACCTTTTATATTCATGATAAAATCCCCTCCTACAGACTTGTGTGTTTTCACTTTCTATTTGATAGCATTTGTTGTTATCTTCCAAACAAAATTGGTTTCACTCGAATCGGAATTCGGGAGCATTAGTTATTAAAGAAAAAGAAGAAAAGAAGAAAAAGAGGAAAAAGAAGAGGGGCAGCCGGTTGGCGGCCGGTCCGCCGGGCCACACGCCGGCCCACCCGGGGCAGCCGGTTGGCGACCGGCCAACCGGCCCAGGCGCCGGTCCGCATCTCCCCAGCCCGGCAGCCTCCCCGGCCAGCCGGAATCCCCACCGGGCCGCCTCACCGCCGCGCGGCCCACGCGGCCGCTCCCCCGCGCCCCCGCCCCGAGCGCTACTGGGCGGCCTGCTCGCCCGGGCGCTGCTTCGCCCAGCTGGGCCGCTCGCCCCGCGTGCCCTCTGCGCTATTCGCCGCTCAGCTCGGCTGCTGCTCAGCCCGGTTGCTGGGCCGGTCCGACCGGGCTGCACGCTGGCCTGTCCGCTGCTGCTCCGGTCGCCGGCCTGGTGGCCAGCCGTTTTTCTGCCCGTTTTTCTTCCCTTTCTCTTGTCTTTTCCCCCCCAACGGTTTTATTTGCTCCCATGCTATAAATAGATCTTCTTCCACCTTGAGCAAATTAGTTCTTCCCATTCTCTCTCCTCCATTGTTGCATTTGAAGAACTTGCTCTCCCCTTTGATTCCTCCAACCATTCTTGCTCATTCTTGAGGGATCTAAGAGAGGAGATCTAGATCTACACTTCAACCAATCCATTTCTTCTCTAAGTGAGGGAATCTCTTGGGATCTAGATCTTGGAGTCTTTGGTTGACTTTCCCCCTTGTTCTTCCTCTCCAATCTCATCCTAGCATTCGTTGCTTTGGTGGGATTTGAGTGTGAAGGACTTGAACACCTCCGGTGTTCTTGCTTTGCATCATTGCATAGTGTTGAGCTCTCCACCACGATTTGTTCGAGTGAGAGACCGTGAGCTTGTTACTCTTGGAGGGTGACCTCCTAGTTGGCTTGGTTGGTGTCCCGGTGATCTCTTCGTGGAAGATTGTGAAGGGGCCCGGGCTTCTCCTTCGTGGAGCTTGTGAAGTGGTTGTGGAGCTTGCCATCTCGGAGCGGAGGAAAAGCTAACCATAAGGAAAGGGCCATTATCCTTCGTGGGTGTGGTTCGGAGAATAGGGTGAGCCTTCGTGGCGCGGGGAATCCTTCGTGGGACCTCCACTCCTCCAAACGTGACGTACCTTGTTGCAAAGCAAGGGAACACGGGAATACATCCTCGTCTCCGCGTGCCTCGGTTATTTCTATACCCGAGCTCTCTTTCCTTGTGATAGCCATCGTGCTTGAAGTACATATATCTTGCTATCACTTGTGCTACATATATCTTGTGCCTATCTTGCTTAGCTCTAGTTGCTATTGTTACACTTAGTTGAGCTTAGCATATTTAGGGTTTGTGCTTGTAAACTAAACGATAGTTTAATTCCGCATTCTTACAAGACAAATCCGCAAGAGTTTGTAATTGCCTATTCACCCCCCCTCTAGGCGACATCTCGATCTTTCACTAACCCTAGGTGTTGTGATTTGTATGTGCTATTTTCTTGGTGGACATGGTGTCTAGTTGTTCCAAATCGTGTGTAGTATACTCCTCTTGCATGCTATAAGGCCGATCTGGTCGTAGACAAGCTTTTGATTGCAATTTCTGCAAGATTCGTAGGGCCGGATTATCCGCCCCCCGCGAAGACCGGATTATCCGGTCAGGCCGGATTATCCGCCCCCCGGGGACACCGGATTATCCGGCCTGGAGCTTCATCGCCGCTGCAGTGTTGATTCAATCTATCTTGTCTAGACTTGTACCGGCTTATAGTATGTTTCCAGAGTACATTACTGTATCATACATGACTTATGAGCGTTATCTTCTCTTTGCTATCCGTCTTTGCTGTTCACAGGTAGTGGTTCTCGGGGTTGGAGACGTCCAAGGCATGACCGGTCGAGTGATGAGTTTGCACCGAATGCTCCCCGCAAGTCCACCACTTCAAGGCAGAAGAACAAGGCACAGAGGCAGAACTACAAGACAATGGACATTGTCACTTATGCAGCAATCCGTATGAAGAACTGGTATGAAGAGCTCCCAAGGGATGAAGAGATTGTGGGCAAGCGTTTCTGGTGTGTGGAGCAGGAGTTCATCTACAAGGACATCTATGAGCCCATGAAGAAAGTGCGACCCATGCAAGCTATCAATGTGGATCTTCTAGCAGTCAATAATCATTTTGAGGATGCCATCTGGGTGACTGGTAGGATGGACTTGCAGGATCTGATGAAGCTTCAATGTGACTACAGTCCAGAGTTGGTTAAGCAATTCTTTGCTACTCTGGCCATCAAGAAAGATGCTGAGCGCACTATGGAATGGATGTCGGGCTCCACTCACTGTGTGGCAACCTTGCGCCGGTTTGCCTCTATTCTTGGACTTCCTGCAGAAGGAGGCCGTCGCCTCCATGGTCCTCAGAAGACGGATAAAAATGTGCTTTTTGATCTCTATGACTCTTCTGGTGCAGTTGGTACTACCAAGGGGCTGCTTCCCATCTATGGTCAGTTGCTCTGTTTCTTTCGAGCCACCATTGCTCCAAGTGGTGGAAACAATGATGCACTCAGGGGAGCTCTTGTGGATCTTATGTACCTCAGCCTTAGGTGTGCTCGTGATAGAAATGAGGAACATGACTTCTCTCTTGATGTCATGGACTTCATCTTTAATGAGATTCATGATGCCATGGTCTCCCGGACCACCATACCATATGCACCATATATTCAGCTCCTCATCAACAACTCTGTGGCCATGGATGAAGACTTGAGGGGGTTCCCATTGGAGAAGCACTCTGTCAAGAAGGCATACAAGAAGAAGCCGGTTCCCCATGGTATTCCTGCTCCTGACTCCTTTATGGGAGATGCTCGCACTAGTGGTTTTGCTCCTGCTCGCCATGCTGATCTTCCTGCCATGAAGAAGCAAGTGAAGAAGCTCAGTTGGTTTCAGCGTCACATTCTTTGCATGAATATTGAGATTCATAAGGAGAACTATGCGGCCAGCCGAGAGCGTTCTGAGATTCAGCATACTCGGTCATTCTTCATAAGCTCAGTGGTGAGCAAGGACCTGCGCCTCAGCCTCCGGTTCACCCAAGTTACAGTGGGTGGCATTCTTCACAGGTTCCGTGGAATGATCTTGAGGACTGCATTCAGAGGGCAAACTACACTCGCAACTCTCCGGATGCCCCTGACACCGAAGATGATGAAGAAGAAGAGGTGTACCAGTCCGACGACGAAGAGGTCTCCGAGTGATCTCCATGGGGCGAGTAGCATCGCGCTTTTCCCCTTTTTGGCGTCTCGATTCCAAAGGGGGAGAAGTGTTCTATTAGGACTTCTCTCGGGGATTTGCATGGTTTGGGCACAAGCATATGCGTTTATCATTCATTTATTGCTTGTGTTCCCTCTTATTTGAACTATTTGGTTTGTTGTTCCGTTTAAAACTATGTGCTATTTGTGGTGTGAGACATTGTTAAGGTTTTCAGATTTCTCTATGTTGAGATCAAGGTTATTATATTGTGTGTGATGCTATATCTCCGTATTATATATCTCCACATGGGTATGATTTCTATCACCTTATCTCAACTTCATATTTGTCTATGTCTCTTGTTAGAGCTCATGTTGGATACCTCTTGAGTTGAGGCACCTCGCACCTATGTGTTGTGTATTTGTATTCAAATGCAAATTACTTGTATGCACACATGTAGGGGGAGTGCCTCTATGTTTTGCCAACATGCTTGATTTCTATAGTGATTCTCTTGCAAATCCGTATATTGTCATCAAACACCAAAAAGAGGGAGATTGAAAGAACATCTCTCATAATATGTTTTGTGTGTTTGATGTCAATGTATGTGATACACTGTTTGGTTAAGTGGTACAGGGATTATATTGATACATGTATTTATGTGTGATGGATGTGGTGAGTCGTGTCAAAAAGAAGCTGTAACAGGATCACCAGGCCGGATATTCCGGGCCGAATATTTCCAGAATATCCGGCCCCCAATTTTCGGCTAAGGACTTGAGGTTTTGTGGCTCAGTACCCCCCTGGACATGGGCCGGATATTTGCCCGGATTTGCCCCAGGGCCGGATAATCCGGGCCGGATATTTCCAAAATATCCGGGCCCCCCAAAATCGACTAAGGACCTGAGGCAATGTGGCTCTGGACAGGGGCCGGACATTTGGCCGGATATTTGGCCGGATTTTCCCAGAGGCCGGATTTTTGCCTGGGCCGGATTATCCGGCCCTAACTTAGGCCGGATTATCCGGTCCCCCGGAAGCTCCAACGGCTGGAATTTGGAGGGAGTATTTATACCCCCCTTCTTCTTCCTTGCTTCTTGCTCAATCATTGCACAAAAATCTACCAAGCTTCACCACCATTAGAGCCACCTCAAGAACACAAGATTTGCAAGATCTCCTTCCTCCCCCAACCAAAGCTCTTGATCTTTGGAGATTCGAAGGAGAAGACACCGATCTACATCCTCACCGAAGCGATTTACATTTCCCCCTCATTTGTTTGAGGGACCTCTTGCTAGTGTTCCTCTTTGGATCCCTAGCTGATTTGTGTTGATGTATTGTTGTTGATTGTTGTGTTGTAACAGATTTGGGAGCCTCCAATTTGGTTGTGGATGTGTGCCCCAAGAACCTTGTAAAGGCCCGGTTTTCGCCTCGAGGAAATCCCTTAGTGGAAGTGGGCTAGGCCTTCGTGGCGTTGCTCATAGGAGATCTGAGTGAAGCCTTCGTGGCTGTTGGTTTGGCTTTCGTAGCAACCACACTCCTCCAAACGTAGACGTACCTTCTTGCAAAGGAAGGGAACTACGGGAATCATCTCCGTGTCATCGCGTGCTCCACTCTCGGTTACCTCTATCCTATTCTATCTCATATATATTGCGTAGCTATATCTTGCTTAGTTGGTTACCTTGTCATATAGTTAAATTCACTTAGTTGCATATCTAGAGAATTTACCTTTGTGTCAAGCCTAAATTGAAAAAGAACTAAAAATTGGTTAGCACCTATTCACCCCCCTCTAGGTGCGGCATACGATCCTTTCACCCGTGCATGGAGAGATTTTGGAGATCTCCATCTCCCTTCCCTTTTCGCCCGATCTGCTTGTCTTGGGGACGTTGCCCTGCACTCTCTCTCTCTCTCTCTGACCCCGCGTGCACGCTCCCTTCGACCTCCCTCTCTCTGACCCGCGGCAGGAACCCCCAATGGCCGGCGAGCACGTCTGCCCGGCCATGACCACGTCTCCCACTCCACCATCCCTCTCCAGTGCCTCTAAACTTGTCAACTGGACGCGCACGGAACGACCACGCCTCGGAGACACGCCCGCGGCCCCCGGCCTTGACCCACCGACGCTGCACGCCGACGCCCCGCTGCCCTGTCTTTCCGTCGAACAGGTGCTGGCAGCCGCCCCGTCACATCCCTCCTCTCTGTCTCGCTGTCCGACGTGCGCATCCCTCCAAAGCTTGGCACCGCCCCTCTCTGAGCTGCAGCGACGCCGCCCAGCTCGACCAACCACCTGCTGCCGCCCCCTCCATCATCGGTGCACAAACCGGGTGCACGATGCACCGGCCCAACCCCGTTAAATAGGGCACAGCTCCCTCCCCTGCTCATTTTCCTTCGCCACAATCCCTCGGAACACCCACACCTCACCTCCCTGAGCGGAGAGGAGCTCCGCTCCTCCCTGCCATGAGCGCCACCTCGCCGTCTGCAAGCCGGTGAAGGTTTCCGTCGCCAAAACCATCGTCATTTCCTTCCTTCCTCTTGTTATTTGAACGCGGCTCCCTCTTCTCGAGCTAACGCGCCCTCCCCTTTTTCGTTCCAGGGTTGTCCGTAGCCGACGCCGTCGTGAACAACATCTACGCCACCGTCGCCCATCGCCGGGAGGAACGCCGATGTTTCGACCCCGACGACCACCGTTCGGAAGCCCCTGCTCCACCGCATCCAGCGCACGTCGCCTCGCCGTTTTCTGCGCGCCAGGGTGAGCACGCTCGGCCTCGCCACTTCCCAGTACGTAGCTAGGGTTAGCCGCGCGGACGCCGCGTCGCGTCGGAGACGACGGTGCATGCACCGTTGGATTAAATCCAACGGATGCATGCGCAAGCCGCCGGGTCCCGCGCGCCAGCATGGCCGCCAGCTCCTCCCCCGTTCAAATCCCCTCCTCCCGCGTTGCGCCGCTGCTCCTGGGCCGAATCTGGCCGAGCCCAGCGAGCCCCGGCCCGATTCCTTTTCCCTTTTTCTCCCTATTAATCAGTCAGTAAATCCCTGCTTAGGAATTAAATCACCAAAAATCTGTCGATTGACCAAATGAATTGATTCAAGTTTCTGGTTACTCACAAGTGTTTTCTCTACCACTAGAAGTTGCATGAACATGGTTTAGTGTTGCAGAAAAGTGCCAACAAATTAAACCCTAGAAAGTTGCAGATTTGGCATTTTATTTCGTGTGATGATTGTACTGGCCCTTTTTGAATAAGGTCAATTTTGTAGTGATGTGCATGTTAGTACCTTTCATTTGGCACTGGTCCCTCTTGCAAAAGATTCCCATATTTTGTTTGGTTAATAAATCGAAAACTGTCCAGAGAACTCTTCTGTGATTTTTAATTCAAAAACTACACATGCTCTTGAAGCAAATCCTAAGGCTACCTATAGATATACTGATAGGGTATTTCTTTACCAAAGGAAATGATTTTTAGAGTTATATATTAGGCCTGGTGGATTTATATATGAAACAGGGCACCTTTTTAGTATTTTATTTTTGTAAATTCTTTTACAAATCAGAAAAATGTCAAACCAGTGGGGTTGGATCACAAATAGCTTTACATATCCAGAGGTGTGTTTGTAATTGGTTGGTGATGCTCTGACACTGGTGTGAATAGCTATTTGAGTGCTCTGGTTTCTGTCTGAATTTAATTGTCTAGGTCATTTAAGATTTATTTTGCATATGATTCTTGTGCATGTGTGTTATACATGTCATTAGCTTTCTGTAGGTATGTTGCATGCATTTTTATGACTTCCAGAAAGATTTAAAGCATTTAAATGGCTCTTCAGTCAATTCTGGAATTGCAAAAATCATATCTTTTGTTTTAAAAACCATAAATGAGTGAACAAATGAAGCCCGGTGATCAGGGGGGTACGTGAGCACCCCCTAGCTGCTCAACACGTGTCTAACATCATCCATTATTCCGTGAACGCGTGAAGTGGACAAGTCAAAGATTCGCCTGTCCTTTTGCTATCTCCGGCATGTGCGCTTTCTTTTCCCCCAATTCTGCACAAGCTAGAACAGCTTCATTGGGTTGATGACGGATTCCTTGCTCGTCGGCGCCATGCCGAGCGCCCCCTCGCCTCAGTGCTCCTCCTTGCGCACGCCATGGCCGACCTGGCCTGGCACGCTCTCGCCCGCCGCCGCGAGCGCTGCTACCTGCTCGACTACGCTTGCCACAAGGCCCTCCGATGACCTGCTCGAGGAATGCGCGACCCACTACGACGCACTCGACGAGATGGCCGACTTCTTCGACGGTGTCGTCCGGGTCGTCCTCGCCAAGGCCGGCGTCTCCCCACGCGACGTGCACCTCTGCGTCCGCTCGCCTGCAGCGCTCAACGAATATCGCTCGATGGTGGTCCTGCTCCCGGAGTCGCAGAAGACTGCCACCATGGCCTCGCCCTCGAGCGTCCGCCATCGTGCCCCCTCGAGCTCGTCCTATTTCGGCCGCCCGCATGAAGCAGATAGGCCGGCGTCTCCCCACGCGACGTGCACCTCTGCGTCCGCTCGCCTTCGTCCCCACTCCGCCGGCGCGGCGCCGTCCGCGCGTGGGGAAACCAGCCAATAGCAGAGGTCCAAATCCCGCCACTGGAGCTCAAGGGGCAGCCACGGTGGCCCAAATCGGGTCAACGGGCTCAAGCTCGAGGCGGCGGACATGGCGGCTGTCTCCGGCGGTTTCAGGTTCGTGGAATGAGCAGGAAGAGGTGATGCCGGTGGGCCTCGCCGTGGGCGTCATCATCTCCTCCTCCAGGTGGTACAGCCCAGGCGCAAGAACCCCCGATGGGCATCAGTGAAACAGTGGTCGGCCGGCGTCGGGGAAGCAGGGCCGCCGTGAGCTCGGCCGCCGCGTCGAGTACCAGAGCACGCCGTGGTGGAGAGGACGAGAGCGAGGCCAAAACGGGAGGAGCCACTCGGCCTCTGGCTCGAGTAGTCGTTGAGGCCGCCGCGAGCTCGGCCGTCGGCGCGAGTACCAGATCTTAGCACGCTGCGGTGGAGAGAGCATGTCCAAAAGGGATGCGATGGGCGGGCGGCCGGAGCTGCTGCTTAGGTTGGCCGATGATGCAGCAGGCAGACGGAGGATATCACCGTGAGCAAGCACACCGGCGTTGGAGGTCGTGGGGCGAATGGGCGAGCGCCTCCGCTGCCATCCGCCGAGGAGATGCGGTCGATTTCCTCAGCTCTGGCTTCCCACTAGCTTGGTTCTGTTCCGCGGCGTGGGACACAGTCAAAGGCCAAGGGGAAGCGTTTTCCGCGAGAGAAAGTAACTCACGCCGTATGGTCGCCGTGAGCTACAAAATGAATCTCAACGTTGATCCAACGGTGATAACAGGGTGCTCACGTACCCCCCTGATCACCAAATTCACTCTCAATGAGTGAAACCACTTTCAGTAGCTTGCATTTGTGAGCCTTTACCTACTGTGATTTTTCCCAATTTTTCGTGTGATTTATTCTGGTATGGTTTGTTGATTGGTATGTTGTGTTGCTTCCTTTTTGCGACGCTAGATTCGAACGCCGTCGGAACCGAAGAAGGAGGAGACTTTGGAGGAATTGAAGGGGAAGACCAGGGGAACTTTGCTGAGCAAGGCAAGCCACCTCTTGATGCATCTCTGCTCCTATATACTTTATTCTTGCATTTTTACAAGTCTTATAAAGTGCATATCTTTTATTTATGTCGGTGGTTATCGTCACCCGGAGTTTTATTAATCCACCCTTAGGGTGCAGCCCTCGTTGGTACCTACTGAACACATCTCTGTTAGCGATATGGTGCTTATCACCTTGTCATCCTTGTCGCCATTTTTTTGAAGAAGAATTGGACTATAGGTTGGGAGCCCTGAAAAAATGGTTATGAAAATGTTTTCCTGAAAATGAGTTTTTTTTAACCTTCGAATGGGGTAGCCATGCCCAAGTGTGGTTTTGATTAAATGTTTTGAACAGAAAAGGTTTGCTTGGAGCAAGAGAAGTGAAGAAAAACTGTTTTCAAAAACCTTTTGTTGACTGAGTACATCACCGGACCTAGCCAGTACAACCACATTACCCTTTAGTGGGACGGGGCGTAGCGTAGTAGTTTATCTCGCCTTAGTTTGGGTCCTGCAAATGTAAGGGGTAGTCCGAGCATCGACACCTATCGACCGTGGACTTCCCAACGAACTGGGAACGCCTTTCCGTCTCGGACAGATGGCAGGGGTACAACCTATGAGCTCCCATTGAATAATGCCCGCAGTTGGTCGCGGCATTCCGGAGGGTCGAGCTGGTCGGGGAATTTGCTACTCCTGGGTAAACGACCCCTCGGACTCTGGTGTTGGGAGGAACAACTCTAGGCGGCATGTCTTAAGCTAAGGCGAATAGGCGAAAAACTACGATCGGGTACTTGTCGTGGCATATGTTATTATGCAGGGATGATGCCCACACGATGAGTATTCGGATCTTGTGGAGAAAGTGTACAACCTCTGCAGAGTGTAAATCTATTCGAATAGCCGTGTCCGCGGCAATGGACGTGGGAAAGGAAGTGCTGAGTATCAAAGGGAGTTTTGGTTTTATAAAAGTGTTTTCTTCTCAAATATTGTTTTGGGAAAGTGACGCCAGCGGGATTGGTAGGAAAGTACCTACGAGGTACGGTGGAAAGTTTAAAAGGTGATGGCCATATGCGATGGTTGGAAAGGAAACTGGGTCACCCTTACCTATTAGTCCGCAACCAAAATGGTTTACAAAAAGTTTTCTACAAAGAATTAAAGATGTCATACTCTCGAGAGGAACCCCCTCCCCCTCTCGCTCCTTGTCGCCCTTGTGTAGTGCCTGTTCCTTGCTACCGCCATACTGCATATCCTTTATTTCTCTCTAAGGTGGTTTGCGAGTACATTCAAAAGTACTCACTGGCATTGTTTTCCTGGCTATTTACTTGGCCAGACTTTGAAGGGGAATACCTCGAAGAAGAGGAGTACGACGCCGAAGACGCGAACTAGGACGCTCTCCCAGTCAGCCGCCTGTAGGGTAAAGGCCTGACTTGGGTTCCACCGCTTTTGGAGTCAAGTTGTTTCCGCTGCTGTTTGCTGAACTACGGCCTTGATGGCCTATGATGTAAGACTTCCGTAATACTTTAAATTCGGTACTGTAATGGATGATGTAATCTGGTATCAGTTCGGTTATGTATTCACGATGAAATGATCTTGGGATCGTGAAATTGTATGCATAACAGGAGTTCTGGACTGGTAAGTCCGGGGCCCCACACTAATGTTCACATTAGTTCCAGTTTCAAACGCGACCGATACTAATGTTCCAGGTGAACGAATGACCCTCTTTCTACTAGGGACAAGAGAAGCTCAGACATTATGTAACGTCCCACCTTTTAACAAAGGTAGAACACCTGTGTTCAGTGCTACTCCCTGGATCAATGATAGCACCACAGTACAAAATATAGCATTCATAGCAATAGTATCAACATTACAACATAATGATCCGGTACGACAAATAAGGAAATACAACTTGCATAGTCCAAGTGACTAGCATTCAAATAAAGTTCAAATATCTAACACAGCG
Source organism: Lolium multiflorum (assembly GCA_030979885.1). Classification (NCBI taxonomy): domain Eukaryota; kingdom Viridiplantae; phylum Streptophyta; class Magnoliopsida; order Poales; family Poaceae; genus Lolium; species Lolium multiflorum. The sequence goes on from CM061747.1 coordinate 201,400,220, forward strand.
GAAATAAAGTAGCATGGAGCCTCCATCTTCATCATGCGCCACAGGCAGACATGTTGGAATGTAGACTCGAGATCCTATCAATAACCTTCATCAGAGCGACCTGCACGTTTGAATATGCAGCCCCACGAATGGAGGTCAGTACAATGATGTACTGGCAAATGACACTTATTTGGTGGCAGTTTTGAAAAGACTAACTACATGAATTTGGCTGGTGGAGCTAGGCTATTTGCATAAAGCCAGTTTTGTCCTATATTTGATAAAACATTTGAAATCTTTGAAAATTCATCGTGGGTGTTCAGAGGGCGCACCATGACACACCACGAAGTTTATTAGGGTAACTTTGAAATCCATCATGGGTGTTCAGAGGGCTCACCATGACACACCATGAAGGTTCTCTAGCATATTTTAATTGACTTTAGAAAACAAAAGGGGTGTTGAGATTCTTCAGTACAATCCCTGCCTAGCAGCTCAAATTGTCCATGACCGGGGACACGGCTAAGATCTTAGATTTAACTCTCGAGAGGTTGTGCACTTTCACCTTAAGACCCATCCTACCCAAGAGTAAGATGAGACAAGACCTTTGGGAAGAGAAGTTCACCCATACTTGCCATACCCGTTTCTCTTGCATTTCTGCAACCACCCTCTAATCCGACAACAGGATGAACCTCCACAACTTAAGAATCTTGGCAGAGCCATATACCATAAGGCTGCACTGGAAGCTATCTAAAACAGTGAAGACCTACAAATCTCTTTGTTCCTGGGTGGCGATCCACAAGTGCACCCTCGGCGAAGACAACCACAATGTGGCCCTGAGTAGCCACGCAATAATGCGCACCCTCAGGCGAAGACAACCACAATGTGGCCCTGAGTAGCCACTCAGCAATGCGCACCCTCAGGCGAAGACAACCACAATGTGGCCCTGAGTAGCCGCCCACCAATCAGCCAATCCACCCAGGTGTGCATTAAGGTTGTTAGTTTTCAAAGTTTTGTAAACTTTTGTAAACCACCAAACAAATACAAGAGCGGCTGTAATTTTGATAGTAGCCAGGTACGGCAAAGCATTTACCTAACAGGGGGGTTCAGGGTGGCTATCCACTACTAGGTATTCTAGCATTGCATTCACTTTGAAAACCAATAACAACCTATCATGCATACTACTAGAAAAACACTAATGCTTTAATTAAAACTGGGTGATAAGATGAGTGTCACTTGCCTTGGTCAAAGCAACCTGAACAATCACAGCAATCACAAGCAAGACCCTGGTCCTCCTCACAATCTAAACAAGACAAACAGGAGCCAAATAAACACAACATTCTGAATGCACAACCATAGACATGTATGCATGCATGATATGCATCGTTTAATTTCACACATAGGTATGATGTGAAAATGTTATATTAAGTGTCCTCTGATATTTAGAATGTTGGAATGATCTCTGGTTGTATTTATTTTATTAAAGTTTTATTTATAGCGTTATTAACCAGTTAACAATGCATATACATCAACTAAAATAGGTATTGTAGTGTTTATGTTTTGTAAAAAATCTTAACCCAACATCACTGGATAGGGTACAGTAATACAAGACCATAGCAATTGGATTCATTCAAAAATATTTTATAGAATTTGAATTATTGTCAGATTACTAATTTGAGCATATTTGCAAAAGCAAGTTTGTGCACGTATCAACTTTGGTCAACTCTGGTTCCAAGATGATCTATGTGTTCTAAGGATTCCAGAGACTACAAATTTGTAAATTTTGGCCCAATGGATTAATTTACACAAATTTTATAGTGTCAAATGGTTAATTATCTGTTTTGAAATATGGTGCAAAATTTATCACAGAACCTATACAGTATTGTTGCATGGTTGTGTTGTACAGGTTGTAAGCTTTCCAACAATATGAAATTTGTAAAATTTGGGCCTACGGTTGATTTTATATTGATTTTACAAGTTGGACAGCAATTCTGGCATTTGAATTCGAATTCAAACTCAGTTTGACTGAGCTGACCAGCGCGCTGACCGTGCAGGCCACATGGCGCGGTCCAGTTGGCTGATACCGGTTCGGGTTATGATCTAACCTAGGCCACCCGATCTAGATCCAACGGCCAGAATCAATAAAAGCAAAGGGGATGAGAGGAGAGGGCTCACTGCCGGCCGGAGGTGAAGAAGATGGCGGCGGGGCGGCTCGGGCGTGGATGTCGCCGGCGCTCCGGTGGTCTTCTGCGGAGGCGGAGGTTCGAACGGGGTGCGTCCGTCCGCGGCGAGGCGAATGGCGGCGGCGGCGCAGCTTCTCGCGGCCACGGGAGGCCGGGGCGGGCGGCTGTAGCTGGCGGCGCTACGGGCTGCTCCGGTGAGAAATCGCCGCAGCCTGGCGGCGTGGCTTGAGCAGTGGTGTGGAGGAAAAGAGAGAGGGGTCCAGTGGGATTTAAAGGGGGCTCTCGGGGGCGAGGTTGGGAGCCGGGGCGAGTGGGGAGAGAGGGCGAAGTGGGGTGCCGGGCGTGCGTGCTGTGCGTGGCCGAGGAAAACGGAGGGAGGTTGGGGAAGGGCGAGCTGACAAGGTGGGGTCGGGGCGCCAGTGAGAGAGAGAGGGAGAGAAGAGAGAGGCGCGGCGCGCGGGCCAAATTTGGCCGGGCTGGGCTGGTCCGTTTTGGGCTGGCCCAGTTCGGCCGCCTGTTTACTTTTTTTTTTCTTTTTCCTTTTTGTTTTATTTCATAACTTTTGAACCATAGCTTCAAATGACTTCAAATTTGTTTCTAAAAATTTGTAAAAATCAGAGGATGGTGTTAGAAATAAAAGTTACAAGAAAAGATTCATTTTAAAAATAAATAAAATAGTTTTAGCAAAAGGGCTAAATAGCAACATAATACATCTAGGGTTGATTTATTAAGGTTGATTTATTTTGTTTGGCTTTTAATGCATGGATGAAATGAATGCATGATGAACTTTTAAATTTTGAAAACTTGGGATGTTACAGACTAACCCCCTTAAGATGAAGCACGTCCCCGGGCTTCGGAAAGGCTAGCAAATAGGTGAGGATGATCTTCTCGAAGACTGTCTTCGCGCTCCCAAGTTGCTTCTTCCTCGGTATGGTGACTCCACTGAACTTTGCAGAACTTGATAGTCTTGGTACGCGTATTCCTTTCAGCTCTTTCCAAGATCTTGATCGGTTTCTCCTCATATGTCAGGTCACTCTCCAAATGAACTTCTTCGAGGTGTATTGTATCATTCAATGGGGTTTCTGACATCTCAGGGTGACATTCCTTTAACTGACTGACATGGAACACATTGTGAACGGCTGAAAGAACCTCAGGCAACTCAATCTCATAGGCTACTTCTCCTTTGCGAGATAACACCTTGAAAGGTCCAATAAATCTCGGAGCTAATTTACCTTTGATTCCAAATCTTTTGACACCTCGAAGAAGCGACACTCTGAGGTAAACTCTATCTCCTACCTCATAGGAAACATCGCTACGCTTTTTATCAGCATAGCTCTTCTGCCTGGATTATGCTATCTTCAACCTATCTTTGATCAGTCTAACCTTCTCTTCAGCTTCTTGAATAATATCAGGTCCAAACAAACTTCTTTCTCCTAACCCACTCCACAGTAGTGGTGTGGTGCATTTCTTCCCATACAAGGCTTCAAATGGTGACATCTCAATACTGGCTTGATAGCTGTTGTTGTAAGAGAATTCTGCATATGGCAGGTTGTCATCCCAACTAGATCCATAATCTAGAGCACAAGCTCTCAACATGTCCTCTAAGATCTGATTCACTCTCTCAGTTTGACCATCTGTCTGTGGATGAAAAGCTGTACTGAACTCCAGCCTAGTTCCTAGTGATTCATGCAATTGCTTCCAGAAATGTGAGGTAAATTGGGTACCTCTATCAGAAACGATACTCTTGGGCACACCATGGAGGCACACAATTCTCTTCATGTAGATATCCGCTAGCTTCGCACTAGTGTAAGTGGTCTTCACTGGCACAAAGTGAGCTACCTTGGTCAAACGACAGACTACTACCCAGATTGAATCATACCCGGATTTAGTTCGAGGTAATCCAGTTATGAAGTCCATACCGATTTGATCCCATTTCCAATCTGGAACTTTCAACGGTTGCAACAACCCTGCTGGTTTCTGATGTTGAGCTTTCACCTTACTACATGTGTTACATTTGGCTATGTACTCTGCAATGTCCTTCTTCAAGCCATTCCACCAAAATCTCTCCTTCAAATCCATATACATCTTAGTATTACCAGGATGAATGGAATATGGAGACTCATGGGCTTCTTGGAAAATCAACTTCCTTAGATCGGGGTCTTCGGGTACACAGATACGTTTCCCAAACCAAACAGTTCCTTGCTCATCTTCACGGAATTCTGTTGTTCTTCCTTCCGCCAATGCTTCTTTCAAGACTCTTCTGACTTCTTCTATTTCTTTGTCTCCTTTTTGGGTTTCTCGGATTTTATCCATCAATGTTGGTTGAACTACTAGTGATGCTACAAAACCTTCTGGTACAACTTCCAAGCTGAGTTCCCTGAATGCTTCACACAAATCCTTGGGTAACTCCTTGCTTGACATACAGTTCACATAAGTCTTTCGGCTCAGGGCATCAGCGACCACGTTTGCTTTACCGGGGTGGTATTGCAAACTCATGTCGTAATCCTTGATGAGCTCTAACCATCTTCTCTGTCTCATGTTCAGATCTTTCTGAGTGAAAATATACTTCAGACTCTTGTGATCGGTGAATACTTCACAACGCTTCCCCATCAGGTAGTGTCTCCAGGTCTTCAAGGCATGAACTACTGAAGCTAACTCTAAGTCATGGGTAGGGTAGTTGCCTTTATGTTTCTTGAGCTGTCTAGAAGCATAAGATGCTACTTTGCCTCCTTGCATCAACACACTTCCAAGTCCTTGACGTGATGCGTCACAGTACACTTGAAATTCTTTCTCTAGATCAGGCAGACACAACACCGGTGCAGACACTAATCTTTTCTTCAATTCTTGAAAGCTGGCTTCACAAGCATCAGTCCACTCATATTTCTTTTCTTTCTTCAAAAACTCAGTCATGGGCTTAGCAATCTTGGAGAAATTCTCAATGAATCTTCTATAGTAACCTGCCAAACCTAAGAAACTACGGATTTCTCCGACGTTTTTAGGAGTTTCCCATTCTGTCACAGCAGTCACCTTTGAAGGGTCGACGGCAATTCCATCCTTGGATACTACGTGGCCAAGAAATCCTACTTCACTCAGCCAGAACTCACATTTACTGAACTTCGCATACAGTTTGTGTTCCCGTAGCTTCTCCATAATAATGCGAAGGTGTTCCTCATGTTCCTTAACACTCTTGGAATAGATTAGTATGTCGTCAATGAAGACTACGACAAACTTATCAAGAAATTCCATGAACACTTTGTTCATCATATTCATGAAGTATGAGGGTGCATTGGTTAAGCCAAAGGGCATCACCGTATACTCATAGGAGCCATACCTAGTGACAAAAGCGGTCTTGGGTATGTCATGCTCTCTAATCTTAAGCTGAAAGTATCCAGAACGCAGATCGATCTTGGAAAACACAGTTGCTCCTTCCAGCTGATCAAACAAGTCATTGATCCTCGGTAGGGGGTATTTGTTTTTGATGGTTACTTCATTCAGCGACCGATAATCCATCACCAAACGCTGACTATTGTCCTTCTTCATAACAAACAGAACTGGGGCTCCCCACGGGGATGAACTCTCTCTGATAAATCCTTTGCGTTGCTGCTCCTCAAGCTGCTTTTTGAGTTCCTTCAACTCATCAGTGGACATAGGATAAGGTCTCTTTGCTATAGGGCCCGTGCCCGGGAGCAAGTCAATCAGAAACTCCACATCTCTATCTGGTGGCATTCCTGGTAATTCCTCTGGAAAGACATCTGGGTATTCTCTTACTATAGCCACTTGGTCTAGGCTAACCTCCTTAAGATGGTTCAGGCTAATCCCCTTAAGATAGTTCAGCCTAATATCCTTAGGTTCCAGCCGAGATTTGTACCTAATCTTCTTACCCTCTGGGGTAGTTAATGTGATGGCTCTATTGGCACAATCTATGACTCCACCGTAGGCAGTCATCCAATCCATACCCAAGATAACATCAAAACCTTGTGATGGTAGAACTACTAAATGGGTAGGAAACTTGTGTATCCCAATTTCTAAAATTAGACCCCCGCGTTCAGTATTGACTATTAATTCTCCACCCGGAGAACTTACTTTTAGGATCCTTCCCATTGATGTGGTGGTTATCTCATTTTTGTTCACAAAAGCTTTTGATATGTATGAATGTGATGCTCCAGTATCGAATAAAACTAGTGCTGTGAAGGAGTTGAGTGGAAACGTACCAATCACAGCATCTGGTTCATTCATCACCTCCTCAACATCAAGGTGGTTCACGTGCCCCTTCTGGAATGGATTGGGCTTGGTTGTATCAGCAGTTTTCAGTTCCGAGCAGTTGCTGGAGTAGTGTCCATACTTCTTGCACTTGTAACACATGATCCCTGATAAGTCTTTCTTGCCATCTGAGTTGGATTGCTGATGTCCATTGTTCCCATTGCCATGGCCATTACGATGGCCGTTGTGATGACCATTGTGATGTCCAAAAGAGGAGTTGCTCTTGTATCCACCATTGGACTTGTGGCCATTGGAGTTGTGGCCGTTAAAGTTGTGGCCATTACCCTTGTTGTAGTGATCTCCATGACGGTGAAAACCGCGGCTACCACTGCCCTCAGAAGAATGGTGCTTCTTGTGAGAGAACTCAGTGTGGTTCTTGTTGCTGTTAAACATCCTCTTGTGGTTCTCTTCCTTCCTAATGTTGTTGTCCAAGGTGATGGCCTGATCAAGCAGTGTTTGATAGTTGGGGGCATACGCCACAGACAACGGTATCTTCAGGTCTCCCTTGAGTCCATTGAGGAATTTATCCTTCCTCTTAGCATCGGTGTCTATATCCTCAGGAGCATATCTGGATAGAGCACAGAAGTCATCCATGTACTCTTTCAGTGTCCTACCTCCCTGCTTCAAGGTGCGGAACTCGTCCCTCTTCATGTTCATAATGCCCGATGAGATATGGGCATTACGAAAACCTTCCCTGAAGGTGTCCCAGTCCAGGGTTTCCACAGGATGAGTGACTTGGTAAGTTTCCCACCACATAGCAGCTGGTCCTTCAAGTAAGTGAGCTGTGAATCTGATCTTCTCCGCGTCGGTACACTCACATGTAACCAAGTCCTTGTTAACCGAGCGGAGCCAGTCATCAGCCACAATTGGCTCAGTGGCAGTAGCAAACTTGCTAGGTCTCAGCCTCAGGAATCTGGTCAGTCTGTCAACATGGGGTGGTGGTGGAGGTGGAGGTGGAGGTGGTGGTGCGTTGTTGTTGTTGTTATTCTGATGTTGGAAGAACTGAGTCATCATCTGCATCATCTGTGCCTGGGCTGCTATCAGCTGCTGCACTGCATCATTGTTGTTGTTGTTACTGTTATTGTTGTCGTTATTGTTGTTGCGGGTGTTGGTTCGGCGAGGAGGCATCTGAGGTTTAGCATAGATAAGAATAAGATGGATAGATCTAAGGAATAAAATTTCCTACCCATGCACAAACAAATCACACAACCAAACAAAAACATTCAAAACAAGAAATTCCAAACTTTCTTTAATAAGTAATAAGGTTCAAAAATACGCATAGTCTCGTTGGTACTGCCATATATTTGGTAGTAGGGCAATACAACAGGACATAAAGGAATACATATGAATCAATGGGGTTATCTAACGCCTCTTGACTACCTTAACAAGCTATAGAATCTGGCTACTTGCTCGTCTTCCTTGATGGTTTTCATGAGTTGGGTCATCTAAGGAAAGAGGAAAACATTTTTGAAGATGGAATAGATGAGAGTACTAGAAGTTCATAAAGCACACTTTTTTTTTATGGAATCAAGATTAGATAGAATTTTCATACTAGGGTCTTCCTATTTCTAATCCAAACCTAGGGTCTCGATCCTACAGGCAACACTATGCTCTGATACCATTTTGTAACGTCCCACCTTTTAACAAAGGTAGAACACCTGTGTTCAGTGCTACTCCCTGGATCACTGATAGCACCACAGTACAAAATATAGCATTCATAGCAATAGTATCAACATTACAACGTAATGATCCGGTACGACAAATAAGGAAATACAACTTGCATAGTCCAAGTGACTAGCATTCAAATAAAGTTCAAATATCTAACACAGCGGAAATAAAGTAGCATGGAGCCTCCATCTTCATCATGCGCCACAGGCAGACATGTTGGAATGTAGACTCGAGATCCTATCAATAACCTTCATCAGAGCGACCTGCACGTTTGAATATGCAGCCCCACGAATGGAGGTCAGTACAATGATGTACTGGCAAATGACACTTATTTGGTGGCAGTTTTGAAAAGACTAACTACATGAATTTGGCTGGTGGAGCTAGGCTATTTGCATAAAGCCAGTTTTGTCCTATATTTGATAAAACATTTGAAATCTTTGAAAATTCATCGTGGGTGTTCAGAGGGCGCACCATGACACACCACGAAGTTTATTAGGGTAACTTTGAAATCCATCATGGGTGTTCAGAGGGCTCACCATGACACACCATGAAGGTTCTCTAGCATATTTTAATTGACTTTAGAAAACAAAAGGGGTGTTGAGATTCTTCAGTACAATCCCTGCCTAGCAGCTCAAATTGTCCATGACCGGGGACACGGCTAAGATCTTAGATTTAACTCTCGAGAGGTTGTGCACTTTCACCTTAAGACCCATCCTACCCAAGAGTAAGATGAGACAAGACCTTTGGGAAGAGAAGTTCACCCATACTAGCCAGACCCGTTTCTCTTGCATTTCTGCAACCACCCTCTAATCCGACAACAGGATGAACCTCCACAACTTAAGAATCTTGGCAGAGCCATATACCATAAGGCTGCACTGGAAGCTATCTAAAACAGTGAAGACCTACAAATCTCTTTGTTCCTGGGTGGCGATCCACAAGTGCACCCTCAGGCGGAGACAACCACAATGTGGCCCTGAGTAGCCACGCAATAATGCGCACCCTCAGGCGAAGACAACCACAATGTGGCCCTGAGTAGCCACTCAACAATGCGCACCCTCAGGCGAAGACAACCACAATGTGGCCCTGAGTAGCCGCCCACCAATCAGCCAATCCACCCAGGTGTGCATTAAGGTTGTTAGTTTTTAAAGTTTTGTAAACTTTTGTAAACCACCAAACAAATACAAGAGCGGCGGTAATTTTGATAGTAGCCAGGTACGGCAAAGCATTTACCTAACAGGGGGGTTCAGGGTGGCTATCCACTACTAGGTATTCTAGCATTGCATTCACTTTGAAAACCAATAACAACCTATCATGCATACTACTAGAAAAACACTAATGCTTTAATTAAAACTGGGTGATAAGATGAGTGTCACTTGCCTTGGTCAAAGCAACCTGAACAATCACAGCAATCACAAGCAAGACCCTGGTCCTCCTCACAATCTAAACAAGACAAACAGGAGCCAAATAAACACAACATTCTGAATGCACAACCATAGACATGTATGCATGCATGATATGCATCGTTTAATTTCACACATAGGTATGATGTGAAAATGTTATATTAAGTGTCCTCTGATATTTAGAATGTTGGAAATGATCTCTGGTTGTATTTATTTTATTAAAGTTTTATTTATAGCGTTATTAACCAGTTAACAATGCATATACATCAACTAAAATAGGTACTGTAGTGTTTATGTTTTGTAAAAATCTTAACCCAACATCACTGGATAGGGTACAGTAATACAAGACCATAGCAATTGGATTCATTCAAAAATATTTATAGAATTTGAATTATTGTCAGATTACTAATTTGAGCATATTTGCAAAAGCAAGTTTGTGCACGTATCAACTTTGGTCAACTCTGGTTTCAAGATGATCTATGTGTTCTAAGGATTCCAGAGACTACAAATTTGTAAATTTTGGCCCACTGGATTAATTTACACAAATTTTATAGTGTCAAATGGTTAATTATCTGTTTTGAAATATGGTGCAAAATTTATCACAGAACCTATACAGTATTGTTGCATGGTTGTGTTGTACAGGTTGTAAGCTTTCCAACAATATGAAATTTGTAAAATTTGGGCCTACGGTTGATTTTATATTGATTTTACAAGTTGGACAGCAATTCTGGCATTTGAATTCGAATTCAAACTCAGTTTGACTGAGCTGACCAGCGCGCTGACCGTGCAGGCCACGTGGCGCGGTCCGGTTGGCTGATACCGGTTCGGGTTATGATCTAACCTAGGCCACCCGATCTAGATCCAACGGCCAGAATCAATAAAAGCAAAGGGGATGAGAGGAGAGGGCTCACTGCCGGCCGGAGGTGAAGAAGATGGCGGCGGGGCGGCTCGGGCGTGGATGTCGCCGGCGCTCCGGTGGTCTTCTGCGGAGGCGGAGGTTCGAACGGGGTGCGTCCGTCCGCGGCGAGGCGAATGGCGGCGGCGGCGCAGCTTCTCGCGGCCACGGGAGGCCGGGGCGGGCGGCTGTAGCTGGCGGCGCTACGGGCTGCTCCGGTGAGAAATCGCCGCAGCCTGGCGGCGTGGCTTGAGCAGTGGTGTGGAGGAAAAGAGAGAGGGGTCCAGTGGGATTTAAAGGGGGCTCTCGGGGGCGAGGTTGGGAGCCGGGGCGAGTGGGGAGAGAGGGCGAAGTGGGGTGCCGGGCGTGCGTGCTGTGCGTGGCCGAGGAAAACGAAGGGAGGTTGGGGAAGGGCGAGCTGACAAGGTGGGGTCGGTGCGCCAGTGAGAGAGAGAGGGAGAGAAGAGAGAGGCGCGGCGCGCGGGCCAAATTTGGCCGGGCTGGGCTGGTCCGTTTTGGGCTGGCCCAGTTCGGCCGCCTGTTTACTTTTTTTTCTTTTTCCTTTTTGTTTTATTTCAAAACTTTTGAACCATAGCTTCAAATGACTTCAAATTTGTTTCTAAAAATTTGTAAAAATCAGAGGATGGTTTTAGAAATAAAAGTTACAAGAAAATATTCATTTTAAAAATAAATAAAATAGTTTTAGCAAAAGGGCTAAATAGCAACATAATACATCTAGGGTTGATTTATTAAGGTTTATTTATTTTGTTTGGCTTTTAATGCATGGATGAAATGAATGCATGATGAACTTTAAAATTTTGAAAACTTGGGATGTTACACATTACCTCTCCTCTCACATGTAGCAAAACCGATAAATATATAAGTTTCATTTTCATGTATAACTAGTACGAATGCCCGTGCGTTGCTACGGGTACTTAAATTTTATTTCTCAATGAACATATATAATTTACAACTTACTATTTTTTTTTAAAAATCAGTTTTATCATAATGTATATAAATTTCCCCATAGTATGTGAAGCAAAAGATATTTTATTAATCACCATTTCAACATGAAAAGATATCTTATGAAACATCATTTCAACATTAGCACCACTTCGCAAAGTGAAAGAAAAGACAATGCCCCAACATGTTATGTAGATATGCACTATATAATAATCAACAATAAAATGTTTTCACGACCTTTATATTTTATATAAATGCTAACGCACGGTAAAAAATTCTAAAAAAGTTACAAAACTTAACCATGGATTCTGAAAAAATGTTTCTTCAGGTTGTGCTGTATGGTTTGGCATGGAGTTGAAAAAGCGGTGGTTGTATTCAAATAGTTAAATGCCCATGCATTGTCACGGGTTATAAAAAATTATCTAGAAAAATAATAAAATTATTGCTATATATGGCAAACACACACATTAAGAGTGATCTCAATGGAACTTGATTTTCAAGTATATCATGCTGAACATTTGCCTTTCTTCCTAGCTACGATCACTATCATCCTTCTCTCTTTCTGCCTGGTTTCTCTTGATGTCGATGTTCTTATGTGGATCAAGTTTCATTTTCTCCCTTCTAAAAAAATAACACAAGAATATGCTAGTTTGGTTTCTATAAATAAAATCAAGTAGTACATTTGAGAATAGAAAAATACCTATCAGATCACATGCAAGAAGTTAGGTTCGCATATTTTTTGAAGCCTCGTAGGCAAATTGGAACAAGCATTTGTTTATTTCTTTTCGCAAATTGATATCTCTAAATAGTAGAAGTTTCTTCATAAATTGCCTAGGATATTGTTCTCTGTATACAAATAAAAGCTAAATTATATCTAATTACTATTTTCATCTATAAACAGATATTTAGATTTATCTAAATTCAATAATATCTATACACTGAGGAAGTAGTACTAACGATAAACTGAACAAGTAATCGTGTCTTTTCTAATAATTAAGAAGACTGCTAAAGCGCTGAAGAATCATGGAGCGGCCGGTGTCCACTCGTAAATCGGCTGGCGAACGGAGCCTGCGGCAGAACGAGCCCAGTGCCCTCTGTTGCAAGGCAGCGGCAGCGCCCCGTCGTCCTCCGACGAATACTCGAACTGTACGGTCATCCTCTCCAACGCCGGTGCCTTGGCCATCAGCACACGTACCAGGCTAACATGATCCTCCAACGGCCGGAAGCCGATGATCTTTGCTTCCACGAGCTGTTCAAGAACCTCCATCTCCGGCGCCGGTGGGCTGCAGAAGCAGTCCGGGTCCTCGCACGGCTCGTGGTACTGTTTGAAGAAGGCGACGGCAAGGCGCCGGAGGCCGCCGCACTGGGCGACCAGCCTGGCGACGCTGTGGCCGAGGCGGTGTCCGGGACCGAGGCCTAGGGTGACCCACACGTCGATGCTCAGGTCGGTGACGGTGGAGTTGCGCGGCAGGAGGCCGATCAGCTCGGTCAAGCCTCCGCCATCCTCCATTGGCGGGATCGGCGCCGATATGCTCACGTCCAGGCTCTCTATGGAAGTGCATTGCTCCAGCAGCCACGCTGTCTTTAGGTTGCAGTAGCGGCCGGACTCTGGTGGAAAGCCGTGCGACGAGAGGTAGAGATTCTCCAGTCGCCGGACGCTCGCGGCGCCGGTAAGCTCCGTGCGGTCCGGCGGCATGCCAAAGTCGCAGCCCAGCGTCTCCAGCGCCGGCGCCGATACCGAGAGCTGAGAGATCTTGGTACAGGAGAGAATGTGCAGCGAGCGGAGTCCGGACACGTGGACCTCCAGAACGGACATGTCTTCGAGGTTATACAGCCGGAGCTCCTCCAGCGTGTCGGTAAGCTCGAGGCGGAGCGTGTGGAGTCCGGCGACGTGCTCCAAGTGGAGACGACGCAGCAGCGGGCAGCAGGACGACGAAAGCACGCAGCCCAGGTTTGCGTCCTCGCCGGTCTCGAGCCGGCAGTGGCTGAGGAAGAGGTCGGTGAGCGCGCTGAACGCGCCGGCGCCGATGACTGGGACTATGAGTTCTGCGTCGCCCAATGTCAAACTCAGCTTCTCCGCCCTCGCCGACACGGGCAGCTCGGCGTAGAGCTCCCTGATCTCCCGCACGGCTGCGTCGCCTCGCGGCGCGAACCCCGTCGACCTGCCTTCGCTGCCGCTCGGCACCGGTGATGGGACCGAGGGCACAGAGAGCTCAAAGCTGCCGGTGACGCAGCGGGACGCGAAGCGCAGCCACCGCGCGAGGTGTGCGGATGTGATGTCGGCGGCGTGGTCGTGCCTGGCATCGTAGTCGCTGAGCAGGGGCCCATCGCGGAAGAGGGCCTTGCTGTAGACGAAGGAGGCCTCGAGCGCCTCAACATCGGGGCCGTCGGGAGAGCGCGCCGCGATGGCGGAGTCCACAGCTGCGATGAGCCGGCGAGCGTTCTCTGCTGCGTCGGGCATGAAGCGGCTGGCGCGGACAGAGAAGCGGAGGGTCGAGGAGCACTTGAGGTGGTGCTCGTCGTAGTCGAGGCCGACCAGCTTGAGGTTACGGACGGCATCGACCATGGACGTCGCCATCGGCGTTGTTTTGTACTCGTATCGTACCCAATGCACGAACAGATCTTTCGATATGTCTGCGTCGTACGTCGGCGATCTGTCTTCGTGTTGATCCGATTTTCATATATAGGGGCACAGATCTATATATATGGATCGGGGATGACCTAGGAGGAAACTTGGGTTCTACGTACTGCTAGGGAACACGCGGTGGAGCATCACGGACTCTGATCCAACTACAACAGGACTTCCCCTTTCCTTTTCAAAATCAAGTTTTTTTTTCTTGATTAATTAAAGAAACGGTTGAATTCTCATTAGCTTAGAGCTTAGTAGAATCACATACCGTCAAATTTAGATCTCAAGATCTGTGCAGCCTGGTACCTGTCGTTCTGCACGACGAGGCAGCGATGTTTTTTTTTTTGAGAGAGAACCTGCGTATTATATTAAAAGCCAAATACAGCACACATAGACTCCGCTCGAAACTTCGAGACGGGACAGCTGTCCAACAGCAAAAGCAAGAAGGACCTCAAGAAAAAGAAAAATTACAGATAGGCCCCTGGAGGTCCTCAAGCTCCACCGACACCATGGCCGCCGCTCCTCCCCGAGGAGAAGACACCGCGCGGCCCGTCCAACTAGCCCAGCAAGAACCGGAGTTGCTCCATCGTCGTCAAGCGGCTTTACGAGTCGATGTAGAACTCCGCCACCGACGGAGCTTCTGACCATGGGGAGCGTCGATCGGGGATCTACCCCAAGCAGCTTCGGCCTCGGATCCGGCCAAACCCGTTGACGCCGTTGAGAGTAGCCACCAGATCCGCCTCCTTCGCGCCACGGACCATGCTCCTGCACAGAAATCCAGCTCGAAGCGTCGGCGACGCCGTAGCTGAACTGCACAACGTCGACCGGAACCCTCCTATACAAATACCCTCTCGCCCATCGCCGGAGATGAAGAAGACACCGACAAAGAGGGAGCGGAGAGAGGAGAACAAAAGACCACAGCCGAGCTACCGCCGCCACCACGACAACTCCGCCCGGACACACACACAACCAAACCAGATCCTTGGAGGACGCCGGCAGAAACCACCCCATCTCCCGCCGATCTGGAGGCCCCTTATTGACCCCCGCCATCACCGCCACCGGAGCAAAGACATTGGGGGGACAAACCGAAGCACCTAAGACTATACCTAGCCTACTGCTATACAGGTCCGAACGCCGGATCCGGCAACTTCTCCACCACCGACGAGCACGAGGCCCTCGGGGCGAAGAAGCGGCCGGAACCAGCGCCGAAAGACTTGTCGCCTCTCTGGTCACCCTGGTTGGGTGGGGGAGAAGAGAGCGAAGGTAGTAGTGTGAGGTTTGTATTTAGGGAGGGAGGAGGATACGAGGCAGCGACGAGGGTTTCTCATTCTACACGCGAAGGCAGCCTGGGCCGCTGTTGTTTGCCGCACCTCATGTGGGTTGTTGCTGCCGCTGTTATTTTGGGCCTTTTTTCTTTTGATCTGGCTGAAAAGGCTTCATCAGTTTGGGTTTGTTTTGTCTGGCTGGTGTGTTTCTGATAGCGGCATATCCATTTTGTGCGAAAACTCTAGAAAAAGGCCGACCTTCGCGAAGGGAAGACAACTCGCTCCGCACGCGACAAGTGGCGCGCCGTGGTGCTAGAAAATCCATGGGAAGTGGTCTCCCTGCTCGCCACGTGTCGCAGGGGCGGTGGGGATGGGGAGGAGAGAGAAGAGTTGTGTTTTTCCTTTTTCTTCTAGATTCGTTTTCAAAATGAAATATCATGAGAACCGTAAGTCCAAATTGCGAACCGTTTTCACTTTTGAGATCCTCGCGTCGAGATCTTCGAAACTAGATCCCATGTTGATAGGTTTGAAGATACTTTTTTTTCGTACTTCCAATAGTACTATGATTGTACATGTGGTGTACCTAACTGTATTGTACTCGTGTTTCAACTGATAAGTACTTTGTTTTTAGTGTGTTTGGTGCAGTTTTCCCTTTACTCGGTAGCTGTACTCGTCCGTGTGCGAGACTGTACCTGTCCTTAGAGCATCTCCACTCGTGCCCCCGTCGAGGCCCCCGGCGAGCGTTTTTTCCATCCGGACGGCGATTCGGCCCCGCGCCCCCGGTTCCTCGTTTCCCGGTTGGCCCTTCATCCATCCGCGAGCCACGCCACCGGCCCCGGGGCGCTCGGGGACTCGGACGAGTGAAAAGCGGGAAGGGCCCGATCGTCGGTGACTCGACGCACGAACCCCACCGCCACGTCGCTCAAAATCTCCCCACCCTCGTATCTCTCTCCGCCGGCACCACCCGCCGGCTTGTTGCCGATTCCGCCGCCCCTCCTTCCCTACCTGCCTATATTCCGCCGTCTTTCGACGCCGGCCTATCTGGCTGCTCTTCCGCCGGCCTGTTTTCCGGCCTGCTTGCTCGTCGTCGCTCGCGGCTCGGGTTGCCTCGACCACGCCCGTCAGGTGTTCGTCCATTTGCCTCGCCGGCCATGGACTCGGACGAAGAGGAGGAGCAGATGTTCGTCGAGCTTATGCAAGAAGAGATGAGCGAAAGCATCCGGTTCCTCTGGCTGAGCAAGAAGCACCATATGAGAGAGAGGGTCCTCTTGCACAGCCGAATCACCAGGTGCCTCCATCATGGGCCGCCTTCTTTGCTATGCGCCGGAGATTCGAGACTCTACAATGCACCAGCTGCTGCAAGATGATCGGTGGAGCACATATGGAGGCTCAGAGGCAACGCCAACGCCGATGCCAACTAGTCTGTCTTAATTTGTTTGAAAAATTGTGAAATTTGTGTGCTTCATTTGTTTCAGCACTTGTTAAACATTTGTATTATCGCCGAATTTGTTTCAGCAATTTTCGTCCTCTTGTTTGCCGAACTTGTTAAATTTTATGTTAAATTTGTTTGAAATATGTCAAATGGTCGAGGTTGGGGGTTTCCTGCCGGGGGGACGGCTGGAACTTCGGCGCTCCCCACGCCAAATCTTCATCCAATCCGGACGAAAATTTCGCCGGATTTGGGCGTGGGGAGCGCCAACGAGTGGGATCTTACACGCATTTGTGTGCATACGTATATGTGTGCTTGTGTTTCTACCTTCTTATGCGCGTTTGTACCTGCTCGAGTGCACGACTATACCTTCTCGTGTGCGTGACTGTACTTGTACTCGCCTGTGTGTTCAACTGTACTCGTGTGTTGTGCGTGACTGTACCTGCTCGTGTGCACGACTCTACCTGCTCGTGTGCGTGACTGTACCTGTACTCGCATGTGTGTTCAACTGTACTCGTGTGTTGTGCGTGTCTGTACCTGCTCGTGTGCACAACTGTACCTCCTCGTATGCGCGATTGTACTTGTACTCGTCTATGTGTAACTGTATTGGCGTCGTGTACCTATCCACGCGACCTCGTACTCGCGCATCCTTGCGTTCGGTACTTGCGCTTGCTCGGATCGGCCGACGCGCCCACGCGCTTGCGTAGATTGTACGTACCCACGCGCGCTTGGGAGTACGCCACGCGTTGCTCGCGGAGCGTCGCTCGCGGACGGTTCGAACCTTTGCAAAGGTCGGCCTCCAGCTAGTCCTACCCCATTTTGTGTGCTCTTCATTGTTTTCTTTAAATGAGCTGAGTTGACTTTGTTTTGGGGCTTTTGAGTGTGAGCTTTATTGTAACCTTTCATGTATATTATTGAGTTAAAGTTGTTGTCTTTTTTTTTTTGAAAAATATGTGTGTGTCTTAGTGGGGCTACAAAAGAAATAATTTTTTTGATTATAACTAGAGTTGTAAATGATACTTTGTCCAGTTGTAGTGGGATTGCAACTGCGGTTGCAACTAGAATATTTTTTGAGTCACAAGTAGGGTTGCAACTATGATATATTGTTTCAATCGTAAGTGGGTTTGCCACTAAGATTTGTCCAGTTGTAAGTGAGGTTGCAACTAAGATTTGTCCAGTTGTAAGTGTGGTTGCAACTGAGATTTCTACAGTTGCAAGTGAGGTTGCAACTGATTTTTATCCAGTTGGCAGTTGCAAGTGAGGTTGCAACTGAGATTTGTCCATTTGCAAAAGTAGGGTTGCGACTGAGATCTGTTCAGTTGCAAGTGGGGTTGCAACTGAGATTTGTCCGGTTAGCAGTTGCAAGTAGGGTTGTAAGATTTTTCCAGGTACAAGTGAGGTTGCTATAGAGATGTTTTTCAGTGAAAAGTGGGGTTGTAAATTTGTTCAGTTGCAAGTAAAGTTGTAACTGAGATATTTTTTCAATCATGAGTAGGGTTGTAGATAAAGTTGAGTCACTTATTTTTAGACAAGGAAAATACTAGTTAAGAACTGGAAAACCCGTTTTTCACTTTGCTTGGAGCTAGAGCGATGAGTTTTTCCTTTCAAAACTGGAATGATTCCTTGAGTTGTAAGAAGTACATGTCTATTTGAAACAAGCAAGTCCACACTAGCACTGGCCTTTGGTGCAGCTACGGAACGGGTTCATTGCACAATACGTGGTCGACGCGGAAGAAATCCACGGCGACGTCAGCGATGGCGACGTGAACGTGCTCGCGGGCATCCACACAACAGCAGCATGAGGTGGGGACGCTGTGCATTCAGACTTGGGCGGAAACAACGTGGCAAGCAAATGACGCGGACGTGGACGCAACCCGGCCTCGAGTGCGGTCTGACGTGCGTTTACTGAGAGCTAGTCTAAGTCCCAGTTAACTGAGCAATAGTCAGAACCTTAAAGAAATTATCAACCTGCGGTTCTTCAGCTGCCCCTTGAGATGCCGCTGGCCGTGGCTACGCTGGGATCCCAATTCGCGACCATGGAGCCTGCTGCCTGTCCCTGATGATCCGGATGCAAATGTTATGATCCAGGCTGCTACCTTCATTAGGATTGGCAATGGTGAACGCGCCAAATTCTGGTTCGATAATTGGCTCCCTGGAGGCATCGCTATCGCCCGGAAATTCTCTCAGCTTGTTTCCTTTGTCGACAAATCCTCGATCACTGTGGCCCAGGTCTCAGAGACAACCGTTGGGTGCGCGACATCAGAAGCAGTGTCTCCTTGGTGGCCTTGGGGCAATACCTTTACCTTTGTGACATCGTCTACTCGATCCAGCTCCAGCCTAATGTTCCAGATTCCATGGTTTGGAGACACTCGGTGGACAGCTCTTTCTCCAGTGCTGGGCCTACAGTATGTTCTTCACCGCCAACATTCTCTTTCCTTGCGCCAACGCCATCTAGAAATCCAAGACCACGCCGCACTATAAGTTCTTCATGTGGCTGGTGGTGCATCATCGCTTCTTAACAACTGATAACCTGCAGCGCAGAGGTTGGCCCAACACCGTGAATTGTCAGCTCTGTCTGGCCGCCCTGGAGACATGTACTCATCTGTTTGTGCACTGTCCCTTCTCAATCCAGCTATGGCAAGTCGTCAAGGATTGGGCACGTGCTGATTTTCCATCGCCTGATGCCTCCTTGTCTTCCACGGAAGAGTGGTGGCTTCTGGTTCGGAGGAGGGCTCCGAAGAGTGTCAGGCGTGATTTCGATGCGGTGGTCATTCTGGTACACTGACGTATCTGAAAGGAGCGGAATGCTCGAGTTTTTTAGAACAAGCAGCAGCCAGTAGCCGAGGTCTTTGAGATGATTAGGGAGGAACTCCATACATGGCGTGCTGCCGGTAGAGTGGTCTCGGTTTAGAGCAGTTTTTTGAGCTGGCCTTGTGCAGTTTCAAAGTGGTGTGGTGTTGCTGTGTGTGCCATTGCTCGCCGGCCTGCGGCGGCATGCTCTACCTCAGAGCCTCCCCTGTACTCCTCTTTGTTTTCTCTTAATAAAGATCGACCTCTGGCCTTTCGAAATTAAAGAAATTATCTATACTTGAATTTTAATAATTAATGCCTTTATCTAAATTTGAATTATTTTGTAGATCGCAATTACAAATTAATTGACTCAACTTTATCGAGATACAAACTTACCTAGACACTCTTTAATACAATTCATATATATCTAGACATAGTTGAGTACAATTCATTTGATCCCACTCCATACCTGTATTTAACCCACGTACGGGACCATATGACCAATAGTTTGTGATGACCGTAAAAGGATTTTACAAAGAGGTTCGAATGGATATTTGATTTTCTATGAATTTAGTGCAAAATTCGTCAGGGTGGGTCCTACAAACCAAACAATCACCATAGGAAAAATATCTAGGGATTTGAATCCTCTAGAGTTAAAAGTCATTACCTTCCTATAAACCCCGTGTATAATACATACATACATACACCGGATCATTCCGCTCGAGAACAAAGAAAAGACACCGCATGGCGTACTTAGACAAATATTCATAAAGATTATTATAGTTGTTGAGATTAAATCAGAAATTCAATTCGGCTCCTGGGTGCGTATGCTCCCTCTACCAATAAAACATATTTCGATGTGTGGAAAAATTTTGACAAAAAATTCTACATGTACATCTCCATAATATATGTGTATGCGTCAAGTTTCACGAAAAAATAATACTTTTTGTAGCCTATGTAAAAAAGAGAAAACTTATCCTGTGAAAATCATTGTTTTCAACACTGAATTTTGTCTTTTTTACACATGTCACATGCTAAGTTCTTTTTTTTATGAAACGACTTTGTGAGCGCGTAACACGTGAAGATGTACGTGTAAATTTTTTGTTTCAATTTTTTTGAAATTTAAAATATGTGTAAGATACATTTCAAAATATAGGGAGCATATGCTCTCATGTTCCAAAACACCACTCCCAGATTAAATGTTTTGAGAAAGTCGACACCAATACTTAGCTATCGACTTGAGCGTCAACTCCAATGGGAAAACAAATCATTTAGATAAGACACAAAGCCAACAAACCTTGAATTTGATCACCGGGGTTGGGGATTATCTCTTAGCCATATGACCCACTATTTGGTTCTCTAAAAGGATAGTAATGATATTTCTTTTACTGATTATCCTTTGTTTTGGTAACAAACATGGATATGATAGAGATAGACAACAAGCTAAATTTGTTCCACTTGGGCAGATTTTGCTTTGTGTGGCTTGCTAAGATAATGAGTTTTTTTTTCTTTGCGAATACTAAGATAATGAATTTGCTCCACTCAACCAGTTAACTAATCAGCGAACATTCAGATTGAATGTGAGATGAGCCCTTTTTAAATACACATAAAATGCATCAACACATATGGGGTTGTGTTTGGCAGCAAAGTGTTCCTAATTTCTCCATTCTTGGTTGGAGATTGGGTAAGGTGAGTAGTTTATCATGGGATTTTTAGATGGTGTTTTGTTTGCCGCTTGGCGCGTTGTATCGTGGAGTGATTGGTGTCCCTGTTAGCTTTTGTTTCGTGGAGTGGAGTTATAGCCTTCTTGGCGTTGTACTGGCCGTATTTGACCTTTCTCCTATATGATTAATACATCTTTCATGATGTATTCTCGAAAATATGGGATTGTGTTTGGTAGCAAAGCATTTTTAAGTATTTCAAAAATATTAAAATTTCTCGAAATGCCATAGTTTTAAATACTTTGATGTGTTTGGTTGTGACTAAAGACTGCAGTATTAATACTCCAGTATGGTTCAAAACGTGCTATTTTTTAAAATATTGGAAAAACAACTCCATACCTCTTTTCTGAAACTGAAGTATTGACAAAGGGATACATAAAATACTACGTCCTCCGATTGTTATTAATTGACTCAATTTTATCTAAATGCATATGTATCAGTCAATAAACCCGTCTAGATACATCCGTATCAAGATAAAGTTGAGTCATTTAATTCGGATAAGGTGTATGATTTTGTAATACTTCAGTTTTACAAATACTTTGTTGCCAAAACTAGATCTATATCTACTCTCTTTTCAGAAATCTTGAGAAAAATAGTATGAACTGATGTTATGTTGGATAGGAGAGTATACGATCCAAAACGGCCCCCCTTCAGTCACAAGGACTGCGTTCTCCCGTTGTGCATCTCAAGAGCGCAAACCATGTTGCTTTTCAGAAGCCAAATCTACGTGTTTTGCCTCTTCCTCCTTCCTAGAGGCGGCAACTCCAACTCCTCCTGATCTTCTCCACCGGTCAAGGCGTTGGCCTTGGTCTCCTCTCCTTCCGCTTGCCACCCTGGTGGCGGCAAGAGGGAGGGGGACCTTGTTCCTCTATTATGGCCTAGTAGTGAGGGTGAGGTTTGTCTGTTGTGGTGCGCCGTTGGGGTGATGAGAGCGGCGTCCGAGCTAATAAATCCGTCTCAACTCTATTCCCACACCGGAGAAGACCTTCTAGGAGGCATCTCGGAGTTGATGGCAACGTGTGCTGATCGGTCCTTCAGATCGTCAACTTGATCTACTCGCCATTCTTCAGATCCGGCGAGATTAGTTTCTTGGTGTGTCACTATCGTTCGTTGTTATCCACGACGACGGTGGCGGCTGGGGCGAGGTGGTTCTTGTGGATCGAAGATGTTGGTCCGGAGGTGGTGGATATATCGTTCTTCTCCGACTTCGTTGATGAGAGACATCGTATCTTGGTCCAAGACAGCACGGGGACGACCCCCGATCGAAGTGCCACAACGACACGTGCTTCGTTGCTTGCAGCAGGCATGTCCATCGATTCACAAAACCTCGTTGGTGGTGCTTTTTGGATCTTGCAATGGTGAAGGCTCGACATTTGTTCTTGTTATCCTAGTTTGTCTTTTAATTTTCACATGTGTATATAACTTGATTTTAAAATATTTGGTTCCTCTATAAAAAAAACCGCGTTTTCCCCACCCGCGGTGGACCGCGCCGTAGGAGCGTTCTTTGCTGTCGTGTGGCAAACCATCCCTAGTGTCCAAACAAACCACGCTCCTCCCGCCCCCCAAACCGAGTCCACCAAAATTTTCCCGCGCGGCGACGCCAAATTCCCCTTCTCCCTCCCTCCCGCCACCGCTCGCGCCCCTCAGCCGGCCGAGTCCCCCACCACACCGCCCGCCGCGCGCGATCTGCCGCCTCTGCCGGTCCCATCCCCCCGCCGTGGCAGATCCGGTCCCGTGCCTCAGCGCCATTCCGTCGAGCACGTCGCGCGCGGCGGCAGGAGCAGCAGCAGGATGTACGGGCGGCGCGCGTCGCAGCTGCTCAAGGAGCTCGACGCCTGCGAGCCCGGCCAGCTCGTGGTCTTCAACGTAATTCTCCTCCTCCCTCGCTCCATATCCACTCGCACCTCCTAGTCCGGTATCCGGGTGCACGGTGCTCAAGTTTCCTCGGTTCGTCTGCTTTAGAGACCAGTTTTGCTTGATCTGTTTCTGTTCGGCGTCTGTGTGGTTGAAAATTGAATTTATATGCTGTGGATTTTGCATCCTGGTGGGAATTGCTATGTGCTAGCGTCCTTGTTGAACAAAGCATCCGTGGAAGTAGGTACCGATTTGGCTTTTGCGGTCTGGCTTTGCAGAGTTAGTTAGTCATGCGGCTTGTGAGGCAGCATGTGTTTACACCGAAGAGCACTGGGTCTCAAGATAAACCATAGTGTTCTCCAGTCTTTGCTTTTGTATTATAAGCATAATTTCGTCTAATCTTGTCGGTGAAGATTTTCTCCGAGAATAATTTTATATTCTATTTTAGCAGCCATATATTTTATACTACATAACGGTAGGCGCTATGCATCAGCATCTGAATTGCATAGAGCCTCAGTACAACTCTTACTGTCCCGGCTTCTGGTCTTTTTTGCGAAGTTGATGCCATTTCTGAAGTAATCTCTGTTTACTGTGAAGAACTCTAGGCCTCTTCCTTCAATAGTGTTAGTCAGCACATGCCGGTTCATGATACCGAATTCCATGATATTGCCATTAAAGTATTCAGTACTTAGGTGCAGGGCTCGTAAATAGCTGTGGCGTGACATCTTTAGCATGAAACTTGGGCTGTAAACACGACACTGCATACTGACACTTTTTGGGCAGTATGCTTATGGTAGCAACAATTCCTTTTAGTTCATGTAATATGTAATATCCTGATCCCTAACTTGCTGCCTCGTGGAATGTGCAGAACGATGTATTTGACCAGGTCATTAGAGAGTGCAATGAGCACAATGCACAGTTTCAGTCATTGATCAGGTAACTTCCATGCTATTTAGAATTTTGATTATCTTCATCTCACTTTGACTTGCGATGACGGTCAATTTCTCATGGTTCTGTCATTTCGTCAGTAAGATAAAAAGAACTAGATTGAATTCCTCACCAGCAGTGTACAAGCTATTCAAATGCCTGATCTGTTTTGTGCTTGTGACAGAAAAATGGTGGAGCAAAACCTAGACATTGAAACAACAAGAAATGAGGACCACTATGGTGCAGCTATCCACCATCTTTCGCTGCTCCGTAACAAAAGATGCCTCATGGCTTACATGTACATTATTTAGTTTCACGTCTGTGCAAACTTGTGTTTCCTCTCTTTTTCATGGTGACTGCACATGATGAACCCGATTTTCCGTATCCAAATAGGTACAACAGAGCCGAAACTATTCAGAGTTTTAGATGGAAAATTGGTCCTGTGCTTCCTCATGAAATACAAGAAAAGCTCTATTTTTCAGAGAAAGAGTACTTCAAGAACCACTCTACAGCCATTAAGTCATACATATCAGAGATGGATATAGATTTAGCGGTGGTATGGATCTTTAATATATGATTTACCTTTTGAGGACGAAACACAGATATCAGAATAACTGTTTAATTTTCATAGGACATGGTACCCCCCAAGGATCCTTATATCCAGGTTCGAGTGCTGGAGGACATTGGTGAAGTATCTCTTGGCGACCATTCCATATCGTTGACAAAGAACTCACTTCATTTCCTAAGGCGCACAGATGCAGAACAATTTATATCACAGGTTTACTACCTGTTACTCTGTGAATAAGATTCTTGATCTTCCATTCTGTATGTTTCTGGTGTGAATAAGATTTTGCTTACCTTATAATAGGGTTTCATGGAAGAATTTCTGGAGTAGGAATCACATGTGGTGTACAATAGGTATTGTTCCTTGTTGCCATCTGATTACTTAAAGTGTACTTTTGGCAATACTGTAATAGTACTAATGTAATGACCATTTGCTAGAAACATGTCATAGATCAGAAAAGGCTTGTCACGGGATACCTTTTTTCACTTGATGTATGCCTTGTACTATTAGCAACTGACAAGATTTTCTTTTGCTTTGTATTTGGTTTTGTATAACAGTAGTCATACATCTGTGACATGCAGATTTTAGTTACCACCTACAACATTTTCTTTGTTGCTGCTGTCTGATGGATTATGCACTTCTGGATTTCTGGCAGAGACTGCGCAAAAAGGAACGGATATATGTTGTCTTCAGATGTGAAGGCGCGAGGCAACATGAGGGATTTCGAACTGTGAAGCTCCCGCCTAGTTGTTAGTGATGACTTGTAGCTTTAGATGAATGAATTAAGCATGTTGTATTGTTTCGTAATAGAATTTTCAACTTTTTGAAATTTTACAAGCAATTTTCCCTATAATTCGTGCAGTATGACAAGTTCTGCTTACTGACAAACAGTGACCTGGAAATCCTAATGTTCTTTGGCAAACTGAATGATTCATCTGTGTTCTTTTTGCCATGACCACAGTTCTGGCATTCTGAGTTGGGACTCTACTTGTTTAGTCAGAAGCAAGGTTCCTGCTTCTGCACATATTGGTTAACTCAGCTCACCTTCAGTAGTTCAGTTACCATACCCAAGTGACTTTTCATCCGTTTTCCAGGGAGAAAGACTAATGTAGCACATCTTTGTGCAGGCAGGTTCCTGCTTCTGCACATATGTAAAGGTGTATTGAACGTCACTTAGTTGAGACTGGTATCTTCTTGTAGCAACCTCAAGTTTCTTCAGATGCTTTTATTGACTGCAACCTTGCATACTGGTGTGGCTATCACTTGCTGAACTCAAAAGGTTCTGGCTTAAAGTTTGCATAAATTACAGAGAAAACAATACATTTTCCTTATGCCTTTACTGTCCAATACTCCAATTCTCCTCATATTTTTGCATCTGGATTCATTGATGGTGCAGTACTGCAGTTGTTTAGGATGTGGTGTCATCTTGCTGTTCTTGACTTAAAATTAGCTGGAACACTCTTCATATATTTATACTCATGCATGAGACATGCCATATAAGATAAAAGATCCCTGCTAAGTTCTAAAGATTGTTTTGAAATTGCTTATCACGTGTGCCACTTGATAAAGATCCCTGCTAAGTTAAACATATTGAGTTGTGTACGTCTGTGTACGAAGCAGCAGCATTTGCCTCGTCTGTCCCTTTTAATTTCTGCTGAAACATTTCCCTTCGTGTTAGGATGGTATCTTAAATCCTTAACTGTTGGTGAGGCTTAAAATTGACCTACCACTACCATCTACCAAACTTCAAATCATGCATATACCCAGAGGAGCAAGCAACTTCATTTTGTACTGATTGCCCTCTATTCCTTTTGCTGGTCTTGTCCTTGTGCATAACTATCTAGTAGGTCATGGTACTGATGACTTATGTAGTACGTATCTGATGCCACTACAGCACACATATTGGAGGTTCTGGTCACCGCCGTAAAGAGACGTGACATGATGGTTACATGCTTCTCATGGACTGCTCCAAACCTAGACAAACAATGAAAAGCATTAGGTGCTAAACGCCTAAACCTATACATCCAATCTATGCCCAAGCCTTCCAAGTGAAGAGTGTCTTTTCTAC
Source organism: Lolium multiflorum (assembly GCA_030979885.1). NCBI lineage: Eukaryota > Viridiplantae > Streptophyta > Magnoliopsida > Poales > Poaceae > Lolium > Lolium multiflorum. The sequence goes on from CM061747.1 coordinate 201,426,810, forward strand.
CATAGAATGGGGCCATATACTCATGAATCGTCAGAACTCGTCTCCAATAGCGGGCACCCGGTGACTATAGCCGTCTCAATTTCTCTACCACAGCTCACTCACTGTCTTTGATGCCCGAGGCAAGAAATGGAAGCGGATTAATGATTACACACTCCAAGCTCATCTACTCTGGCAGAAAGAAAAAGATGGCCACTGCAAGGATATAATTCACAGGAAATAGGCAGTCGCCATTGGTACAGCGTAATACCCGTTCAGCCAGGGGCGATGCTAAGAACATCCCAGCCGCCCTCCATACAGCGTCCGGCACGGCCTCGAATGCGCCTCTAGGGTATCTAATGTCACCGTTGGTGTAGAACTTGTCACGGGCGGTGTAGAACCCGCTGGTGCTCTCATTTCTTGCAAGATAAGGTCGTGTTGTTCCTTGTATCACGCCTTCACTCATTCATCCATCGTAGACGATGTCAGCCATTAAGGGTGTATTTAGTTCTAGAACGGAGTGAAATGTAATGGAACCGTTTCATCCTTTGAACCCGTTCATGTGTTTGGTTCTGGAGAAGAATGGAACCAACTGGTTCCTAAAAAGACAGTATAACCCTTAGATTCAGAATTCACCCATTTCAACAAATTGGTGGAATCTGGTGGAACGGCTGTCTAATGATCACCGCACCGACCAAATCTCAGCCATGCCACCTTGTGTTATCCTTGCCCGTCGCATATCTTGTGTTCCCTGGTCTTTTCCTCTGCTCGCCGCGACCCAACAAACGACGCCGTCACTCAGCCCGCCGGCGGCAGCCGGAAGAAGGCGAGGCAGCGGTGGCTGGAAGCTGGATTCAGGTGATTGGCGAGGGCAAGTGCTGCGCCTCGGCTGCTGAGTGACGAGCTGGTTGGGCACTAGCAGGTAAGCTGCTGTGGACGATCTGCTGAGCAAGGACGCTGCTTTTAAATGGGTGATTATTCAGATTTGATGTTGTAGTATTGGCTCGGACCATCTGTTTTGGATAAAAATAGTGATTGCACATTTTGTACCGCTGTTTAGATGCTAACTAATAATCTGTACAAGCTATTACACGCGCTGATTGAAATAGAGAGTGTTGAAAATTAAAAAAAATGTTGAAATCAGAAAGGATTTTATTTTTGCCAATTCAAAAAGGAACTAATGTTGTTAAAATTTATACACATGCATATGATACAGGTAACCTCACCCGTGCTATGCAAGAGGTGATTGGAACAATATTTAAACGATTCCATTCTAGTGAAATGAAACCATTACAATAACCAAACACACACCAAGTGAGCTAATTCCTCTTTTCTCTTCTTCGCCACAACAATGACATTCAGGAGACTGATCATGACGTCTTGCTTCTCCAACATCACCGTCCACCTTGCATCACACTTCTCTTCCCTCAAGACTTTGCATGTTCTCTCATGGCGGCATGATGATGCACTTCTTGATGGATGATTGCAACCTCTTCGAGCCCGACGCCTCATCTCTTGCCAACTTGGCTTCTTGTGCCCAATGGGACGCCTCTCCGACTCCGAGACCGTTCGATGTTGTCGGTATAGGGTCGAAGGCGGCGTCCTTGGCCTTGGCGAGAGCCACCTAAGTCTCGGCCCACTTCTCGCAAGTCTCGAAGACGTGGATGAACTTGAACTGGACCTCTTAATTATCACCACCGTAGGTTTGAAATATTCAAATATCAGAATAAAAAAAAAGAAATATTCAAATCAACTACTCCCTCCAGTCTTATTTAATTGACTCGGATTTAGTACAAATTTGTACTAAATCTAAGTCAATTAAATAAGACCGGAGGGAGTACAATGTAATGAGCACAACGTGGGCACAAGTGTAGCATGTCAAACCGAGAGGAAATGCTCTAACCCCGTACGATTACACATAGATCTAAATCGTGAATTTATTATGGACGCGAGCTGGACAAACGACACAAACGGGCTTGGTAATGTCGTCCAAGTCGAATTTGAAGCTCGAATTTAAATTTCATAACCAAAATCTACGTGGGATGAGATTCTGCGACCCTGTAACAACGATTTTTCGTCCCATCGGACGTCAAGATTTTGCATCAGGCACGCGGGCGCGGTACCCAGCGGAGGACACGATAACCAGAGAACAAAACGGAAAGTCGCGACCAACCAACCCAGCGCAACAGAGACCGAGACGAGTCGGATTCCGAGCTACCCGACTGCGTGGAAGACCAGAAGAAGCGGCGATCAACTGGGGCTGACTGACCGCCCGAGCCCGGCGGCGACGAACATCCGTCGTGGGTCGTTGTGCAGAGAGTCGCACTTGCTAGGTGCGACAGGTGATAAGCGACAAACTATTTTGTACTCTGGGATTTTGAATCCTGCCTTCTCGTTCACCAAGGCCTACTGGCTACTGGTACTGGTAGCATCAGTTTTTTCATCTCGTGTTCTCTGAAGAAGTGTCGTCTCATGGCAGTAACAGTGGAACATTCTCTACGCTCGATAGATAGGACAAGCGCTGCCTCTTGCCATTGACGTTTCCGTCCCGTGTGTAGCAAGGACGATTCCCTCTCGCGTGTAGTGTACCGACTTCTTATATGCGTGAGGATGTGACATTGACTTAGATGGTCCTCGCACGGTCCGGTGGTCAAGGTATGGTTAAGGTTAGTGTGGGTGTGTTTCCCTTCTTAGGGCTCTTTTGATTTACAAGATAGTAAAGATATAGGAATAGAAAAAATATAAAATTGAGATGTCCTACATACTTAAATCTTATAAAAAGATGCAATATGTTTGATTGTAGTTAAGAAATTTTCAATGAGATATGACCTAAAGCGTTTTTTCTATAGGATTTACGCTACACGATTTCTATAAAATTAGTCAACATGATATGTTTCTATGAATTAAACAACTTGTGTAGGAAATTTTCCTATAGAATGCAAACCCTACACAGTTTTATGAATCAAAGAGGCCCTTACTATTGTCAATATTGAAAAAAAGAGTAGGAAACGTGGCTTGTTGAACATACAAGGAACTAAGAGAAGAGTTGTGTTTCTCACCAAAAAAAAATCTCACTGCCAAAAAACTGAATCTACTATATAATTTTTTTCATAACTACAATTGCAAAAGTAAATACAAGAGGGGATGTTTATGCAATACACGTTTTAGGTTTTTGAGCGTGTACCAAGCTCATGTGAGAAAGTGAGAATCAACTAATGTGACCCATTTACCTTCCTTACCATTTATGTAATTACACACTATTCTTGCAACAATTCATTCATGTGATCCAATTTGACTTGGTATCAGAATTCTTCTAAATTACTCAGCTTTCATGTGGTACAAGCAACATTGCTACTTAAGTCTTCTTGATATAAATCATGCAATGGTCCATAAAATCATCCGAGAACCATTTTTTGTTGCAAAATCCAACATAAAATGATTACTAAATAACATGCATTACAACCATATGTCAAGAACAAGCCGGCTAATATTTTAGCAACATTGCTAACTAAGTCGGAATCTAAACCAGGAATATTTACAGAATTATACTCGCTAAGATTGCCGCATGCTAAAATAAGTTCTAAAGAAATATGAGAGTTTAGTACAAATTGTATTTATTTAAAATTTACATATTCAAAATTTAGTTTAGATTGGTTGTGCCACTTTTACATGAAGTGGATCAAGACTGAAGCTACAAACACTATTCTTGGAGTTGCCTACTCTCAAATGATTGGGCAACAGAATTGATTGCTCTCTAACGTGGAATTATTTTATGTAATATGATACTAAAATTTGTTTACACATTTATTGTAAGTTCTATATTGTGTGAATTGTATGATAAATTAATTAGTATTCTATTTATTTAATGGTTACCACTTAACATCTGATGCTGGCTAAGGCTAAATTCATACTCATGTTATATGCTAGTAGATTTTAATAAGTAGTTGTATACATATTGATTGTAAAGATCTTAGAGCGTAAGGTCAAACAAATATCTTAATGTTGGCATCTTGTGCATTAGTAGGTAAACATATCCATAGAAGTTCCTAGATTATAAATTTAATTTCTCTATGTAGATGTGTGATTCAATCTATGATGTGACTCACAACTGCGGCACTTCAACAACACTCCCTCTTCGAGCAAGGACAATGCACTGCAACTGCACAACAAACGTAATCATCTCCGTTCGTTATTAGGCGCTTAATTGTTGCACATGGACTATACATACTGGCCCAGCACTCTATTCTTCAACGTAGTTCGAAGGCGGAGCAAATTTCATGATTTTATATTTTGGAAAAGACCACCTGGTTGCTGCAAGAACTTAAGCTCGATACAGATATTTTTCAGAGAGCCATTAGTGAATTTTGAGAAGCCTCTGAGACTAGGCACATGGAGCAAAGTTGATCGCTTCTCAGGCATTAGCTAATGTTCTTGCCTAATTCTTGCTTGGTTGCTTGCAGCTAAATCCGCCACCATGATAACTCATCGGGTATTTTCTTTGCTTCTTGAACAAGTAGCCAATCGTAGTTAGTGCACTAGTAGTACTCACAGTAGAGCTCTCATTAGTGAATTCCATGATTTAAGTTTTTTTCGTTCATATTTTAGATAGCCTACCACAAGTGCCTTGTGGTTGACTAATTTAGGGTATTTTGTTGTAAATAATTTAAGACTCTTGGTGCCAGAGGACTAGTTGACGAAAATATAGGGACTTTACTGCAACATAAATTATAGGGGCAGTTTGATTCTTAACATTGTTAAAAAATCGTGATTGTCATTGAGATCCATGTGAAATTTGGTTGAGTGGCTCTTATAAGCCAAAGAAAGTTAACAAAAAGCATTGCGATTTTAATAAGTAATCAAAACTCAATATTAAGAAAAGAAACACAAATAAGTGTTGAAAATATTTTAGGGGAGAGTGGATTTTGTACACCCACGCATGGGTGTGGGTGGGGAGAGCGCATGGATGTGGGTGTTTCGGATAAAAACAAGAGAGAGGAAAGAATCTTTCCATCTACCATGGTGGTCACGAATCTCGAGAAATAAATGGACGGTGACGAAAATACCCACACCCATGCGTGGGTGTACAAAAGTATTTCCGAATATTTTACTGAATCAGATGGCTTGCAATCTAGTGACAATAACAAAAGAGTTTAGAACTGTAGCTTTCCAGACTCTCCTAAAATTCCTGCCTCAGCTTTAAAAGACATAAGGTGCATCCAATAAACAATGAAACCTTATAGAAATCTGGTATTTTGTTAAGAATCATGTGGAACTAAGTTCGTGAGGCGGTTAATGCATATAATTTTTGTGATATTACTCCTTGAATCGAACTAACATTGTTAACATATTTTATGAATATGCCAAAGCTTTAAAATATTCCAATACAAAGGGACTCGAAGTCAAATAAAGTTCAAAATAACAATGAAGCATATAGGTAAGAAACCCAAAACCTCAATGAAAAAGTTTGAAATAATTGGTAGAGATTGAGATGCAATAATCCTAGACGACTTATGCCATTTTATAATTTATGCCATCTGCTGCTTTCTTGTGCACTTTATCCTTACTTTTATATTTATCATGAATTTGTAATTTTTGTGAGTGGGTGTTTTGCTTTTACCATAAACCAGTAGTATATTATTGTCAACATAAGCTTCTCTATAAGCAAAAATATTCCTACCCTGTGCCATGTCAGTTTTCACTAAATGTAGAAGCATCAGAATAGAGGATCATGCTTCTACACGATTCCCTTTGTTGGATAGAGAAATTTGCGTCTTGAAAATAAATAATAAACATATACAATAATCTGCAAAAATAAATACATAAAAATACAAATAGAAGGAAAACATGCTTACTCGAGATAGACTTAGTTATTTCATGAGTTTCAATCTTCAAGTTCATGTTAAAACCCGCAAATGCCAGGACCCGTTTCTAGAACTTAAGGAAAAAACAGGAAAATCGCGCTTTCATGTATCAAGTAGAAACTTACTTATGTTTTCTTGTCATATAAATTTAGGACCGTTTGCAACCCGTATAAAATTAGAAAAATAACAAGATTAAGGTGCAAATTATCTAATTTGCAGTGGTTTTCTAATTATGCAACAACTCGCAAATGTTTTAACTTTTGCACAATAGTTTACACGGATAAGTTTCTGCCCAATTATATGTGTATTTTCGTCTTAACTTTTTAAGACTCGGATATGTTTAAAAAAGTAGGCTTCATATATCCATGTTGCATTAAGCATTTCCTTAGAAATTCTGCATTCCTTGTGTTTGAGCAGCCAGACAAGATTCTTAGACCTTACCGAATGCATTTGGCTTTTAGCACTTCATTGTGGGTAGTGGTGTATTTTAAGAGACGGTTACTTGGTCATTAAATATAATGGTTTATCTAAGTGAGATTACGTTTATTGATTTTGTGCTCATTTTGCTTGAGATTGGGAGAGCAATTTCTTTATGCCTACGATCACGTGTAAGAACCATAGGATGTCTTAAGAAACAATTTTGATCTGTGCCGGCCATCAGCAATTTACTTACCACGATGTGCTAAGAAATACAGGGAGTAAGCATCAGGAGTGGTCTTCCATGTTCGTTAGTGTGATCAAAATAGCTTCAATGTTTTGCCTCATCAATTAAGTCATAAATCAAGGGGCCTAGGCCTCCATCGCTTCTGCTAGTAGAAGTGATCAGACGCAATTAGTACACTGGTAATGCTAGTACTGGAGATCCCACTAGCGAAATCCGATGATTCAAGATGGAGTACTCACTTACCCGCAAAAAAAAAAAAAGATGGAGTACTCACTTACAAAATGGTGGCACTAAAGAAGGAAAATAAAGTCCATGAGTTGTCCTAATCCTGGAGAGGTTTGCTCGACTTTTGATAGGAGTTTTTGACGCCGCTTCCGTGGGGCCTCCGTGGGGCGGGGCAGCAGCTAGCGACACGCATGGGATTTTTCGTGCGCCGCAAAAGGACACTGCTCCGCGCCTACCGAGTCAAACCGTAGACGCTTTTCACCTTAACGTTTTGTGCTGCTACACTAGATGCCTTCTACAAGTTCAGCCCATGTTCTCCTCTTTTGTTTCGTCTCTCCGTGTTTTCAAACTCTGACAGAGCCGAACTTCGAGCTCGTTCTTGTAACTACGATTCTCCAGAAGGCCTGCTAATATTGCTCGCTACACTGTAGCCCAACGTTTGGCTATTGTCATTCTACTAATTCTGCATGATTCATTCGCAAAAAAAGTTAGAGGGTGGGGTCAATGTTGGTCAGGCTTTATACAAAGAACGAAATTGACAATTTAGAGGGTGGGGCAAATGTTCACGGGAAAAAACACTTACAAAAACTCGAAATCGACATTTGTAAGTTTTGAAATATTCAAAACAAAAATTCTAGGGTGTAGATAATGTCAAACTCTACCATCCCGCAAAAATCTCAATTCAAAATTCTTTAGATTCTATGCTACACAAAAATGAAAAATTCCACAAATTTCCAGGTCTTGAAAATGTGCACTCTTTGGCGTACCCCAATCCATGTATTTGCCATTTTTCTCAGCCTAAAATACAATGAATTTTGGATTGGTATTTATGCGCACTAGAAAAATTCATCATTATCTACATCTAGGACCTTTTGCGATTTTCTTGGAACTTTCAAATGCCATTTTTTTTCTCTTTAAACAATGACCTCCCTAGATCTTGGGAGCCATTTGCCCTCTCACCCTTGTGGAACCATTACCGTTGGCTTGACGGAACCATCTCGCACCCTTGGCTTCGACACGACTCCCATATGAGTTTTTAACTTAGGAGAAGAAACTAAAGTTTTCTGCAAGGTGGGAGCAACAAACATGGTTACGTTCAAGTGTGGGTTCAATATTGGCTCATAGAACAAACTCGAGTGACCGGCAAATATTTTGACCTCAACATATGGCTTTGGTTTCAAGCATGTCATTAGTTGAAGAATTTGTACACATCATTATGGAATATATTAAGATTGAGGGGTTCATATGGTAATTTTACATAATGTAAATAGTGCAGAATTTTTCCTTGTGTAATTTAGGAAGTCCCAAGTGTCTACTATGTATTTTCCCCCTAAAGTAGAGAGCTTAATGCAAAATACAATCGAGATGATGGCAAAAGTGCAAACAATAGTAAGCCTAAGGGATGGGATTCATATCACAAAGCAGAGTGATGCGTGAACACTTTGACCACCAAATATGGCCGTGCCAAGCACATCATAAATTAAAGAAATTGTACACATCACGATGAAATATAAGAATACATGAGGAATATTACATAATGTAAATAGTCTAAAATTATTCCTTGTGTAATTTAGGAAGTCCCAAGGGTATACTATGTATTTTTTTCGAAAGTAGAGAGCTTAATGCAAAATACAGTGGAGAGGATGGCAAAAGTGCAAACAACACTAATCCTAAGGGGTGATCATAGCACACAACAGAGTGATCGGTGAATAATTTGACTTCAAAATATGGTCGTGATGAAATTGTGATGTTTGTTAGAATACGAACTTTAAGGAGTGCTTTTATAGCCCTACGAAGTAATTAGTGTTCGTTATCCAACCGGAGAGTAGTTCAGAGTAGCATAGTGAAGAGATTATATTTATTATTCAATTATGATATCATTGTTGAGAGTGTCCACTAGTGAAAGTAAGATCCCTAAGTATTGTTTCTAAGCATTGAAACACCGTTTACAACAAGTTCCGCTCCATGCTTGCTTGCTACCATTTTTATTTCAGATTGCAATTACCACTTACAATCATCCATATTACTTGTATTTTACTATCTCATCGCCGAACTAGTGCACCTATACACTTGACAAGTGTATTGGGTGTGTTGGGGACACAAGAGACTTCTTGTATCGTAATTGCAGGGTTGCTTGAGAGGGATATCTTTGACCCTACCTCTCTCAGTTCGATAAAACTTGAGTGATCCACTTAAGAGAAACTTGCTGTTGTTCTACAAACCACTACACTTGGAGGCTCAACATTATCTACATGAATAGAAGCGTGATCAATAACCTCATGTTTCCATATTAGTTTTGCACTACAAACCTATAGAATTATTTCCTATAGAATATGTACCTATAAATCAAACAACTGATGTAGGAAAAAATTCTATAGAATATAAATGCTACACAATTTCTATGAATCAAAAGAGCCTTTTGAGTGTTTCCACCGAAAAACAATACTAATAGCACCGTCATTCCTATAACCTATTTCAGATTTTCAAAGAAAGACATTTGCCCGGGCCATGACATGTGGATCGATCCAAGAACACCGTCAGTCCGCCCACCAATAAACAAAGAAATTGACCGTTTGATCAATCATGCTCAACGCCACTAAACAACTGAAAGCCAACGTAGACGCAACGAGGAATCATCAAACGGCCGGCGCTCTCTAGATTTCCGTTTCCCCCCTAACGTGCAGATCCTGCAACCAAATTTTTGTATCCGCCTTCCCTCCCATATGCACATGCACATGCACAGACCGGCCCTCGACAGCGCGCAACGGCAAAAGAAGGCGGGCGCAGAGATACGTAGAGCGAAAGCGGCCAGTCTGACGGACCACCGCCGGGCGTCGTAGCTGCCACGGCGCGCGTCCAGAATCCAGATAGAGCAGCAGCCTTTGTCACTCTCACTCAGTGTCCGTTGCACCGAGAATCCCACCAAAACTACTCAAAACCCCAACGGTCACTCCTCCTCCTCCGCTGGCTACCTTTCACCTCTTTTAAGCCTTTATACTCTCGCCGTCTCATGCAATTACCCCGCAAGAACTCGGCCGTGCTCTGCCCCAGACGCCTAACCAATCCCGTCGCGCGTCAATCAGCACGTAGCATCAGCATAGGAGCAGACGCAGCAGCAGTCGTCGTCACTGCCTCCTTGTCAAATTAGCCTGATTGGGATGGCGAGAGGAGGAGGGGGAGGCGCGGCCGAGGAGGAAGAGGAGGAGGAGGAGATGGCGGTGAGCGAGACGCTCACGGCAGACTCCGTCGACGAGGAGCGCCGCCGCGGGAGCAGCTCCAGCGCCAGCTCCGTGGCCGCCTCCAGCGAGTCCTACTGCCCGCCCGACGAGTGGCAGCAGGTCGCCATCAAGACCTGCGTCACCGACGACGCCAAGCCCAAGCCGGCGCCCGGCGAGAAGAAACCGCCGCCCGCCGGCGACGCGTGCGCCGAGAGGCACAGAGTCCCAGGTGCGTGCGTACCTACAGGACGAAAAAAATCCTCCCTTTAATTTCGAAACATCGATTCAGACCCAGCACCGCAGCGGTACCAGCAGCCTCGTTGACCGTGCCGCGGGTTAATTTTTGGCCGCAGAGCTGGAGCTGATGAAGGAGCGGTTCTCGAAGCTGCTGCTGGGCGAGGACATGTCCGGGAGCGGCAAGGGCGTCTGCACCGCGCTCGCCATCTCCAACGCCATCACCAACCTATGCGGTGAGTGACCCACATTCTGTTTCTGGGCTTGCCCGCCCGATACGTTGGAATTCGCGAACTGGCTTTTTGTCGATCGGAGGGGGCAGAGCTCTGACGCGCTGGTCGGCCGGCGCCGGTCCTTGCGCTTGCAGCGACGATATTCGGGCAGCTGTGGAGGCTGGAGCCGCTGGCGCCGGAGAAGAAGGCCATGTGGCGGCGGGAGATGGACTGGCTGCTCTGCGTCAGCGACCACATTGTCGAGCTCGTGCCCACATGGCAGACCTTCCCTGACGGCACGAGGCTTGAGGTAACTCAAGACCGACAGAGCTGTAACATTTCCCACGTCATGTTAAACTTCGTTCAATGGCTTGATGACTGAACTATACTTGTACAATTTCTGCTAGTAAGTAGTAGTGTTTGTCTTGCTGTTCATGAGCAAGTAGATCACGGAGTTACTTAAGTTGGTCCGTGTTCTACGGATGCATAGATCGAGCGCAAATCCGCTAATAATTCGAATTCAACTTGGACGCGGACCACTGAAAATATTAAGTGTACGTGTTTAGCCGTTTGATTGTACTTAATCTCGTTTATTGTACTACTAAGACGGTTGGGCGCATTTGAGGTCCAAAGAAGGCTACATGAATGTGCTGTCCGTTTGGTCCTTCAATTTGGCGTGCTTCATCACATTTCAATGTCACCAGCAGCCGCATGTTCCCTTGCTAGTAGCACTACTCCTACCAAGATTGAGAGTAAATAAAGATCACAAAACGAGTGCAGAATTTTGGATCTAGGGCAAACAGAGCTTGGCTCTGGTGGTTAGGTCCCTTGTGGTGGAGCAAGTGAGCCTGCATGGGTGTTTTCTTTTTAAGGATTTTTATCTTTGGTGGTAGGTGACGACACGGGTGGTGACTTCGTCAACCTCAAGATATGCCGGCTCAGTCCCTCGGAGGTGCTCATAGGGGTAGGGTGTGCGTGCGTGCGTTCATAGGGGTGTTTGTACGTGCGTGTTTGTGAGCGTCTGCGTTGTACTGTGTTCTCAAAAAAAAAAAGAATTTTGGATCTAGGACTCCACTGATCCAGTCATTTTTATTAAAAAAAAAACGAAATACTCTCGATGTAGCCAGTGAGGTATTCCACAAACGTGCAAAAATATTAGTTTGAAATACTCCGCGTTCTTAGCTACGCAAAGATGGCAACGTTTGTGGATCTGAGTATGCATATTTTCAAATGTTATCAGATTTTGTCATTTTTGTGTAGCCCACACTGCAAAGAATTTCGCATGGCAATGTTGCATGCTTGTTGGATACATCATTGAGTATGTCCAGAATTTTTGTTCAGTTTTCCTAGACTTGTAAGTATGAATTTTAAAGTTTTAGAATGTAGGGATAACCGTAGCTCGGGAGCCAAAGACACTTTTTATTAAAAACCCGCATGTATACATAGTGTTGCAAATTTCATTATAAGCTCAAATAATGATTGCCATGAACACTAGTGTACTAAATTGCATGTATAGATAGTGCGGCAATTTTCTTTACGAGCTCAAATAATGATTGCCATGAACACTGGCACTACATCGCGTGTGGCTTTTTCAGCTGAAATCAGAAGATTGCACTACCTGTTTGGCACTTACGGTGGATCATCTATTTGCAGATCATGACGAGCAGGCCCCGATCCGATCTGTACATCAATCTGCCGGCGCTCCGGAAGCTAGACCACATGCTGCTCGTGAGTTCAACAAAGAAAACTGTTTGATTCTTCAGACAAACGAATCGTGGAACATCTGTCTGACGAGAACCCTCTGTTGCAGGAAACACTGGAGAGTTTCAGGGACACCGAGTTTTGGTACGTCGACCAGGGGATATGCGCGCCAGACTGCGACGGTTCAGCCTCGTTCCGGAGGCCGGTCCACCGCCGTGACGAGAAATGGTGGCTGCCCGTGCCTCGACTGGCTCCCGGCGGCCTCCGCGAGACCACCAGGACGCAGCTGGAGCACAAGCGCGACTGCGCCAACCAGATCCTCAAGGCCGCCATGGCCATCAACAGCAACGCCTTGGCAGAGATGGACGTCCCCGACTCGTACCACGACTCCCTGCCAAAGGTTGCAAACGCGGCAGAGACACTGTCCTCTGCTCATTTTCTACATGCCCGTTCTGAATTTTCAAGTCCATTTTCTGACGAATACATTTGGGTTTCAGAATGGGCGCGCCACGCTTGGCGACATCATATACCGGTACATCACGTCGGAGCAGTTCTCTCCCGACTGCCTCCTCGACTGCCTGGACCTCTCGTCCGAGTACCAGGCCGTGGAGATCGCCAACCGTGTCGAGGCCTCCATCTACGTATGGCGCCGGAGGGGCACCGCCGCCCTCAGGTCGGCGGGCACCAAGTCGTCTTGGGGCATCGTCAAGGAGATGATCATGGACACGGAGAAGCGAGGGGACCTGCTCGCCGAACGAGCCGAGGGCCTGTTGATTTCACTCAAGCAGAGGTTCCCAGGGCTGACGCAGACGAGCTTGGACATGAGCAAGATCCAATACAACAAGGTCTGTCAACGGTGTCGGTGCAATAAGGCACTCCATCGTATAGTGTCGACGTGTGCATTGGTTAGCTGATGAACTGATCGTGTACTAACAATTTTTTCCTCTGATCAGGATGTGGGGAAATCGATCCTGGAGAGCTACTCGCGGGTTCTGGAGAGCCTGGCCTCCAACATCATCGCGCGCATCGACGACCTGCTCTACGTGGACGAGCTAACCAAGCAGACCGACCAACCTCCCGCCGGTGCCAAGGTTTCCTCCTGCAAGAACAGCAAGGCTGTCAACGCGCCGTCGCCGGCGTACCCGGTGCCCGTCTCGGGCACGGCGTACGCCACACCGAGCTTCTCGCCGGCGCAGCTGTCTAGTCCGTCCAAGATCGGGAGGGCGCTGCTGGTCGACAGGCGGGCGCACCACGGCAGGGCCTCCAAAAGGTCCTTGCTAGCAGTGGCAGACCACGGCGGCGGCGCGGAGGTCAAGGGGATGCTCGTCACCAGCGCCGTGTTCGACGCCCCGTTGGCCACGGAGCTGTGAGGCCCCGCTTGGCCCGAGCATTTGTAGTGTTTGGATTTCGACGAGAATGGCCGGCGGCTTCTCCATGTACATCTTCGTGTTTGTTGTTTGCGTGGTTTCTTGCCACGTGTTACTTTAGTTATTAGTCTAGTAAAATTTGTAATGCTTTTGGCACTCCGTGGTGCCTCCGCATAGTCTTAGCGTTTTCAGTTCAATGTTCGTCAGATGATCGAAGAGCACCGCGTGTATGTCAATGACGAAGCAAGGCAAGCGGAGAAGTTTCATGTGTGTGCACACGCGCCGCAGCTCCCTCTAGTGTTTTTGGGATAAATTCAACTACAGTAGCATTTTCTCCCGTCTAATCTATTTGAAAATGCAATGTTATATTGTTCACTTTTCTAAGGAAATGTAGTAGAGGACATCTCCTCGTTATACTTGACTAGTATAAATGCCCGTGCGTTGCCACGGGTTTTTAAATTTTATTTCTCAATGCACTTATATAATTCACAGCTTACTATGAATCACAACTTACTATGAAAATCACAATCTTTTCTGAGAAAAAAGCACGATAATTATATGTATAAGCCAATGAACTTTCACTCTCCATAAGATTTCATGCAATTTTGCGCTTTCTTTTAAGCACTACTTGAACATGATGATCCCAAAGTTCATAAATTCCAAGCTAGACAGATAAACCATTACACTATATTCACGTGTAATTCCTAGTCAGACAGATAAACCATTACACCTTTGGAGAACAACCAGCAGTTAATTAAACAACACAAAATCAGAAATTTAATAATATAACAAGTAAGACTACAGAAATATTTATTCACAAAAGAGAATGCAATGTACAAAGCTGGCTATCTATGAAGGAACTTGTGCTCTACAAAGATGGCTAGCTATGTAGTTGATGCATTAATCGATTATGCTCCTGGATACGAGTAATGTCTGCTGAGGACCTGCTGCTAGCTCCTAGTCATCGGACCTCATCCATTAGAGCGCAGCTCAGGTGGCGGCTCTGTGATGAACTCCCTTCTCTGCATTTCACAAGTTCACACCAGAAACTATGTTTATTTCCTTGGCTTAAGGAAACAATCAACTAATGATATTTATTAATGATAATTGTGTCAACCGTATGCAATAAAGATGACTCCTCCAAGAGACACTGACTTTATAAATGTTTGAGCAACAATATAAACTTAAATGGTCTGCAGACAAATCGATTTGGCATGATTTGACCAACCTACCAGTTACCCCAAGTGCCTGGAATATTAGGAAAGGACAAAGTAGAAATATTTAATATTTCAGTCGTGTATAGTTGGAAGACTTGAATTTCATAATTTAGCAACGATATACATTACATAGTATGTAAACAAACAGTAACTACTTCAGACGTCAGTAGGCTGTTGACTTCAAACGGGCACTTTTGCTAGCATATATAACACAACAACTTATTTTTCTAAAAAAGATCATATAATGTATTGACGGATTCAACATAAAAACAAAACCAGGTAAGATGTAGCCACATAATGAGTCTTCCACTTTATGCCAGAAGGGAGAGTATATGCAGGAAGTATTACTCGGTAAATCCTGTCACATTGCAAGTGAAAGAAACAAATTCAACGTGTCTTAACATATTAATATATAACGTATGGTATGTCTTCCCTTCCTACTCCCTATACTACACAGCTACACTACATATTGCATGATCGAGCCAAAGATGAATCTGTAAAACTATAAACAGAATGTAGATGCTATTTAAAACTACACAGTGATTCTCCTTGTCTACTCCTTTCCGTTTGATTTGCTAAACGAATTTTCGCAATGACAAAATTAATTATTTTTAGAAAGGAATTTGAACCAAACAAAATAGAAACTGAAATGTGTGGTTCTTTGTAGATATAAAAAGATCTTATGTCTGCATTGGATCACGGGTGATGATCATAGGACCTTTGAGCGTCTCCTTTGCATGCAACAACATGTGCCAGCAAAGACCAAACTCTGGTCGAAACAAAAGCCAAGCATAAGAAAAACCACAAATCATCAGCGATAGCAAACATAATGGTCAATCGTTTTCTTCCAAAGAATAAATATATACGAGACATGATAAAATTCAGACCAGTTCAACAGCTAGCTAGGCCTTGCCTCCTCTGGTACTGCTGCAAGCTCATGTTGATGTAGCTTATTGCAGGAGGATTCAGAGTTCTCATCTTGCCTGCAAAGAAATGAAGAAAACTGTGAGAAAGAGCTCAAAACCACACCGCACCTCTGGCTTTCATGCCGATTAGCATGTCTTTCAAGCCTAAAATCATCTACAAAAACAAAAAGATTTATTGTCCACGAGAAGTCATGGACAGCGTATTGGCAAAGTTTATCATAGGTGATTTCATAGGTAAATGGGTGTTCTGTATTACAGGAGATGCAGAGCTAGACGAGCTCCTAATCCTGATTGGGTTTCCGCTCACAGATTTTCCAGGAGAGGCTTGTAGAAAATTCCATTAGTTGCTTTGATTAAGCAACTGCAGTAAGTATTCAGTCTTTTCATCTTGAAAGACTTGCAGAAGTACCAGGGATCATGATTTTGACAACAATTTGCAAAAGGTTCACAAACAATTTCATTAAGTGTTGAGTCATCCTAACATGAAAAACCAACCCGTCGCCCGTAAATACCCATCAGCTATGGTAGAACTTAAGTAGATTTCCTAACACAAAATTCACAATGTGTATTAAGCATTGCCTGAAAGGTCCGACTACTAACACAGGAACTTAACAATATACTTAGGATAGGAATGTTTACGGATGATACTGGATGACAAGCCAAAGTCTAGTACCTCAGAGCCTCCAGTGAGCTCACAAAGTTCATGACAACATTAGATGGACATCTCCAAATATGCACATCCAAAGAGATAGTAAAAGGTTTACCCCACTGGGAATCCTCCCTTGGCAGGGTGGCTGGGTGAGCATGATGATGCACATGGCTATGAGGAGGACAGCCATAATTATCTTGCCGAGGTATCTCCTTGCGCTTCAGATCAGAGAAGTCCGCGAGCAGGATGGGGTTAGTTCAGCAACGCTAACTCATACACATGCACACACGTAAGTAAAAAAGCTCTTAGCATCAAATGGGCATGAGAAACAGCACAAACTATCATGACTGTCAAGTAGAAATGCATTTT
The DNA here is from genome assembly GCA_030979885.1 of Lolium multiflorum. Classification (NCBI taxonomy): domain Eukaryota; kingdom Viridiplantae; phylum Streptophyta; class Magnoliopsida; order Poales; family Poaceae; genus Lolium; species Lolium multiflorum. Next base: position 201,443,429 of record CM061747.1, read on the forward strand.
CTGATTGCACAAGCTAACACGTGAAAGTGTTTAGCATATACCATGCTTCCTCAAATCCTTAGAAGAACTGTTATACATGATTGAATTTTATACAGGTGAGCGGTGTCTGATTTTCAAGCATAATGAAATATCGCGATCTGTTCATGGCTCGTGCTGGTGCATTTCGAGCGAACCGCAGTTCTTCGGCTACAAGTGTAACAATTCATAACAATGGCTAATATCAAAGTCACCCGCAAAAAAAGGCTAATATCAAAGTTGTACAGCAATCACATTTTATTGGTTGCTTCTCAGGATACCATCACAACCTTTTCTTCGCATAATGCATCCTTATGACTGAAAAAGCACATCAGTTTTGGCTTGCCTAGAAATCCTATTTTGAAGGAAAGGAAACTGTGTAAATAATAAACACTCTATGATTTTGTACAAATTCGATAATTGATAGGAAGCATTTTTTATCCAAAGAAGGGAAAACATTCTACAAATTATGTATTGGAGTGGTAGCAAGTTTTTAACAAACAGGGGAGACTGTCACATGCCTTATATAATATAAATATGCTTGACGAAAAGAGAAAAGCACTAACCTTGACATACAAAAGATTGGCATTCACACATAATGCTAGGTTGCTCAGGAGGGTTCGAGGGAGTTTTGGTCCGCCAAGAGATCTCATGTGAGCATCACCGACAATGGTAATGACACTATGACTGCTGAATCTGAAACAGTTAATGACACCATTACAAAGTCAGTTACCAAAAATTTCAAGAACAGGCTATGAGGTAGAACAGAAACAAAGCCAACAACCGACCATATATTCCAGCCAGGCCTCAAAGATTGACAATGCAGTTTTGCAACTTGTGTTGTAAGGCACCTGGAACAAACAAAAAATTCAACATGCCAGAATTATACACTCCAATTGTTCTATACAGTTACATATTAGGTCGTGCTCAATTGAAGAATACAGTTGTTAGCAGTCAAAAAAAAAGAATACAGTTGTTGCATATTATTCAATACAGTTTCCATTTCAGAAAAGTCTTGCCAACTCCGTATGTATGGATGTGTTGCTTAAAAGAAGCAAGCAAGAGAGCTTCTTACGATTCTCCTCAAATAATTGGTAGTCTGTCCAATTGAGTTCTTAACATCTTATCTTAGTGCAGATAATGAATCACTTTTGCTATGGTTGAGTACCTGGCTTTAGGAGAGGCGGATCCCGTCAGAATTGTTGGATCCGATCAAAGGGAAGAGGATCCCGTCGCAGGGAGATTCCGTTGCTCGTGCGGCCATAGCGTGATATTGACGCTCTGCGATGCCACTGCTAGTGTTGTTCGTGTCTCGCCGCCGCGCACCGCGTGCTACTGCTGGTGGTGCTGCTGCCTAGGTCGTTGAGGTTTGCGGCAGCTGGTCGTCGGCAGGATTGGTGGAAGATGACAGAGTAGGTGGGGCAAGGGCGGCGGACGGGATATCGGCGACAGCGAGCTCGAGGAGACGGGGGAGTGGGAGAAGATGCAGTGCTGGAGAGGACGGGCGAGGTGGTCGCAGCGGCGACGGCGGTGGTGGGGAGGGCGAGCATGCGAGGGGACATAGATGAGCGGGGTCTTCGTGAGGTTTTCCTGTTCGGGGCCGGCCCACTTGTTCGGAAAGTGTGGTGGGAGGGTAAAATATGTAGGACGAAAACTCCAACTGGAGGAAACAGAACCAGTTCCTCCTTTTTAGAGATAGAGATAGAGATATTTGTAGCCCTGTGCACACTATGGGCCTTCATAACATATCATAATTCATAAAACTACTATTTTGAAACAGAAGTACGGGTATGTACCAAGTAGGAATAGTAAATACTTTGATCATCAGCCCATCCAAAAACATGATCAAATTTGAAGCCCTTGCTCTCTTTCCGTGGGAACATACTGAAGCTCAGTCTCCTGGGATGGATCCACCTCAACCACTGATGAGCACCAACGGGAGATCTCATCAGCACTTAGAGGCCAACACTGGCAATCATCTCATTGAGCTCATTATACAAATGACACTACTCCGCACAATCCGCTGTGTACTTCTTCAAGCCATCAAACCTTGGTGCACGCTCCTTCGCACACTTCTCCATCAGGTTGGTATATCTGTCCCCTGAAAGTAAATCAACAAGACCAAATATCAACAATTCTGCAAACAACAAAGAAAATAGATTGTATACCTAGGAACCATAGGATTGAGGGCAGAAGGGTGTTTGGGACTTACAAAGCAGATTGAGGATGACATCGGCACTACTTGGAGCACGCCACGTGCACGGACCTGCGCGATGGCCTAAGGAAAGAAACGAGTATTAGGACACATGGATGATAGGATTGGTCTGGTTGCAATTGTATAGGAAAAGCATTATAAACCTTCCACGTAAATAGTTTAGCTGACATTCTAGTTCTAGTTAGAAAGGAAGCACGCAAGACAAACAAACAAACTGAAAAAAAAAACTATTTATGTATGTTAGGATAGGAGCGACAACTGCCTCCTTTCATGAAATTTTAGTGATGTGGCCATGATACTTAGTGACAGTCCTAAAATCCAATAAATACAATGATAAAGTTATCATGATGCTGAGATAATTGGAAATAAGTATATGTGCGCAAAGAAAAACAAAATGGTTTCAATCAGAAAAAAAATGGCACTCAAAGTTGTTTTGTTTCACCAATAGTAGGGATTAAACAAGTAATATGTTACTGCAGAGAAACTTTATTAAGCATGAATAAACCGATTCATTCTACAGAAAATAAGTATCAGCTATCAAGTAATGTATAAGTAATAGCTACCTGACGTAGATACAACCCTCACATATGGACTCCAATGCGGTGAATCTACAGGCTACATCATATTGTGCATAAAAATTCAGTAGCCACAAATCAGAATCGGGATATCGTGGAAAACAAACATGCTTACAGGTGAAATAGGACATTTAGCTAGCAAAGAAAGTGTGGATTTGCCCAGTTCCAATGACGTGTGGCCCATGGCTGCCAACAGGCGTTTTTGTTGTCGCCATGGAGGGCTTGATGGAGCATCGGCCGATCCTCTCCTCGCTGACCTCCGCGACTGAGCTGGAGGAGGAAGTGGTGCGGGAGCGCACGGCGGAGAAGAAGACCCCGAAGGACTGCTTGATGAAGATGTCGTCGCCCTTTGACCTGCCCCCCGCGGTCGTCAATCTGGCCCCCGAGGCTGGTCGCCGGGCAGGAAGGAAGCCGGGAAGTTAGGGTCTTGACATTAGGGCGTGGCGATGGGGAGGTGTTGGGCCCCTGCGGGTTGTCTGCGGTGGATATTGTTGCCGACCACAAGGGATAGAGAGATGGGCGGAGGTCGCCGGCGCTACTGAGAGAGATGCGGGGTTGAGATGGAGATGGGAACGGGAGGGGATTCAGGGAAGTCGGGTTTTTTTTTTTGGGAGAGGGCGTGATTCCGTGATTCCTTTCTGATTTCCTTTACTTTCATTTTCCTTTCGCACGGTGCGGTGATTCTATTCCCTAATGGTTAGGTGATTAATTGTTTGATGACATGGTGGAAGGGTAAAATGGTCCTACTAAAAATATGTAGGACGAAACCTCCGACCGGAGGAAACAGAACCAGTTCCTCCTTTTTATATAGTAGAGATTTATTAAATTTTGTACTTCTCAGCAAACAACTTAGGGATAAAAAAAAAATAGCAGGACAATTGATGGGCGGGTGCATTTATTAGAGATGTAACTTCGACCAATATTTATGTGTGCCTATATTGTTAGGTTTCCTAAAGAGTAAAATCCATGTGAAGTCCTAAAAGTATTTGAGGGGTGTCAAGTTAGTCTTAGTTGTATGAAACTGCATATCTAAGAGCATCCCTACTCGTTGGCGCTCCCCACGCCCAAATCCGGCGAAAATTTCGGCCGGATTGGAGGTAAATTTGTCATGGGGAGCACCAAAGTTCCAGCCGCCCCCCCGGCAGGAAAGCCCCAACCTCGACAGGCTTGATAAGCAACCGAGGATCAGCATGTGCTCCTCGTCTTGGGCAGTGGCTGCCATCTCTTCTCGCATAAGCTCGACGAACATCTGCTCCTCCTCTTCGTCCGAGTCCATGGCCGGCGAGGCAAATGGACGAACACCTGACGGGCGTGGTCGAGGCAACCCGAGACACAAACGACGAGGAGTAGGCCGTTGTCGGAAAACAGGCCGGCGGAGGAGCAGCCAGATAGGCCGTCGTCGAAAGACGACGGAATATAGGCAGGTGGGGGAGGAGTGGCGGCGGAATCTGGGCAACAAGCCGGCGGGGTGGTGACGGCGGCAAGAGAGATACGAGGGGGGAGATTTTTTAGCAAGGTGGCGGTTGGGTTCGTGTGTCCAGTCGCCGACAGAGCGGGCCCTTCCCCGCTTTTCACTCGTCCGGACTCTCCGATAGATCCCCGGGGGACCGGGGATGGCCTGGGCTCGCCGGATGGATTAAGGCCCAAATCCAGACGAAATCGAGGAATCGGGGGCGCGACTGGGCCGAATTACGTCGTCCGGAAGACAAAACCGTCGCTCGGGGGTCTCTTCGGGGGGACGAGTGGGGATGCTCTAAGTCCCAATAGTTTGTTAGGTATCTCACCTCAACTCCTACCTACTACCTCCATCCCAAGGAATAAGGCACACACGTATTTCAAGATGAACTTTGACCATAAAAATTGAGCAACATAATCTTGATTATATTATATGTAATTAGTATCGCTGGATTCGTATTGAAAAACACTTTCTGATGATGCTAATTTCATACAAACAATCTTTATATATTCGAAGTAATTCTTGGTCAAACAAAAAACACGTAAAACAAGGGCACCTTATTCCTTAAATCGGAGGTAGTAGGTTTGACCGACCCGCATGGCGCGTTGACTGATGCCACGTAGGCAACATTTTACAAAACGATCCAAAAAATTCATACCTTTTAATTTGAAGGTCCACCAGATGCCCAATGTTGTTGTCCAGCTTCCAGATCCTCCCACCCCCGACGTCAGGCCTAAAGCCGGTCTGCCCACCCCCACCGTCAGGCCCGCCATGCTCTCACTATTTCAGAGAAATAGCACAGTGGCCCTCACAAATACGAGGGCATCATCTTTGACGTGACGAAAAGATTGAAAAATAAAGTTGAATGTTGTTATTTTAAATATTATGAAAAACATAATATGTGCTATGTTAATAAACTTGACTTGGAACTGTTAAATCTCTAATTTGTGTGTACACTTTTATAACATGTAATAGTCATTAACGTTTTTTCCTCGTTTTGGAAAATATACCACTGACCACCGGTATTACCAGGTTTCGAAAATAATGGAAATACCTGTCATATATAGAAAACACTTGAGATTTTTCGAAATTATTCATAAATTTATCCAAAAATATTAAAATCATCAAATTATCAAAATGGAGGTATATACCATTCGGTATTTTAGTTCTCGAATGGTAATCGGAAAATTGTTTTTCGGCGAAATTTTGAAAATTCCGGCCAGAAAAAAAACACCGACAATTGGAGACTTCACACAAATCCAATGGAAAAAAATTACGTGACTTGTGGATTTTGTTCTTAGGTCAAACCAAAGTCACGACTTTTAGATCCGACAGTCGAGCTACTTCCAATGATGTTGACTAACCTGGCAGGTTGGCCTCACTTAGCCTTATTATTATTATTTTCTGCATAGACACGCAACTATATGTTGTACGAACTTTTTTTCTATCATGAAACATCGTCCATCAAGGAATTTTTGCTTGGTTGGCAAATAATACCATTGACCACCGTTATTACCTGGTTTCGAAAATACCAAAAATACGAGACATAATATCGCCCGCGATTTTTGAAACTAATGCACTGATCTATCCAATTTTTAAAATAATTATCAAGTTCAATAAACACCAGTATATTTCGTCCGGTATTTTATTTTTCTGGTGGTTACCCAAAATATTTCAGTAAAATTTCCGAAATTCTGGCCCAGAAAAAAACCATGACCGTCAAACTGTTGAATGTAGATGGGCTGCAGCCCAGTAAGGCAGCCCATATAGTCTACAATTCCTGAAATCTCAAGGCCCATCACGTTGGCAGCTTGGGACAGCATTGGGGGACAAAGTTTAGTCCCACATTGCTAGTTGGGAGAGAGTTGGAGTGGTATATAAGGGCTGCTGTTCTAGTCATTCCATGAGTGAGAATAGAAGCGCCACTCCTCCTCCTCCGCCCGCCTCGGCTCGGCACGGCACGTCACGACACGACACGACACGTCACGCACGTCGCGTTTCGTGACTCGAGTTCGAGTTCGAGACACACTCAAGGAAGCCTAAATTTTTGCTTGGTGCACCAACTGTGTTGGGTACGTGTCGACCTGCATGTGCATGCTCGCCGCGTGTCCCTGGCTTCCTACGCGTGTCAACGCGGTCAGGGCGGCTCTCCTCCCAGGGTATACAAGGAGACCGATCAGATCTGGAGAATAGTGCTCTTAGATCTCTCTCTCGCGAAGTTCCTTTTGCTATGCTACTCTCTAGTCTTCCCCATCCCGGCGACTGCGTGCACAGCCGTCCGGGAGAGCAGGCCCGAAACCCCGTCCGTTGAGATCCTGCACCGGGAGACGGCGATAAGGTTTTTGGGAGCGTCTCGGCGCGACTGCTCGTGCTGTTCGTCTTCTTCATCGACGGTTCGGCTGCTTCATCGACAGATCCGACTACACCATGGGCGACATCAACAACTCCCATGGTGGTGGTGCTACTACTGGTGCGACCTTCCCGGTCGCGATGTACGTGCTTTTACTCTCCTACCTTGCACTGCTACTTGTTCCATGTTCAGATCTGATGCATGTGCTTAGTCTGATGTGTGTGGTTAAGTATGCTTGTGCATCTGTAATCTTGATTTCGGTAATTAAACTCACACGGAAATTGCCTAATAAACCAACACAAACTCCACACAAAGCCAGTTGAATAAAATTACGTGACTTGTGGACTGTGTCCTTATATCAAATCAAAGCCACAACTACGGAAGCTAATTGTTATTTTGTACACTTAATCAAAAGCTCACTGTAGTTTTTCTTCCACGTATACGTGACCTTGATTACCGATTGAAATTACAAATTTATGCACGCCATATTCCTTTGCCGATGTTACACGGAAGTTTCTCTCGTGCATGCACCTAGATGAGTCCGGCCTGCTGCTGCCATGGTACGTGTGAAAGAAAAATAGAAGGAGCCTGGCGTCCGTATGAAGAAAAAAAAGCCCTGACGCATTACATGTACATGTTTAGTTGTATTAGTCTCTAACTTAATCTCTTATGTTTTTTTATGGAGAAGTCGGACCTGCGCCCGTATCAGTGCTCGTTAAACTCCCCGGAGCCTCAAAAATCATGCATTATTCTCCGAAAGTTTACTAAGGATCTGAAACATTCGTTTAGCATCCAAGAACACATGCATATATTTTGTAGAATTTTTTTAACCAGGATATGCAACACTGGTTTTATCAAGAGAGTAGAATTTTTTTAACCAGGATATGCAACACTGGTTTTATCAACATTCGTTTAGCATCCAAGAACACATGCCTAATCAATCCAAAAACCTTATATGCATAGGCAATTTTCACCGTCTGGTTTTGCTGCTGCGCTTAAACCGAGCCCGTTTACGGGTTCTCATTTCAAGAGATGGCAGAGTAAGACCCTCTTGTGGCTCACTTCTATGGGTGTGCACCGAGTTGCGGAAGGTATTCCCAGAGGTCCGCTTACTCCTGAAGAGGATAAAGCGTTCGGGGATGCCACCGTAATCTTTGTGGGTGCCGTCCTAAGTGTGCTTGGAGACAAGTTGGTTGATGCTTATCTGCACATCCGAAATGGGAAGGAACTGTGGGATGCACTGGACGCTAAGTTTGGTGCTGCCGATGCCGGAGGTGAACTGTATGCTATGGAGCAGTTCAATGACTACAGAATGGTTGAGAACCGATCTGTAGTAGAACAGGCTCATGAGATACAGATCATGGCAAAGGAACTCGAGCTCCTCAAGTGTGTGCTACCGGACAAATTTGTCGCGGGATGCATTGTCGCTAAGCTTCCCCCTTCATGGAGGAACTTTGCCACTTCCCTGAAACATCAGAGGCATGAGTTTTCTGTTGAGAATATCATGGGCTCTCTAGATGTTGAGGAGAAGGCGAGGGCAAAAGAAAACACACTGGAGGAACCGAGGGACGTTCTGCTGCCAATATGGTACAGAAAAATGCCCACAAGTCCAAGGGAAAGAACAAGGGAGTCTCCCAGACTACCAACTTCAAGAAGAAGGGGAAAACGGAGAAGAAAGATCCTTGCTGGGTGTGTGGCGAGACTGGCCATTGGGCCAATCGTTATCCACAACGCAAAGGAAAGAAATGTCAGGCTGGACAGAACTCAAATTCTGTCAGCATGGTCATTGGCAACACAGAGGAAGGAACTACGGGTATGGTAATATGTTACCTACTGTTCTTTCGGTGTTTCAGCCCACAGAATGGTGGGTTGATACGGGTGCTAATGTTCATGTGTGTGCTGACATCTCCATGTTTACCTCTTATCAGGCCCGAGGTTCCTCAGTAATGATGGGGAATGGGTTACATGCTACTGTTCGTGGTGTTGGCACGGTAGATCTGAAGTTTATTTCGAAAGATCGTGCAACTGAAGAACGTGTGCATGTCCCTTCTATCAAAAAGAATCTCGTTAGTGGCTCCCGTCTTATGAAAGATGGGTTTAAGTTGGTGTTTGAGTCCAATAAAGTTGTACTGTCTAAGTATGAAACTTTTGTTGGAAAGGGATATGAATGTGAGGGAATGTTGCGTTTCTCTCTAGAAGACTTCTGTGATAATGTTGTGAACCATGTAAGCACTAGTGTTAATGAAACTAATGTTTGGCATTCACGACTTTGTCATGTTAATTTCGGTTGTATGACGCGGCTTGCTGATATGAGTTTAATTCCGAAATTCACCTTTGTCAAAGGCTCTAAGTGCCATGCTTGTGTGCAAGCAAAGCAGCCTCGCAAGCCTCACAAGCCTGCGAAGGAAAGGAACTTGGCACCACTGGAGCTCATACATTCAGATCTATGTGAGATGAATGGTGAGTTGACAAAAGGTGGAAAGAAATTTTTTATGACTTTGATTGATGATTCCACTAGGTACTGTTACGTGTATCTCCTCAAAACTAAAGATGAGGCTCTTGATTTCTTTAAAATCTATAAGGCTGAAGTTGAGAACCAACTTGAAAGAAAGATAAAAAGGGTTCGGTCCGATCGTGGTGGAGAGTACTTTTCTAATGAGTTCAATTTATTCTGTGCGGAACATGGTATAATCCATGAGAGGACGCCTCCCAATTCCCCACAATCCAATGGGATTGCGGAAAGGAAAAACCGTACTCTAACAGATTTGGTTAACGCCATGTTAGACGTGTCGGGTTTATCCAAGGAATGGTGGGGGAGGCTATATTGACTTCGTGTCATGTCCTAAATCGTGTTCCAACCAAGAATAAAGAGATTACCCCTTATGAGGGATGGGAAAAGAAAAGACCAACACTCTCCTACCTACGAACTTGGGGCTGTTTGGCTAAAGTGAATTTGCCAATCACCAAAAAGCGAAAGCTTGGACCAAAAACCGTGGATTGTGTCTTTCTTGGCTATGCTGCCCATAGCATTGCTTATAGATTTCTTGTGGTGAAATCTGGAGTGGACGACATGAATGTTGGCACCATCTTTGAATCAAGAGATGCTACATTCTTTGAGGATATATTTCCTATGAGAGATATGCATGGCATGTCTAGTTGGGAATCTGATCCAATACATGAAACTCCTATGGAGTCTGATGAGGAATCTGATGATGAGAGTTCAGATTCTGATGAAGATGACAATGAAGCTCCCACAAGGAGTAAGAGACAAAGGACTGCAAAGTCTTTTGGTAATGATTTCATTGTGTATCTTGTGGATGATACTCCCACTACCATTTCAGAAGCCCTCGCATCTCCTGATGCAGACTACTGGAAGGAAGCGGTTCAAAGCGAGATGGATTCCATCTTAGCTAATGGAACGTGGGAGTTATCAGAGCGTCCGTATGGGTGCAAACCTGTAGGATGTAAATGGGTATTTAAGAAGAAGCTTCGAGCTGATGGTACTATTGAGAAGTACAAGGCTCGGCTTGTAGCCAAAGGCTATACCCAAAAGGAAGGCGAAGACTTCTTTGATACTTGTGGCGAGATTGACCACCATTCGAGTACTACTGTCATTAGCTGCCTCACACGGTCTTCTCGTTCATCAAATGGACGTTAAGACGGCTTTCCTAAATGGAGAGTTGGACGAGGAAATTTACATGGAACAGCCTGATGGTTTCGTACTGCAAGGTCAAGAAAGAAAGGTGTGTAAGTTAAAGAAATCTTTGTATGGCCTTAAACAAGCACCCAAACAATGGCATGAGAAGTTCGAAAGAACTTTGACATCTGTGGGGTTTGTTGTTAATGAAGCCGACAAATGTGTGTACTACCGCCATGGTGGGGGTGAGGGAGTTGTCCTATGCTTGTATGTGGATGACATACTAATTTTTGGGACAAGTCTCAAAGTGATTGAGGAGGTAAAAACCTTCTTATCTCAGTGTTTCGAGATGAAAGATCTTGGAGAAGCTGATGTCATATTGAACATCAAGTTATTGAGAGATGGGAATAATGGGATTACTCTTGTGCAATCTCATTATGTTGAGAAGGTGTTGAGCAGATTTGGCTATGCTGATTGCAAATCTTCTCTCACACCTTATGATCCTAGTGTCTTGCTTCGAAAGAATGAAAAGGCAACTAAAGATCAATTAAGATACTCTCAAATCATTGGCTCACTCATGTATTTAGCTTGCGCTACGAGGCCTGATATCTCGTTTGCTGTATGCAAACTTAGCCGGTTTGTGGCCAACCTAGAGATGGTCATTGGCATGCTCTTGAGAGAGTGATGCGCTATCTAAAGGGAACCATGAGTTATGGAATTCATTATACCGGGTATCCAAGAGGACTTGAAGGGTATAGTGATTCCAATTGGATTTCTGATGCTAAAATGAAAGCCACAAGTGGATATGTTTTCACTCTTGGTGGTGTTTCCTGGAAGTCTTGCAAGCAGACCATCTTAACGAGGTCAACTATGGAAGCGGAACTCACGGCATTAGATACAGCTACGCGAAGCGGAATGGCTTCGTGAGCTCTTGATGGACTTGCCTATGGTTGAAAAACCAATACCGGCTATCCTCATGAACTGTGATAATCAAACTGTGATTGTCAAAGTGAAAAGTTCTAAGGATAATATGAAAAGTTCCAAACATATCAAGAGGAGATTGAAGTTGTCAGAAAACTGAAGAACTCCGGAGTGATAGCATTGGATTATGTCCAAAGTGCTAAAAATCTGGCAGATCCTTTCACAAAAGGACTATCAAGAAACATGATAGACCTTGCATCGAGGGAGATGGGTTTGAGACCCACTTGAGTTGCCGAGGGGGTAACCCAACCTATGTAATCGGAAATTCCGTGAACTAGGACCTAGGAAAACAAACCGGAGCAACTGAGTTGAGAGAAAATTTAATACTCCCACTCCGCTGCAGATGCAAATTCTCTCATAGCTACTGTAAGGCAGGTTGACAATGTCTTAATGTGTTCTGAGCGGCTCTTGATGAGCGAAGACGCGTCCTACAGGGCGATCTTTTGAAGAACACACCTATATGAGTGACACTACTGGTCATAGTGTGGGAGATTTGGGTGAATCTCTAGTAAGCTCATGAAGGGCCGAGGAGTATGACTTATAAGCTCCACCCGAGGGGAAGGCTAAGGTAGCCTAGTACCGTGCCGGCATTGAGCGAAACTTGCTGCACAAAGACCGACAATTCAAGGCATAGTCCATTGTTCGATTGTAGTCAAGCGTAGCACCTTGCCTAAGTGGAAGTTCAACTTAACAGTCTCACCGAAGTGCAGGTATATTAAACAGTGAATGGAACTAATGTGTCATCTGATGCGCATATGAGATGGGGGGATTGTTGAATGTAGATGGGCTGCAGCCCAGTAAGGCAGCCCATATAGTCTACAATTCCTGAAATCTCAAGGCCCATCACGTTGGCAGCTTGGGACAGCATTGGGGGACAAAGTTTAGTCCCACATTGCTAGTTGGGAGAGAGTTGGAGTGGTATATAAGGGCTGCTGTTCTAGTCATTCCAAGTGAGTGAGAATAGAAGAAGCCCTCGCGCACTCCTCCTCCTCCGCCCGCCCGTCTCGTCTCGGCTCGGCACGGCACGTCACGTCACGCACGCACGTCGCGTTTCGTGACTCGAGTTCGAGTTCGAGACACACTCAAGGAAGTCTAAATTTTTGCTTGGTGCACCAACTGTGTTGGGTACGTGTCGACCTGCATGTGCATGCTCGCCGCGTGTCCCTGGCTTCCTACGCGTGTCAACGCGGTCAGGGCGGCTCTCCTCCCAGGGTATACAAGGAGACCGATCAGATCTGGAGAATAGTGCTCTTAGATCTCTCTCTCTCGCGAAGTTCCTTTTGCTATGCTACTCTCTAGTCTTCCCCATCCCGGCGACTGCGTGCACAGCCGTCCGGGAGAGCAGGCCTCCGAAACCCCGTCCGTTGAGATCCTGCACCGGGAGACGGGCGATAAGGTTTTTGGGGAGCGTCTCGGCGCGACTGCTCGCTGCTGTTCGTCTTCTTCATCGACGGTTCGGCTGCTTCATCGACAGATCCGACTACACCATGGGCGACATCAACAACTCCCATGGTGGTGGTGCTGCTGCTGGTGCGACCTTCCCGGTCGCGATGTACGTGCTTTTACTCTCCTACCTTGCACTGCTACTTGTTCCATGTTCAGATCGATGCATGTGCTTAGTCTGATGTGTGTGGTTAAGTATGCTTGTGCATCTGTAATCTTGATTTCGGTAATTAAACTCACACGGAAATTGCCTAATAAACCAACACAAACTCCACACAAAGCCAGTTGAATAAAATTACGTGACTTGTGGACTGTGTCCTTATATCAAATCAAAGCCACAACTACGGAAGCTAATTGTTATTTTGTACACTTAATCAAAAGCTCACTGTAGTTTTTCTTCCACGTATACGTGACCTTGATTACCGATTGAAATTACAAATTTATGCACGCCATATTCCTTTGCCGATGTTACACGGAAGTTTCTCTCGTGCATGCACCTAGATGAGTCCGGCCTGCTGCTGCCATGGTACGTGTGAAAGAAAAATAGAAGGAGCCTGGCGTCCGTATGAAGAAAAAAAAGCCCTGACGCATTACATGTACATGTTTAGTTGTATTAGTCTCTAACTTAATCTCTTATGTTTTTTTATGGAGAAGTCGGACCTGCGCCCGTATCAGTGCTCGTTAAACTCCCCGGAGCCTCAAAAATCATGCATTATTCTCCGAAAGTTTACTAAGGATCTGAAACATTCGTTTAGCATCCAAGAACACATGCATATATTTTGTAGAATTTTTTTAACCAGGATATGCAACACTGGTTTTATCAAGAGAGTAGATTTTTTGCCACCGGTGGCAATGCCCCCTCCTAGTCCTAGGTTGCCGTAGGATCAATTGGTGGAGATTCGTGCTGCCCTAACACATGATCGGCTAAATGCAGTTAGCAGTAGCTTGGTCCCTTTGTAAACCAAGTTAGAGGCTATTTTTTCGCTTGACTGGTGAGTGAATTACAGAGTAGTGCAGCGCGATAACCGGCTTGCTCAGCGGACATCCCTGCTCTCCACATGGAAAAGTTGGCCGAATACAGATGCATGTATAGTGCGCCGGTGACTGGCCTGGCCCGTGATGATGCCTGCATGCATGCTCCGCTTTATGCTGTGTCACTGCACCTTCATGCATGCCTACATACACATGCATGCAGCGCTGTGGAGAAAAACTACTGGACTCAATGGCGCCAATTTACTGAGAATTTTTCGTTTGATTTTCACTAGGAGAGCTGCATATTGGAGGGAACTTTATCGCACAGTTTTCCAGAATTGGACGGTATGGTGATGTTCTTCGTTGTTTCTTCGTTAATGCTTTTTCAATCTGATTTTGACTCATAGTCGATTAATGTGCAGAGGAGCAAGGGGAGACCGAGCTTGACTGCTTGAGCATGTCCAGGGCGAAGACGTCGGGCGGGAGCACGAGGCCGACGTTGAACATGTCCACGACTCCACGTCCAAACTCTCGAACGACGCTGCAGCCGGAAGTAGTAGATGGCCAGGAGGAAAAGAAAGTGCAGACAGGGCGGCCAAGCAGCTTGCCATGCTCATGGCACGCGCCGCGCACGCCATGCAGCAGCCGTCGGGCCCTGGCACGAACCTCGTCGGCCTCCCCTGTCCACTATCTGTCACCACGCACTTCGCCGTGGAACTGGACGCGGCCTCCAATCAGCACACCACTATATCCAGCCCGCTCGCCGTGCAGCTCCCCGCGCTCGCCGCCTCCAATCAGATGGCCGCGGAGCTCGTCGCGGCCGCCTCACAACTCACCAGGAAGCTCGCCGCCTCCATCTTCCTTCTCCTTCTCGAAACCAGATACATAGTCGAGCACCTCCTATGTGTTCAAATCAGCCACGAAAATTGGACGACGCTGTTTTTCTCCCACGCCAACGAGTCCGCGAGCTCCATGGAGCAACTCTTCTTCATTGCACGCTACATAGTCCGGGACCTCTTCTTCCTCCTGGCTATCTACTAACCATGCCTGGCGGAGCCAGCTTAAGTTTTCTTTTGTGAAGAAAGTATGGCTGCCGAAAGCTCTGGGGGAGGCTCGCTCCTCCTACATCGAACTCTTCTTTTCTTTTCTTTTTTCAACAAATGCAAGTTCGTCTTCGTCTGATAGATTTGTCAATGGGAAATTTTCTAGATCCGCCAGCCGGATCCATGGTGTCGTCGTTCTACGGGGAGTGAGATGGAATTAGAGAGAGGCGAGGAGGAGATGGGGCATGGGAGAGGCACAGGAATAGATGGGAAGAAGAATACGACGAAGGGAGAAATAATGGTAAAAGAGTAGTATGCAACTATGCATGCACACTGCTAGTCAGGGGCAAAAGGGTCTGTTTAGCCATAGTTTAAACTCCGCTGCACAATACCCATCCTAATTTGAGAGTTTGACCGTGCTGACCAGAGCCTGCACGACTGGACGGGGCATGTCCTGCCCATACTGCTGCTGTCTGCTGCTTTCCCTGTTATCGCGCGACTTAACGCCGCAGCATGCTACATCAGCGTCATGTGTTTTGTAGTGAGTATGTGATTAGATCAATTCGTCCTGTATCTACATTGCCACCGAGTGGCAACCCCATATTTACCTTTCATCAATGATCAATTCTACCTTTAGAAATAGTCCTAAGCCAACTCTAATAGAAATTCAAGGTGAAAACCTAAAATCTTTGATCGGGCGCTGGTACACTGTTCCCTTCTTGAAGGCGTCATTTTTGAAGAGTCTGTATTTCAGGTGTTGTCTAGAAGGTAAATGTATTACTGTTCCTAGGCCTGGGATACTATAGCGGAACTTTTCATTCTTACTTTTTTTTTTTATCTTTTTTGGTTGTGTGTATCCGTACTGCCATTAGGGTGTTGCATTGTTGCAGAAGCTGAGTGTAATTGGTATCTTTTGATATTAATATATTCCCTTTATTGAAAAAAAAACTCTAATAGGAAATCATGCATATATAAAAGTGTCAATGCAACATGCAACTATACTTAAGACACAAAATTAAGAAAGACACCTAATAACTTTCAGGTTGCCTCCTGGGAAGCGCTTTCTTTTAAGCCATATAGATAGGCTTTGATGCTCCATTACTGTTTTAAAGAATCAACTAGAATTATGCAATTTACCTTCATGAGGCTTGGAGCATCTCATAGTGGAGTACATTCGGAGTCGTACCCGCTTGTTGTGCATCGACATCTTGTAGATGAATAGGTTCTCGCTTTTAAGCGAGTGTGGATGCACCAAGTGTGGTGTGCATACCTTCTTATGAGGTTGGGATTCATGAATAAATTTTAAAGCTTTACCTTGGCCTTCATTGTAGGGGAACAATTCATAGTATTCTTCTTTCGCATCAGAAATTGGTTCCTGCATATTAGCATCTCTAGTTCATCATTAGTAATGCTCTCCTCATGAGTATCTAGGCATAAAGCCTCCACATATAAATTATGTTCAGTTTTAGCATTACAAGAATCATCACTAAAGAGAGATGCATCATTAACAATAATAGAATTTGTAGTGTGTAACTCGTTGTCAACCTCACCTTCTTGGTGTTCCTCCTCTTTATCTTGTGAATCCTGCAAATCGTTATTTTCGGGAACTACACGTTTGCATTGTTCCTTACTCTTTATCACAAATGCATTATCACTAAGATGTTCATGTAAATACTCAATAATATACTGCAAGGTTTCGTATGCCATTTATAAAAATTCATCATCACTACTCATCATAAGTATCATAACTTTTCGGAGTAGCTCATGGGCTCCTTCATAAAAGAACATACTCTCTCAGTTCCCTATTAGCATCATTACTATGGAAAGATGCCACAGATTCATAATAAGATGCATAATAAATATTAGAACATTGAAAGCGAAAATGTCGGGCACACATACATTGAGGACATATTATTTGATAAGAAGAACATAATGTGTGAGCACAACATATCACTTGATAAAATATGTCGTTTACATGTGCCTCATCACTAGTTATGTGTTCTTCTTCATTGTACACATTGTCCTCTTCTTGAGCAGCTATGTGTAGGTATTCAGTGTATCCTTTCTCCTCCATCGTAAGCTGCATTTGTTCGCGAATAGACATCTTGGAAGACATGATTAGTACAAACAATTTTTATAGTTTATAGTTTTATTTTTTTTGTTCTTTTCAATTAAGTATAAGCAGTAAAATAGCAACAAACGGAAATAAACTATGTGCGAGTGGGTAGGTAATAACCAAGCGCTATGCTCCCCGGCAACGGCGCCTAGTTGATGACTGGGTTCCTGCGTCCAACAATAGGGTTATTGCCGTACTTGTAGCAGCAACTATTTATTAGAAAGTTCGTCCCAAAGGAGCTTTGCAAATGGCAATCACACAACCCCGCAACTGAGTTGTCACAGGCGCAGCCACGTTCGCACCCAAACCGTGGTTTGGAAATAGCCTATTCTATAAGCTACTAAAATGGCAATGAGTTAAGAGAGGTTTAGAGTAACTAAGAACAAAGAGCTAAACAAGAATAAAGTAAACTAAAGCGGAGAGTAATGAGAGGGGATGTACTTGTAGGATGGAATAGAATAAAAAACGGTGTATAGGCTTTCGGTATCACTAGTACTAGAGTGGCAACTATGTAGCCATCCATTGGAATTACACAAGATAATACTTTAGATAAATACATGATCCCCTATGGTTACCGGTTTGTCACAAAACATATACTACTTAGAACCTCGCGTTGTCACTACGCAAGTCAATAATACACTCTGGTCCAAAGGATCACATGAACTCATCTATATCCTCTTTGTCACTAGAGGAGAGAGTAATATAATAGATAAAGCCACAAAGTCTAATATTGCATACTAGATCATACCTCAACCTAGAACCGAATCAATTACTCAATCATAGATGAATAGAAATACACATAGTAATTCATGGAGATCATCATGTTCAATCTTACAAATACACAATCTAGAACAAGGGGAAGAGAGGTGGAGACGCCGTTGGAGATGATGACGATGAACGATAGAATAGTGCTAAATTTCGAGCTATCACGGAGGTTGTCCTCATTTTCCTTCATCAGGGTCTAAGCCTCCGCCTTCAGTTTCTCCTCCTCCTTCAACTTCGCCTTCAGCTGATTCAGCTCCTTTTTCAGCTTGACGGCCTCTCGCCGAGCAGCAGCTGCCAGTTTGACCGCTTGCTCAAGCTGATCAGATAAAGACTTGGCAGTTCTTTGAAGCTGAAAATTTTCGGCTTCAAGTTGGATGAATTGGGAGGCGAAGTCCCTCACCATAGCCACCGTAGCTTGGAATGGATGTTACGAAAAACAAGGCAATAGTTAGACATTTAAAGTAACCATCAAGCCGACATTCAGCTGCTAACGGCCAAATATAAGTTCAGGGGCTGCTTGGACGAGGAACATTGTCAAAGGAAAGGAAAAGCGCAACGGTACTTACGTGTCCTTCGGGAGTTGAATACGGGGAGGCAGCTGTCCAAGGAACTTCTTTCCTTTTCGTCTGAACCCTCCTAAACAGAGAAGGAGCAACTAGCGTCCCCTTCGGCAGAGTTGGCCCTTCAGCTTTGGCTGTCACCTCCTTATTAGAGCTGGTTTTCGCCTTCTTCAAAGGTGGAGGAGCTACTTCTCCTTTGTTGCTACATGAAAAGATTCAGCTACATCAGCGACGGGGATGAAAAATCATCAAGTGATCTAATGGAAAGAACAAGTGAAGGCACTTACGACTCAAACAACAACTCGTCCTCATCAGCAAAACCGCCCGATGGCCTCTTCGGTGGCTGAACAGTTGACACTTTGATGGTGCTCCGGTGATGGCGCCAGACAATCTTGCTGAGCGCAGATATTGTGGAAGCGGTTGGGAAACCCCAAGAGGAAGGTGTGATGAGCACATCAGCAAGTTTTACCTCAGTATGAAACCAAGGTTTAATCGACCAGTAGGAGAAAGGCGTGACTTCTGAAGGTGTTGCTAGCTGACTAGTGGCGGGGCGCACTACCGGTGTCAGCAACAACGTGGAACCTGCACACAACACAACCAAAATACTTTGCCCAACTTACAATGAGGTTGTCAATCTCACCGGTTCACTGAACACAAAGGATTAGACGTATCAGGTGAAAAGAGATGTTTGCAGTAATTAAAGAGAACAGAGATTTGCAGTAAGTAAAAGAACAAGATTGCAGTGGATAAATTTATCAGTGTAAAGGAAAGGACCGGGGTCCACAGTTCACTAGAGGTGTCTCTCCATAAAGATAAATAGCATGCTTGGTGAACAAATTACAGCTAGGCAATTAACAGAATATCAACCATACATGACAAGATGATTATTATGAGATCCGTTTGGGCATTACAACATAATACAAAGACCGTAATCCAACTGCGTCTATGGCTAATAATCCACCTTCCGGTTATCGTCCGAACCCCTTCCAGTATTAAGTTCTAAGCAATAGACTATCGTATTAAGCAATGTGTGTAAAGTAAACAATAGAATACCCTTGGATAAAACATTGTTGTTTTCTCCCTAGTAGCAACAACACATCTACAATCTTAGAACTTATTGTCACTCTTCCATAAAACTAGAGGCATGAACCTACTATCGAGCATAAATACCCCCTCTTGGAGTCACAAGCATCTACTTGGACAGAATATCTACTAGCAACGAAGAGCATGCAAGATCACAAATAACATATGACATGAATATATAATCGACCTCAACATAGTATACAATATTCATCGGATCCCAGCAAACACAACATGTAGGATTACATAAGGATGATCTTGATCATGTAGGGCAGCTCACAAGATCTATACATGAAGCACAAATTGGAGAAGACAACCATCTACCTACTGCTGTGGACCCATAGTACATGGATGAACTACTCACGCATCACTTCGGAGGCGAGCATGGCGATGTAGATGCCTCCGGCGATGATTTCCCCCTCGGGTGCGAACGAGCTTTAACCCCGAGATGGGTTCGCGATGGCGACCGCGACGGAACTTTCGTGGATGGAGGCTCGGGTATCCAGGGTTTTCCCGAGATCGTGAATAAATAGGTGGAGGGGCGATGTCGGTGGAGGCCAGGGTGGCCACGCCACCCCTAGGCACGGGCCAGGGCCAAGCCGCACTTAGGGTAGGTGTGGCCGCCCTGCTGCCCCCTTCGACTCCCCTCTAGACTCTGTCTTCGTTACGGTAAAATATTGACTTCGGCTTTTGTTCTGTCCAATTCTAAGAATATTTCCTGTACAACTTTTCTGAAATACAAAAATAGCAGAAAACATGAACTGGCACTGTGGCATCTTGTTAATAGGTTTGTGTCAGAAATCATATAAAAGTGCATCGAAGTGTAAGCAAAACATATATGAATTGGTGTAAAACAAGCATGGAGCATCAAAAATTATAGATACGTTTGAGACGTATCACACTTCGGGAGCTGCACCAACAAAAAGAACATGATCATGATCATCATCGTTTCAGCCACTAGGACTCGACTCCGCCATATCATTTAATTCATCAACAAGTGCCCTCCGGCGTTCAACAGAAAAGGGTTCTGGCGGCAGTAGTCTCGTTTTCTTCCTTCTCTTTTTATTCTCCTTCGTATTCAGGGGCCTCGCTGTCTTCGACCACCTCGACATTTGTTTCAACATTACCAGTGGACTACTCATCATTCTCAGGTACCTCCCCAGTCTCGGGTGCAAAAGGATAACACCTTGCAAAGGAAAATTCATTAGTTCAAAATAAAGCTATCAAGTGCATGCATCATATAGAGTATCGAATGCCAAGATAATAAGATAACCTCGGTCGAGGATGATGAAGCTCGTACGGATCTTGAAGAGTTACCAGGGGAATGGAATCTTCTTGAATAAAATGAGTCAAGCGCCTAACTTCGTCTAAAAGTTCCTTCTCTGACAATTCAGCGGCATTGATCCGGGTCACATCTTTAGAACCATAGTATGACCACATCTGATGGGCCCTGGACATCACTGGCTGAATACGGCGCTTCAAGAACACATCAACAACTTCAGTACTGATCATTGTTCGGCCACCAGCGTTCTTCATGTCTAGGACCCTCTCATATAAATCATCGGCTATCAGTTTTTTCTTCAGTAGTCAAGATGTTTTGCCAGTACCTCTTCGGCGTCGCTTCTAGGACGTCCGTGAACTTCGGCATGTCGGATCGATGTCCTAAAGCTGGCTGATCCCTAAGATAAAACCACTTCGATCTCCAACCTTGGATAGATTCTTTCATCGAGAAGTTAAAGTAATTAACCTTGAAAATATTCTTCCATAGGCCCCAGTGAGGATCAATACCGAGGAAAGCTTGGCAGACGGTGATAAAATCTGCGAGGTGCAGAATAGAATTTGGTGTCAGCTGCTAGAGCTGAGTACCGTACGAAAAAATAGGCACTGAAGAAACTCATGGGCTGGAAGAGACATCCCCCGGAACAGAAAAGCAAAAAAACATAACAGTGAATCCGGCAGGGGGATTAGGACGAGAATTTAACCTGGAAATCAGACGTCTTTCTCGTCATCAGAGATCAGCCCTGGACTTCTCATCTTATTCTCATTGCGCTTAGTGATGATGGACGCTGTCCAATCACATTGGGCGTCTCTGGCGGCGGCAGTTTTCGGTGCGGCAGCTGTTGCCTTCCAACCGGTGGTGCTTGTGGTGACACCAGTAGATGCGGTGTTCCTCTTCTTTCCCATGGCTCTCGGGGTCTCCTTTGAAGTTTCAAGACTTGGGCGCAGTGGCAATGGGAGGCAAGATGCGAGAAAGGAGATGAACAGGAAGGCACGGGTGAAACGAATTAAACCCTGGATTCCTTTTATAAAGGGAAATTACTCCGGATTTGGGCCATCAAATCTGCACCGCTAAAAATGGATGAAAATCTGGCTATGCGCGTGTTGCAAGGAGAGGCAAAACGGTGGCCAGTTACCTCCACTACGCACGAGGATTGAGGAAACGTCTCGGTTGACGCGCAAGGTTCGGTCATTTCCAAACTGACTGCGCAGACATGGGCAAGCCCACTAGGTCACGTCCCGTCAATCTCGCTGCAACAGTTGCCACCTCGCTGATGACATCATCAAAATTATGGATTCCTCCATGGCAGAGCACCCGAATATTATTAACTCAAGGAAAGCTACGATGTTTCGTCCATCAACTTACATCCTATGCATGACTACTTCACAGTCATCCACAGGCTTGGGGGCTACTCCCATTAGGTGCGCTGGCTGTGCACCCGATAAAAAGGAAGGAGCCATGTCAATGAAAGAAATAGACCCGAAGGTTCTAGAAATCCAGGTTCAAGCCTGGGGACTTGAACCTGTGTAGGGTAACATCGTTTTGCTTTGGCAGTTAGTCGAGTAAACCTGGGATCGTTACTTTCATCCCTTACATGCGTTCAATTATTCGGCTTCTCTCGAAGTCCACAATCCTTAAGGACCCGATAAAATCAAAAGACATCGGGTGAAGGAGAAGATTCAAAAACATCGGCATCAACATCAAGACCTTCGAGCAGTACAACTTGAGTCTAGGAACGGTTGCAAGCATCCATCCATAGACTCTGGGGTTAATCCCATCGGGAGCGCTGGTCGCGCACCCGATAACAGATGATTTCAGTTTTACATCAAGCACAAGATTCAACATTCTTCGACTGATCAAGACGTTCGGGCTATGATAACTTTAGTCCCTGCCCGAAGCTTTGCTTCGACAAGTCACTAGGGGGCTACTGATGTGGGCATTAACCTTTGGGTAGCTAACATTAGCCTACCTCATTTGGCCCAACAAGGGGCCCATGAGAATCACCGCAGCCCAAGATGGACCAATACGTCGGTTGCAACGGCGGAAAGATAGAAGGAGAAGGATTCTTGATGGACAAGGCAAGGAAACGTAGAATAAGGAAATGATTGATTAGATCTTACTGTAACATAGTTGAATCCATGCAGGTGTTATCACCAGAATTTGACCGAGTCAGAGGTGGGCCGCGATCAAGATGGACTTGAAGAATATACATGGAAGAAATACGTGAATCGGCCTTTTATACCAAGTTGGGCTTAATGGCCCGTGTATCTGTAACATATTAGATCACATCTTAGTTTAGAAGTTAGAATCTTACTCGTGCACGGTTTGGTGCACGCCCCACATTAGAAAGTCCGCTGGACTATAAATATGTATCTAGGGTTTATGGAATAAACAACAACCAACGTTCAACCACAAACAAATCTCGGCGCATCGCCAACTCCTTCGTCTCGAGGGTTTCTACCGGTAAGCATCATGCTGCCTAGATCGCATCTTGCGATCTAGGCAGCACAAGCCTGCCTACGTTGTTCATGCGTTGCTCGTACGAAGCCTTTTTGATGGCGAGCAACGTAGTTATCTTAGATATGTTAGGGTTAGCATTGTTCTTCATGTTACATGCTATCGTAGTGCAACCCTTGCATGTCTAGCCGCCCTTACACCTATCTTAGGTGTAGGGGCGGCACCCCGCTTGATCATTATTTAGTAGATCTGATCCGTTACGATTGCTCCTTGTTCTACAAGGATTAGTTCAATATCTGCAATAGTTAGGCCTTACAAAGGGGGGAGGATCCAGCGGCACGTAGGGTGTCGTTCGTTGGCCCTAAGAAGGATGTTCCGGGGATCAACCTCGTGTTGGTTTTTAGGACTTGTTTAGGATCGGCTTACGATCACCGTGCGTGGCCGCGAGGCCCAACCTGGAGTAGGACGATCCGATTATGCGGTGAAAACCCTAAATCGTCGTAGATCTCATTAGCTTTATCTTGATCAAGCAGGACCACCATATATTCGGACACCTCGTCTGAATCATGGGTGGATCGGCTCTTTGAGCCGATTCACACGATAACCGAGAGCCGATCGAGGCTCGTATTTAACGTTTACGTGTGTGCCCTGCAGAAACTAAGCGAGGCATCATCCACACCTTCCGACGGTATAGGTCGTGGCACGCCCTTGTGATAAACATCGGACGTGCGACCAGGAGGCTTTGCGGGCCGTCGCTCCGAGGGACTGGGGCCAGCCGCAGCCCTAGTTGTTCCCGGCTCTACGGTGTTGCCCGTCTCTGCCCGCCAGGGGGTTTCTGACGTCAACACATTCTGGCACGCCCGGTGGGACGACCTTCGACATCCGCAACATCGCCATCTACATCCGAGATGGCGGAAGACACTCCGGTCACATACGAGGATCTGCCCGATGAGCTCAAGAAGAAACATGATGAGATCAAGGCAACCCTCAAAGCCGAACTCATCGGCTCTTTCCACCGAACCCGCTCCCATGGCGTCAGGTGGAAGGGTTTCACACCTGAAGGCGCGCTCTATGGAGTGGACCTGTCCGCCCCGTCGAGGAACGCACCAGGTCGCGCGGCAGGAGATCAACTACATGGTGGCTCATTCGCTGCACCGCCACTCCGAGAGCCGGTGAACACTTTGGAGCGTGTCGCTCTGCGCGTCGTCCAGGAAATCATGAGCCACCGGTATCTCCATCGGGACCAGCTCTGGGGACTTTCAAGGAGAGATGCCGCTCCAGCCCAACCGTTCGCATGGGCAGCACCGGAACTGCCGAACTCATCGGCATACGTCGTCTACAAGATTGGTGGTGATCCTAGTGACTACCAATTCCTACCCGAGGCACCCAAGGAGATCCCGCACGGATACGCGTGCGCATACGTACCGGACTGCCGGGCACTCTCGAACCAGCTGCAATATCGGGGCCTCTGGAAGCAGAGGAACGTCAGAGCCGATCGAGAAGCAATCGTGGCTGGCTAAGTACGCCACCCCGACAAACCTCCAAAGCCCAGCTCCTGCAGTTGGCTTAGACCGGAAAAGCAAGCATGGCTGGTTAAGTATGCCACCCGGCGAATCTTCGGGGTTCGACACCTTCAGCCATCACAGCGGATCAGATTTGTGCAATTGAAAGATCAGTTCGGCATGATGCCGAAAAGGAAGACGTTCGGCTACACCAAGCCGTACCCCAACAGCTACGAACTGATCCCGCTACCACCCAAATATCGGCTCCCGGACTTCACGAAGTTTAGTGGATCAGATGGTTCCAGCTCCATCGAGCATGTGAGCCGGTATTTGGCACAGCTGGGCACGATCTCGGCGTCGACGAGTTGCGCGTGAGGTTCTTCGCACAGTCCCTCACAGGATCGGCTTTCGGGTGGTACATCGCTACCACCGAACTCCATCCACTTGGAAGCGTTGGAAGAGCGTTCCATGAGCAGTATCACTCAGAGGCTTCCGATGTTGGCATTGCCGATCTAGCGCAAGTACGACGAAGCGCGGGGAGACATGGCGAATACGTCCAGCGCCAGGACCATTAGGAACCGATGCTTTTCGGCTCATATAAGTGAAAAAGAAGCGTCGAGTTGGCGGTGGTGGGTCTCTCATCATCAATCAAGGACGTGGCCTCCCAAGCGGACTACCCTTCGTTGGCGCACATGGTGCGAACTGTCGCATATGAACAGCGCCACCCGATGTTTACCAGATAAATTCAAGCGTGCGGTGACCCTGGTTGAGGGACGAGGATGAAGGTGCTGCGGGAGATCGGGAGATAGCAGTGGCTGAATGGACTCGAGCGGGCCCCGTGACCTGCAAATGGGTGAAGCCACAAGGCCCTCCAAAAGGGTTCGACTTCGACGTGACCAAGACGGAGCAGATTTTTGATCTCTTGCTCACGGAGAAGCATATAAAGATACCCGAAGGCCACAAGTTCCCCACGGTGCAAGAGCTGAACGGAAAGCCATACTGCAAATGGCATAATACGTTCTCCCACACCACCAACGACTGCAGGGTGTGGCGGCAACAGATCCAAATGGCGATAGAAAACGGACGGTTGATTTTCAACCAATACGCCATGAAGGTCGACACACACCCCTTCCCCGCCGTAAACATGGTGGAGTATGCTTGCCATGGAGGGTGCCAGCCGGGTTTCCCGTGCAATATCAACATGGTAGATCTTGGACACCACGCTGGCAAGGATGGAGATGAGGGCAGCTGCTCTCATAGCAAAGATACAGAGGAAGCCGCTCCACGCGATCGGCTCCGCCAAGATGGCAAGCGCTACATCACAGAGGGAGAAGTGAAGAACATAAGATATCAGCGACCTCTCTCTGATCACCTCCTCAACAAGTATGTGAGTCAGTACGACCAACGCCGACGGTCCAGCGATGATGATGAAAGAGATCGCCTGGCTAGGGACGACAGGAGACGTCGTCGGCATGATCATGATGAGGAGGAGCACGAGCGCCGTGCCAAGGAAAAGCTGGAGGAGCAAGTCAACGAGGACAGGCACTGGGACTGTCCCTTCTTCAGACACTGCTGGGATTCAGGAATGAGCCGATTGCCAACAATCGGCAATTGCCCAGAATGCAACCGGAAGAAGAAGGAGGCAGCCAACGTGTCCGTGTTCGAGCGCTTAGGACCTCTCCCGCCACAGAGCAAACGAGCTGAGTCCCCTCGGTTGAAAGATCTCGAAGATTCAGAAGACGAGGGAGAATAAGAAGACAGGTATCACCGGCCAAGGTGGTGCCCTGATGGACTCAGCCGTTCCCAGAAACGCAGGGTTCAACGATTGCGCGGCCTGGAAGAAGCCGAGAGGTTATACTTGCATACATGGAGGAAGGCAAGGCCTGATCTGGCTGCGAAGGTTCAGCGAACCCTGGATGAAGAGGGTCGTCCACGGAAAATGGAGTGGCGCCCCAAGCAAAGGAAAGCCGATGATGAAACATCGGCTGGCACAAACATGGTGCTCGTTCTTCCGACAAAGCTTAGTGCTCCACGATTTCACGATGCACTCAAGGTGGACGACAGCAAGCGCACCAACATGATAAAGTCGAGATTGGGCTGGTTTTATCTACCGGCCTGAACGAGTAGCAAGAGCACGTCAATGAGCAAACGTGGCGAGGCTGATCCTTGTGATCGGCCCCAAAAATTTATGAAGGGACATTACAAAACCTTCATCGAACAAGCAACATGGAGGCCGATTCCAGCAATCGGCCAAAATTATCCTCACCATCCATTCTGCCTGGGTTCGACATGTTATCCAACAGAGCCGATACCATCATTTCTCTTGACAGAATCGGCTCGGGGGGGCACCCAGGTGGATAAAACACGAGGATATGCAGTAAAAGTAGCTCATCCTTTGGTGATGGGTATTGGAGTGTGGGGGCCGATGCACAAGTCGGCCGTAAATTCTGAAAATTCGAAAGATGCCGATGCAGCAGACATCGACTTAAGGAACTGTTACGATCAGAGGGTCAATGGAGCACGGAGGGAGATTTTAATGGAAGAACTCCTCAATGGAGTAGTTTAAGGGCTCGGACCCTCTCTTCAAGAACAACGCCAAGAGCAACCTGGGTATGCAAATCAGGGTAAGGAAGGAGCTGATCTGATCTGCAAGGCGCAAGAAGTAGATTGAAGAAGCTCGGGGGGCAGTTCACCCTGAAGGTTCCCTGCTTGGGGCTACGTCATGAGTTAAGGCTAATGTCGGCACATGTGGTTGATTCGCCTTGATTAAGGCTCGGGGGGCAGCTCGCTCTAAAGGTCTTTGCTCTGGAGAGCCGATTTGGTTGGAATCGGCTAGCCCTACGACACAACTGGTCTGGAGAGTGGTGTTCTGTTACAGAGTCATCAGTTTGAGCATCCAAGACAGTTCCAGGGCTCTTTTAAAGTCGCCTGCTCAAAGATCAAGTCGCCAGCTTACTAAGATCGGCTGTGCCATCGTCATCGGCAGAGCTAGCTAGCTTGGAGGGATGGCTAAATTGGCTTGTCTCGCAGATTATCGTGAAACTGATGCGTTGCCATCAGTCACTAAGCATGGATTAGGCCAACAGTCGACAAACTCAGCATGAAAGAAATCGGCGAAATCAAGTTAAGGGAATTCTTCATTAGTATTGAGATTTCTTACAATGGGGAGCCGATTGCTCAAGGAAAGAAGAACAAAAGAAGGGTCTATTGACCAATCTACTACTGCTAGGCCTATACTATTAGATCCTAATCTACGGGCCATCACTGCCCTCATCGTCATCCTCAGAACTCTCATCGGCACTGCTGCCGATGGGCTCCTCGTCGCTACTCCCGTAGCCCTCCGCGGGGGCTTCATCCCCGTCTTCGTCGTCGCTGCTGTCGTCCCCCCACATGCGGAGGCGTTTCGCCGGTGGTAGCCCTCGAGGGAGTCGGTCGTCGTCGTCTTCTTCTCCCTCTTCTTCAGAGGTGGGGCAGCCGTCCCAAGAGAACTGGTCGTCCTCGCTTTTTGACTCCAGTTCCCCGTCGGCGAGGACCGAAGATCCGTCGGTCAAGGACTTGTCGTCCTCAGACCAAATGGAGGAGGCATGGCTCTCCTTGTCCCAGTCTTCCGGGGCACGAATTTCCGGCGGCGTCTCGCGGGAGGAGTCGGACCCGTAGGAAAACTCGGAGGAGGAGGAAGAAGACATGGCGGCACAGAGGGTTTTTGGTGCTAATGCGAGGAGGACGAAGGAGACGCAAGCTGTTTAGAACGGTTAAATAAAGGGGATATGAGAGAGATTCAATGCCACAGCAGTTTCCGAGGAGATGTTGCCCAACAGGAAAGTTTTGCGGCCACATGGAGAAGTGGAAGGGCAAGGCATCATGATGAGGATTCTGCGGTAGTTCTGCTCTGCCACGACATGACCCGACGAAAGAAAGCGTAATGATTTTGGAAATGTCATTTCCAAAACCAGGGGGGCATGTGTTATCACCGAAATTTGACCGAGTCAGAGGTGGGCCGCGATCAAGATGGACTTGAAGAATATACATGGAAGAAATACGTGAATCGGCCTTTTATACCAAGTTGGGCTTAATGGCCCGTGTATCTGTAACATATTAGATCACATCTTAGTTTAGAAGTTAGAATCTTACTCGTGCACGGTTTGGTGCACGCCTGATGACCCACAAGTATAGGGGATCGCAACAGTCTTCGAGGGAAGTATTACCCAATTTATTGATTCGACACAAGGGGAGACAAAGAATACTTGAAAGCCTTAACAGCGGAGTTGTCAATTCAGCTGCACCTGGAAACAGACTTGCTCGCAAGAGTTTATCGTAGTAACAGTTTTATAGCAGCGTAGTGAAATAACGGCGAGTAACAAAGAAGACAGTAGTGATTATAGTAAACAGGATTAAAATATGTAGGCACGGGGACGGATGACGGGCGTTGCATGGAGAGAAACTCATGTAACAATCATAGCAGGGCATTTGCAGATAATAATAAGACGGTGTCCAAGTACTAATAAATCAATAGGCATGTGTTCCAATTATAGTCGTACGTGCTCGCAATGAGAAACTTGCACAACATCTTTTGTCCTACCAGGCAGCCGGGCCTCAAGGGAAACTACTGGATATTAAGGTACTCCTTTAATAGAGTACCGGAGCAAAGCATTAACACTCCGTGAACACATGTGATCCTCACATCACTACCATTCCCTCCGGTTGTCCCGATTGTCACTTGGGCCATCGGTTCCGGACAATGACATGTGTATACAACTTATAGGTAAGACCATAAACAATGAATATCATGATGAAACAATAACATGTTCAGATCTAAGATCATGGCACTCGGGCCCTAGTGACAAGCATTAAGCATAACAAGTTGCAACAATATCATAAAAGTACCATCTACGGACACTAGGCACTATGCCCTAACAATCTTATGCTATTACATGACCAATCTCATCCAATCCCTACCATCCCCTTCGCCTACAGCGGGGGAATTACTCACTCATGGATGGGGGAAACATTGCTGGTTGATGGAGAGGCGTTGGCGGTGATGGCGGTGATGATCTCCTCCAATTCCCCGTCCGGCGGAGTGCAGAACGGAGACTTCGGCTCCCGCGACGGAGTTTCGCGATGTGGCGGCGTTCTGGAGGGTTTTCGGCGACTTCGACTTCTCTCCGTGCGTTTTTAGGTCGAGGCGAATAAGTAGTCCGAAGGAGGGCGTCGGAGGCCGGCCGAGGGGGCACACCACCCGGCCGCGGGCCCCCCCGGGCCGCGCCGCCTGGTGGTGTGGGGCCTCGGCCTCCACTTCAATTGCCCTTCGGCTCCGTTAGTTTCCTGGGAAAATAGGGCCTTCGCATAAATTCCGAGGTTTTCCCGAAAGTTGGATTTCTGCACAAAAACGAGACACTTCTGCTGAAAACAGCGTTAGTCCGTGTTAGTTGCATCCAAAATACACAAATTAGAGGCCAAACAATAGCAAAAGTGTTCGGGAAAGTAGATACGTTTTGGACGTATCAACTCCCCCAAGCTTAGCTTATTGCTTGTCCTCAAGCAATTTAGTTAACAACTGAGCGATAAAAGAACTTTCACGAACACATTTGCTCATATGATGTATATATTCTCATGATATGGCTAATACTTAAGCAGTTCATAACAAGGTACATGCAAATAAGATCATCTAACAGCTATATCAATCATGAAGAGGTACCAACAATTAATAATAAGCATCATGAATCATGTATATAAGCAGGATTGCAATGTTCATAAGAGAGTATGATAAAGTGGTATCTCGCTTGCCTGTATTTGATTGGCAAAACATAAATGCCCGGGCACCTTTGAAGTTCATAGAAAGACTAGAAGTAGTGATTGTCAAAGATAAGAGCATCAAAGTTATACCACAATCAATCATATTTTGAGACAAGCATATTATACTAAGAATGACAGTTGTGCTCTCAAGATAGTACTCAAAGAAATAATGGAGACACAACATAAAAGTAAAAGATTGCCCCTTCGCAGAGAAGGGGGATTAACATGCGCTAGAGCTTTTCATTTTTATACATCAGGAGTAAAATTATTTTGAGAGGTGTTTGTTGTTGTCAACGAATGGTAATGGGTACACTAACTACCTCGCCAACCGGACTTTCAAGAGCGGCTCCCATGAATTATTGCATATTTATTTGGCACTCCTTCCAACCTTTCTTGCACAAACCATGGCTAACCGAATCCTTCGGGTGCCGTCCAACAATCTCATACCATGAAGGAGTGCCTTTTTATTTTAGTTTTATTATGATGATGACACTCCCCCCAACCTTTGCTTACACAAGCCATGGCTAACCGAATCCTTCGGGTGCCGTCCAACAATCACAAACCATGGAGGAGTGTCTATTTAAGTTAATTAATTCGGACTGGGAATCCCATTGCCAGCTCTTTTTGCAAAATTATTGGATAAGCGGATGTGCCACTAGTCCATATGAGAGTCCGTCAAAAGTAAATGACAAGGTTGAAAGCTAAACACCACATACTTCCTCATGAGCTATGAAACATTAACACAAATTAAGAAGCATTTTGAAGATTTTAAAGGTAGCGCATGAGAATTTACTTGGAATGGTTTGAAATGCCATGAATAGGTATTTATGGTGGACACTCTGGAATAACTTGGTTTTCATGTGTTTGGAGGTACGAGCAGCGTTCCCGCTCAGTACAAGTGAAGGCTAGCAAAAGACTAGGGAGCGACAAATCAAGAGAGCAATAACTGTCATAATCATGCTTGCGGCAAAATAAATAACCGAGGCATAAAGGTGATACAAGAACTCGAAGCAATGTAAATCATCGAGGCTTAATTGACTTTTTGTTCAGTCATATGCATGCGTGAGCATGTGCCAAGTCGATATAAATGAATTATTCGGAGGAGGATACCACAATGCCATACTTACTTATGAATAAAACAATGCAAGCAAACATCCATGACATGCTACCCATATTAATAAATTGGAGCTAAACATGAGAGATCATAAACTACTAGACTTTCTCAAATAACATATACCTCACATGAACCAACTAAGCATGCTCACATGGATGAGTATATGTACAAAAATGAAAACAAATAGAGTTCATACCAGCCTCTCACCACAATCAGATTGTCGTAGATCGTCATTATTGCCTTTTCACTTGTGTAGCTTGGATAATATGAAATGAAAACCACGCTCCAGCCACCGAAGACCATTGAACTCATGATGAACTTTACAAACCAAAGAAGAACAGCAAATATTTTTGGTGTTTTCGAATTTGAGAACAAGAACAAAAGGAAACAAGCAAACAAAGCAAAATCTTTTTGGGTTTTCTTATAACAACTAGCAACAGCAAATAAAGCGGAACAAATGCAAAAACCAAGATAAAGAAATGGTGAAGAGAAACAACAGAAATATTTTTGGTCTTTTTGTGTTTTGGGAAAGAAACAAAGTGAAAACAAGAAATAGCAAACTAAAAGAAACACAGAAAGCGAGATGGCAGAAATCTGCCAAAACCTGACAGCAGTACAGAAATCGATTTTTACAAAAATCTTACGTTGCTCAGTTCAAAAAGTGTTCAACTAATGAAAGTTAGATAACAACCTGGGGAACCTGCACAAAAATTTTCAACTCAAAATATTGTTCTGGCTGGGCACACGAATTTTTACGGTAACAGTCCAGAATCTGTTTTCAGGCAGCACTTCCCCAAATATCATCTTCCTCTCATTAGAAAACCACTCAAAGAGACTAAACAAGTATATACAAGTATCCAGCAATCATAATATGCAAAGAATGAGTGATGCCGGTATACCTCCCCCAAGCTTAGGCTTTTGGCCTAAGTGGAGTTCAATCCCATCGATCCCATGAAGTAGTATCTCCGTAATATGAAGATGGGTCGTATTCCGGGTATGTGCTAGAAGAAGCACCCGGATATGTGACGGTGTGGTCGTAGGAGGTCCCGATGTCCTCGGAGTCATGTTTCTGGTGGAACTCTTGTATCTTCATATGTTCATCCACCTCCTCCTTAGTGCACGACCATGATTGCCTGTCAATACTTAACAAACCAGGTTGGGGAAGAGGGATTTCCTTCTCCTCCCCGTCAGAAAACAACATTCTATATACCATATTATCTAAAGTAGAGTCAGTTGTAACAAAATGATGACTCTTCATAGCAGTAATATCGAGTCTCCTAGGGGCCAATGGCACATCATTAGGATCAATAGGAAGATTAAGAAATGTTAAAACACGCAGTGCAATGGTTCCTCCAAAAATAGGCCCCCTGGTAGACAGGCGGCGAGCAATAAGAGCACCAAGATGATAGGATGTTTGTCCAGTAAGTGCAATGTTCAAGAAAGCAAGATGGTAGCTAGAGATATTACTAGTGTTTTCCCTACCAAGAATGCTAGTAGCAATGTAATATGCAAAATATTTAATGGCGGGGAGTTGAATGTTTCTTATCTTGCCCCGCTGAATGGTGCGACAATCATCATCGGTAATCCCTCGGTAGAGCTCCAGCAAGTCCCGGGGTTGTCATCAATCCTACTTGCTGTACCTACAGGGGCAATATCCAAGGCACAACAAAAATCCTTCAATGGCATAGTCACAGTATTACCATAGATCCTGAACGCAACCGTTGGCTCATATTGTTTGTTGTTGAACTGGAAACTCTCGACGAAGGTCTTGGTGAGCAAGTAGTATTGCTCCCTTTCATCGCCCATATAGGTGGTTAACCCTGCCCTGTTGACAAGTGTTAAGAAATCCTCCAATATTCCTGCATTCCTTAGAAAATCAAAGCATGGAAAAGTAGAAGCATTAGGAGGCCCGTTGTCCTCTTCGGGCGCGAAGCTAGGCGCGAGGATGTCTTCATTATATGACCGCCTAATTTGGGTGGAGGACCTAGAAGGCCTCCCGGTGCTGGTTGTTCCCTTCTTGAACAACTCTCCAAATTTGAACTTCTTCATTTTCTGAAATTTTCAACAAACAATATAAAACTTGATTTGGTGACATAAAATTGAGGGAAACTACCATAGGAACTTGCTAGAGTACTAATCATGCATCAAAACTAATTTCTACCAATTAGAACAAGCATGCAAGCTCACCAAACATGTTACCTACAGCAGCAAAATATTCAAGATATACTCAACCAAACGAAATTCTACTTGGATGGGTGGAGGAGTCACATACCGAAGAGCAAATGTGCCAAATTTCAGACAGAAATCTGGGCTGAGCAAAGAGATCGAAAAATCTGGAGCTCTGGAGCAAAAACGCGAGAGAGATGAACTTGGTACGAGTTTTTCGGAGAGAGAGTGTTCGGGCGAAAGAGATGACGAAGTGGGGGCAGGGAGCCCACACCACATGGTGGCGCGGCCACCTTGCGGCCGCGCCGGCCTGTGGTTTGGCGCCCCTCGGTGCCCACAGGTCATCCTCGGTGCTCCCAGTGCCTCGTCGAAAAATAGGACCAACGGTATAATTTTCGCGAATTTTTGAAAACTTCGAAAAATGCACATTTCTGGGTATTAAGTTTATTATTAATGGCCAGGAAAAATTTTAAAATCTTCAAATAACTAAAGAACTTTGCAAATTAAAAATGCTACAGCAACTAGAGCAAGTAGAGAAAGAAAGAGATGTTGTTTACCTCCTCTATGCATGTAAAAGGTATTTGTTAACAAGGTTGATCAAGTCTTGCCACCAAATAAATTTTACATAGCATAAGAAGAAATAAACCTCAAATCAATCATGTTACCTTGAACTGTATTGATATGGATCCAATCACGAGAGTTTGATATTCTTCTTTAGGCTCATATATAGGACAATCAATGGTTCCCACTTTGATAGTTCTCACATGAGAAATTGTATTAACTCCGCACGCTTTTTCAATCCTCTTGGGGAAATAGACGGTGTGTTCCCTATTATCAACATTGAAAGTAACCTTTCCTTTATTGCAATCAATAACAGCCCCTGCGGTGTTAAGAAAAGGTCTCCCAAGAATAATAGACATATTATCATCTTCATGCATTTCCAACACAACAAAATCAGTTAATATCAAGCGTTAGTAGTAACTTGAACAGGAACATTCTCACATATACCAACAGGAATAGCAGTAGATTTATCAGCCATTTGCAAAGATATATCAGTAGGTATCAACTTATCTAAGTAAAGCCTCTTATAAAGAGAAAAAGGCATAACACTAACACCGGCTCCCAAGTCACATAGAGCAGTTTTAACATAATTATTCTTGATAGAACAAGGAATAGTAGGTATACCTGGGTCGCCCAACTTCTTTGGAATTTTGCCATTGAAAGAGTAATTAGCAAGCATAGTAGAAATTTCCTCATTGGGGATTTTCCTTTTGTTAGTAACAATATCTTTCATATACTTGGAATAAGGTGGCAATTTAATAGCATCAGTTAAAGGGATTTGCAAGAATAAAGGTTTCATCCAATCACAAAATTTATTATAGTGTTCTTCTTCCTTTGATTTTAGTTTCTTAGCAGGAAAAGGCATTGGCTTTTGCACCCAAGGTTCTCTTTCATTACCATGTTTCTCAGTAATAAAATCTTCTTTAGTATACTTTTTATTTTTAGCATGCTTTTCAGGTTCCTTTTCAACCTCTTCTTTATCAGGAGTATCATTCTTATCATTATCTTCATTATTATCATGTTCATTGCCACTTTCAGTTTCAGCATCAGAAATAGAAATACTATTAGGATCATTAACAGGTTCAGAGGATTCTACAACATTTTTATGTTTCTTCTTCTTTTTCTTCTTAGAATGAGCACTAGGTTCAATGCGTTGAGAATCTTGTTCAATTCTTTTGGGATGCCCTTCAGGATATAGAGGATCCTGGGTAGAGACACCACCTCTAGTTGTTACTTCATAAGCATGTTTCTCTTTAGAATTATTCCCTAACAAGTCATTTTGCACTTTAGTGAGTTGATCAATTTGAGTTTGAATCATTTGAAAATGTTTAACAAGCATCTTAACATCATTGGAGGTTCTCTCCACAATATCATGCAATTGACTAATAGCTTGAGAATTTTCCATTAGATGATTCTCTACTCTCATATTAAAATTTTCTTGCTTAACAATATAATTATCAAACTCATCTAAGCATTGCGGAGGTTTTGAATATGGAATATCTTCCCTAGTAAAGCGTTGAAGGGAATTTACCTCAATCATGGATGAAGGGGGAATTATCTCACATATATCTTCTATTGGAGGTAGATTCTTCACATCTTCAGATTTAATACCTTTCTCCTTGAGAGACTTCTTGGCTTCCCTCATATCTTCATCATTCAATTTAATTAAACCCCTCTTCTTCACTATTGGCGTTGGAGTTGGTTCAGGCGTATTCCAATCATCATAATTCCGGCCTATTTTAGCCAATAATTCTTCAGCGTCGTGGAGTTCTTTTCTGAAAACACAACCAGCACAACTATCCAGGTATGCCCTAGAATCAATGGTTAGTCCACTATAAAATATATCAAGTAATTCATGCTTTTCTAAATCATGGTCAGGCAAAGCTCTAATAAGAGAGCAAAATCTTGCCCAAGCCTCAGGCAATTTCTCTTCATCTCCCTGATCAAAACTATAAACTCTTTGCAAAGCAGCATGTTGAGCACTAGCAGGAAAATATTTGCGAAAGAAAACAGCAAGCAATTCTTTTGGACTTTTAATAGAACCAGGTGGCAAATTATTATACCAAGTTTTAGCGTCATCCTTTAATGAGAATGGAAATATTTTAGCAACAAAGTAAGTACGCTTCTTAACATCATCAGAAAACAAGCTACTCAAAGTAGATAACTCAGTCATGTGTTCAACAGCACTTTCTTTTTCAGTACCACAAAAAGGTGTTTTCTCAACAATAGCTATATGAGATAGATCAAGAGAAAAGTCATAATCTTTATCCCTAATGTTTATAGGAGATGTGGCAAATTTAGGATCAGGAGACAGTTTATATCTAACAGCATGTTCTGCAAGCAACTTTTTAATTTTTCTTGCATCAGTAGTAGCATGGCATTTTTCAATAAAATCATCATCAAGTTCCACATAATCTTCATCAAGATCATCACTAGAGTTCAGGTGAATTAACAGGTGTAGTAACATCAGGAATTTCAGCATTTTCAGTTTGTCTAGACCTAGCAATGGAAGCATCTAGAAAAGTTCCCAATGAACCACTATCATCAAGCACAGCAGAAATATTATCAGTATTATGAGAGTGTTCAGATTCAGCAGATGTACCCGCATGCGAAGCATGTGGCGGTGAAACAAGTTTATCAATCACAGATGGTGAATCAAGTGTAGCGGAGGTACTCAGAATTGTACCTTTTCTTGTAGTGGATGGTAATATGGCGATCTTAGTATCGCGAGGTTTACCCATGATGGAGAATTTGCAGCGAACAATATCAATCCAAGTGAACTTCCAAATAAAGCTATGCTCCCCGGCAACGGCGCCAGAAATTAGTCTTGATGACCCACAAGTATAGGGGATCGCAACAGTCTTCGAGGGAAGTATTACCCAATTTATTGATTCGACACAAGGGGAGACAAAGAATACTTGTAAGCCTTAACAGCGGAGTTGTCAATTCAGCTGCACACTGGAAACAGACTTGCTCGCAAGAGTTTATCGTAGTAACAGTTTTATAGCAGAGAAGTGAAATAACGCAGAGTAACAAAGACAGCAGTAGTGATTATAGTAAACAGCAGGATTAAAATACTGTAGGCACGGGGACGGATGACGGGCGTTGCATGGATGAGAGAAACTCATGTAACAATCATAGCAGGGCATTTGCAGATAATAATAAGACGGTGTCCAAGTACTAATAAATCAATAGGCATGTGTTCCAATTATAGTCGTACGTGCTCGCAATGAGAAACTTGCACAACATCTTTTGTCCTACCAGCCGGTGGCGGGCCTCAAGGGAAACTACTGGATATTAAGGTACTCCTTTTAATAGAGTACCGGAGCAAAGCATTAACACTCCGTGAACACATGTGATCCTCACATCACTACCATTCCCTCCGGTTGTCCCGATTTCTGTCACTTCGGGGCCATCGGTTCCGGACAGCGACATGTGTATACAACTTATAGGTAAGACCATAAACAATGAATATCATGATGAAACAATAACATGTTCAGATCTGAGATCATGGCACTCGGGCCCTAGTGACAAGCATTAAGCATAACAAGTTGCAACAATATCATAAAAGTACCATCTACGGACACTAGGCACTATGCCCTAACAATCTTATGCTATTACATGACCAATCTCATCCAATCCCTACCATCCCCTTCGCCTACAGCGGGGGAATTACTCACTCATGGATGGGGGAAACATTGCTGGTTGATGGAGAGGCGTTGGCGGTGATGGCGGTGATGATCTCCTCCAATTCCCCGTCCCGGCGGAGAACGGAGACTTCTGGCTCCCGCGACGGAGTTTCGCGATGTGGCGGCGTTTGGAGGGTTTCTGGCGACTTCGACTTCTCTCCGGGCGTTTTAGGTCGAGGCGAATAAGTAGTCCGAAGGAGGCGTCGGAGGCCGGCCGGGGGGCCACACCACCTGGCCGCGCGGGCCCCGGGCCGCGCCGCCTGGTGGTGTGGGGCCCTCGGCCTCCACTTCAATTGCCCTTCTGGCTCCGTTAGTTTCCTGGGAAAATAGGGCCTTCTGCAATTCCGAGGTTTTTCCCGAAAGTTGGATTTCTGCACAAAAACGAGACACCAGAGCAGTTCTGCTGAAAACAGCGTTAGT
Organism: Lolium multiflorum; assembly: GCA_030979885.1. Taxonomy (NCBI): domain Eukaryota; kingdom Viridiplantae; phylum Streptophyta; class Magnoliopsida; order Poales; family Poaceae; genus Lolium; species Lolium multiflorum. The sequence continues at coordinate 201,481,618 of CM061747.1, forward strand.
CCGTGTTAGTTGCATCCAAAATACACAAATTAGAGTCCAAACAATAGCAAAAGTGTTCGGGAAAGTAGATACGTTTTGGACGTATCAACGCCCCACATTAGAAAGTCCGCTGGACTATAAATATGTATCTAGGGTTTATGGAATAAACAACAACCAACGTTCAACCACAAACAAATCTCGGCGCATCGCCAACTCCTTCGTCTCGAGGGTTTCTACCGGTAATCATGCTGCCTAGATCGCATCTTGCGATCTAGGCAGCACAAGCCTGCCTACGTTGTTCATGCGTTGCTCGTTGAAGCCTTTTTGATGGCGAGCAACGTAGTTATCTTAGATATGTTAGGGTTAGCATTGTTCTTCATGTTACATGCTATCGTAGTGCAACCCTTGCATGTCTAGCCGCCCTTACACCTATCTTAGGTGTAGGGGCGGCCCGCTTGATCATTATTTAGTAGATCTGATCCGTTACGATTGCTCCTTGTTCTACAAGGATTAGTTCAATATCTGCAATAGTTAGGCCTTACAAAGGGGGGAGGATCCCGGCACGTAGGGTGTCGTTCGTTGGCCCTAAGCAGGATGTTCCGGGGATCAACCTCGTGTTGGTTTTTAGGCCTTGTTTAGGATCGGCTTACGATCACCGTGCGTGGCCGCGAGGCCCAACCTGGAGTAGGACGATCCGATTATGCGGTGAAAACCCTAAATCGTCGTAGATCTCATTAGCTTTATCTTGATCAAGCAGGACCACCATATATTCGGACACCTCGTCATCATGGGTGGATCGGCTCTTTGAGCCGATTCACGGGATAACAGAGTCGATCGAGGCTCGTATTTAACGTTTACGTGTGTGCCCTGCGAAACTAAGCGAGGCATCATCCACACCTTCGACCAGGTATAGGTCAGGTGGCACGCCCTTGTGATAAACATCGGACGTGCGACCGGGAGGCTTTGCGGGCCGTCGCTCTGAGGGACTGGGGCCAGCCGCAGCCCTAGTTGTTCCCGGCTCTACGGTGTTGCCCGTCTCTGCCCGCCAGGGGGTTTCTGACGTCAACAGCAGGATTCTCGAGACCTGGCCTCCTATATAAAGGCCAGGAGAGGGCATGCCGGAGGACATCGATACAACCTACACAATCCTTTATACACCAAACCCTAGAAACATTGCCTTCCTGCGAGATCACCCCAACGTAGTCTATTGTCTTCCCCATTTGTGGCTAATTGCTCCACCTGGGGGCACTTGTATCCCGCTGAATATTGTTCCTTGAATAAAGCGGAGGGTCTAAAAAAAACTCATCGAGAGCCCCGAACCTGGGTAAATCTCGCCTTCTATTCGTTTGGTATCCGATGTCTCGTGCTAACCTGTGATGCGTGTAGTTGACACGTCCGTTGGGAACCCCAAGAGGAAGGTGTGATGCGCACAGCGGCAAGTTTCCCTCAGTAAGAAACCAAGGTTTAATCGAACCAGTAGGAGTCAAGAAGCACGTTGAAGGTTGATGGCGCGGATGTAGTGCGGCGCAACACCGAGATTCCGGCGCCAACGTGGAACCTGCACAACACAACCAAAGTACTTTGCCCCAACGAAACAGTGAGGTTGTCAATCTCACCGGCTTGCTGTAACAAAGGATTAACCGTATGTGTGGAAGATGATTGTTTGCAGAAAACAGTAAAACAAGTATTGCAGTAGATTGTATGCGATGTAAAGAATAGGACCGGGGTCCAGTTCACTAGAGGTGTCTCTCCCATAAGATAAAAGCATGTTGGGTGAACAAATTACAGTCGGGCAATTGACAAATAGAGAGGGCATAACAATGCACATACATGACATGATAAATATAGTGAGATTTAATTGGGCATTACGACAAAGTACATAGACCGCTATCCGGCATGCATCTATGCCTAAAAAGTCCACCTTCAGGTTATCATCCGAACCCCTTCCAGTATTAAGTTGCAAAACAACAGACAATTGCATTAAGTATGGTGCGTAATGTAATCAATAACTACATCCTTAGACATAGCATCAATGTTTTATCCCTAGTGGCAACAGCACATCCACAACCTTAGAACTTTGTCTGTCCCAGATTCAATGGAGGCATGAACCCACTATCGAGCATAAATACTCCCTCTTGGAGTTAAGAGCAAAAACTTGGCCAGAGCCTCTACTAATAACGGAGAGCATGCAAGATCATAAACAACACATAGGTAATAACTTGATAATTAACATAACATAGTATTCTCTATCCATCGGATCCCGACAAACACAACATATAGAATTACGATAGATGATCTTGATCATGTTAGGCAGCTCAAAAGATCCAACAATGAAGCACAATGAGGAGAAGACAACCATCTAGCTACTGCTATGGACCCATAGTCCGGGGGTGAACTACTCACTCATCACTCCGGAGGCGACCATGGCGGTGAAGAGTCCTCGGGAGATGAATCCCCTCTCCGGCAGGGTGCGAGGAGATCTCGAATCCCCCGAGATGGGATTGGCGGCGGCGGCGTCTCGAAGGTTTTCCGTATCGTGGCTCTCGGTGGGGGTTCGCGACGGAGGCTATTTGTAGGCGGAAGGGCGGTAAGAGGCGGCACGAGGGGCCCACACCATAGGTCGGCGCGGCCGGGGCCTGGGCCGCGCCGCCTGGTGTGTCGCCACCTCGTGGCCCCACGACTCTCCTTCGGTCTTGGAAGCTTCGTGGCAAAATAGGACCCTGGGCGTTGATTTCGTCCAATTCCGAGAATATTTCTTTACTAGGATTTCTGAAACCAAAAACAGCAGAAAACAACTGGCTCTTCGGCATCTTGTTAATAGGTTAGTTCCAGAAAATGCACGAATATGACATAAAGTGTGCATAAAACATGTAGATATCATCAATAATGTGGCATGGAACATAAGAAATTATCGATACGTCGGAGACGTATCAAGCATGATTTCGTCAACCCTAAACCCCTCACGGTGGGCATTGACGAGGAGCCCTCTTGTCACTCACCTATGTACAAGGCCACCTTCACCGGCGGGCCATTATTCTTCAGCTTGTACTTCCCGATCAGGTGCTGCTCCATGTTGGGCAGCACAGCGAGGGCACGGAGGTCCTGGCTCTCTAGATGTAGAAAGAACGTCGGCACCCGCTGCCTGGGACCGTGCCCCAGGTCAGCAGGTTGGCCGTCGTGAACCCTTGGCGCGGTGATCTGCCCCTGGGCTTCCATGAACCCTTCATTGGGGTCACGAAGCTGCACCCGGACGGCTATGTACCTTGCGTCAAGTATGGGCCCATCCGGGAAGGTTTCCCGGAATGCCCAGTTTTGCAGATGTAATGAGAATGCAAAGAGTTAGAGATACTTGCATTGATGAGCTTCAGTGGCAATGATAAGATCAAGTTCATGATGGCCATGACAATCACAAGATCATCATGGCCATGCCAATGTCAAGCTCCATCATGGACTTGACATTGTCAAGTCCATCATGGAGCATGCCAATGTGAAGGTCCATCATGGAGTTGACATTGTCAAGTCCATCATGAAGCATGACAAGCTCAAGCTTCATCAAGGACTTGACATTGTCATGGCCATGACAAGCTCAAGCTCCATCAAGGACTTGACATTGTCATGGCTGATGTCTACGGGTGCTTCTATTCTTGTAGACAGTGTTGGGCCTCCAAGAGCAGAGGTTTGTAGAACAGCAGCAAGTTTCCCTTAAGTGGATCACCCAAGGTTTATCGAACTCAGGGAGGAAGAGGTCAAAGATATCCCTCTCATGCAACCCTGCAACCACAAAGCAAGAAGTCTCTTGTGTCCCCAACACACCTAATAGGTGCACTAGTTCGGCGAAGAGATAGTGAAATACAGGTGGTATGAATAAGTATAAGCAGTAGTAACGGCGCCAGAAAAGTGCTTGCTGGCGTGTGGTTGATGGTGGTAATATTGCGGAAGTACAGATGCAGTAAAACAGTAAACAAGCAGCGATAGCGTATTTAGGAACAAGGCCTAGGGATCATACTTTCACTAGTGGACACTCTCAACATTGATCACATAACAGAATAAATAGATAGATGCTAGACTCTACACTCTCTTGTTGGATGATGAACACCACTAACTGTGTAGGATTACACGAACCCTCAATGCCGGAGTTAACAAGCTCCACAATATTCGATGTTCATATTTAAATAACCTTAGAGTGCATAACAGATCAACATAACCAAACCAAGTACTAACATAGCATGCACACTGTCACCTTCACACTACGAAAGGAGGAATAGATCACATCAATACTATCATAGCAATAGTTAACTTCATAATCTACAAGAGATCACAACATATAGTATTACAGATAGATGATCTTGATCATGTTAGGCAGCTCACAAGATCCAACAATGAAGCACAATGAGGAGAAGACAACCATCTAGCTACTGCTATGGACCCATAGTCCAGGGGTGAACTACTCACTCATCACTCCGGAGGCGACCATGGCGGTGAAGAGTCCTCGGGAGATGAATCCCCTCTCCGGCAGGGTGCCGGAGGAGATCTCGAGAATCCCCCGAGATGGGATAGGCGGCGGCGGCGTCTCAGCAAGGTTTTCCGTATCGTGGTTTTTCGCATCAGGGGTTTCGCGACGGAGGCTTTAAGTAGGCGGAAGGGCAACGTGAGGGGCCACACGAGGGCCCCACACCATAGGTCGGCGCGGCCAAGGCCTGGGCCGCGCCGCCCTATGGTGGCGGCCCCTCGTGGCCCCACTTCGACTCCTCTTCGGTCTTCCGGAAGCTTCGTGGCAAAATAGGACCCTGGGTTTTAATTTCGTCCAATTCCGAGAATATTTCGTTACTAGGATTTCTGAAACCAAAAACAGACAGCAATGGCTCTTCGGCATCTTGTTAATAGGTTAGTTCGAGAAAATGCACGAATATGACATAAAGTGTGCATAAAACATGTAGATATCATCAATAATGTGGCATGGAACATAAGAAATTATCGATACGTCGGAGACGTATCAGTTTTCCATATATAGTCATACGTGCTCGCAATGAGAAACTTGTACAACATCTTTTGTCCTACCAGCCGGTGGCAGCCGGGCCTCTAGGGAATCTACTGGAAATTAAGGTACTCCTTTTAATAGAGCAGCGGAGCAAAGCATTAACACTCCGTGAAAACATGTGATCCTCATACCTAAGCCTTCCCCTCCCAGTTGCTGTCACTTTGGGGCCTCGGGTTCCGGACATAAACATGTGCAAACAACTTGTAGATACAATCTAAGAAATAAGTATAGAGCTTAAATCTAAGATCATGCCACTCGGGCCCTAGTGACAAGCATTAAACACAACAAGATTGCAGCAACAATAACTTCATAAACTTTATAGATAGACTAATCATAATGTAACAATCCATCGGATCCCAACAAACACAACACCAATTACATCAGATGAATCTCAATCATGTAAGGCAGCTCATGAGATCATTGTATTGAAGTAGATGGGGGAGAGAATACCAACTAGCTACAGCTAGAACCCGTAGTCCATGGGGGAACTACTCACGGAGCATGATGGAGGCGGTGGCGTCGATGGAGATGGCTTCCGGGGCACTTCCCGTCCGGCGGCGTGCCGGAACAGAGATTCTGTCCCCCGAATTGGAGTTTCGCGATGGCGGCGGCTCTGGAACTTTTCTCGTATCGTGGTTTTTCCGTGTCGAAGATTTAGGTCACGAGGCATCTTATAGGCGAAGAGACGGAGTCGGAGTGGCCACGGGGTCCCACACAGTAGGGGGGCGCGCCCCCCCTCTGGCCGCGCCGCCACCTTGTGTGCGGGCCCTGGGCCTCCTCTCTGGTCCATCTTCGGTGTTCTGGAAGCTTCGTGGAAATATAAGATCGTGGGTCTTTGTTTCGTCGAATTCCGAGAATATTGCCCGAACAGCCTTTCTGGAACCAAAAACAACAGGAAACAGGAACTGGCACTGTGGCATCTTGTTAATAGGTTAGTTCCGGAAAATGCATAAAAACATTATAAAGTGCGAGCAAAACATGTAGGTATTGTCATAAAACAAACATGCATCAGAAATTATAGGTACGTTGGAGACGTATCAGCATCCCCAAGCTTAGTTCCTGCTCGCCCTCGAGTAGGTAAACGATAAAAAGAATAATTTCTATAGTGACATGCTACTTACATAATCTTGATCATACTATTATAAAGCATATGAGATGAATGAAGTGACTCAAGGCAATGATCTATAGTTGCTAACAAATAGATAACATATAGCAAAACTTTTCATGAATAGTACTTTCAAGACAAGCATCAAAAGTCTCGCATAAGAGTTAACTCATAAAGCAATAAATTCAAAGTAAAGGCATCGAAGCAACACAAAGGAAGATTTAAGTTTCAGCAGTTGCTTTCAACTTCCAACATGCATATCTCATGGATAATTGTCAACACAAAGTAATATGATGAATGCAAATAAGCAAGTATGTAAGAATCAATGCACTTGACACAAGTGTTTGCTTCTAAGATGGAAGGAAGTAGGTAAACTGACTCAACATAAAGTAAAAGAAAGGACAGAGGGAAGCAGGATTAAATCATGTGCTAGAGCTTTTAAGTTTTGAAATCATATAGAGAGTATAAAAGTAAAGTTTTGAGAGGTGTTTGTTGTTGTCAACGAATGATAGTGGGCACTTTAATTACCTCATCAACCAGACTTTCAAGAGCGGCTCCCATGAAGGACGTTATCTCTACCAACAAGGTAGATCATCCCTCTTCTCTTTTGTTTACACATGTATTTTAGTTTCATTATTTATGGATGACACTCCTCCCAACCTTTTGCTTACACAAGCCATGGCTAACCGAATCCTCGGGTGCCTTCCAACATTCACATACCATGAAGGAGTGTCTATTTGCAAAATTAAGTTGCTTAATGATAGATCAGGGCAAAACACGTGAAGAGAATTATTAATGCAAGTTAATTAATTGGGGCTGGGAACCCCATTGCCAGCTCTTTTTGCAAAATTATTGGATAAGCGGATGTGCCACTAGTCCATTATGAAAGTCTGTCAGGAGTAAATGACAAGATTGAAAGATAAACACCACATACTTCCTCATGAGGTATAAAACATCAACACAAATTAAGAAGCATTTTTAAGGTTTAAAGGTAGCACATGAAGTATTTACTTGGAATGGCAGGAAATACCACATAGTAGGTAGATATGGTGGACACAAATGGCATAGGTTTTGGCTCAAGGTTTTGGATGCACGAGAAGCATTCCCTCTCAGTACAAAGCTTTGGGCTAGCAAGGTTGTTTGAAGCAAACACAAGTATGAACCGGTACATCAAAACTTACATAAGAACATATTGCAAGCATTATAAAACTCTACACTGTCTTCCTTGTTGCTCAAACACTTTTAGAAAATATCTAGACCTTAGAGACCAATCATGCAAACCAGTTTCAACAAGCTCTACGGTATTTCTCCACTAATAGGTTTAAACTACATGATGCAAGAGCTTAATCATGATCTACTTGAGAGCTCAAAACAATTTCCAAGTATCAAATTATTCAAGACAATATGAGGCATTTTCTGTTTCCAACCAAATAGCAATAAATGCAATAGCTTCCAACTTTTGTCATTGAACATTAAAAGTAAAACGAAGAACACAAGTGTTCGTATGAAAAAGCGGAGCGTGTATCTCTCCCACACAAGGATTGCTAGGATCCGATCTTATTAAAACAAAACAACAACAAAAATAAAAACACACAGACGCTCCAAGTAAAGGACATAAGATGTGACCGAATAAAAATATAGTTTCAATAGAAAAAACCTGATAAGTTGATGAAGAAGGGGATGCCTTGGGCATCCCCAAGCTTAGACGCTTGAGTCTTCTTGAAATATGCAGGGATGAACCACGGGGCATCCCCAAGCTTAGGCTTTTCACTCTTCTTGATCATATATCATCCTCCTCTCTTGACCCTTGAAAACTTCCTTCACACCAAACTTCTCATAAACTTCATTAGAGGGGTTAGTACTCAAAAAAACTTTTAATCCACTTTAGTCCTGTAGTGACACATTGCAAGAACTCAATAAAACATTAGCTACAGCTCTCCACGTCTAGAAAGCCTCACTTAAAGTCCACAAGACACAATGCAAAAAATAGAGACAGAATCTGTCAAAACAGAACAGCCAGTAAACACGAATTTTTAAGAGGTACTTCCGTTGCTCAAATCAGAAAACTCAAAACTAATGAAAGTTGCGTACATATCTGAGGAACACTCACGTAAATTGGCAGATTTTTCTGAGTTACCTACAGAGAATCCTACCCAAATTCGTGACAGCAAGAAATCTATTTCTGCGCAGTAATCCAAATCTAGTATCAACCTTCTATTAGAGACTTCACTCGGCACAACATTGAAATAAAATAAAGATAAGGAGAGGTTGCTACAGTAGTAACAACTTCCAAGACACAACAAAACAGTAGCAAAATAAAAACATGGGTTATCTCCCAAGAAGTGCTTTCTTTATAGCCATTAAGATGGGCTCAGCAATTTTAATGATGCACTCGCAAGAAATAAGAGTTGAAGCAAAAGAGAGCATCAAGAAGCAAATTCAGAACACATTTAAGTCTAACCCACTTCCTATGCATAGGAATCTTGTACACAAATAAATTCATGAAGAACAAAGTGACAAGCATAGCAAGATAACACAAGAGTAACTTCAAAAGTTTCAGCATATAGAGAGGTGTTTTGGTACCATGAAAATTTCTACAACCATATTTTCCTCTCTCATAATAATTTTCAGTAGCTTCATGGATAAACTCAACAATATAACTATCACATAAAGCATGTCTTTCATGATCCATAAACACATAATTTTTATCAACCTCAAAAATAATAGGATTAAAACTTTCAAACCCATTTTTATCAATAATGTAACAAGATGATTGATCAATCTCAAAAGATATGGGACTCATAGATAAAGTCAAGAACTCTCCAATCCCATTTTCATTAGTAGTACAATTAATATTATCAAGTAACATAGGACCATCATCTAGAGATTTATCATAAACATTTGCCAAGCAAAACTCTTTAGTACCATGCATTTCGACATCAGGCACAAACAAAGCATTATCATAAGATTTATTAAAATAGCATGGATTATCATAGATAAAAGTAGCATAATTATTCTCACAAGTTTTACTCATAGGGAATATTCCAAGAGAATCCACAGGAACATAACATTCATCCTCCTTTGGTAAGCATGGATGACAATCAAATAGTGTAAGAGATAAAGAGTTACTCTCATTAGAAGGTTGGCATGGGTAGCTAATCCATTCTTCCTCCTTTTGTTCATCACTATCCTCTTCTTTTTCATCCAATGAGCTTTCAGGTTCATCAATTTCCTCCTCTTTTTCATCCAATGAGCTTTCAGGTTCATCAATTTCTTCTTCCACTGGTTCCTGCAAATTGTGAGTGCATTCTTGTGCATTAATGAGTCTCTCTTTATAATCAATGATATAAGGATTATCACTGTAGCTTTCTATGCAAAAATTAAGGATAGAAGAGACATAATTTTTAAGGTCCTTACAAACAACACAAGTTTCATAATTTTTAGCAATGAAGGATTCTATCTCAGAAGCTCCCATAAACAAAACAAATTGTTCTACTTCTTCGAAACCAAAATGAATATAGCTATTCCAATTATAGTTCTTAATTAAAACTTCCTCACTAAAGCCACATTGAAATTTTAGATGTTTAGTATCCGGTTTAGAGCAACAGTTTATATCATGGCGTTTAAGCAAGATTTTAGCAATTGTATTGAATTTTTCTATCACAGCACTCATAACTTTTCCCGTTCTTGATTCTCTATAATTATTATATAATTCTATAAGCTCCAAATAAGTTGTAGGTTCTCCCATAGCAACAGTTTTTAATTTTTCGGTTTTTCAATTTTTTATGGATTTTCGGGTATATGAGAAAAGTAAAACAAAACAAAAACAAACTAGACAAAAGTAAACTAAGCAAAATAATACTAGACAGAAATAAACTAAGCACAAATAAACTAGACAAAAGTAAACTAACAAAACAAAATAAAATAAAAACAGAGAGAGAGGTAGAGTGTACTCCCCAGGTGAACTTATGAGTAGAGCTATGCCTCCCCGGCAACGGCGCCAGAAAATAGTCTTGATGACCCACAAGTATAGGGGATCGCAACAGTCTTCGAGGGAAGTAAAACCCAAATTTATTGATTCGACACAAGGGAGGTAAAGAATACTTATAAGACTTAACAACTGAGTTGTCAATTCAAGCACCTGGAAAAGCACTAGTAACGGGGTGATGTGAAAGCAATAATATGAGAGCATAATGTATAACACGCAGCGATAGCATAATATGAGAGCAATGGCACCAGAAAATAGTTGATACTACTTCCAATGTCATATAGGACGAGTATATGATGATGAGAGATGGACCGGGGTTCCCAGCTATCTACACTAGTGGTAACTCTCCAATAACAAGTGTTGGGTGAACAAATTACAATTGGGCAATTGATAGGATTGAAATAGCATTAAGACAGAACATCAAGATTATTAATCATGTAGGCATGTTTTCCATATATAGTCATACGTGCTCGCAATGAGAAACTTGTACAACATCTTTTGTCCTACCGGTGGCAGCCGGGCCTCTAGGGAATCTACTGGAAATTAAGGTACTCCTTTTAATAGAGCACCGGAGCAAAGCATTAACACTCCGTGAAAACATGTGATCCTCATACCTAAGCCTTCCCCTCTAGTTATCCCAGTTGCTGTCACTCTGGGGCCTCGGGTTCCGGACATAGACATGTGCAAATAACTTGTAGATACAATCTAAGCAATAAGTATAGAGCTTAAATCTAAGATCATGCCACTCGGGCCCTAGTGACAAGCATTAAACACAACAAGATTGCAGCAACAATAACTTCATAAACTTTATAGATAGACTAATCATAATGTAACAATCCATCGGATCCCAACAAACACAACACCGATTACATCAGATGAATCTCAATCATGTAAGGCAGCTCATGAGATCATTGTATTGAAGTACATGGGGAGAGAATACAAACTAGCTACAGCTAGAACCCGTAGTCCATGGGGGAACTACTCACGGAGCATGATGGAGGCGGTGGCGTCGATGGAGATGGCTTCCGGGGGCACTTCCCCGTCCCGGCGGCGTGCCGGAACAGAGATTCTCTCCCCCGAATTGTAGTTCCGCGATGGCGGCGGCTCTGGAACTTTTCTCGTATCGTGGTTTTTCCGTGTCGAAGATTTAGGTCACGAGGCATCTTATAGGCGAAGAGACGGAGTCGGAGGGGCCACGGGGTCCCACACAGTAGGGGGGCGCGCCCCCCCTCTGGCCGCGCCGCCACCTTGTGTGGGGGCCCTGGGCCTCCTCTCTGGTCCATCTTCGGTGTTCTGGAAGCTTCGTGGAAATATAAGATCGTGGGTCTTTGTTTCGTCGAATTCGAGAATATTGCCCGAACAGCCTTTCGGAACCAAAAACAGAAACAAGAACTGGCTTTGTGGCATCTTGTTAATAGGTTAGTTCCGGAAAATGCATAAAAACATTATAAAGTGCGAGCAAAACATGTAGGTATTATCATAAAACAAGCATGGAACATCAGAAATTATAGGTACGTTGGAGACGTATCACTCACCTATAGCCTGACAAGGTATATCGTGAGGCACAAAGGACTCAGACATAAGTCACATTGAAAGGTTAGTCGCCATCACTTTACGTTACTTGGGAGCTGGCAAGTTCTGCTAGGAGCCACTACGAGTTATCGACTTGAGACCAAGTGTTCATGGGAGTGAGTGAGACTCGGAGCCATGACGGGATACTTGGAGGGGTAACTATAGTCGTGTCCAAGTGGTCGTGAACCTGCAGGATCACACACTTAAGACCAAGGAGCCAGTTGGATGCGATCCGACTAGAAATGATTCGGTCGAGTTGGACTCGGACAGAACCGGGACTGGGTCAATGAGTTGGACTCACAGTGACCAAGAATAGGGCCCAAGTGAGTGGGCTGCAAGTGTTGTGAAGCCCATACTCACTCCCTATATAAAGTGGGGGAAGATGCTGCCCAAAGGGCACGGTTAGAGCATTCCGTTAGTTGGGAACCCTAGCCCCACTTAGTCCAGCCGCCGTACTGGATCTAGCAGTCCACCGTCGGTGCTCCTCCTCGTACGTGTGGATACCGGCAGAGGCGTTGCACGTGTGACGCTTCAAGGCGAAGGAGTTCGTGGATCTAGGAGCTGTTCGTGGGATCGGCTTGGAACAGATCGAGGACTACACTACCCCGACGTGCTTCATCAAGTTCCGCACCTACGCGTCTAGTGGTAATCCTCGTGGACTTCTTCCTGAGCTAGATCTTATGTGTATGTGTAAGGAATTTTTTTATTTTCTGATGCGTGACCCAACATATAAGTTGTTCAGTGCGTGACTTGTCTTGGTATTTTGTTAGTTACGCTGTGCCACACCAGGAAGAAATAGAGGAACCTATGTGAAATTTTCGCATTTATTGTCCTCATGCCGTCGTGCGCTGGTGCCGCATTAAACTAAATTGGGCAGGTACTGTACCTGGACATCCGTCCACCACGGTCGAGTTCGGGGAACATCGTAGACAGAGTGCGGGAAGACGGCCAGATGGGCTTCAAATGCAATTGATATGGGCCAGATACTGTTTAATAATTGAGCTTTAAATGCAATTGATACGGGCCAGATACTGTTTAATAATTGAGCTTTAAATGCAATTTATATGGGCCAGATACTGTTTAATAATTGACATATGCACGAGAATAGCGCGGACGATAGTGTCAAACACCCAGATCCCGATGAAATTGAATGGTCTAGATATAGAGATCATCTGCACCCCAGTTTCATTTGATTTTCCGCCAAACTAGCAGTAAGTGCCATACCTTGGAATCAATCACCTCTGGTACCCAGGGAGCCATACGGGATTAGACGCAAGAAAGCATTCAAACGCAAGAGACACAAAAGCTGGATTATTTGCAGTGCAATTTCAACGTGCATTTCTTGATGGTTCGTTGGCTTGCTTGCGAGTAGAGCTGTCAATAGAAGGCCCGGCCGTTTTAAGGGCACCTCTAGCGGACCGATTCATCTGATCCTGGTGTCTCCGATTCTGTCCGCGCGGACGGATAGACAGCTCCACACGCTTTAATAGGGCGATGTAAATGGACCGATCTATCCGTCCCAGCTCATCCGCGCACATGCTCGGACGACGCAAACGGACTGATCCATCCTCCTGACGCACCCGTTCACCAAATTTGGGGAATGAATACGTCGGCGTAGACGCTGCAGGAACAACGCTCGTGTCTGGCCATCGGCCTTTGGGCTCGGCATGTAACTCTCACATAAGGCTAGTTAATTTTTCATTAGAAATCGACATCCAGTTATACAAAAAGGCTCGCATAAACTAAAAATAAACGGCCTGTACTATGTCGGCCGTGCATGTCTACACCTGCCTGCAGCCGACATCGTCCTCGTCCAACGCCACCCCCGCAGCCCATATGGCTTCTTCCTCGCGGCGTTGCTTGAGGACGGTCCGGTGCCGTTTCTCGCTGCGCTGGGTGTGCCGGCGCTGCTCGTCCTCACGGCGGGCTAAGGCGGCGTTGAGCTCGGCAGCCCAGTGCGCCCTCCCCTCCTCCTCCTCCGTTGCCCGCGCCGCCTCCTCTGCTGCTGCCTCCGCCGCCTGCCGCGTCGTGCAACTTCTCTGCCGCCGCGGACGATTCCTCCCTATGCTCCCGACGGTTGAGGTCTCTTGTGGTGGACCTGCGGTGCATCTTGCGCACCTGCCAGTCCTCCTCCTCCTCCTTGCCAAGGAGGGACCAAGCCATGGCTAAGGTCGCCGCCTCCGCCACACGGTCCTCCTCTGATGCATCGTCGACGGCGCGGTACACCTTGTCGCATGTCGCCTTCTCCGCATTGGCGGTTGCGTCGACCGCCGCCGCGGCGCGGCGTCTGTCTTGGACGATGATGGTGGCGGCATTGCGCACCGCAGGCCCCAAGAGTGTCATAGCCGCCTCGTGGCGTTCGGCACGCACGGCCGCCGCTGCGGCCTCACTGGCCACCGCTTGCTCCTTTTGTTGCAACGCCTGTTGAGCCCGCTGCGCCACTGCCTCGACCACCTCCACCATATTTTGCTGCGCCACGTTGCCTTCGTGCTCGAAGGCGGCCACCTGGTGCCTCGCCTGTACGCGGGCCATCTCTGTGGCCATGATCTCGACCTCCTCGTCTAACGGACAAGGCCAGCGGGATCGGCACATCTTCCTTATGTGGCCCCAGCTAGAGATATTCCAGCGAGTCATGTGTTTTTCGGTGTTGATTGGGTGTGTTGGCCGACGCCGCGGTGGTGGCCGCCATTTATAGCCTCGTTCTTGGGCGGGAAATGGCCGCTGGGCGTGCGAACTATTCCGGCCGCGGCGGGAAACATGAAAACGCACGTGACCGGGAAACCGGAGCCGCCGTGGGCGGGAACCAAATGGATGCGCAGGAACCATATACGACGCGCGCGAGTTCGATGCTATTAGCGTCCCATCACCATTAGAGGCAGAACGTCATCGTTGACAGCGGGAGGGGAAGGTCGATTTGGGTCGGGCCGCTAGACGAATCGCCAAACCGAAATGGACTGACACCCCAAACTGTTCACGGGCCGACCCAAACGAACAGAAACGCACCATTTGCGTCGCCGATTTCGGTTAGCCAGGGCATCTCCAAGGCAGCGACCCAAATGAGCGCGTCCGTTTGCGTCCATTTGAGTGGGCGCGCGGACGCGCGGACAACGCCAGCGTCCGACCGACATTTTGGATCACGCGGTGCACCCAACCCGACTAGATATGGGTAGCGGCAGTAGAATTTGGCATTTGGCCTTTAAATTCAATATAAGGCATATAAAATCATAAAAAATATAAATAAGTTTAAATGCCCAAGATGTAATTACATAAGATTATTGTCCACCTATTAAATGACAAATTATTTATTTAAATTAAAATGTAAAATGATACAAATAACCTAGGCATTGTTTTCTTCGGGATTTTCTTTATTGTTGTTTGCAGCATTGTTGTCAACATGCGCCGACATGTGCTCAACCAAATCAACCTGGAGCTAGTTGTGAACCGTTTGAGCCCGGAATTTCGTGATACACATGGAGGATATCCTGGAATGATGTCGGACCACCTTGAGTATCAACCAACTCTCCATGGCCATCCCAATCATTATCAAACAATAAATCATCCCGCTCTACCTCAACAATCATGTTGTGCATGATTACACAAGAGGTCATCACCTCCCATAGATTTTGCACACTCCATGCTCTAGCAGAGTGCCTGACGATAGCCCAACGAGCTTGGAGGATACCAAACGCCCGCTCGACATCTTTCTGGGCTGCCTCTTGCTTTTTGGCAAACCTTGCCTCCTGCTCTGAGTTGGGACGACGGATTGTCTTCACGAGTGTAGCCCAAGGT
Organism: Lolium multiflorum; assembly: GCA_030979885.1. NCBI lineage: Eukaryota > Viridiplantae > Streptophyta > Magnoliopsida > Poales > Poaceae > Lolium > Lolium multiflorum. The sequence continues at coordinate 201,497,089 of CM061747.1, forward strand.
GGATAGATACCAGCAGCAAGGTAGTACCCCTTATTGTAGTGGTCGCCATTGATCTCAAAATGCACATCAGGGGACTAACCGTGCGCTAGCCTATCAAACACCGGAGAGCGTTGCAGCACATTTACGTCATTGTGCGAGCCGGACATTCCGAAGAATGAGTGCCAAATCCATGTATCATGTGAAGCAACAACTTCAAGAATCACTGTGGGCAATCCAATGTCTTCGTAGGGACCTGCAGGCAATGGACGTCCCGACCAACTTGCGGCCTGGAAGCACGGTGAATGAGAGCTCACCTCTGGCGGCAACGGCGAAGCTGATGACGGCGGGAGGTCTCGCGACGGCGAGAGGACAACAACGTCGGCGGCGATGTCCCCCGACGCTGCAACGAGGCCGCGGAAGCACAGGCGAAAGCGCTGGGCCGTGTCCTATGTTGCCGCACTGCTTGTCGGCGTCTCGACGTCGGTGGCCGACATCGACAGCGGTCGCAAATCGTCGGTCCTGGGGTGGCGGCGGAGCGGGGGGAAGATGTGTGCGAGGAGTTATGTTTTGGGAGACAGACATGCGAGCCAGGGGAGCACAAGAGAAAACGCGCGAGGCCAACCCCGGTATCCGCGGCTACGCAAACGTAACTCAGATTTAGGCCAAATTTAGATCGTTCCGGACGCCGTGGTCATCCGTTTTAGGATGGATCCGCCGACCACATTTTTGTCCAGTTTGACCCATTTGGCCTAATGCACAAGTACACACACAACCAAATCTCACACGCACGCAGCTAAAATAGCAATCAACGGCAGCAGCAAAACACCATCTCTTCTACAGTTCTTCTACTACTAGTATAGTATCAATTTCTCTCACACGTAGCATCGGACTATCGGAGGCACATCACGGCAAGTTCTCCACGGCTATCATCGGCGTGTTCTCTCCCCTTCCCTCGTTCCCTCACCTCCTCTCCATCTGCATTCTTTGCTGCTACCTGACTCAGGTAAACCAGACCCTGATTTCTCAGTATCTACCTTATGAATACACTAATAGATCCTGTGGTCTATTTCAGGAGGAAGAAGGGAAAGCGAACGATGCCGAATCCATTCACGGAGACATCCCACACTCGCTGGGGTGACTACTCTGTCCAAGGCCTCAACATTGAGGTCGTCGCGGAGGTGCCGGACATGGATGCTCTCCCGGGCGGCGACGGCAGGCCAATTAGAATCCCTCCCTACTTCTGGGGTGAGGGTCCCGTGGATCGGCTGGCGGGGCGACTTGGCAGCAAAGGTGGCGGCTTCCCGGTGCACGTGGGCTACTCGGAGGCGAGGGCTTTGGTCGGCAAGGGAACTGTGGCGGACCTAAGAAGGCTGTCCCTCGAAGCGGAAAACTTGGTGGAGGAGATGTTTGCTAGCATCGGCGTCCCGGTCCCGCACAAGCACGAGCAGTTCGGGCCAGAAGCGGCTCGGCCCAGGGTGGTGCGGCTGCGGCTGTCGCCGGAGCTCGAGCTGTGGAAAAGCACGCAGCACGCAATCGGCAACGTGCTGCCACCCAAGGGCGCGGGGCTGACCCAGGCCTCGCCGCGGGCGATCGCCTTGCTGGGGGCCGGCGACTGGCCCGAGGCCATGACGACCACCAACGCCCTGTTCGGCTGCGGCATCGCGAGCCTGCTCATCGGCGCCGCCGACGCGCGCACAATGTTCTCCAACTACGTCACCGACATGGCCTTCTACTACGAGCACGGGTACAACCACGTCTTCCCCTCGCTCCACCGGCTGCTGCAGGACGGGCTCGCCGACGCCCACGCGCGGCGCACCCTCGGCGGCCGGCAGCGGCGCGAGGCCGTCGCCGCCGGCGTGCGGTACATCCAGGCCAAGATCGCGCTCGAGGCGGCGCACAGGACGCGCCTCAAGGACGCCGCCGCGCGGATGGACCGCCGGACCGCCCAGGTCATCTCCCTGTCCGAGAGCAGCCTGCTCGGCATGGCGGCCGAGGCCACGGCCCGGGGCTTCGACGCCGGCGCCGTCATGAGCGACCTCGTCTTCAGCTCGCCCGGCACCGACGTCGTCGACGTGGGATGTGACCTGGTCAACTCCGAGGTCATGAACTCGTTCCTCAACGTCGCTGACATCACCGCCTCGGGTATCGTGAGTGAGCAGGCGCTGCGGGCCATCTACGACGCCTACGCCGCCACGTGTGCGCGCATGTTGACCCAGAGGTGGCACGAGCCCGTGGCCAGGATGTGCGCCGCGCTGTACACGTGGCACATACAAAACGACCGGCACATGTTCCTCCGCCGCGTCGTCCTGGGATGGCCCATGGTCCGCAAGTCGCCGGCGCAGCCCCAGCGCGAGGCCGACTTCGACGAGGTCTTCGACGCCGACTTCCGCACCACCGGATTCAGCAGGCCGCTTGACCCCGCGCATGCATGCGACGGCGGCGACACCTGCAACCACGTCCGCCGCTTCCTCGATCACTATCAGGGTGAGGACCTGCTCGGCGCCCTCTGGTCGTCACTCGTCATCGGCCCGCTCGAGTACGCCCGGCGGGGCGAGGTGGACGAGCAGCGCGAGCAGTACCTCGCCGAATCCTCGCGCCTGCTAATGGCCCAGCTCTTCTCCAAGGGCCTCATCGTCCATATGGTCTGGCTCATCGCCCATGCCAACCACCACGCCTGGCAGGTTAACTACCTGTTCGAGGCCGCCATGTTTGGCAGCATCCTGGACGGCGGCACATTGATAGGCAAGCTCGACCGGGCAGAGGGCGAGGAAGCGCAAGGCCAGGAGAAAGAGAAGGACATGACCTACATCAATGTCCGCAATGAACAAGGTCGTTAGGATAGATCCAGCAGGAAACAGAAAAGCGAAGGAGGGAAACATGACGCGTGGGGAAGATGATCGACTTCGACGAGGATGGCTACATAACGTATCAAAGCTTAATTTCACCGAGTCTCAAGGCATTCACTGACAATTTGAAGCTAGCAGAACCCATGAACCTCCGTGAGTCGTATTTCTCGGAAATATTCAATGCTACATCTACGGGAATATTCTTCAAAAAGTTCTTACGGACAGCCACGGTGGCAGGTCGATTTCAACAAATTTAATCTTTTTTCAAAAAATTTAGCACGATCTAACTCTAATTCTACCCTCTTCATTGTAAGGGCATCTCCAGCGGCGCGACGCATTTCGGACGTCCGAAATGTCCGTTTGCATCGCGCGGCGGACGCTCGACATACCGTTTTTGTCCGCGCGTCCGTTTGCACCTAGGGGTGGCTTCAGCGGGCCGACGCATTTTCGCGTTTGCATCAATTTATGAAGTTTCCAAACAACAAAATAAGGAAATCAACAAAGTCATAGTTATTACATTTAAAAGTTGACATGAAAATAAGATAATATTTCTCTAGGCATGATCTTCATGGCCAGCCAATGTCCGCTGATGCTCAATCAGATCCGTTTGCAGCTGTTTGGAGATGTTCTGACGCCCCGTAGAATGACCAAGAACATGTCCCTTGACATCCTGTATCGGCGCCGGAAATATTTTTCCGGGAAGATCGGATTGGTGAGGTGGAAGTAGTCCTTGTGGAGGCGGGCCTGCCCTTCCACTCTGTTGCGCGGCAGGTTTTGGAGCGCCCCTTCACAGAGCCCCGATGCTGCGGCCCCGGGTTAGAGGTGAACTCGTGGATCATGGAGGCCGCAGTAGTTGCCAATGTCTGCGTCGACTCATCGGACTCCTCGTCGGAAGAGGAGTCGACAACCTCCGCGCGGAACTTGTCCAACATCTGCCACATGTCCATCTGCGTGGGTACAAACTGCGGATCAATGGCCGCGCACAATAGCGCCGAAAACACGAGTAGAAACCTACCGGCGCAATTGACTGAACAGGTCATGGGCGGCGCGGAAGGGCGGCGCAACCGGGACCGTTTCGCCCGAGAACAGCCGGCAGGTACGCGGCGGAGCCAAGCCCGAGTATGCTCCTGCTCTCCCGCGCGGCAAGAACGCAGCCGGCGGCGGCTACTGCGGCGCTGCGGCCGGACGGCGGCGGATGGGGTTGGGGTGGTGGCGACGCACTAGGGGAGCAAAGAAGGGGAAAAGAGCAAATCGAAGTGGTCGATTTCGCTGTCCCTGACATGCGGGACCGGGTAAGAAATGGAGGACGCTCCGCGCGACCGCCGAGCATCTGCGGAGACGCAAACTGGCGCATATTTGGACTAGGTTTGCGTCTCCGCGAACGGTCCGGTCACTTTGCGTCACCCTGCTGGAGCAGGCTCCAGACGCATTTCCGGTTACGGCGGACGAAAACGGTCGCTGAGCATCCGTTTGCGTCGCGCCGCTGGAGATGCCCTAACACCTTTGTTAGTGGAGCTACCCTTCTATGAGCCTCGCAGATCGATCCACGCGGTAGCGCCCTTGTCTAGAACGCTACCCTATATATGTTTTTTTTTCTGCTATTAGGACACTGGTATAAAAAGAAACAACGAACAGTACAAAGCATTGCAAGAAAAAAACGAAAATTACAACGTGATTCTTGAGGAGCCCTTCAACTTCAACCTCCAGACCGTGTCGACGGCACGTCGCCGCTGCCGCTCCTCCCCGAGTCGGCATGACGTTGTTGGTTACGAACGCTACGCTATATACGTTACTTCTAACAATTCCATGCTTCTACCATATCGACCTATGGACCTGGACCTGTCACGCTAGCAAGAGAGTAGCTCCACTCGCGAAGGTGCTACACAGTAGAGTGTAGCGCCCTTGTGACTAGTGCTATTAAGAAGGGTTAGATTTTGATTTTTTTTTAGACAATGTTGGTATTGGTTACTAGCTTCAATTTAATACAATTCTTTTTTCGAACCTGTGGGAATGTAATCTTATTTAGTTTCTGTATGGAAGCCATTTACAAATTCAATATTGAATTCTGCTGTCATTTGCAATTCCTGTGGCAATAAAACAGTGTCCATTTCTAAAATTACAATGTAAATGGTGTATTCATTTCAAAATGCTACAAACGAAACGAAATGAAAGTCTGGCTTCTAAACGACTCCTTAATTGTCTTAATTGTCAGTATACTGAGAATTAGCAAATCCACAAATAGCGGACCTATGTACATGGAAAACTGGGCCATGGCCTGCCCAGTTTTGAGCAAAATATTAAAGTTCAGCCCACTAAAAGTCTAGATTTTATTGGTCTATCCTTCAGACTCGTCGCGTCCATCATTTTCTGTCTAGTTCCGCTATAAGAGCATCTTCAGTCGCGTCCCCAAATCGTTCCCAAACGGCGCCGGATCGAGCATTTGGGAGACGTGTTTTGTTTGTGCCGCGTTTGGAGGATGTCGCTCCCCAGTTGCGTCCCCCAAACAAAATCCCGAAATAAATATTAGTGCACGAAAATACAGATTTTCATTCAAATTTGATTATACATTACAAAGTTTGAATGAAAACGGCTACATTTCATCTAAACCCTACCCTACTGACCGTCCGGCGGTGCGTTCGACAGTCCTGCCCCGTCGTCGCCTCCCCTCCACCGCAGCTCCTGCTCCGCGCGCCGCCTCTCCATGCGTAGGGCGGTAGCCAGACGCCGCTGCTCCAACAGGGCAGCGGCGTCGTCGCCTTCCCTCCCCTGCAGCGCCGCCTGGAGGGAGAGCTCGATGGCCGCGCCTCTTCGCGGGCACGGGCGGCGTCCTGGAGCTTCTTCTCCGACTCGAAGGACTTGACGAACGCGTGTTGCTGATCGGCCGTCTCGTCCCGGTGCGGCCCGTCGTTGTCGGACCACTCGAGCTCGTCTTCGTCGTCGTCCTCCACCTCGGTCTCCTCCTCCTCCGCCGCCTCAACCTCCTCCTCATCTGTTGGCGCCTCCATCATCGCGCCGCCAACTCATCCGCCCGCCTCCCCAGGCCGCCTCCGTTGCCGCCAGCTCCGCCTCCTGCTGCTGACGCTCCTCCGCCGCCAGCTGCTGCTGGCGCTCGATCGCCTCCCGTCGTCGGTGCTCGATCGCCACCCGTCGTTCACGGTACTGCGCCTCCCTCTCCTCGCGCTGGCGCCGGCGCTCATCATCCCACCGCCGGCTCATCTCCTCCGTCCGGCGCTGCCGCGCCTCTTCTTCCGTGGAGGCATCGAACGCCGCAATGGTTTCCGCCAGCGGCTCCTCCTGCCACGCTGCTGCCGCCGCGCCCTCGTCAGCTGCGGGGCCAGGGGCGTAGAACGACGGTACATTCGCCGCGTGCGCCGCCCCACGCCGCTGGCGGGCCTGCTGCTCGAGTGCCTCTCGCCGCTCCTGACAATGTGCACGCCAGTTCTCCATCCCTCGCCGCCGCTGCTCCTCCCGGGCGGCGACGTCGATGCCGAACTGCGAATCCGGTGGTGGAGGTGGTGCTGGAGGAGACGACGGTGGAGGGAACTGGCCATCGCCGGTGCGGTTCATCATTGCGCACTGGTGGTGGAGCGACGAGGGCTGTGCTTGTGGCGGAGAAAGGGGTGCCGGCGGCTGTGGTGGCTGCCATTGAGCCGGGAGGGCCTTTTATAGACGCCGGCGTCGGGAAGAAAGCGCGGGAAGAGGCGAAGAGGCGGAAGAAAGCGCGGGAACGCGCGGTGGCGTGCCAACGCCGGCGCCGCGTGGAGGCTGCGCAACACCGACGGGACGTCTCGCCTGCCCCTCCGTCGCCATTAACGCGAAGATGTCGTTGTGTGTCACTGCGCGCGAATAACTTCCTTCGTGAGGTAGGCGACGGTTAGGTTAAAATTCAATGTGCCGCTGACGCGTCGGGCCCGCACCGCTTCGCCTCGCTTTTCGGTGCGTCCGGCGTCCCCGGAGCGTCTCCTGTGGGGTGGGGACGGGCTCGGGGCGCCGGACACCGTATCGGGCCGCGCCGAACAAAAAACGGCTTTGGGGGACGCGGCTGGAAACGTCTTTTTGTCCAGCGCGTCCAAATCGCTTTGGGAGACGCGACTGGAGATGCTCTAAAGCTAGCTTATCTAGGGCTCAACATGAAGAGGAGACCCCCAATCACAGTGCACCAACAGATCGCTCGATCGGCCGAAGGGTGAAGCCAGAGCAAAAACGAGCTGAGTTTGTGCTATCACATTTATATTCCTACTTTTTTACATATAAGTCATAGATACGGAATATCGGAATATCTAAAGAAACACATAAAGAGATAGTGCCGGAAACAACACATAGCGATGCAGAGTGGTAGTGATACAAATGTGAATATCTGCTGCAATATTATCATATATTAAGGTGATATGATGGAATATCATATTCATTTTTAGGGATGGAATACCAGATGGGTGATCAGGAAAACGATGGATCTTGAACGAGTTATGATTACCATTATGGGAGTAAGAAGATAGCATTGCAGCGAGGCCCAAGGGTCCATCAAGTATCACGATTCTCTCGGCAAACAAATAACAGACTGAAACTGATGTGCAAATCCAAATAATCCCAAAACATGCCACGAACAAGGATACAAGACGCATACAGCAACTGATCTCGTTAGTTGCAAAATAGTAGCAACTTTTTGGAGGACCTACTTGCTGCTGCCGTACCAGTCGCACTACATTTCAGCACTAGATCATGTAAACGATAGCGAAAGAAAAGAAAGAAACACATAACTACATAAGCCCAAATCTGCCCAGGTGGGATAATGCATCTAAATATTGCCTCCACCGACAGAACAGATGTGGCTCCACTATGATCTTCTTATGCCTGATGACTCATGTCAACTACAACAAACCAGCTCGACCCGCCTCCCTTTTATTCCTGAGACGAAACAACAAAAAAGTAGTTAGATGTCAATAAAGGATGAAGCTGATGATAATGCATTGGAAGTCACACAGATTCCAGGTGAATGATCATAGCAAGTAACGAGTAACAGAGGTTGTATATTATCAGAGCTTAGTATTGGAAAAGAACCTAGTTAGGAGTTTAACAATTGCAAACACCATACATACATTTTTAGGAGTTCATGTTCAACAATTTTCAGTTTATAGTTTCTGGCAACCGCGATCTGAAAAACTATGGTTGGTGACCTATGTGAAAAGACCATGGTAGACTAACGAGGCATGTATGAATGTATCAGGGATTAACCAAAAAATAAGATGTCAACCGTTGCCATGTGAAGGTGATTAAGGAATGCACTGAGAGGTTAAACATTGCGACCTCTAAGCAAATAGTAAGTTCATGCCATGCTGGTGATAGATACTAAGACATCAAATGATTAACACATGATACTTCACATCTTAAATATACGATAGCACTCATGAGTCATGACTGATTATTAGGTTACACGGCTACACTGATATTGACATGACTCGTTACAAGGTCGTTACATATTTCACTGATTAACTGAATTTTACAGTTCTTGACAGTTAATCGTTTTTGTGGGATTTTTCTTTTGGGGGAGGGGGATGCTATCAATGTCAACCGCTACTGCTGTGCAATCAGTGTGCACAGATGTGACAACTAAATCTTGTGTACAATTCAGGACCTAACTATACCAGAACTGTGACAAAGACACAAGCAAAAGAATATTTTTTAAAGGTCTTACATACGTGAGCTTATGAGTTATGACTAAGGATAGTCTCCCCATATATTAAAAAATGAACGAGCTTTAGTTGATTGCTGCTTCACAAGATAACATATTTGATGTTACATAAACATAGATCATGTTCCTTGTAAAAAGAAGAATATTAATTACACTTTCATATGATGCTATCAACCTACCACTGCTCAAACTGGAAACAAAATGATGCAGGCACAGCTAGCACACATACCATGAAAGGTACAAAACTGAGAGGAATCAAATAATAAAGCAAGGGATTATCAATATAAAGTGGATTGTTGTATGTACCTTGTTCACAATAGGAGAGTCGTGAGCAAATTATTTAGTAGTAAAGTGAACCTGACAGTAGATCATAGTCAGTCGTGGGCGTTTCATCTATTTTAGATAATATCCAAACGAGCAGTAAATGCCATACCTTGCCACCAATCACCTCTGGTAGCCAAGGAGCCATCAGGATTGTCCTCCTTATACTGGATTATACATAAGTAAGCATTATAACATATACGGAGTATAAGTGATACGAGAGCTGGATTATTTGCGATGCAACGTACATTTCTTGATGGTTCGTTGGATTGCTTGTGAGTAGAGCTGTCATAGAAGTCCCGGCCACCGTAATGCACAGATGAGCCAAAATAAGGTGACTCTGACGACTCGTTTGGATAGAACTGTTTTCCATCTTTGTACGCAACCCGACCTTTAGTAGGACTGCCTTGTGATTTGCCATCTGGAATACGAATTTAAATTTCACTGTTGTATCACATACGAATGACCCAAACTCCTATCCAACCTAACATGACTCGTCAACATTAGTAGAACAACTGAAGACAGAAGATGGCAAAACTACCTGCAATGCCCCCACAACTCTGTCCTTTGGGGTTCTGTTTGTTCAGCATCGTGTACAGGTCCGTCTGCCTCGCGTCTCTTGGATTTGCCTGTCAGGAAATGAATTGTCTCAGGTACACCCAAATACTATAGGATTTTGCAGAAATGTAAAACTCGTCGATCACGAAAAACTGGCCCGAAATTATCCACATAAATACGCAATGAACTGGAAATGAAAAAAAAAAAGGAAGAACCGCTTCGGAGATAACGAGGTACCAGAATTACCGAATCAAATCAGCAATTCTCAACAAGACTACAACCTAACGGCAAACAAATTGTGAAGACGGGGTGACGAGGAAGTACCGGAGGCGACGCCGAGAAGACGGAGCTGAAGTACCCGCTTGCCGGCGGCGGCGCGGCTCCGGCGGCCGCGGGGGTGGGGGGCGACTGTTTCTTGGCGTCCATGTTGGCTGCGGTTTAGGAGATGAAAAATTGGGGAGAGGAGAAGGATAGGGCACGTGAAGTGGTGGTTATAGGCGGCGGCGCGGGTCGGGGGTTGAGGGATGAGCTCGTACTCTGAACTTCTCTGCTTGCCTCGTGGCGTCCTGCTCCGGCCTCCATCTGTGCCCGCCACCATATAAAGGCTCCGGGAAGAAGTCCTGCTCTGTGGTTTCCTAGATCTTGAGGGACTGCTCGGGAAGAACGCCATTGCTTTCCTTGTCAGTATTGGCAGGTACGTCATGTAAGCTCATAAAGTCATGATCCACCTCGATCTTATCTTTCTATTCTTAATAGGTGATCCCATTTCTCTTCACATGCAGCCTATCCACCTCATCAAGTATCTCTGGCCAATCATAACTTGCCATGTCATTTAAAAGATTTCTCTGCAATGCCACATCACCCTAAACAGATAATACAGAGCTTGGCACCCATGCGACGATCAGTTCATCTCTCAATGTCAACTGTAAGAGAAAACTGAAGCCATCAATTGCTCATTATCCTCTTTACCATGCAATAAATCTTCAATTCAATCAATTCTCTAATGGCCGCCCTTACGCACCTTGGGTTTCAGCTATCTCCTTCATCTCCCGTAGTTATTGCGTTTAATCACTATTTATCCCCTCCCAATCCTTTTGTGCTCTCTCACAAAGTTCTATATCCACTAGGTGAGGTCGCAGGACTCCTTGAGTGGAAGGAGCACTGAAGAATCCCATCAATGCGGAGCTTTGCCCACATGGAGGCCACCCCTGCGGCTGCCCAGCTGCGGGTTTAGAAGCTAAACAATACTCCAATACTGTCTATCTTTGTTAGTTCTCCAAAATCAGACCTCCAGTGGCCGGGTGAGTATCATGCCCCTCTTTCAATATTGCGTATATTTTGGTAATTCTCCAAAATATCAACATATTCTGATATTCAGCCGCTAGCAATGAAGCTTCTGTTAAGGCTGCCGGTCAGCTCTCTTTCCCCACTTATTTTTTTCTGTGTGTACAGCTAAATTGGATGCATGCAGAAGCAAAGTGGATCCACTATGGATCAACATAATTTTCTATGTAGTTTTTGTAAAAAACTTTGCACATTTTTCATGCTGAAAATTTTAGAGCAATACACTATTGTTTTGTAGTAAGTTACATGAATGCCTCATAGTTGCTCGATGGAATGGCTCAACCAAGTAGGTAAGCAAAAACGATTCAGAGGGCTTTCTTCTTGGTGAGAAACTTTGTTCTGTCACATGAACGTTGCATATGGCATGGTTAATTATGTTTTTTTTAACACATTGTATTGTCTTGGTTGTGTGCAGGTCTAACCAAAGCCTCATCCTACTTTTCTTCTCTATTTTCTATAAACTGAAAGAAATCAGTTTCACCTTGGGCATTTACAACCTTATATCGTTGGTTAGTTTGAACTGCTTATCAGGCTTGCCATGCAATGACAATATACTTACAGCTTTACTTTTTAACCTTGACCAGTTATACCTTTCTGTAGTATACTCCTGGAGATATATGTTAGCTCTATGGAAATTTGTTATATTTACCACAATTAGACCAATTTTGTTATGGAATCTAAAATTATTCTCTACAGATGAATGAAAAATTAGATACAATATGTACTCTAACTGAACTCAGACTAGCACAAATAGGATATCCATAATTAGGTACGGTAATACTCCTCTTCCCTGTCCTGATGTATCTGAATGAGCTCTGTCTATACTTGCACTTAACCATTCATATTGCTCCTCTTCCCTTTCCTACTGTATCTGAATGACCTTTTTCTATACTTGGTACTACCAAGTCCAGATTAAGTATTCATTGACTAATTTCTTCAGCATCTGTAAATCATTTGCCTTTGTATTATCTACTGCTCTTGGGCACTAATAGAACTGAAAAGATATCGTGCCGATGCACAAAATTCAAGTTTGATTTACTAATTAATTGTTATATACCATGGTGTTGTGCCTGCCCCGCAATGTTCTGAGTCTATGTTTTTCTCATACAAAACACGGTTGCTAATTCATTATTTAAAGCAGATTACCATATTATTGATATGATTTGCCGCTGCAAAGCGCGGGGTGTCATCTAGTTTCTTCAACTAGGATCACAACAGGTTATTTTCGCAACATTTGGTTTGATAACAAGAAATGAAGAGTGGTTAAGAACCCACAACTTTGTATTGGTCAATTCGAAGTTATAATGCTTTTACCAGATTGGATTTTTTTATATTTTAAAATAAAAACCATGGGTTATAAAAAATTAGGTGAAAGAAAGTTTAGGGGGGGTAATATGGGCTTCTCTCAAATATAAATCTAATTTTAAAGCTAAAATCCCTTTTAGCATTTTGCATTGCTTTCTCGAAGTTCAAAACTCTACCAATAAATTTTGATTTTTTTAATTTGGAATATATATATATATATATTTATTTATACAATCAAAGAAGTGAGATTCACAGTTTCCCATCCTAAAATAAAATCATGAAGATCTAAAATCATAATTCAGATATCCAAAACGAGAAAACAACTGTTGATGATTTGAATTTTAAATTGTAAAACTTCATTTGAACTAAGAAACCATAAATTATTAACTAATGGTAAAATTACTATGTCTTAATTTTTTGTTTAGAATTGTTTTGTTTACCTACACAAAGTAATTCGTCGCAAGAACACAGCCTCCACAGTCATCCTGCATCCACCTTTCGCCCGAGCGAGTGTGACTGGGTAGGAACGGCTAAGTGAGACAAGTTGAGGGTTGGCTTAAACATCATGCGAGGGGCGAGCACATGCACACATCCAAACAACCTAATCCTACACCCGGTGGGCATGGTTGGGTTGGATGCAAACAACAAATCTCACTCCTAGCTTCTTTGGAGATTCCCATATAGAAGTGTAGTGTCTTCGTCCAGTAAGCAAATGTAGCCATGTTTCGACTTATTCGGTTTGATATTTGGACTACGAATAGCTGTAGGGCATACCAATGAGATAATATACGAAATCGAAATAGCAATGCCGATGGCGTGGTAGTAAGATTTATCATCAAAATTCACATGTGAATCTCGTGTCACTATGTTGAATACACACGAAAGCACTAAATATCACGACAGCCTTTCAACCATGCGCAGCTTTCACCGAGATCCACCCGAACAAAAAGATTTTTTGTCAAAAAGGACCACCCTACCCAATTCATTGACAAAAAGGACCACCTGTGAGTAGAATTGACAAAAAGGACCACCTCCTGTCTGACGGCAGAGCCCCCAGGCGACACGTGTCGCTTGCCGCCACAGCCGGAGGCGGCAGGGGCCTGCCGCCACAGCCAACGGCGGCATGTCCACATTGTCCTGATCTGTGAATAGTAGCCCGTTTTGATTTTTTTAAAAACATCTCAAAAAATTCGAAAAAAATACCTACATGTAGCTAACTCTATGCACTACAGTCGTGCAAAAATTCACTATAAAATACATTGTATTTTGGGCTCAGCAAAAAAGACAAATTCAACAAATTTTGTAGCTAACATGCACTGTTCATCGATCAGGACACTATTCATTGATCACTGTGAACATGCCGCCACGGGCAACGGCGGCAGGCCCTGCCGCCTCCGGCTGTGGCGGCAGGCGACACGTGTCGCCTGGGGGCTCTGCCGCCACACAGGAGGTGGTCCTTTTTGTCAATTCTACTCACAGGTGGTCCTTTTTGTCAATGAATTGGGGAGGGTGGTCCTTTTTGACAAAAATTCGAACAAAAACGGTCATGGTTGCGAGGACGCAAAGCGGACATAGTAGAAATCACTGCCGCACCTCCAACCACATATATATGCACTATGATCTAGCGCCAACTAGATTCATCTGCAGATTGAAAGAGAGAGATGTTAGCTCCTTCCACCCTCGAAACAAATACTTCTACTAGTAGTTAATTGACAAGAAAGCGTCGAGTGTAAACTCATTACCATAGGCAAGGTCATAACACTTCACACCGCCTTCGGCTTCCTCGTCTCAATCTGGCTCCGATTCCCACCCACGTGGTCATCGCTGTTCGTGTTGCACGCGGAACGCCGCGGTCGGCGTCGGGGCGGGCGGGCATCTTCCTTCCGGCCGGTCTAAAAAGCCAGGAAGATCGCGACTATAGAATAGTACTAGAACCGAACAATCCCCCGGGCCAAAAGGAAGGTTCTAATTGACCTCTAGCGCAGATATTATCACGATTCACGAACGGATGATTCCCGGTGCGGGGAATATCTCGCCCGAGAGAGGCAGAGAGAGCGCACGGCCGCCGTAGCAATAATTTCACTCGCGTCGACGTCGAGCCCGTCCATCCTTATCTCGTCGTCATTTCCCTTTCCAGGTCGGATGCTTTGGGCAAGTAGGCGAGCCCACGGCGGCCGACGGCGACGACGCGTGCGTGCCCACGCCCTTTTTATCCGCCCGCCCCCTTCAAAGCGGCTGCACGATGACGGAATTCGCATATGTCCTTGTCTATCTTCCTGCCTGCTCCGCTGCGTCCGTCCCGTGCGTGCGTGGTGGCGGCTTCACGGACAAGATAGAGATTTGGGATTTGGCTCGGGAGGAAAGATGCACGACCCACCACCATATCGGGAGTTGAAGCTTCCATCCGATCGGGATGATAAGTATGTATCCGCGAGAAAACTGGAGCTGGTCTGATCTGGGAGAAAAGGCACGGCGGTGATGCGCTTAGGGATAAGCTAGTTTATGCGCCGCCGTGTTATCCTGATATGCCCGGCGTGACGGCGGTGGAGGCTGATCTGATCGGCGGTTGTTGGCAGTTGATTGATAGCTAGCTGATCGACTCATGTGTCGTCACTATACCCGAAGATAAGCAAACGTAGCTTAGCTTTGGATATGTCATTCCATGGCCATGTCTGGTGGTCGCCGCGCGCGGATGGAACGGGGATCACTCGCACTCGCAGTAAGGAGAAGGAGGTGTCTCTTGGCGCCACGGAGGGCCAGATTCTTCATCGTCAAGTGTGCACGGGCGTTTCACATTTGGGACGGCTATCCGACGCCCGACGGCGCGCAAGGCTGTGTCACTTGCCAGTTGCCAGGATCCGAGTTGGAACCAAGTTGACGAGATTCATGATCTCCGTCTCTCTCTCTCTCTCAAAAAAGAGAGGAATTTTAACTGTAGTCTATGTCAATACTCCAAGTTCTGGTCAGATTACATTGCACCACTGAAATTGTAGATATAAAGCTGACGAGAATATCTACGTCCCCTGCGATCGTCCCCACTCCGCACCTTCGCCATCGCTTTCCATGGACGCCACCACCGAAACAAGAGAAGGGCACCAGTCACCAATCCTCAAAACCATCGAGAATCGAGCAATGGAACAGGTCTGTAAATTAGAGGAGAAAAGGCTTTAGTAGTGGCATGACGAATGTGAGGTATTGGGCCAGATGCAGGCAAAATGGCATACCTAGATGACAGGCCAACTGAATTTATTGCAAGTGTGGTTATTCTTCCATACTTCCACGCAGATGAGCTTTCAGCCCACTGTGCGATGGATATGCTAACAAGAGCGCGCTTAAATATCGGCAATCCCTATTTGACGCTCGCTACGTCCATTAGCTTGGAAACGCCTACCTTCTCCCATCGCTAATACCACCAAATGGGCCGGCCCAGCAGGAATCCGGTGCTTTCTGGTTTATCCGGTTTTGGGAACTTTCCAGAACCTTCCAATCGGGTTTTCTACAGTTTTTCTGTTTTATTTTTTGAGCCGGATTTCAGCAGTTTTTTTCGGTTTTCTTTTTTCGTTTTTTGCTCTTTTCTTTTCTTGTTTTTTCACAGTATGGACATTTTCTTAGAATGAGAATAATTTTCAAATATGACCAAAATTTCAAAATGTGAACTTTTTAAATTAAACATTTTTTCAAATCTGAACAAAATTTCGAATATGAACAACTTTCAAAATATGAAAAAATTGATCTGAACAAATTTTCAAAATATAATTTTTTTAACTGAATGTTTTTTCAGATCCGAACAACTTCTGAAAATATGAACATTTTTTAAAATATGAACTTTTTAAAATTGAACATTTATGAAATCTGAACATTTTTGAAAATCTCAATATTTAAAATATGATTTTTTTAAAACCTAAAAAGTTTTCAAAATGCTAGACGTTTTTTAAATATGAACATTTTTCGAAATCTAAACATTTTAAAATTTGAATATGCTGAAATCGGAATACTTTATTTCGTACAAATAATTCAAAATTAACGAATCTCGAGCAAACAAATGTGTTAATAGAGCGACGAAAATGATACCGATCTAGGATTCTGGAGCGAGCGAGCTGGTGGGATGGCCGACGCGGAACGACGCTTCAAAGCGTTGCGCCTGTAACGAGAAATTATATACATCGCCTGTTAGCGGGGGTTAATACGCCCCGCCCGCTAACGGGGCGATTTCGGCCGAGGCCCATTTAGCGCCGTATGCTTCAGTTTTAGGAAGTTTCTTGAAGCTTGTGTGCGTTTTTTTTCGATTTTTTTAGTTTCTTCGTTTCCTCTTTGGTTTGGTCGCTTTTTCTAACGGTCCTTTTTCTGCCTTTTTTTTCATTTTCTTCTTTTTCTGCAGGTTTTTTTAACATTTTCAAAATATGAATAAAAAAATTGAGAAATATTTTGAACAAATATTATTTTTGAACAAAAAAATTATGTAAAAAATTATTTTTTAGCAAAATTCTTCTTTACCAAATTTTGTTTTTGAGAAAAAATATGAACAAAATTTTTTTGAACAAATTTTGCTTCTGAACAAGTACGTCCGCGAGTACAGATTCATTCCCGCGAGTACGGACGAGTACGAGTGCGGACGAGTACGCACGCTTGTCAACATCGCTCCCGCGAGTCTTCAGCACAATCGCATGCACACATCGTTAGCTACTCCATCGCTGATTTAGCGCATGCTTGCAATCAAATTAATTGGCTCCATCGCTGATCAACCACCAGCACTACCGCATAGTTCTCGTAGTTGTAGTAAGCACTGTCGAGATAAATAAGTACGTCTTTGAATCTCTATCTATCTGCTACATTTATAATTAGGTATAAACACTTACAAAAAAAATACGAAGTACAAGTCTATACAATATATAAGTACAGTTACGGATAACACACAAGTACAATTATATACAGAGCACGAGTACAATGAACGATGAGTACAACTTAGTAAACACCTAAAGCACAAATACGAAAATACAATCGTGCACACTAGCAAGTACAGTTACAGTCGCACACACAAGTACATGTACAAAGATATAATCGTGCATACGAGCAAGTATAGATACAGTTGCGCACATAAGCAAGTACATGTGCCGAAGTACAGTCACGCACACGAGTAAGTACAGGTACACAATTATAGTCGTGCACACAAGCAAGTACAGATACAGAAGTACTGTCGTGCACACGAGTAACTACATGTACATAGTATTATCACGCACATGAGCAAATACATGCACAGTCGCACACACGAGTAAGTAAAGTTAATGAGTGTAAAGGGAAAAACTGCACCAAATAAAATAAAATCAGAAATATTTATCAGTTAAAGCACGAGTATATTTAGGTCTTGATGCATATAAAATGCATACATAAACTTTGCACTATATTGCCACATGCTACCACCTATTTGCAGTTTATATAATGTTATTTGCATGTTTTGTATTGTTTTCGGGGATTTTCTAAACAATCCTCTCTCCTCCTGTTCTAATTTTGTTTGGCAGAAAACGCCTCTTTTTAGTGTTTTTGACTTTCCAGAAGCTACGGGACTCGAAAAATTCAAGGTCAGGGGCCACTCTTCGGAAATTTCGAAACGAACAAAATGGGCTGAAGTAGGACACCAGGAGGCCAAGGGGCTGAAAACTGGAGTAGGTGGCACGCCATCCCCCTCTGGGTGCGCCACCTGGTCCCGTTTCGCCGTCGTCCGTCCGATTCCTCAATATTTCGTCGAGGTTACAGCGATGGAGATCAAAATCGCATAATCATAAAGTTAGCAGGCCGTAGCCGGCGGAGATCGGAGGGGGGAAATGTTGACGGAATCGCCTCTGGTGGACTCCACCCCCTCCGGTGTGGTCATCTTCATCAACATCATTATCTCCATCACCATCTACAACAACTCTCCATCATCCCCACTGTAATATCTTGGCAAACATGATGTATGATGCAATATATTGTTTTCCCATGATCTATTGTATCTCTAGGTTGATGTTTCAGTAGTGACTTGTTCTTGACAATTGTGATATAGTTTTTTGTTGGTTGCATACAAGTAATGTTATCTTCTATGATTATCTTGTTGTGCTAACATATGAGCGCACACATATGTTGGGGGATGCACAAGGTTGTCACCGTTGCATGTTGATAGGATGAGGGATAGCCGGAGTTTGACAGAAATTCAATCCCAAATCTTAGTGATAAATGTTGTATTAATTAATGGTTAATCAACGGGGGTATTACCATGGGAACCTTTGATCTAAATGCGGTGGTTGGACATTATGTCTTAATAATCCCCTTGGTTGCTCTTAATTGGCATTGGGATCAATCAGGGGTGTATTTGCTCATGTATATGGCTGCATCTATTCATGGCTCCTCCTTAGAAGAAATAATAAAAAAGACTATCTCTAAGCTTCACTAACTGTGACAACCACACAAATGAAATAGAAATTTGCCATAAAACCTACTCCCTTGAGTTACTCCACTTCATCTTACTCCACTTCACATCATTTTATTTATCTTGCATTAGCCTTACCTCTTGCATTTTATTTTCAACACTTACAGTTTTCTAGTTCCTAGTAGAAACCTTTTCACACACACAAACACACCATAGATCCTAGCTTTGCATAGAAGGACATATAAGTGGGTTATAGGGCTTTAGAGAGTAGGTTGTTTACCTTTAGCTCCTCGGGTAGATTCGAAACTCAAATACTTATTGAATTGTACTACGGTGATCCCTTGCACTCGGTGACAAGGGATTAACTTATCAATACCTACAGATTGTAGACTAGGGTTTAGTTGGAAGTAGAGGGCAAGTAGATCTCGAGGGTTTCAACCGAAAAGTACTCGACGATTAAGAAACTAGGGTTATGTTGACAATGGATTCGATCCTTTCGTTGTCCCTCGGCTCCCCCTTATATAGGAGGCGGAGCCGAGGATTTCGTATTACACAAGTTTACATATTCCGGGAGACTCTCTGAGTTCAACCCGTAAAGTTACAAATCTCTGCCTTCCTAATACAACTCTATCTTTCCTTAAAAACTAATTGGGCTTCCGAACTTCATACTCTTCGACTTGTGGGCCTTCAGTAAACTCGGGTACCATCTTCGGCAGGCCCATTAGGGATGCCTATGTCACTCGGGGCTTGTCAAGATACTTTTCTGGCGCCGTTTACGGGGAGCATAGCGCTAGGCTTCTATTCTTTCTTGCATTGGTAGTTTACTTTTAGTACCTTTTTATAAAACTAAAACCCAAAAAAACAGAAAATGGAAAATATCAAAATACTCATGGTATGGTTACTAGTCTAGATAAAAATGACACATTGGAAGAGGAATACAAAACTGCTTTGATAGCTACGAAATATAGAGAATCATGTGAATTGAAACTATTAAAAAGTTTCATAACACTTCTAAGTAGAGCTGCTATTGAGTTGCTTGCACGTTATCTAAGGTTGATAACCCCCAAGTGCAGGGGATTACCGCAGTATAATTTGATAAGTATTAGAGTGTCGAACCCACAGGAGCTGAAGGTAAACTATCTATTCACTAAAACCCTATAACCCACTTATATGGCCTTCTATGCAAAGTTAGGATCTATAATGTGTGTGAAGAGGTTTTTACTATGAAACTATATGTGCTGAAATTAAAATCCAAAAAGTAAAACTAATACAATAAAAGTAAAGTGCAGTAAAGTAAAGTAAAGTAAAATGAGATGAAGTGAAGTGGAGTAACTCAAGGGAGTAAGTGTTCTAGCAAATTGCTACTTCATTTGTGTGGTTGTCATAATTAGTGAAGCACAAAGATAGTCTTTTTTTAGTTTCTTCTAGAGAGGAGTGATGACCCAAGAGTATAGGGGATTGCAAAAGTCTTCGAGGGAAGTAAAACCCAAATTTATTGATTCGACACAAGGGGAGACAAAGAATACTTATAAGCCTTAACAGCGGAGTTGTCCAATTGAAAAGCACTAGTAGGGTGATGTGAAAGCAGCAATAATATGAGAGCAATGGCAATAGTAGCAGTAACACATAAGCAATGGCACCAAAAAATATAGTTGACTGTAGAGCAATGATGATGACAGAAGGACCGAGGTTCCCAGCTATCTACACTAGTGGTAACTCTCCAAACAAATAACATGTGTTGGGTGAACAAATTACAGTTGGGCAATTGATAATTGTGAGGGCATGAAAATGCATGCTATGATAAGATAAAGTTTACTATAGTATTTAATTGGGCATTACAATATGATTCATAGACCGTAATCCAACTGCATCTATGACTAATAATCCATCTTTAGGTTAGCATCCGCACCCCTTTCAGTATTAAGTTGCAAGCAACAAATTATTGCAGTAAGTAAAGTGTGTAAAGTAAACAATAGAATTATCCTCGGATAAAACATTGTTGTTTTCTCCCTAGTAGCAACAACACATCTACAAACTTAGGAGTTATTGTCACTCTCCCAGATTACTAGAGGCATGAACCCACTTTCGAGCATAAATACTCCCTCTTGGAGATACAGGTAACTACTTGATCAGGGTAACCACAAGTACCGGAGAGCATCCAAGATTTTAAATAAACAATAGTATGATAACATGATGAACAATCTGATCACAATACCACAATTTATCGGATCCCAACAAACACAACACCAATTACATCATATGGATCTCAATCATGTAAGGCAGCTCATGCGATCATTGTATTGAAGTACATGGGAGAGAGAGAGTACCAACAGCCAAGAACCCGTAGTCCACGGGGGAACTACTCACGAAACATCATGGAGTTGAAGTGGAGGCGGTGGAGTCGATGGAGATGGCTCCGAGGGTCAACCCCCGTCTCGGCAGGGTGCCGGAACAATAGCTTCTGACCCCTGAAACTTGTTTTCTATGGCGGTGGAGCTGCAGACCTTTTCGGAGAATATGACTCTGGTATTTAGGGTTTTTGCGTCGAAGGAAATACATAGGCGGAAGGGCGAGGTAGGTGGGCGCCAGGAGGCCCCACACCACCCCTAGGCGCGACCAGGGGGAGGTCGCGCCCAGGCATTGTGTGCCTTCCCTGGTGCCCTCTTCTGTCTCTGTTGTGGACTCCGTCTTCGTGTTGGGGAAAATAGGAGGTTTGACTTTTGTTTCGTTCAATTTCTAGAATATTTCCTGTACAACTGTTCTGAAATACAAAAACAACAGAAAACAGGAACTAGCACTATGACATCTTGTCAATAGGTTAGTTCCGGAAAATGCATAAAAGTGCCACGAAGTGTAAACAAAACATATATAAATTGGTGTAAAATAAGCATGGATCATCAAAAATTATAGATATGTTTGCACTTTTCTTTAATGCCTTTTAACTAGCCTTGATAGTTTTAATGATGCTCTCATAAGAAATGTGAACTGAAGTAAAAGAGAGCATCAAGAACAAGGTTTAAAATAACAAGCTATTTCTCCGCTGATAGCCCGCTATAGCATATCTAGAGGGTACACGCTTAGTAATTTTGCTCGCTGTGGCGCTATCTGTGAAACATCATGCTATATCGCCCTAAAACTTCATAGCGTTAGCGCGCTATTTTCTTAGGCAAGTTGCTTTCACTTTTTCGTGGTGATGAAGTTCAATCTGTTGGTTCCACTTCTAAATCAGAAGATAATATCGCTAATGCTAATATTTTTTTTATAAATTATTTATACTATGTTGTTGCCTTGTGAAATGTTGATGTTAGCCTTCTAAAATGCTTGAGATCTATTTTTATATGTGGTTATGTATGTATGATTTAGTCACTTCTGGACTGTATATATTCATTCGTTCAAGTAAAATTATTTATTTTTAGGCTATATTTAGTTTTATTTTGAAAATGCTATTTAAAATATATCACGCTATTACCACGATATAGCGTCCATAGCGTTTGAAGGAGTCTGCTGCTATTTTATTTAGCACACTATTTTAAACCTTGACAGAGAAGCAAATATAAAACAAATTTAAGTCTAACCCACTCCTATGCATAGGAATCTTGTACACAAATAAATTCAGAAAGAACAAAGTGACAAGCATAAGAAGATAAAATAAGAGTAACTTCAAAACTTTCAGCATATAGAGAGGTGTTTTAGTACCATGAAAACTTCTACAACCATATTTTCCTCTCATAATAATTTTCAGTAGCATCATGAATAAACTCAACAATATAACTATCACATAAAGCATGTGTTTCATGATCT
Source organism: Lolium multiflorum (assembly GCA_030979885.1). Taxonomy (NCBI): domain Eukaryota; kingdom Viridiplantae; phylum Streptophyta; class Magnoliopsida; order Poales; family Poaceae; genus Lolium; species Lolium multiflorum. The sequence goes on from CM061747.1 coordinate 201,519,332, forward strand.
ACAAACACATAATTTTTGATCAAGCTCAAAATAGTGGGATTAAAACATTCAAACCCACTTTTAACAATTTTATAACAAGATGATTGATCATTCTCGAGAGATATGGGGCTCCAAGATAAAGTCAAGACCCCTCAAATCCCATTTTCAATAGTAGTACAATTAATATTATCAACCAATATAGGACCATCATCTAGAGCTTTATCATAAACATTTTCTAAGCAAAAGTCTTTAGTACCATTCATTTCGAAGTTAGGCACAAATAAAGGGTTGCCATAAGATTTATCAAAATAGCATGGATTATCATAGATAACAGGAGCATAATTATTATCACAAGTTTTACTCATAGTAAATATTTCAAGAGAATCCACAGGAACATAACATTCATCCTCCTTTGGTAAGCATGGGGGACAATAAAATAGTGTAAGAGATAAAGAGCTACTCTCATTAGAAGGTGGGCTTGGGTAGCTAATCCATTATTACTCCTTTTGTTCATCACTCTCCTCCTCTTTTTCATCTAATGAGCTTTCAGGTTTAGCAATTTCTTCTTCCATAGGTTCCTGCAAATTGTGGATACATTCTTGTGCATGACTAAGTCTCTCTTTATAATCAATGATATAACAATTACTACTGAAATTTTCTATGCAATAATCTAGAATATAATAGACCATATCTTTAATGTTATTACAAGCAACATAGGTTTCATAATTTTTAAACATGAAGGATTCTATTTCAGTATATCCCATAAATAAAACAAAATATTCTACTTCTTCAAATCCAATATGAATATAGTTATCCCAATGATAGATCATAATTAAAACTTCTTTACTAAAGCCACATTGGAATTGAAGATGTTTAGTATCCTTTTCAGAGCAACAATTTATATCATGGAGTTTAATCAAAATTTCAGCAATTTGATTCAACTGTTTTAACACGCCTCTCATGACTTTACCCTTAGATGATTCTCTATACTTTATAAATAGTTCCATAGAGGTTCTAGCATGTTCTTCCATAACAACAGTTTTTTAGATTTTTGGTTTTTATTTTTTTTATGTATTTTCGGGTATATAAGAAAAATAAAACAAGACAAAAATAAACCAGACAAAAGTAAACTAAACAAAACACAACTAAAAAAAATAAACTAAGCACAAATAAACTAGACAAGACAAAATAAAATAAAAAGCGAGAGGGTAAAGTGTACTCCTCAGGTGAACTTATGAGTAGAGCTATGCTCCCCGGCAACGGCACCAGAAAATAGTCTTGATGACCCACAAGTATAGGGGATCGCGGTAGTCTTCGAGGAAAGTAAAATCCTAATTTATTGATTAGACACAAGGGGAGACAAAGAATACTTATGAGTCTTAACAACAGAGTTGTCAATTCAGCTGCACCTGGAAAAGAGCTAGTAACATGGCCACATGGGTGATGTGAAAGCAGCAGTTATATGAGAGCAATGACAATAATAACACAACAACAGTAGCAGTAACACAGAAGCAATAGCACCAGAAAATATTCTAGTGCGTAGTTCACTGTAGAGAAATGATGATGACAGAAGGACTGGGATTCCCAGCTATCTACACTTGTGGTAACTCTCCAAATAAATAACATGTGTTGGGTGAACAATTACAGTTGGGAAATTGATAATTGTGAGGGCATGAAAATGCATGCTATGATAAGAAAAAGTTTACTATAGTATTTAATTGGGCATTACAACATGATGCATAGACCATAATCCAACTGCATCTATGACTAGTAATCCACCTTCAGGTTAGCATCCGCACCACTTTTAGTATTAAGTTGCAAGCAACAGATTATTGCATTAAGTAAAGTGCGTAAAGTAAACAATAGAATTATCCTGGGATAAATCATTGTTGTTTTCTCCCTAGTAGCAACAACACATATACAACCTTAGGAGTTATTGTCACTCTCCCAAATTACTAGAGGCATGAACCCACTATCGAGCATAAATACTCCCTCTTGAAGATACAGGTAACTACTTTATCAGGGTAACCATAAGTACCGGAGAGCATGCAAGATCTTAAATAAACAATAGTATGATAACATGATGAACAATCTAATCAAAATTCCACAATTTATCGGATCCCAACAAACATAACACCAATTACATCATATGGATCTTAATCATGTAAGGCAGTTCATGAGATCATTGTATTGAAGTACATGGGAGAGAGAGTACCAACTAGCTACAGCCAAGAACCCGTAGTCCACGGGGGGAACTACACACAAAACATCATGGAGTCGAAGTGGAGGCGGTGGAGTCGATGGAGATGGCTCCGAGAGTCAATCTCCGTCCCGGCAGGGTGCCGGAACAAGAACTTCTGACCCCCGAAACTTGTCTTCGATGGCTGCGGAGCTGTGGAACTTTTCGGGGTATATTTCCTGTACAACTTTTCTGAAATACAAAAACCGCAGAAAATAGGAACTGTCACTGTGGCATCTTGTCAATAGGTTAGTTCCGGAAAATGCATAAAAGTGCCACGAAGTGTTAACAAAACATATAGAAATTGGTGTAAAACAAGCATGGAACATCAAAAATTATAGATACGTTTGCAACGTATCAAGTAGCCATAGATAGGTGTAGCCATAAACATGATCAATTACACCACTAGTGATTGATCCCGAGGCCAATTAAGAACAAACAAGGGAATTATTAAGACATAAACTCCAACCACCGTTCTAAGTTTAAAGTTCCACATAGTTATACCACCTGTTGATTCACCATGAATTAATACAACATGAATCTAAGAATTGGGACATGGTTTATGTCAACCTCCAGTTGTCCCTCCTCCTATCATCATGCAACGGTGACAATCTCATGCCTTCCCCAACATATGTGTTCACTCATATATCAATACAAAAGATCATCATAGAAGATAACATATATTTGTATTCAACCAACAACAAACTATATAACAATTGCCATGAACAAGTCACTACTCAAACATCAACATAGAGACACAATAGATCAAGGGAAAACAATATATTGCATCATACATGTTTGCCAAGAGATTACAAGTGGTACATGAAGAAGGTGCTGCTGTAGATGGCGATGGAGATGATGATGTTGATGAAGATGACCACACCGGAGGGGTTGTAGTCCACAGGAGGCGATTCCGGCAGCGTTCCCCCCCCCCCTCCGATGTACGTCGGCAACGGCCTGCTGACTCTCAGTTTATGTGTTTTTGATCTCCGTTGCCGTAGCCTCGATGAAACCCTGGGGGTCGTATATATCGGGGGTTTTAGGTCAGAATTATAGATATGTTTTCCCCTGACTTTGCCATTTTTCGAGTTCCGTAGCTCCTGCAAAGTCAAAAACAATAAAAAGAGGCGTTTTCTACCAAACATAATTGGAACCGGAGGGGAGGGGATTATTTATGCCCGAAAACAAAAATAAAAATGAAAATAACATTATATAAAATGAAAATATGTGGTAATATATGGCAATAAAGTGCAAAGTTCATGTATGCATTGTACATGCATCAACATCCCCAAGCTTAACATATGCTCTTCCTTGAGCATAAAGGTGATAAAGCTAACATGGACTTTGGAGTTTATTGCATCGCTTCTATCTAATCATGCAAAGTCTTACAAGGTTCAGTCAATAAGGATGACAATAAGAATATGAAGTATATAGTGATATCTCTTACATTCTACAAAGCATGCATAACAATAAATAACATTGTAATAAACATGAATGAAAAGTATTATGAACCATAAAGCATGCTTAGGAGAATCCTATATAATTTCTTGTAAGACTATTTGTCCTCTCTTTTGATCCTTTTGATACTCTTGACTCTCGAACATAAGAAATTAAGTAGGGGATATATGTGCTAGTCCTCCAACAAAACAAAAAGGTAAAGAGAGCATAAAGTGAAATTTTGAGATATGCAATTCATGTCAACTATACTCATAAGGATGGGGTACCATGCATCTATTTGTTTCAGAGATATCTATGATTCATATGTTTGAACTCTTATAAGTAAATATTGCCTCACCCTCCTGGTGTTAAGGGCTATACCTCTCACTACTCAACTTAGGGTTGTCACAGACCTTTCACATATCGTTTTAACCAAGTATCGCAATGAGGTGCCGCATGTACAAAGGACCTTAGGAGATTTTGAGTCTCAACTTAATAGGCCATCCATACCTGGACAACATGGACAAAAGACGGTGAGGATCCTCTCTAAACTCTCTCTCACTTGTTTGTCTCTACTTTTTTCCTTTCTTCTCTTTCTTTCTTTTTCCACTCAATCTCTCTTTTTCTTCTCTTCTCTTTTATTTTTATTTTATTTCTTCCTATTGAGGATACTTGATACGTCTCAAACGTATCTATAATTTTTGATGCTCCATGCTTGTTTTATACCAATTCATATATGTTTTGCTTACACTTTGTTGCACTTTTACATGATTTACAACACTAACCTATTAACAAGATGCCACAGTGCCAGGTCCCTATTTTCTGTTTCTTTTGTATTTTTGTTGCTGTCAAAAACCCACCGGCGAGTAGCGACGGGCAACACCGTAGAGCCGGGAGGCTCCCAGGACTGCGGTGGACCCTGGTCCCTCGGGCGACGGCCCGCAATGCCTTCTGGCACACGTCTTGGTGTTTGCGGGCGTGCCACCTGACCTATACCTGGTCGAAGGTGATGGATTGCTTCGACTAGTTTGCATGGCAAACACGTAAACATTAAATACGAGCCCCGATCGGCTCTTAAGTTGTTCGTGGATCGGCTCAAAGAGCCGATTGCCCCATGGTTCATGTTAGATTTATAATGACATGGGGATCATGCTTTATCAATATCAAGCTAAACTAATCTACGATAGTCTAGGGTTTTCACCGCATAATCGGAACATCCTATGCGTAGTTGAGCCTAGCAAATACGTAAGATGATGGAAAACCAGCCCTAAAGAGGCCTAAAAACCAACGTGAAGTTGATCCCCGGAACAATCCCTCTAGAGCTTAATAAACCACGCCTTACGCACCACCGGATCATTCAACCCGTTTATAAGGCCTAACCATACGGATATCAAACCAATCCTTGAAGAACAAGGATCCACTATAACGGATTAGATCTACTAAATAAAGAACAAGCAAGATGCTGCCCTTACACCTAAAATAGGTGTAAGGGCAGCTAGGTATCGAGGGGTAGCGTAGCTAAACAAGTACATCGTAAAAGCATCGACGTCAACCCCAAAACACCTAAGATAAGGGTGTTGCTCGCCATAAAAAAGGCTTCAGCACGAGCAACACCAACAACGAATAAGTGATCTGCCTAGATCGCAAGATGCGATCTAGGCATGTTGCTACCAGGAGAAACCCTCGAAACAAGGGGTGGCGATGCGCCTAGATTGATTTGTTGTGAACGTGATCGTCCTCCTTTCTCAATAACCCTAGATACATATTTATAGTCGTAGACTTTCTAACTTGGGAATAAACCCAACCGTGTACGAGCTAAACTCTATCTCCTAATTCTAACCGACACGTAACCTACTATAATTTACATACACGGGCAATCTTGCCCAAACTTCTTGTACAAGGCCGGTTCGGGAATATTTTCCGTGCATATCCTCTAAGCCCATTTAATCACGGCCCATCTCCAGACTTGGTTAAATTCTGGTGATAACACATGCCCCTGGTTTTGGCAATTATAATTTCAAAACCACTCCGTTCTTTCTTCGTAGGGTCACGTCGTGGCAGAGCAGAACCGTCGCAGTATCCTTCATCATGATGCCTTGCCTTCTCAACTTCTCTGCACGATTTGACAGTTCTTTGGCACCACTTCCTCGGAAACTGCTGTAACATTAACTCTCCCCCATATCCTTTTATTTAACCGCGCCGAGCAGTTCGCCTTTTCATCCTCTTGCTCCGTACTAGCCGTCGGCAAAAAACCCCCTTCCTCTATAGCTATGTCTTCCTCCTCCTCCTCCTCCTCCTCTGCCTCATCAGGTCTCTCCTACCTATGTTCTCCCTCCCGTGAGCCCACACCGGAGTGGGACTCGCTGGCGGCGTATGACCTCCACGCCCCGGAGAAGTGGGACATCGAGTCCCACGATTCCTCCGTCTGGTCCGAGGACGACAAGTCCTTGACCGACGGAGAAGATGACTTCCAGTTCCTCGTCGACGGGGAGCTGGAGGCGGGGAGCAAGGACGACCGCTTCTCGTGGGACGGCTACACCTCCTCCGACGAGGAGGACGAAGAGGAGGACAACGATTCCTCCGACGAATACCCGCCAGCGAAGCGCTTCCGCGCCGGGTCGGACGACGACGACGACGACGAGGTCGACGAGGCTCCCGTAGAGGGCTACGGGAGCAGCGACGAGAGGACGCCAGCGGCGCGCGGCCGATGACGACAACGAGGGCAGCAACGGCCCTTAGATTAGGGACTACTAGTATAGGACTACTAGTAGTAGTAATCGGTTTTGTTCTTCCTTCCTTGAGCAATCGGCTCTTCTCTGTAAAAGCCCCTTTATTAATGAAGAAAATATTTCTAAGCCGATTTTGCCTTTCTATCAATTTTGCCGATTGTCAAAGCAAGTCAACGCACCAAGAGCCGATGGCAGCGCATCGGCCTTTGCCATAAAACGCGAGTAAGGCCAACTCTGTTGCTTATTCAAACGGTAACCTGCAACTTATCCGAAAGAGCAACACTCAGATCCCCAAATCACCGCTCGAACAGATCCAACTTACGGCCACACGAACCTCAGATCTCAATCGCGCAGGCTCAACCCCGCAGCGATTCCAATGGCGGAAGCATCCAACGCCAACGCTATGGTCTCCGGCCTGAAGGTAATCCCCCACCGCTCCTCGCAGTCCGAACATAGTGCTAGAATTAACAACAAACATCTGAATTAATGCTTCGTCCCGTCATTAATTTCTAGGTATCAGACATTCTACTGCCACATCCTTCTCTTCCAAATTCTCTCTGTCTTGGCCCTCGTTCTACCGAGAGTCCTGCCCATTTGATTTCGTGCGAGGCCAATAGAATTCCCTTCGTGAACCAAAATCTAGATCTGACTTCTTGGGCCGACTGCTTACGAGCCTGGCCTAATCCTCCTGAAGATTGGGTTTCATGGTACGATAGAATCTCCAAAACTCACCAAGCCACCTGGGAAACCGCAGGAATAGCCGATGCTTTAGCTTTATCACTGTCTCCCCTTGAGAAACATGAAAACCTTCTGAAAACCATCGGCTATTTTTGGTCTGATTCCTTGAATTGCTTCATGTTTGGTCATGGCCCCATGACACCAACCTTACTAGATGTGGCCATGATCACTGGTTTAGACATTGCATCCCCAAGCCATCTGCCTTTAGGCTGCCAAAGGTTCCCTTCACGCTTTCTTCCAAAACAGAGTGCACAAACTGGGGTGCTTACCTTCGGCGCCACATGAAAAACAAAGGTCCTGTAACAGAGAAAGAACACACGGCCTTCCTGAATTTCTGGTTGGAACACTTCATATTTTGTGGTCCTTCACTTGCTCCAACCAAGAATTATCTTTCCCTGGCCTATGAACTTGCCAGAGGGCAGCTTGGCATTGGCAAACTGTTTCTTGGAGAGGTCTATAGATATCTCCAGCTAATGTTTGTTAAACTATTCTCCCAAAAGACAGTCAAAACCGGAGGTCCCTGGTGGTTTATTCAGCTATGGGCTCAGCTGTACTTCCAAAACCAGATCCCAAACCTTCCACCCTTAGCCAATTGCACCTTCCCAGATACTATTGGGAGGCAGATCCGATGCACTAGCTACGGCCAAGCTCTATATAGCCTCCCAGGCAGCAAACTAACCTTAAAGGGAGCATCAGAGTGGTTCAGAACTTTCTACCAAGGCCTGGACAACCCTCTCTTCTTTCCTTATACGGAGTCTGAAAATTTTGAAAATCCAGTCTCCTTCAGGTTAGATAGCTTTGTCGATGATGCTGACACTCGGCAATTGTATTCCATCATGATCCGTCCCTGCTTCCTTCCGGTTGGCATGAGCACCTCAAAGGATCATCAAACCTGGTTATGAGTCTTATCAGCCGGTCGTAGCAGCCGGCAACTTGGTCTTGGACAGGTATCTCCCCACTTCTTTCTGCACCACCTGACAGAGAGCAGAGTCCTGATGTCCTCACCAGTCAGAGGTGTTATTCCTTCTTTGACACTCTAGCCACCCCAATTCCTCACAACCTCTCTTTTACCTCATCAACCGATGGTTTTGAGACTTGGTGGTCAATGTGGAAGACTCACGCCTTCAGGAGAGTTCTGGGACCATTGCTGAAACAACTTGATGCTGAATATGACATCCTTGCGAGACAGGTACCACTACTCACAATTTATTTTGAAGTGGCTTACAATGATTTTCTTTTATAACCTTGCTGTCTCCTTGCAGCAACAAGACGGTCCGATCATGTAGATGATGACGGCTCCCCTTTGATTCCTCCCCAGCTCCGGTGGTCCTTTCTGCAAAAACTCACCATCTTTGAAAAAGGTTGTGATGCAGAGCCAGCCGATGACACCAAAATCGGCTTCCAAAAGCAGAGCATCTTCTAGGCCAGCTGCCCCCCCGAGCCTCAGTCAAGGCGAGAACAGCAGTGAGGAAAGTAGCTGCCAGGAAGACTTTGAAGCGCCAAAGCCCTACTCCCTCAAGAAAGTTTGCACGTAAGTTGACCCATGCTTTGGCTGATTTCATTCATCCTTCTAGGCTTTGCAGCATACTTGTATTTCTTTTACAGACCCACTGAAGAAAACTCCGGTGAGGACACACGTCCGAAGGGACTCGAGCTCGAGTTGGGAAAACCACCACGCCAGCACTTGCAGCGTCGGCTTCCAAGAAAAGGTCGGGCCCCTGAACCTGCTGTCTCCCAAACTCCCATCAAAGCAGGGCAGGGCAGTCTACGAACAAAGAGACGATGCATCAAGAGAGCCCGCAAGGAACCGCAAGCCTCTTCATCAAACCAAGAGATTTCGAACGTAACCCCTCCATACTCTCCTTGGCTTATATTTCATGCTAACCTATTGATGTTCTCATCGGCTAACCATTCCCTTTGCAGACTGATGATACCTCCAGTGGGGAAGTCGAGGAGGAATGCAAGAGCCGATCACCAATCCATCGGCCAAAGCCATCCGCCACCCTGGACCTAGCAACTTCTAAAAGTGCAGCTGACAAGGTGGCCAACTTGGCCAAGCCCACAGCAGGAACGCAAGAGCCGATCACCTCTCCATCGGCTGTTCCCCTGGTCTTAGGAGAGGTACAATCTTTTCCCTTAGCTCTACCCTTCTCCTTTGCTGTCTCCTGACGTTTTTCTTGTTGCTTGTCAGGGTTATGACCTCTCAAGCTTGCTAACCTTTGACCATGAATCTATCGAACCGGCTACTGCTAAAGCAAGCGAGGAGCCGGGTCCCAGCGCTACACGTGGTCAACTCCAGCATCTCAAGGCCCTGCTTTCCTCTTCCATTGAGACATTGGTTGAAGACTCCGAGGCGGTGAAGAGCGTTCTGGAAGACATCCAGCCTCATCTCCCGGTGACGTGCAGGTGAAACTTTGGTCGGTTGTAACTCTATCTGCCTACAGGTCAAGAGTGACATTGGCTCGTCGAAGAGAACGACTGCGCCACGCCAGGCGTCCGTTGAAAGCCGATATTGCAGACAAATGCCAACGGCAATGAGAAAAAGGCAGCTTTGGACGCCTGGCGGCCAAGACTGCGGAACCGCGACGTTAACGCAAAGAGTTGGAGGCCCTTGAAGAGAAGGTTCGGGCAACAAAACAGCTCATTGAAGCTAAGAAGCTCTTATCGCCCACTCCCTCGAGGAAGAGAAGGCCTCAAAGCTGAGCGAAGGCGATCGGCGAAATCCGCGCCTTGAACAAGCGGTGGTGGCAGCAAAGACGAAGATGATGAGGCCGAGATCGCCGAGGTGGATCGTGTTCGTGCGATGCCCTCCATGCCCTTGAGATGTTCCTTCGTTAGAGTCTTCCTGTGTTCTAAAGTCGATGTCTGTGCATCGGCTTTTTGTTTCTTAGTTCTAAAGTCGATTTTGTGCATCGGCGTACTCTATAAAAAAATCGGCCGATTTATGTGGGCCTACATATTTATTTTATTGTACTATTCCATATTAGGTGCCCCCCGAGCCGAATCTTTCAAGTGATTGAAGATATCGGCTCTTGCTGATGAATGTTGGTCGTAGCTTATCCCCAGGACCAATGTCAATCTCTTCTAGCTCATCAGCTGACGTAAACCCATATCCTAGCTTTCCATCGCCTGTTAGATCGACGTTGAACACAGGTAAAACGTATGGCGAAGACAATTTTGGCCGATTGCTGGAATCGGCCTCCATGTCGATTAAATTGCCCACTGAAGGTTGACAACTTGCATGTGCTCCCTTACAGGAGGGAGTCTTCCTACCACGACTACGTGACATGTTTGAAGTGATATCCTTGCTTTTTATTCTTTGGGGCCGATCGCAGGGATCGGCCTTACCACGTATGTCGATGGATGTTGCTCCTGCTACTTATCAGGCCGGTGGATAAGACCAGCCTCACCCCTTTTTTGTCACCTCGATGCGATCACAGCTGTCCAAACTGATTCCAGAGAGCGGCTCTTGGTCTTCCGAGTCCCAAATGTTCATGCCGGCTATTGAGACGTCGATCGAGTCATACATGTACGACTTCTCGTCGTCTCCATCCCACGTATCGGGCATTGGTGCATTGTAGATGGAATGCAGACAGTTGGCGTCAATCCAATCCCTTCCTAGCGGAGACGCGTAGGTGCTCTTGCGTCGACGATGAAGAATGTCGTTGGGATCGTCTTTCGGCCTATGGTTAGATCCACGTTCGGACACCTTGCGTCCACGATGCTTGGCCGTTGAAGTCGTTTAGTGTGACGTTGGTCTTGATCAGATCGGCACTGGAGCGTCAAACGCCGTAGCATGGAATATGGCATTATATTGACCGCCGCTCCCGTGTCAACCAACATCCTGCTGGCTGCCCATTGATGTAACCCTTTAGGTACAGGGCCTTCATGTGTTTGTAGCCTTCTCTCGTGGCTTTTCAAAGATGACTGGCCGTGGACCGCAGTCAAACTGTGCTATCGGCACTTCTTCAATTCCTGGGGCACGAAACTCCGATGGAAGGATGAACACCATGTTTGTGCCAGCCGATGTACTCACATCGGCTTTTTCTTGCTTGGGACGCCAAACTTTCTTTGGTGGACGACTCTCTTCGTCCAAAGCCTGCTGAATTTTCACGGCCAGATTGGGCCGCGCTTTCCTCAACGTGTGCAAGTATCGCGCTTCGGCTTGCTCCAAGCTTCGTAGCCGCTGAACCCTACGCTTTGGGAGTGGCTGAGTCCATCGGGGCACCACTTTGGCCGGTGGTACCTATCCTCTTCTTCATCTTCGACTCCTCAAAGTCTTCATCTTGAGAGGACTCAGCTCGTTTACTGTGGCGGGAGAGGCCCTAGACGCTTGAAAACTGAAACTTCTGCATCCTTCTTCCGGCGTCTACACTGCAGTTGTCGATTGTAGGCAATCGGCTCATTCCTGAATCCCAGCAGTGTTTAAAGAAGGGACAGTCCCAGTGTCTATCCATGTCTTCCTGCTCCCTTGACCTCTCCTTAGCGCGGTGCCCGTGTCCTTCGTCGTCTCTGTCATGCCGACGGTACCTTCCTTTGTCTTCATCAGACCGATTGTATCTCTCGTTATTTCTATCGTACTGCCGACGTCGGTCATATTGATATTCATATTTGTTGAGGAGGTGCGTGGAGAGTGGTTTTTGGTATCACACGCTTCTCACTTGTTCCTTGGTGAGGTACCGCTTGTCATCATATCGGGGCCGGTCGCATGGATCGGCCTCCTCCTTTTCCTTGTTGCGGGAGTGACTGCTTTCCTCTTTATCCTTGCCATGGTGGCGCACAGGCCCTGCCATGTTAACATCGAACGAGAAATCCAGTCGACGCCTTGCGGAGTGGTTGGGTTCCACCATGTTGACGCCGGGGAGACGGATGTGTGTCCACTTTCATGGCAAGTGCCCAAGAGCAATCGGCCTTGTTCTATCGCCATTTGGATCTGCTGAAACACCTTGCGGTCATTGGTGGTATGGGTGACGAGTGATGCCATTTGCGATACGGCCTCCCGTTCATTTCTTGTGTTGTAGGGATTTTATGGCCTTCGGGTAACTTCAGCTTTTTCCTTAAGCAATAGATGAAAATTCAGCTTTGCTCAAATCGAAGTCAAACCCTCTTGCAGGCCCTTGTGGTTTTACCCATTTGCAGGACACGGGATTTGCCCCCGAGCCCATTCAGCTACGACCACCTCCTGGTTTGGCGCAGGATCTTCAGCCTCTTCCATCTCGACCAGGCCTACCGGACGCTTGAACTTGTCTTGGTACAATTCGGGGTGCGCTGCTCATACAATGTGAGTTTCGCACCATGTGCGGCGTGAAGCTACTCAGCAGGAAGTCGAGATCCTTCATCGGCGTTGCGAGGCCCAATGCGGCAGCTCGATTGCTTCTTTCTCGGATAAACGAACCGAATAACATCGGTTCCTGACGATCCTGAAACGTTGGATGTATTCATACACTGTTTCTCCCCGCTTCGCCGCTTTGCACTAGATCGGCAATGCCGGCCTCGGTAGCTTCTGAGTGGTATTGCACGTGAAACTGCTCCTCCAGCTGCTTCCATGTGCGGACTGAGTTTGGTGGCAACGAGGTGTACCACCCAAAGGCTGATCCCGTAAGAGATTGTGCGAAAAACCTCACACGTAACGGGTCTGACACTGAAATCATGCCCAGCTGTGCCAAATATACGTGCTCTATTGAGCTAGATCTTCTGCGCCATTGAATTTTGAGAATTCGGGGAGCCGATATTTGGGTGGCAGCGGGATCGGATCGTACTCGTCGAGTACGGCTTGGAATAGCCGATTGTTTTCCTCTTCGGCAAGATGCCGAACTGGTCTCTCAAGATGGTCTTGATCTGTTCCATGGTATTAGCTGGGACCGAGCCTTCATGACTCATTCAGTAGCATATTTTGCCAACCATGCTTGTTTGTCGGCGTCTGCTCAGCAATCCCTGTTGGTGCAATCTGGTTCGTGCGTGCCAAGGCATTGCAGTCCGGCACGTATGTGCACACGTATCCATGTGGGATCTCCTTAGGCGGCTCATATAAGAACTGGAAATCGCTAGGATCGCCTCCAACCTTGTAGACGACGTACGCCGGTGAACCTGGTGGCTCTGGCGCTGCAAGCGCGAATAAGAGCGGCGGTCTGATCTGGAGTGGTATTTCTCCCTGGTGAGTCCCTAGGGTAGGTCCTGACGGGGAGTACTGATGCTTCATGATTTCCTGCACCACACGGACCGCGACGCGCTCGAGAGTATTCAACAGGCTTTCAAAATAGCGGTGTAGAGAATGAGCTGCCATGTAATTGATTTCCTGGCGCAGAGCTCTGGTACGTTCCTCCGAAGGGGTAGACAGGTCCACTCCGTCAAGTACACCTTCGGAGAACCCCTTCCACCTTACGCCATGTTAATGGGTCCTCACGAAAGCCGATGAGATCGGCTTCCAAGATGGCTTTCATCTCATCATACTTCTTCTTTTGCTCTTCGAGCAGATCTGCGTACGTGACTGGTTCGCCAACCACCTCATCCGCAGCTTTTGACATGGTTGCTGCAGATGTCGATGTTGTTGTTGTTGTAGAATGTCCCACCGGTTGCCAAAATGTGTTCTTTGTCAAAAACCACCGGCGGTAGCGACGGGCAACAGTAGGCGGGAGGCTCCCGGGACTGCGGTGGACCCTGGTCCCTCGGGCGACGGCCCGCAATGCCTTCGGCACACGTCCTGGTGTTTGCGAGGGCGTGCCACCTGACCTATACCGGTCGGGAAGGTGATGGATTGCTTCGACTAGTTTCTGCATGGCAAACACGTAAACATTAAATACGAGCCCCGATCGGCTCTTAAGTTGTTCTGTGGATCGGCTCAAAGAGCCGATTGCCCCATGGTTCATGTTAGATTTATAATGACATGGGGATCATGCTTTATCAATATCAAGCTAAACTAATCTACGATAGTCTAGGGTTTTCACCGCATAATCGGAACATCCTATGCGTAGTTGAGCCTAGCAAATACGTAAGATGATGGAAAACCAGCCCTAAAGAGGCCTAAAAACCAACGTGAAGTTGATCCCCGGAACAATCCCTCTAGAGCTTAATAAACCACGCCTTACGCACCACCGGATCATTCAACCCGTTTATAAGGCCTAACCATACGGATATCAAACCAATCCTTGAAGAACAAGGATCCACTATAACGGATTAGATCTACTAAATAAAGAACAAGCAAGATGCTGCCCTTACACCTAAAATAGGTGTAAGGGCAGCTAGGTATCGAGGGTAGCGTAGCTAAACAAGTACATCGTAAAAGCATCGACGTCAACCCCAAAACACCTAAGATAAGGGTGTTGCTCGCCATCAAAAGGCTTCAGCACGAGCAACACCAACAACGAATAAACTGATCTGCCTAGATCGCAAGATGCAATCTAGGCAGCATGTTGCTTACCCGGGAGAAACCCTCGAAACAAGGGGTGGCGATGCGCCTAGATTGATTTGTTGTGAACGTGATCGTCCTCCTTTCTCAATAACCCTAGATACATATTTATAGTCCATAGACTTTCTAACTTGGGAATAAACCCAACCGTGTACGAGCTAAACTCTATCTCTTAATTCTAACCGACACGTAACCTACTATAATTTACAGATACACGGGCAATCTTGCCCAAACTTCTTGTACAAGGCCGGTTCGGGAATATTTTCCGTGCATATCCTCTAAGCCCATTTAATCACGGCCCATCTCCAGACTTGGTTAAATTCTGGTGATAACAATTTTAGAAAAGTTGTACAGGAAATATTCTCGGAATTGGACGAAACAAAAGCCGAAGTCAATATTTTACCGAAAGGAAGATGAAGTCCAAAGGGGGGTCAAAGAGGCGCAACAGGGGGCGACCTGCCCTTGCGGCGCGGCTGGGCTGCGCCAGGGAGTGTGGGCCCCCTAGGCACCCCACCGACCTAAATCCTCCGCCTATTTATACATCTTCTTGGGAAAATCCTGGATACCCGAGCCTCCATCCACGAAAAGTTCCGTCGTGGCCGCCATCACAGAACCCATCCCGGGGGGTCTGAAGCTCTTCCCGGCACCCCCAGGTGGAAATCATCGCCAGAGGCATCTACATCGCCATGCCCTCCTCCGAAGTGATGCGTGAGTAGTTCATCCCTGGACTATGGGTCCATAGTAGTAGCTAGATGGTTGTCTTCTCCAATTTGTGCTTCGTGTATAGATCTTGTGAGCTGCCCTATATGATCAAGATCATCCTTATGTAATCCTACATGTTGTGTTTGATGGGATCCGATGAATATTGTATACTATGTTGAGGTCGATTATATATTCATGTCATATGTTATTTGTGATCTTGCATGCTCTCCGTTGCTAGTGGATACTCTGGCCAAGTAGATGCTTGTGACTCCAAGAGGGGTATTTATGCTTGATAGTAAGTTCATGCCTCTAGTTTTCTGGGAGAGTGACAATAACTTCTAAGATTGTAGATGTGTTGTTTCTACTAGGGAGAAACAACAATGTTTTATCCGAGGGTAATTCTATTGTTTACTTTACACACATTTCTTAATGCGATAATCTGTTGCTTGCAACTTAATACTGAAAGGGGTTTGGACGATAACCGGAAGGTGGATTATTAGTCATAGATGCAGTTGGATTACGGTCTATGTATTATGTTGTAATGCCCAATCAAATATCCTAGTAATCATCATGTCATGTATGGTCGATATTCTGTCAATTGCCCAGCTGTAATTTGTTAACCCAACATGCTATTTATTGTTATGGAGAGACACCTCTAGTGAATTATGGACCCCGGTCCGTTTCCTTGACACTGATAAATTCATCTACTGCAATCTGTTTAGTTTCTGCAAACATCTCTTTCCACTCGATACGTCTAATCCTTTGTGTTCAGCAAACCGGTGAGATTGACAACCTCACTTTGTAAGTTGGGGCAAAGTATTTTGGTTGTGTTGTGTGCAGGTTCCATGTTGTTTCGACAGGTGCGTCGCCACTAGTCGACTAGCAACACCTTCTGAAGTCACGCCTTTCTCCTACTGGTCAATTAAACCTTGGTTTTGTACTGAGGGAAAACTTGCTGTTGTGCTTATCACACCTTAATCTTGGGGTTTCCCAACCGCTTCCACAACAACGCTCAGCAAGATTGTCTGGTGCCATCACCAGAGCACCATCAAGATTTTCTGGCGCCGTTGCCGGGGAGAAAGAGGATTTCTGCAAGGGGAGCTAGATGGTTGTCTTCTCCAATCTCTTTACTTTGTTATTGTTTGCTTAGTTTAGTTTACTTTGTTTTGTTTGCTTTATTATATCAAAACACACACAAAAATTAGTTTCTATGATAGTTGTTATTTCTATTGCTTAGTTTTAATTTTTCTAAAATGAGTATTCCTGAAGTTGAGGTTAGTTCTTTTAAGCAACAAGGGGGAGAAAGTTTGAAAGATGATTGGTATAGAATAAGTAATGCTCATCATAGATGTACTAAAAAGTATTCTACCATGATCCTCCTTAGAAATTTTTAGGTTGGTTTATCTAGCTGGAATAGATATGTTTTGGATACTCTCACGGGGGTTAATTTTCTGGGTGCTCCCGCTTTGGAAGCCTGCAATTTAATTGAAAGCTTAGTAAGAATACCACCTACTAATGTTGTTAAAACTGAGAATACTTTGGAGGATGTTATAGAAAGTCTAAGCTCTCTAGATAAAAGTTTGCCAAATTGCTTTGATAATGCTAGCCAGATTAATGAATCAATAGAAAGTATCAATAAAAGAATCACTATTTTAGAAGCTAGCAATACCCATGATAATATAAACCTTAGGATTGGTAAGCTAGAGGAGGCTATGGAAACTTTGATTTCAACTTTTTCTTCTCTTGGGTTTAATAAGGAGAAAGCCTTTGTGGGAAAAGACCAAAATTTATGTATGTTCCAAAGGCACCTAAATCAAAACCCCATAACATGTTTGAAATTGACAAAACTTTTAGTACAACTAAGAGTGGTTTGCATGTTGGATCATCTCCTGGGATATCTAAAGTGCCTGTTTTGACAAGTTGTGTTTTATAGGAAGTGATTGATCTTGATGCTTATTCACTTTATAATACTTGATGCTCGCACTTTTTATGCGCCTAGATGAAAGGCGTTAAAGAAAAAACACTTTTGGGAGATAAACCATGTTTATTTTCTGTAATTTTTATTTTTGTTGAGTCTTGGAAGTTATTACCTCTGTAACAAACTCTCCTTATTATTTTTATTTCGTTTTTGTGCCAAGAATAGCCTCTAATAGGGAGAAAGTAAGATTTGGGGAAGTTGCTGTCCTGAAAACAGATTATGTGCTGTTACCATAAAAAATCTTAAAAATAGCCAGAGCGGAATTTTGACCTGTCATGTTTTATGCATATGCGCCAGGTTATTATCTAACTTTCGTTAGTTTACCACTTTTCTAGATAAGCAAGAGAGGAGTTTCAAACAAATCGTTTTTTACCTGTTGTTCTGCTTTGATAGATTTCTGCACTATTTGCATTTGCCTATTAAATCTCTTTCTTTTTGAGTTCTTTTGATCACAGAGCTTTTTGAAAGGTTGCTACAGTAGCTAATGCTTTAATATATGTTTGATATATTTTAGTACTGAACCCAAGTGTATTTTTTATTTTAATTGTACTAATGCTACTAATAGAGAATTGTGTGAAGTTTCGTATGAAGGAAGTTTTCAAGTGTAGGAAGAGAAGAATGATGTGATGAGATGAAGAATGGACAAAATCTCAAGCTTGGGGATGCCCCTGCACCCCAAGATATATTCAAGAGGTACAAGCGTCAATACTTGGGGATGCCCAAGGCATCCCCTTTTCATCAACAAAGCAACATGTCATCTCTCTATGCGCTATATTTTTATTACTTCATACGCTATGTGTTGTTCTTGGAGCGTCTTTAATATTTTTTTTAGTTTAGTTTAGTTTTTTTTGTTGTAGCATATGTTGGATGCCAGAACATTTGTTTTGGAGAAAGACTCACTCCGTTTTAATTTCATAGAACACTCTAGTTTTCACTATTATTGTTCTGCGAGTGTTCTAGTTTTCTAGTACTGCGTTTAGCTCTTATTCTTTCACTTGAATTTTGTTAAGAGATCGTTATTATTCTTTATTTGTGTATGATTATCTCTCTGGTCCATAATAAATTTCATCTCTGATATTTATTTCAAATAAGTTGATTGGTGTTAGATACGAGTAAAATATTTCATGACTATAGTGATGCAAAAGGAAGCTTGTCTAGACTGTGGCATGAACTTTGGCATGTCATGTTGGATGTTATTCTTGTCATATGCTTAGTATTTATTGTTGTAGCATGACTTGTCTCAAATGTCTGAGAATGCATAATGTGTCATTGAAAGAATCATGTGTTGTTTCTATCATAAAATCATAATATTGTGGTATTCTCCTTTGATGCTTTATTGGGTCGACTTGGCGCATGCTTATACCATGTTATGACTATAACAAGTCAAAGCCTCTATGATCATTTAGTTTTTTACTTTTAATATCACTTTATGCTTTAATTGATAATGTTTTGTCGCTATGCATGATTATGGCTATTATTGCTCTCTTACTTGGTCGCTCCCAGTCTTTTGCTAGCCTTCGCATGTGCTGAGTGATACGTCCATTTTGCATCACTATTTTATATCATAATTTACTGTTATTCATTGATATATTTCATATTTAGAGATGATACTTATGTTATTTCATCTATTTTGCATGTTTCATGATTATCCGGAGAATCGCGCACCGGAGTCGGGATTCTGCTGGAAAAAGCACCGTCGAATGCAATATTTCGGAAGATCAACAATTGACGGAAATTACAGAAAATCTTATTTTTCCAGAAGACGGAGAGAGCCAAAAGGAGGAGCTGAGGAGGGACGCCACGGCCCCCCATAGGCCGGCGTGGGCCCTGCCCTGGCCGCGCCGCCTGGTGGGGAGGGGGCCCACAACCTCCTCTGGCCTCCTCTCCTCCGCGTACATCTTCGTCCCGAAAACCTAAGCTCCACAGGATAGTCGCGAAGAGTCACAGCCGCCTCTGCGGGGCGGAAAACACCAGAGAGAAAAGAGCTCTCCGGCAAGCTGAAATCCGCCGGGGAAATTCCCTCCCGGGAGGGGAAATCGCCATCGCCGTCATCGAGCTGGACATCATTGGGATCATCATCACCATCATCTCCATCATCATCACCGCCATCTCCACCGCTGCACTTCGTCACCGTTGTAACATCTAGGGTTGAATCTTGATTGTTTGATAGCGGAAACTCTCCCGGTATTGATTACTACTTGTTATTGATGCTATTGAGTGAAACTATTGAACCAAGGTTTATGTTCAGATTGTTATTCATTATCATATCACCTCTGATCATGTTCCATATGATGTCTCGTGAGTAGTTCGTTTAGTTGTTGAGGACATGGGTGAAGTCTAAATGTTAGTAGTGAATTATGTCGGGTAATATTCAATGGTTTGATATTTAAGTTGTGGTGTTATTCTTCTAGTTGTGTCATGTGAACGTCGACTACATGATACTTCACCTTATGGGCCTAGGGGAATACATCTTTTATTCGTTTGCTAATTGCGGGGTTGCCGGAGTGACAGAAACCTGAACCCCCGTTGGTATATCGATGCAGGAGGGATATCGGGATCTCGAGTTTAAGGCGTGGTTAGATTTATCTTAATTACTTTCTTGTATTTGCGGATGCTTGCAAGGGGTATAATCACAAGTATGTATTAGTCCTAGGAAGGACGGTGCATTAGCATAGGTTCACCCACACAACACTTATCAAAACAATGAAGATTAATCAGCTATATGAAGCGAAAGCACTAGACTAAATTCCTGTGTGTCCTCAAGAATGTTTGGTCATTATAAGTAAACAAACCGGCTTGTCCTTTGTGCTAAAAAGGATTGGGCCACTCGCTGCATTTATTACTCTCGCATTTTACTTACTCGTACTTTATTCATCTGCTATATCAAAACCCCCTGAACACTTGTCTGTGAGCATTTACAGTGAATCCTTCATCGAAACTGCTTGTCTACCTTTGCTCTCGTTGGGTTCGACACTCTTATTTATCGAAAGTACTACGATACACCCCCTATACTTGTGGGTCATCAAGACTATTCGGGCGCTGTGCCGGGGAGTGAAGCGCTATTGGTAAGTGGAATTGGTAAGGGAAACTTTTATTGTACGTGTTGTTTTTATTTCTGCCTGTTGCTATAATTCATTATGGAGAGGTCTTCTCTTGAATTCCTCTTTGGAAAATCTACTACTACTGCAAGGTAGTGGATGAGGCGCCAGGTGAGAAAGAGGTTCCATACAAAATACCTATGAAAACTATTGAACGTGTTATGGATAACCGCTATGAAGGGGATGGACTGTCCATCCTGGTGATCATTTACTGTTTTACTTCAATTATGCGGGTTATTCAAATGTGCGGGTATTGCTATGGATGAAGTTAGGAAGAAACTATTCTCTATATCGCTGTCTGGTAAAGCAGCGCATTGGTATAAATTACTAAAGAATAGGGATTCTCTTGATTGGGAGGACATTGTGCCTTTATTTTATTCTTAATTCTATCCTCCAAGTGAAATTCACAAAGATCGGAACCGCATATATAATTTCTGGCCTCATGATGGAGAGAGTATTGCCCAAGCATGGGGAGATTGAAGTCTTTAATGCTCAAATGCCCCATTCATGAGCTTCCTGGTAATATTATTATTGATAATTTCTATGCAAGACTGTCTTTTCAAGATAAGACCTTGCTGGATACTTCTTGTTCTGTATCATTTACACGCAAGAAAGGAGTTTAAAAGGGACCTTCTTGATCGGATCCAGGAGAATACTGAAGGATGGGAGAACGACAAAGATAGAGAGTCAGGTATAAACTATGATTATAAATGCATTGAAGTTTTTATGGATACTGATAAATTTCGTAATATGAGTTCTACTTATGATCTTGATTCTCAAGTCATTGCAAATTTTTATAAAGCTTTTGCCTCTCACTTTGAATTGCCTAGGAAGAATTTTGATAAGTATCATGAACCGTACAAAGATAAAACTGATTCATCTATAAATAAATGTGCTATAATTGAAACTGTTGATCATATTCTTCCTGAAGCTTATATTGAAAAAACTCCTTTCCCTGCTAAAATGAAGGAGTATTTTGTTATAACTAGTGCGGTTAATAAAAGTGCAAAGAAACCTATAGAACGAAGAACAAATAAAGGTTGAACTTGCTGTTGCAATAGTTAAAGATCTTGTGACTGAAAATGTAGAAGATGGTCATATTATTTTCTGTGAAGATGCTTCTAATATTGTTTCGCATCCTAATAAGTCTAGGAAAGCCAGTGTTCCTATGCTCTCTTTTAGAATTGGTGATCATTGTTATTATGGTTTATGCAATATTGGTGCAAGTATTAGTGCCATTCCTTATGAGCTTTATACGGAGATCATGTATGAAATTGGTTCTTGTGAACTTGAAGATATTGATGTGGTTATTCGGCTAGCTAATAGAGAAACTATCTCTCCTATTGGTATTGTTCGAGATGTGGAAGTTCTATGTGGTAAGATTAAATATCCTGCTGACTTTTTGGTACTTGGTTCTGCTGCTAGTAAGTCTTGTCCTATCATTTTTGGTAGACCTTTTCTAAATACTTGTGGAGCTGTTATAGATTGCAAGAAGGAAAAAATTGTGACTAAATTTGCTGGTGAATCTTATGAGTTTAATTTCTCTAAATTTGCCAAAACTCCTTATAAAGCTGATTTGCCTAATAATGATTTTAGAGTTGAACAGTGTGCGTCTATTTCTCTTGCTCCTAATAATCCTTTGCAACATTTGGAGGATAGTGAGAGTGAAGTCTTTAGGAAGAAAGGAATGAGCTTGACAAAATTTTCCTTCGTCAACCTATTCTTAAACATGACTTGCCGGTTGAAGATTTAGTACAACACCACCACCAAAGGAAGATCCTGTTTTTGATTTAAAGGCCGATAATCTTAAGTATGCTCATATTGATGATAAGAAAATATATCCTGTTATTATTAGTTCTAAGCTTTCAGATTTTGAGGAAGAAATGTTATTGAAAATATTGAAGAAACACCGAGGAGCTATTGGCTACACTCTTGATGAATTGAAGGGGATTTCTCCCTCTATTTGCCAACATGCTATCAACATGGAAGATGATGCAAAGCCTGTTGTTGAACATCAGCGTCGTCTAATTCCTAAGATGTAGGATGTGGTAAGGAATGAGGTATTAAAACTTCTTGAAGCTGGTATTATATATCCTATTGCTGATAGTAGATGGGTTAGTCCTGTGCATTGTGTTCCTAAGAAAGGAGGAATGACTGTTGTGCCTAATGATAATGATGAGCTCATCCCTCAAAGAGTGGTTGTAGGGTATAGAATGTGCATTGATTATCGAAAAGTTAATAAAGTTACTAAGAAAGATCATTACCCTTTACCCTTTATTGATCAAATGTTAGAAAGGTTGTCCAAAAATACTCATTTTTGCTTTCTTGATGGTTATTCTGGGTTCTCACAAATTGCTGTTAAAACCAAAGATCAAGAGAAAACCACTTTCACTTGTCCCTATGGAACTTATGCTTATAGGCGTATGCCTTTTGGTTTATGTAATGCTCCTGCTACTTTTCAAAGATGCATGTCTGCTATTTTTCATGGCTTTTGTGAGAATATTTTAGAGGTATTCATGGATGATTTTTATGTCTATGGGAATTCTTTTGATAATTGCTTGCGAAACCTTGATAAAGTATTGCAGAGATGTGAAGAAACTAACCTTGTTCTTAATTGGGATAAGTGCCACTTTATGGTTAATGAAGGAATTGTATTGGGACATAAAATTTCCGAGAGAGGTATTGAAGTTGATAGAGCTAAAGTTGAAGCAATTGAGAAGATGCCCTATCCTAGGGATGTTAAAGGTATTCGTAGTGTTCTTGGTCATGTGGGTTTTATAGGAGATTTATTAAAGATTTCTCCAAGATTTCAAAGCCTCTTACTAATCTTCTTCAAAAAGATGTACCTTTTGTTTTTGATGATGATTGTAAGGAAGCTTTTGAAACTCTAAAGAAAGCCTTAACAACGCTCCTGTAGTTGAACCTCCCGATTGGAATTTACCTTTTGAAATTATGTGTGATGCTAGTGATTTTCTGTAGGCGCTGTTCTTGGACAACGAGTAGATAAAAATTGACTGTTATTCATTATGCTAGCAAAACTCTTGATGCTGCTCAAAGAAATTATGCTACAACTGAAAAAGAATTATTAGCTGTAGTCTTTGCTTGTGACAAGTTTAGATCTTATATCGTTGATTCAAAAGTTACAATCCATACTGATAATGTTGCAATTAGATACCTTATGGAAAAGAAAGATGCTAAGTGATGGCGTGTATTTCACACGTTCGTTGGGCAACCCCAAGAGGAAGGTATGATGCGCACAGCAGCAAGTTTTCCCTCAGAAAGAAACCAAGGTTTATCGAACCAGGAGGAGCCAAGAAGCACGTTGAAGGTTGATGGCGGCGGGATGTAGTGCCGCAACAGATTCCGGCGCCAACGTGGAACTGCACAACACAACCAAAGTACTTTGCCCCAACGAAGCAGTGAGGTTGTCAATCTCACCGCTTTGTAACAAAGGATTAACCGTATTGTGTGGAAGATGATTGTTTGCAGAAAACAGTAAAAACAAGTATTGAGATTGTATTTCGGAAAGAGAATTGGACCGGGGTCCACAGTTCACTAGAGGTGTCTCTCCCATAAGACGAACAACATGTTGGGTGAACAAATTACATTGGGCAATTGACAAATAAAGAGAGCATGACCATGCACATACATATCATGATGAGTATAGTGAGATTTAATTGGGCATTACGACAAAGTACATAGACCGCCATCCAACTGCATCTATGCCTAAAAAGTCCACCTTCGAGGTTATCATCCGAACCCCCTCCATTAAGTTGCAAAGCAGACAATTGCATTAAGTATGGTGCGTAATGTAATCAACAACTACATCCTTAGACATAGCATCAATGTTTTATCCCTAGTGGCAAGACAAACAACCTTAGAACTTTCTGACTGTTCAATGAGGCCGAGCCGAGCGCATAAGCTCCCTCTTGGAGTTAAAAGTAAAAACTTGGCCAGAGCCTCTACTAGAAACGGAGAGCATGCAAGATCATAAACAACACATAAGCATAACTTTGATAATCAACATAACAAGTATTCTCTATTCATCGGATCCCAACAAACGCAACATATAGAATTACATATAGATGATCTTGATCATGATAGGCAGCTCACAAGATCCGACAATGATAGCACAATGGGGAGAAGACAACCATCTAGCTATGGACCCATAGTCCAGGGGTAGACTACTCACTCATCACTCCGGAGGCGACCATGGCGGTGTAGAGTCCTCGGGAGATGATTCCCCTCTCCCGGCAGGAGGCGATCTCCGGATCCCCGAGATGGGATCGGCGGCGACGGCGTCTCGGTAATGTTTTCCGTATCGTGCTCTCGGCTGGGGGTTTCGCACGAGGCTATTTGTAGGCGGAAGGGTAAGTCGAGAGGCGGCACGGGGGGCCCACACCATGGCCGGCGCGGCCGGGGGTGGGGCCGCGCCGCCTAGGGTTTGGCCACCCCGTGGCCCCTCTTCGTCTCGTCTTCGGTCTTCTGGAAGCTTCGTGAGAAAATAGGCCTCTGGGCTTTTATTTCGTCCAATTCGAGAATATTTCTTCACTAGGATTTCTGAAACCAAAAACAGCGAAAAACAGGAACTGGCATCGGCATCTTGTTAATAGGTTAGTTCCGAAAATGCACGAATATGATATAAAGTGTGCATAAAACATGTAGATAACATCAATAATGTAGCATGGAACACAAGAAATTATCGATACGTTGGGACTCGCATCCCCAAGCTTAGTTCTGCCGTCGAGCAGGTAAAACGATAACAAAGATAATTTCGGAGTGACATGCCATCAAAATCTTGATCATACTATTTGTAAGGCATATGTAGTGAATGCAGCGATCAAAACAATGTGTATGACATGAGTAAACAAGTGAATCATAAAGCAAAGACTTTTCATGAATAGCACTTCAAGACAAGCATCAATAAGTCTTGCATAAGAGTTAACTCATAAAGCAATAATTCAAAGTAAAGGTATTGAAGCAACACAAAAGAAGATTAAGTTTCAGCGGTTGCTTTCAACTTGTAACATGTATATCTCATGGATATTGTCAACATAGAGTAATATAATAAGTGCAATAAGCAAGTATGTAGGAATCAATGCACAGTTCACACAAGTGTTTGCTTCTTGAGGTGGAGAGAAATAGGTGAACTGACTCAACATTGAAAGTAAAAGAATGGTCCTCATAGAGGAAAAGCATCGATTGCTATATTTGTGCTAGAGCTTTGATTTTGAAAACATGAAACAATTTTGTCAACGGTAGTAATAAAGCATATGCATCATGTAAATTATATCTTATAAGTTGCAAGCCTCATGCATAGTGTACTAATAGTGCTCGCACCTTGTCCTAATTAGCTTGGACTAGATTATCACCGCAATACATATGCTTTAACCAAGTTTCACAAAGGGGTACCTCTATGCCGCCTGTACAAAGTTCTAAGGAGAAAGCTCGCATTTGGATTTCTCGCTTTTGATTATTCTCAACTTAGACATCCATACCGGGACAACATAGACAACAGATAATGGACTCCTCTTTTAATGCTTTAAGCATTTGACAACAATTAATTCTTTTCTCATTAGAGATTTGAGGATGTTTGTCCAAAACTGAAACTTCCACCATGAATCATGGCTTTAGTTAGCGGCCCAATGTTCTTCTCTCACAATATGCATGCTCAAACCATTCAACTCAGTGTAGATCGCCCTTACTTCAGACAAGACGAACATGCATAGCAACTCACATGAAATTCAACAATGAGTTGATGGCGTTCCCCACATGGTTATCGCACAACAAGCAACTTAATAAGAGATAAAGTGCATAATTACATATTCAATACCACAATAGTTTTTAAGCTATTTGTCCCATGAGCTATATATTGCAAAGGTGAATGATGGAATTTTAAAGGTAGCACTCAAGCAATTTACTTTGGAATGGCGGAAAATACCATGTAGTATAGGTAGGTATGGTGGACACAAATGGCATAGTGGTTGGCTCAAGTATTTTGGATGCATGAGAAGTATTCCCTCTCGATACAAGGTTTAGGCTAGCAAGGCTTATTTGAAACAAACACAAGGATGAACCGGTGCAGCAAAACTCACATAAAAGACATATTGAAAGCATTATAAGACTCTACACCGTCTTCCTTGTTGTTCAAACTCAAAACTAGAAATTATCTAGACCTTAGAGAAACCAAATATGCAAACCAAATTTTAGCATGCTCTATGTATTTCTTCATTAATGGGTGCAAAGCATATGATGCAAGAGCTTAAACATGAGCACAACAATTGCCAAGTATCACATTACCCAAGACATTTATAGCAATTACTACATGTATCATTTTCCAATTCCAACCATATAACAATATAACGAAGGAGAAACTTCGCCATGAATACTATGAGTAGAAACCAAGGACATATTTGTCCATATGCTACAGCGGAGTGTGTATCTCTCCCATAAAGTGAATGCTAGGATCCATTTTATTCAAACAAAACAAAAACAAAAACAAACCGACGCTCCAAGAAAAAGCACATAAGATGTGGCCGAATAAAAATGTAGTTTCAGGGGAGGAACCTGATAATTTGTTGATGAAGAAGGGGATGCCTTGGGCATCCCCAAGCTTAGACGCTTGAGTCTTCTTGATATATGCAGGGGTGAACCACCGGTGCATCCCCAAGCTTAGAGCTTTCACTCTCCTTGATCATGTTGCATCATACTCCTCTCTTGATCCTTGAAAACTTCCTCCACACCAAACTCGAAACAACTCATTAGAGGGTTAGTGCACAATATAAATTGACATATTCAGAGGTGACACAATCATTCTTAACACTTCTGGACATTGCATAATGCTACTGGACATTAGTGGATCAAAGAAATTCATCCAACATAGCGAAAGAGGCAATGCGAAATAAAAGGCAGAATCTGTCAAAACAGAACAGTTCGTATTGACGAATTTTAAAATGGCACCAGACTTGCTCAAATGAAAATGCTAAAATTGAATGAAAGTTGCGTACATATCTGAGGATCATGCACGTAAATTGGCATAATTTTCTGAGCTTCCTGCAGGGCAGTGGGCTCAGATTCGTGACAGCAAAGAAATCTGGAACTGCGCAGTAATCCAAATCTAGTACTTACTTTTCTATCAACGGCTTAACTTGGCAC
Source organism: Lolium multiflorum (assembly GCA_030979885.1). Classification (NCBI taxonomy): domain Eukaryota; kingdom Viridiplantae; phylum Streptophyta; class Magnoliopsida; order Poales; family Poaceae; genus Lolium; species Lolium multiflorum. Next base: position 201,546,792 of record CM061747.1, read on the forward strand.
AACAAAACTCAAAACTAAGATAAGGAGAGGTTGCTACAGTAGTAAACAACTTCCAAGACGCAAATATAAAACAAAGTACTGTAGCAAAATAACACATGGGTTATCTCCCAAGAAGTTCTTTCTTTTTAGCCATTAAGATGGGCTCAGCAGTTTTAATGATGCACTCGCAAGAGATAGTATGTGAAGCAAAGAGAGCATCAAGAGGCAAATTCAAAACACATTTAAGCCTAACATGCTTCCTATGCATAGGAATCTTGTAAATAAACAAGTTCATGAAGAGCAAAGTAACAAGCATAGGAAGATAAAACAAGTGTAGCATCAAAAATTTCAGCACATAGAGAGGCATTTTAGTAACATGAAAATTTCTACAACCATATTTTCCTCTCTCATAATAACTTTCAGTAGCAACATGAGCAAACTCAACAATATAACTATCACATAAAGCATTCTTATCATGAGTCTCATGCATAAAATTATTACTCTCCACATAGGCATAATCAATTTTATTAGTAATAGTGGGAGCAAATTCAACAAAGTAGCTATCATTATTATTCTCATCAAGTGTAAGAGGCATATTGTAATCATAAAAGAAAATTTCCTCCTCAATGCTTGGGGGACTAAAAAGATCATGCTCATCAGAGCCAGCTTCCCCAAGCTTAGAATTTTCCATAGCATTAGCAACAATGGTGTTCAAAGCATCCATAGTAATAACATTCCCATTAGCATGCATATAAAGTTCCATGGGTTTTTTAATTCTCTCTTCAAACACATCATGTCCTAATTCAAGATAAAGTTCATAAAGGTCTCTCATATTTTTGTTGTTTTCCATTATGCTTAACTAGTGAGATAAAAACATGCATGATATTAAGTAAAGTAAAACAAGTAACTAATTTTTTTGTGTTTTTGATATAGCAAACAAGACAGTAAATAAAGTAAAACTAGCAACTAATTTTTTTGTATTTTGATTTAGTGCAGCAAACAAAGTAGTAAATAAAACTAAGCAAGACAAAAACAAAGTAAAGAGATTGAGAAGTGGAGACTCCCTTGCAGCGTGTCTTGATCTCCCGCAACGGCGCCGTAAAAGAGCTGTTGACGTGGGAGTTGAAAATCTTTGTGGTGTAACTTTCCTTCGTTCCCCGGGCCAGAAAAAGAGCTTGATGGCGTGTATTTCACACGTTCGTTGGGCAACCCCAAGAGGAAGGTATGATGCGCACAGCAGCAAGTTTCCCTCAGAAAGAAACCAAGGTTTATCGAACCAGGAGGAGCCAAGAAGCACGTTGAAGGTTGATGGCGGCGGGATGTAGTGCGGCGCAACACCAGAGATTCGGCGCTAACGTGGTTGCACAACACAACCAAAGTACTTTGCCCCAACGAAACAATGAGGTTGTCAATCTCACCGGCTTGCTGTAACAAAGGATTAACCGTATTGTGTGGAAGATGATTGTTTGCGAGAAAACAGTAAAAACAAGTATTGCAGAGATTGTATTTCAGTAAAGAGAATTGGACCGGGGTCCACAGTTCACTAGAGGTGTCTCTCCCATAAGACGAACAACATGTTGGGTGAACAAATTACGGTTGGGCAATTGACAAATAAAGAGAGCATGACCATGCACATACATATCATGATGAGTATAGTGAGATTTAATTGGGCATTACGACAAAGTACATAGACCGCCATCCAACCGCATCTATGCCTAAAAAGTCCACCTTCAGGTTATCATCCGAACCCCCTCCAGTATTAAGTTGCAAAGCAACAGACAATTGCATTAAGTATGGTGCGTAATGTAATCAACAACTACATCCTTAGACATAGCATCAATGTTTTATCCCTAGTGGCAACAGCACAACACAACCTTAGAACTTTCTGTCACTGTCCCAGGTGTCAATGCAGGCATGAACCCACTATCGAGCATAAGTACTCCCTCTTGGAGTTAAAAGTAAAAACTTGGCCAGAGCCTCTACTAGAAACGGAGAGCATGCAAGATCATAAACAACACATAAGCATAACTTTGATAATCAACATAACAAGTATTCTCTATTCATCGGATCCCAACAAACGCAACATATAGAATTACATATAGATGATCTTGATCATGATAGGCAGCTCACAAGATCCGACAATGATAGCACAATGGGGAGAAGACAACCATCTAGCTACGCTATGGACCCATAGTCCAGGGGTAGACTACTCACTCATCACTCCGGAGCGACCATGGCGGTGTAGAGTCCTCCGGGATGATTCCCCTCTCCGGAGGGTGCGGAGGCGATCTCCAGGATCCCCGAGATGGGATCGGCGACGGCGTCTCGTAATGTTTTCCGTATCGTGGCTCCGGTACTGGGGGTATTTGTAGGCGGAAGGGTAAGTCGAGAGGCGGCACGGGGGCCCACACCATAGGCCGGCGCGGCTGGGGTGGGGCCGCGCCGCCCTAGGGTTTGGCCACCCCGTGGCCCCTCTTCGTCTCGTCTTCGGTCTGGAAGCTTCGTGAGAAAATAGGCCTCTGGGCTTTTATTTCGTCCAATTCGAGAATATTTCTTTACTAGGATTTCTGAAACCAAAAACAGAAAAAACGCACTTCGCATCTTGTTAATAGGTTAGTTCCAGAAAATGCACGAATATGATATAAAGTGTGCATAAAACATGTAGATAACATCAATAATGTAGCATGGAACACAAGAAATTATCGATACGTTGGAGACGTATCACTAAGCCAAGGCTTATTAGATGGGTGCTTCTTTTGCAAGAGTTTGATTTACATATTATAGATAGGAAAGGTGCTGATAATTTGTCTCGATTGGAGAATATTGCTTATGATCCTGTTCTTGTTAATGATAGTTTTCCAAATGAACAATTGGCTGTAATAAAGGTGAGCTCGCGAGATAGTCCTTGGTACGCTGATTATGCTAACTTTATTGTTTCCAAGTACTTGCCTCCAACCTTTTCAGCTCAGCAAAGGAGAAAATTCTTTTATGACTTGAGGCATTATTTTTGGGATGACCCACACTTATATAAAGAAGGAGTGGATGGTATTCTACGAAGATGTGTTCTCGAATATGAACAACAAGAGATATTGAGTAAGTGTCATGGTAGTGTTTATGGAGGACATCACGCCGGAGATAGAACCGCGCAAAAGGTTCTACAATCAGGTTTCTATTGGCCAACTCTCTTCAAAGATGCAAGAAAGTTTATTTTATCTTGTGATGAATGTCAAAGGGTTGGCAATATCTCCGGACGCAATGAAATGCCTATGAATTATACTCTTGTTATTGAACCATTCGATTGTTGTGGATTTGACTTCATGGGTCCTTTCCCTTCTTCAGAAGGTAACACTCATATACTTGTCGCTATTGATTATGTTACTAAATGGGTGGAAGCCATACCTACAAAAAGTGCGATGGTGAGACCTCTTTAAGAATGCTTTTAGATATTATTTTTCCTAGATTTGGAGTTCCTAGATATCTTATGACTGATGGAGGTTCTCATTTTATTCATGGTGGTTTTAGAAAAACTCTTGCTAAATATGGTATTAATCATAGAATTGCTTCCGCTTATCATCCTCAAACTAGTGGGCAAGTAGAATTATCAAATAGAGAGATTAAATCTATCTTGCAAAAGACTGTTAATAAATCTAGAAAGAACTGGGCTATTAAATTGAAGGAAGCACTATGGGCTTATAGAACTGCTTATAAAAATCCCATGGGTATGTCACCGTATAAAATGGTTTATGGGAAAGCTTGTCATTTACCTTTAGAACTAGAGCACAAAGCTTATTGGGCTGTGAGAGAACTAAATAAAGATCCTAAACTTGCCGGTAAGAAAAGATTGCTACAATTGAGTTCTCTAGATGAATGGAGAAGTGAAGCTTATGAAAATGCTAAACTCTTTAAAGAGAAATTTAAGAAATGGCATGATAGAAGAATTATCAAAACAGAATTTAATGTTGGAGATAAAGTCCTATTGTATCGGTCTCGTCTCAGATTTTTTGCAGGGAAATTACTCTCAAAATGGGAAGGACCATATGTCATTGTGGAGGTGTATCGTTCAGGAGCAATTAAAATTAGTTCTCTGCAAGGTAATGCCACACAAGTGGTGAATGGAAAAAGTCTCAAGCATTATATCTCTGGTGATTCTTATAATGAAGATGTTGATGTTATTCGAGTGGTAACTCCGGAAGCCTTCATCAAAGGCCAAGTTGACAGTCCTGCAGAGTTCGACTTTGAATAGGTAACAGTACTGGTAATAAAAAGTCCGCGTTTAAATTTCCGAACAATGTTTTTTCTACTTTTGGAAAATATGAAAAATTACGAGATCGAAACGGAGGAGGAGACGCACGAGGGCGTGCCCCATAGGCCGGTGCGGGCCCCAGCCTGGTCGCGCCGCCCTATGAGGAGAGACCCTCGCTGCCCCACTCCGACTCTGGTTCGACCTGGTACTTTCCTTCCGACGTGAAAATTTCGTTTATATAATCCCCGGACCCCTGGAGGTCCGTATATCGTTTTCTCGTCGTGTTTTGTTTCGAGCTGTTTTCTGCCAGGATGTTTTTGATCTAGAAGCACCATGGTCTCCAACAACAAGGACAAGGAGCCTTTGGAGGAGGATATTCAGGACCCCGATTTGAAGGAAAAAGTCGAGAGCGAGGATGAAGAAGAAGTTGAGGAAGTTCCGCGAGTATACCCGCGTGCCACCGTCGCAAGCATCGGAGTGGTGGAAAATCCGTTCAACACCAAGAAAAGCGCACAGATTAGCACCGGAGGAGAAGTCCCACGTCACTACCTAGCTCCAACGACATCTCCTCCAGGCACCTACCACCCATTCCAATCCACATTCTAATTCATAATAGTCAAACTGAAAGGGTTCCCAAGGCAGTATTGCCTAGCAACTGGGATATAGATCGTTCTAACACTGCAGGAAGAATGAAGCCTGAAGCTGAAGAGTGGGGAAACAACTCTAAGAGTTGGGACTCGCCGTGAATATACTTCCGCGTCGAGCACAATTTGGAGATGATCCGGAACCTCATGTACAAGATTGATGAGCTAAAGGAGCTTGTTGAGAAGCTTATCAAGAATTCATCACCACCACCGAAGGAGTAATTCATCATCGGTATTGGCACCCCTTGGTTTGTTCCAAGCTTGGGGGAGTGCCGCGGTATCACATCATCACTATCTTTTACCTTTTTACTATCAAGTAGTGTCATATCATGAGTAGGGAAGTTACCATATAAGATGTGTTGCGGTATGGAAGTATCTCTCTTTAGTTGGTTATCTATGTATCCCTTGGTGTGTGTTATCGTTATGGAATATTAATGAGAAGTCTTATCATTTACATATTGCACATCTTATTTTAGTTTGCAATCTTTATTATATGATTGATCTTGTTATTAGTATTGGTATCACTTTGGGAGAATTGAGTAAATCTATTTGGTTTTGGCAAACTTAGCATTGGTCAATAGCAACAACACTTTGAGTTTAAATAGAGAAGAAGAAATACATGTAGATATGTTGTTTCATTATCTTTCTTTCTTGTTAAGCTATGAGCTTAGTATTCTGAAGTTAAAATTGTTTGTGCTTACAAGGAAGATGCATGATTGTTTCTATCACATGTATATTTGTTTGTTTCCCTCAACTCTTATGCTTGCTAATCAACCTTGCTAGCCAAAGACCTGTACTGAGAGGGAATGCTTCTCGTGCATCCAAACCCTTAAACCAAACCTATGCCATCAGTGTCCACCATAACTACCTACTATGTGGTATTTCCCTGCCATTCCAAGTAAATACTTCATGTGCTACCTTTAAACAATTCAAAAGTTATTTCCTCTTATTTGTGTCAATGTTTTATAGCTCATGAGGAAGTATGTGGTGTTTTATCTTTCAACCTTGTTGAGCAACTTTCACTAATGGACTAGTGGCTTCATCCACTTATCCTATAATTTTGCAAAAAGAGCTGGCAACGGTTCCCAGCCCCAATTAATCAACTTTCATTAATAACTCTCTTCACATGTTTTGCCCTGATTCATCAGTAAGCAACTTAATTTTGCAATAGACACTCCTCCATGGTATGTGAAATGTTGGAAGGAACCCGAGGATTCGGTTAGCCATGGCTTGAGAAAGCAAAGGTTGGGAGGAGTGTCATCCTTAAATAAACTAAAGTACATGTGTAAACAAAAGAGAAGAGAGATGATCTACCTTGCTGGTAGAGATAACGTCCTTCATGGGAGCCGCTCTTTGGAAGTCTGTTTGGCAAGGGGGTTAGAGTACCCACTACCATTCGTTGACAACAACAAACACCTCTCAAAACTTTACTTTTATGCTCTCTATATGATTTCAAAACTTAAAAGCTCTAGCACATGATTTAATCCCTGCTTCCCTCTGCGAAGGGCCTATCTTTTACTTTATGTTGAGTCAGTAAACCTATTTCCCTCTATCTTAAGCAAGCAATTAAGTTATTGTGATCAAACCATTTATACTGTGATCTACTTAATCATGTCTTTTATTCTTCCTTGTTCAGTACAAGTTTTATCTGAATGAATATAGCTTTGAAGGTTATCAATGATTATGAGGAAATTATTATGATTGAGTATGCAAGTTTTGTTATAAGCTTTAATATAAGAGCGCTGCTCAAAAGATAAGTACAATCTGTTAACTGTTCTCTGACCAAGAATGAAGTTTGCCATCACCAATTATGATTTCCTATGCACCTTTATTTGTGATTTCCTTTTACTTGTTTCAAGTTGAATTATATGAGGAAGTTGTTCACTAGAATGTCTTGTGTGAATTAATATGATGCTTCTTGTCCATATTTTATTTATCGACTCTTCACTCCATAAACATGTGGTCTTGTTTACTGAGCTCAGTTTCGCTTAGGGACAAGCGAAGTCTAAGCTTGGGGGGAGTTGATACGTCCATTTTGCATCACTATTTTATATCATAATTTACTGTTATTCATTGATATATTTCATATTTAGAGATGATACTTATGTTATTTCATCTATTTTGCATGTTTCATGATTATCGGAGAATCGCGCACCGGAGTCAGGATTCTGCTGGAAAAAGCACCGTCAGAATGCAATATTTCGGAAGATCAACAATTGACGGAAATTACACGGAAAATCTTATTTTTCCAGAAGATGGAGAGAGACAAAAGGAGGAGCCGAGGAGGGCCGCCATGGGCCCCCCATAGGTCGGCGCGGGCCCTGCCCTGCCCGCGCCGCCTGGTGGGGAGGGGGCCCACAGCCCCCTCTGGCCTCCTCTCCTTCGCGTACTTCTTCGTCCCGAAAACCTAAGCTCCAGAGGATAGTCACGAAGAGTCACGCCGCCTCTGCGGGCGGAAAACACCCGAGAGAAAAGAGCTCTCCGCAGGCTGAAATCCGGGGAAATTCCCTCCGGAGGGGGAAATCGATGCCATCGTCATCGTCATCGAGCTGGACATCATTGGGATCATCATCACCATCATCTCCATCATCATCACCGCCATCTCCACCGCTGCACCTCGTCACCGCTGTAACATCTAGGGTTGAATCTTGATTGTTTGATAGGGGAAACTCTCCCGGTATTGATTACTATTTGTTATTGATGCTATTGAGTGAAACTATTGAACCAAGGTTTATGTTCAGATTGTTATTCATTATCATATCACCTCTGATCATGTTCCATATGATGTCTCGTGAGTAGTTCGTTTAGTTCTTGAGGACATGGGTGAAGTCTAAATGTTAGTAGTGAATTATGTTGGGTAATATTCAATGGTTTGATATTTAAGTTGTGGTGTTATTCTTCTAGTGGTGTCATGTGAACGTCGACTACATGATACTTCACCTTTATGGGCCTAGGGGAATACATCTTGTATTCGTTTGCTAATTGCGGGGTTGCCGGAGTGAAACCTGAACCCCGTTGGTATATCGATGCAGGAGGGATAGCAGGATCTCAGAGTTTAAGGCTGTGGTTAGATTTATCTTAATTACTTTCTTGTATTTGCGGATGCTTGCAAGGGTATAATCACAAGTATGTATTAGTCATAGGAAGGGCGGTGCATTAGCATAGGTTCACCCACACAACACTTATCAAAACAATGAAGATTAATCAGCTATATGAAGCGAAAGCACTAGACTAAATTCCCGTGTGTCCTCAAGAACGTTTGGTCATTATAAGTAAACAAACCGGCTTGTCCTTTGTGCTAAAAAGGATTGGGCCACTCGCTTCAATTATTACTCTCGCATTTTACTTACTCGTACTTTATTCATCTGCTATATCAAAACCCCCTGAACACTTGTCTGTGAGCATTTACAGTGAATCCTTCATCGAAACTTCTTGTCAACACCTTCTGCTCCTCGTTGGGTTCGACACTCTTATTTATCGAAAGTACTACGATACACCCCCTATACTTGTGGGTCATCACTGAGTATGATCTCTACTCGTGCATCCAACCATCATTAACCAAAATTTGCCAATTTTGTCCACCATATCTACCTACTAGCATTATTGCTATTCCAAGTATGCTCATCATGTTTTTATTTATCTTCCAAATTAAATTTTGGCATGAGAAAATTAGTCAGTAAAGCTCTCACGAACTTGATGCCAAATTTACTTTCTTGCACTAAATAAAATTGATCATTGTGCCTATCTTATGAAGTTTATATGGTTGCAAATTGCGAGTTGGGAGTTAGTAGAACCATGCTTTCATGGGGAACACTTTCCACATTGCACTTATATTTATTTGATGTCATGTTCTTTTGTTTATGGATGCCTAGCGGTGCGAAATAAAATGAAAACTTATAAGTCCATGGAGTTTGTATATGAGTTAGAGAAATATCTGGGCCGCTAATCTAAGCCATGCATCATTCATGGTGGAAATTTACAGTTAAGCCATAGTGAGCATTCTATGAAGCATTTGCAATAAAAAGCTATACCCATAGTACATAAAAATATGTTGAAATGCTCATTGTCTGTTTGTCTTGTCATTTTGGCATGGGATTGCTCCTACAAGAGTAACTCCATATCATCGGGCAAGAGGTACCCCGTTGGCAGTTCTCAATGATACATGCATACTTACAATGACAAGAACTTATTTGGAACCTAAGTTGAGTAGCATGAGGTTTAGGTACTCGCTTTCAATGGGCATGAGATTTTCAACTTGTGTTTGCAAGCATATATATAGCTCATTTTTTATTCACATTAACTTTAACCATTCAAGATGCTTATGATAGGGGCAATGAGAGCTCGAAGCTAATAAGTACCATACTTTTTGGAAGGTTTATAAAACTTGTTATCTTGCTTACTCTGCAAAGAGTCTTTTTTTTACTTTTATGTTGAGTCTTCATCTTCTACTTTATGCACCAATTAAGAAAACATAGTTGTCATTCTTAGTGCAATGTGCATAGTCCCAAAATTATTATTATTTGATTCATGATTGTGCTATTGCTTGTTCTTAAATTACTTGTATCTAGTCACCCTTTGAACTTTGAACGTGTCCTAGCATTTATATTCTACCACTCCATAAAGAACATGTTGAGTACCACTTTGTTAGGTTTATCTATGCTCATAAACAAACAGTTGCTTTCAATGCACTATTATTCATGATCCTTTGTTTGAGTTACTTCTCATGATTATAACATAGTTGCTAAGTTCTATTGAATTATATCTAGCATGCCTACGTTTAGAGTACTTAGATCCCAGCTCACAATACTTTACATGCTTGATCAAGATTGTGTTGGCTTCATGTCACCTCAAAAATTATTTTGTTATCACTTACCTGCTCTAGGACGATCAGGAGTTAAGCTTGCGGATGCTTGATACGTCTCAAACGTATCTGTAATTTTTTATGCTCCATGCTTGTTTTACACCAATTCATATATGTTTTGCTTGCACTTCGTTGCACTTTTACATGATTTCCGGCACTAACCTATTAACAAGATGCTACAATGTCAGTTCTCTGTTTTCTGCTGTTTTTGTATTTCGAAAAAGTTGTACAGGAAATATTCTCGCAATTGGACGAAACAAAAGCCGAAGTCAATATTTTACCGAAAAGAAGACGAAGTCCAGAGGGGGGTCGAAGAGGCGCCACAGAGCGGCTAGACCTTCCCTTTGCGCGGCCTGGCCTAGGCCCATGCCAAGGGGAGATGTGGGCCCCCAGGCACCCCACCGACCTAAATCCGCCTATTTATACATCTTCTCGGGAAAACCCTGGATACCCGAGCCTCCATCCACGAAAAGTTCCATCGCGTCCGCCATCACAGAACCCATCTCGGGGGTTCAAGCTCTTCCGGCACTGGAGGGGGAAATCATCGCCGGAGGCATCTAGATCGCCATGCCGCCTCAAGTGATGTGTGAGTAGTTCATCCCTGGACTATGGGTCCATAGCAGTAGCTAGATGGTTGTCTTCTCCAATTTGCGCTTCATGTATAGATCTTGTGAGCTGCCCTACATGATCAAGATCATCCTTATGTAATCTACATATTGTGTTTGCGGGGATTCGATGAATATTGTATACTATGTTGAGGTCGATTATACATTCATGTCATATGTTATTTGTGATCTTGCATGCTCTCCATTGCTAGTGGATACTCTGGCCAAGTAGATGCTTGTGACTCCAAGAGGGGGTATTTATGCTCGATAGTAGGTTCATGCCTCTAGTTTTCTGGGAGAGTGACAATAACTTCTAAGATTGTAGATGGGCTGTCGCTACTAGGGAGAAAACAATAATGTTTTATTCGAGGGTAATTCTATTGTTTACTTTACACACATTGCTTAATGCGTTAATATGTTGCTTGCAACTTAATACTAAAAGGGGTTCGGACGATAACCAGAAGGTGGATTATTAGTCATAGACGCAGTTGGATTACAGTCTATGTATTATGTTGTAATGCCCAATCAAATCTCATAGTAATCATCTTGTCATGTATGGTCGATATTCTATCAATTGCCCATCTGTAATTTGTTCACCCAACATACTATTTATCTTTATGGAGAGACACCTCTAGTGAACAGTGGATCTTCGTCCATTTCCTTTACATTGATAAATTCATCTACTGCAATCCTGTTCTGTTTACTTTCTGCAAACATCTCTTTCCACTCGATATGTCTAATCCTTTGTGTTCATCAAATAGGTGAGATTGACAACCTCACTGTAAGTTGAGGCAAATTATTTTGGTTGTGTTGTGTGCAGGTTCCACGTTGTTGCTAATGCCAGTAGTGCGCCCTGCCACTAGTCAGCTAGCAACACCTTCAGAAGTCACGCCTTTCTCCTACTGGTCAATTAAACCTTGGTTTCGTACTGAGGAAAAACTTGTTGTTGTGCTCATCACACCTCCTCTTGGGGTTTCCCAACCGATTCCACAACAACGCCCAGCAAGATTGTCTGGCGCCATCACCGGAGCACCATCAATGCTCTTTGCTGAAACTTCGACCATGATTAAGCATGGCTTTATGTTAGCGGCCCATTGCTTTTCTATAACAAATACGCATAATCTAGTCCTTATCTTGACAACCCACTTCATTTCGCTTGACATAACCATCAACGAACCCAAAATAAGTGACAATCAACTTAAGGTAAAGCACCTTAATAGTGCAATGTTGAAATACATCCCCATGTAAGAATGGTTAAGGTCTAGCTCATTACTCATAATTAGTCAAACCCATGACGTGCATAGTGGTATTTTCCTTCTACACCTTACTTTCCTATGAGCTCTAAATCACACAAACAGGAATATTTTGAAATGGCTGGAGGCATAACACACATATTATAATTGGAATAGCAAGTGCTATGTAGGTAGGTATGATAGACATTTGGGGTTGAGTTGAATTTGGAAACAAGTATATGCTTGTGTGAGAATTCATTTCTTTTGGCTTGCAAGAGATCTAGAAGCATGCAATAGTATCCATAGTGCTATTCATTCATAATCAAACAATTATACTTAAAGTTAAGCATATATGTATACTAGTAAGAAGTAGCACTGAATAAGTCACATAGAAAATCATCACTCAATAAAGCATTTGAAACTAGTAGTGCCATGCACAATATAAATTTCAGCTTTTAATTTGCATCCCTCTTCATATTTCAATAATATGCAACTTATTTTTTCTGAGGCATTCAAGAATATGATAATTTACTTCAGTAGCTATTTTTTAACAATGCAAGGCATTTTTCATTATGGTCTTATTTATTTCAAAGCAAAACTAGACACAAACTAATAAAGGACACTCCAAGTTTTTGCGATCATTCTATGTTACTAAAAAAAAGGTTTAGGGGTGTGCAAACCGAGAGTTTTAAGATGAGTCCAGTGGGGTGCCTTGGGCATCCCCAAGCTTATGGTCTTCACCATTCTTGCATATCTCTTGGTGTGGTGTTCCTCTATTCCCTGTGAAAAAAACTTCAACACAAAACTTTCTTCCCACTCTTTTCTATGTGGTGACATTAGTGGTATAAGAATATTATGCTTGCTGCCATTTTCTTCAAAGGTAAAACATTGCCTTTATGTACCAGAGAGAACATAAAGTTCTACACATTCCCATCAATTCAAAAGATTCAAGAAAAATCAGTTTAGAATCCAAAACATATGTGTGTACTCATATATCAGTACAAAAGATCATCATAGAAGATAAATATATATTTGTATGCAACCAACAACAAACTATATAAAAATTTCCATGAACAAGTCGCTACTCAAACATAAACATAGAGATACAATAGATCATGGGAAAACAATATATTGCATCATACATCATGTTTTCCAAGAGATTACAGGTGGTACATGAAGATGGTGCTGTTGTAGATGGTGATGGCGATGGAGATGATGATTGATACGTCTCAAACGTATCTATAGTTTCTTATGTTCCATGCTAGTTATATGACAATACTCATATGTTTTATATACACTTTACATCATTTTGATGCATTTTCCGGCACTAACCTATTAACAAGATGCCGGCGCAGTTCCTGTTTTTCTGCTTTTGGTTTCAGAAATCCTACACAGGAAATATTCTCGGAATTGGACGAAACAAAATCCCACGGTCTTATTTCGCACGGAGCCTTACAGAAGTTCGAAGAGGAGACGAAGAGGGGCGACAAGGCGGCGACACCCTAGGGGGGTGCGGCCCCACCCCTGGGCGCGCCGCCCTATGGGGTGGGCCCTCGAGCGCCTCCCGACTCTGCCCCTTCGCCTATTTATTCTCTCCGTCGCGAAAACCCTATTACCGAGATCCACGATACGAGAAAAGTTCCAGAGATGCCGCCGCCAATCCCATCTCGGGGGATTCAGGAGATCGCCTCGCACCTCCGGAGAGGGGAATCATCACCGGAGGACTCTACATCATCATGCCCGCCTCCGGATTGATGTGTGAGTAGTTCATCCTTGGACTATGGGTCCATAGCAGTAGCTAGATGGTCGTCTTCTCCTCTTGTGCTATCATGTTTAGATCTTGTGAGCTGCCTATCATGATCAAGATCGTCTATTTGTAATGCTACATGTTGTGTTTGTTGGGATCCGATGAATATGGAATACTATGTCAAGTTGATTAATTGATCTATCATATATGTGTTGTTTATGATCTTGCATGCTCTCCGTTGCTAGTAGAGGCTCTGACCAAGTTGATACTTGTGACTCCAAGAGGGAGTATTTATGCTCGATAGTGCGTTCATGCCTCCATTGAATGGGACAGAAAGTTCTAAGGTTGTGGATGTGCTGTTTCCACTAGGGATAAAACATCAATGCTTTGTCTAAGGATATTTGTGTTGATTACATTACGCACCATACTTAATGCAATTGTGTTGTTTGCAACTTAATACTGGAAAGGGTGCGGATGCTAACCCGAAGGTGGACTTTTTAGGCATAGATGCATGCTGGATAGCGGTCTATGTACTTTGTCGTAATTCCTAAGTAAATCTCATAGTAGTCATCATGATATGTATGTGCATTGTTATGCCCTCTCTATTTGTCAATTGCCCAACTATAATTTTTTCACCCAACACGCCATTTATCTTATTGGAGAGACACCACTAGTGAACTGTGGACCCCGGTCCATTCTTTTACATCTGAAATACAATCTACTGCAAACTCCGTTCTCTGCTATTCTTCGCAAACAAACATCATTCTCCACACCATAAGTTTAATCCTTTGTTTACAGCAAGCTGGTGAGATTGACAACCTCATTGTTAAGTTGGGGCAAAGTATTTTGGTTGTGTTGTGCAGGTTCCACGTTGGCGCCGGTTCCCGGTGTTGCGCCGCACTACACTCCTCCACCAACAACCTTCACGTGGCCTTCATCTCCTACGGTTCGATAACCTTGGTTTCTTCTGAGGGAAAACTTGCTGCTGCGCATCACACCTTCCTCTTGGGGTTCCCAACGGACGTGTGCTTCACGCGCCATCAAGACTATTTTCTGGCGCCGTTGCCGGGGAGATCAAGACACGCTGCAAGGGGAGTCTCCCACATCCAATCTCCTTACTTTCTTTATTGTCTTGCTTTACTTTATTTTATTTTCTGTTTTGTTTGCTTTCTTTATATCAAAAACACACAAAAAATAGTTACTTGCATTTACTTTACTTAATTCAGTTTGCTTAGTTTATTTTTATTACTGTTAAAATGAATACTCCTGAGAACATTAAGTTGTGTGATTTCACTAGCACCAATAATAATGATTTTATATGCACTCCTATTGCTCCACCTGCTACTACAGCAGAATTTTATCAAATTAAACCTGCTTTACTAAATCTTGTTATGAGAGAGCAATTTTCTGGTGTTAGTTCTGATGATGCTGCTGCCCATCTCAATAATTTTGTTGAACTTTGTGAAATGCAAAAGTATAAGGATGTAGATGGAGACATTATAAAATTGAAATTGTTTCCTTTCTCTTAAGAGAAAGAGCTAAAGATTGGTTGTTATCTTTGCCTAAGAATAGTATTGATTCATGGACTAAATGTAAAGATGCTTTCATTGGTAGATATTATCCTCCCGCTAAAATTATATCTTTGAGAAGTAGCATTATGAATTTTAAGCAATTGGATAATGAACATGTTGCCCAAGCATGGGAAAGAATGAAATCTTTGGTAAAGAATTGCCCTACCCATGGACTAACTACTTGGATGATCATCCAAACCTTTTATGCATTGAATTTTTCTTCAAGGAACCTATTGGATTCAGCTGGAGGTACTTTTATGTCCATCACTTTGGGTGCTGCAACAAAGCTTCTTGATAATATGATGATCAACTACTCTGAATGGCACACTGAAAGGACTCCTCAATGTAAGAAGGTAAATTCTGTTGAAGAAACCTCTTCTTTTAGTGATAAGATTGATGTTATTATGTCTATGCTTGTTAATGGTAGATCGAATGTTGATCCTAATAATGTTCCTTTAGCTTCATTGGTTGCCCAAGAAGAACATATTGATGTGAACTTCATTAAAAGTAATAATTTCAACAACAATGCTTTTTTAGGAATATTTTTGGTAACAACAACTATATCCCATATCCTTCTAATAGTGGTAATTCTTATGGTAGATCTGTTTTGCCTAGTGAGGAAAAGATTCTAGAAATTGAAAGAGCTACTAGGAGCTTTATGCAATCACAATATGAGCAAACTCAATTGTTTACTAAAACTATGAATGAACAATCTTCCTTGTTGAAAAATATAGGGAATCAACTTGAAAATTTGAATATGGAAATTTCTGGTTTGCAAACTAAGCTTTCAAATGCTGAAAACCGAATTTCATACATGTCTGAGTCACAAGCTTCTTTAATTAATAAAATCGGTGCTAAACCTGAGGATAATGATAACAAAATTCTTACTACAGCAAATGCTATACAAGTTCGAATTAATGAAAATATTAGATTGATGGCTGAATTGCATGCTAGGTGGGAAAGAGAAGAAAAACTTGTTAAAGAGAATAATGTAGCTAAAGTTTGGACTATAACCACCACTAGTAATGTTGATACTTCACATGTTGCTAAACCTCCTACTATCAATTGTAAAATAATTGGTGTTGGCAATGTTTCTACTCCTGGTACAAAGCGTGCAAAGCTGAAACTGCTGAAACTGTTTGTGATAAAAGTGCTGAAATTTTTCAGAATATTGGGGACATTGATCCCATTGCTTTAGATCATAATGGTTTTGATTTTGATAATTGTAATATCTCTGAAGTTATTAAGTTCTTGCAAAAACGTGCTAGAAGTCCTAATGCTAGTACTATAAATTTGGCCTTTACTAAACATATTACAAATGCTCTCATTCAAGCTAGAGAAGAGAAATTAAAACTTGAAACTTCTATTCCTAGGAAGTTAGAAGATGCTTGGGAGCCCATCATTAAAATGAGGGTCAATGATTTTGATTGTAATGCTTTATGTGATCTTGGAGCAAGTATTTCTGTTATGCCAAAGAAACTCTATGATATGCTTGACTTGCCACCATTGAAAAATTGTTATTTGGATGTTAATCTTGCTGATAATTCTATAAAGAAACCTTTGGGGAGGATTGATAATGTTCACAATACGGTTAATAATAACCTTGTCCCCGTTGATTTTGTTGTCTTGGATATTGAATGCAATGCATCTTGTCCTATTATCTTGGGAAGACCCTTTCTTCGAACTGTTGGTTCTATTATTGATATGAAGGAAGGAAATATTAAGTATCAATTCCCTCTTAAGAAAGGTATGGAACACTTCCCTAGAAAGAGAATGAAGTTACCTTTTGATTCTATTATTAGAACAATTTATGATGTTGATGCTTCTTCTCTCGATGTTACTTGATTTTCACTTTCTGCTGAAAGGCGTTAAAGAAAAGCGCTTATGGGAGACAACCCATTATTTTATTTCTGCAATTTTTATTTTATATTTGTGTCTTGGAAGTTGTTATTACTGTAGAAACCTCTCCTTATATTTATTTTATTGCATTGTTGTGCCAAGTAAAGTCTTTGGTAGTAAGGTTGATACTAGATTTGGATTTCTGCGCAGAAACAGATTTTTAGCTGTCACAAATTTGAGTAGATCTCTCTGTAGGAGACTCTAAAAAATCTGCGAAAATTCATGAGTAATCCTCCGATATGTTCGCAACTTTCATTCAATTTGAGCTTCTTCATCTGAGCATGTTAAGTGCCTCAAAAAAATTCGTCTTTACGGACTGTTCTGTTTTGACAGATTCTGCCTTTTATTTCACATTGCCTCTTTTACTGTGTTGAATGGATTTCTTTGTTCCATTAACTTTCAGTAGCTTTGAGGAATGTCCAGAAGTGTTAACAATGATTGTGTCCTCTCTGAACATGTGAATCTTTGATTATGCACTAACACTCTAATGAGTTTGTTTTGAGTTTGGTGTGCAGGAAGTTTTCAAGGGTCAAGAGAGGAGGATGATATAATATGATCAAGAAGAGTGAAAAGTCTAAGCTTGGGGATGCCCCGTGGTTCATCCATGCATATTTCAAGAAGACTCAAGCATCTAATCTTGGGGATGCCCAAGGCATCCCCTTCTTCATCGACAACTTATCAGGTCACCTCTAGTGAAACTATATTTTTTATTCCGTCACATCTTAATTATGTGCTTTACTTGGAGCGTCTGTATGTTTTTATTTTCGTTTGTGTTTGAATAAATTCGGATCCTAGCATTCCTTGTGTGGGAGAAAGACACGCTCCGCGGTTTCATATAAACACTGGTGTTCTTAGCTTTACTTTTAATGTTCATGGCGAAGGTTGAAAACTGCTTCGTTCATTGCTATTTGGTTGGAAACAGAAAAAATGCTTCATGTGGTAATTGGTATATGGTCTTGAATACTTGGCAATTGTTTTGAGTTCTCAAGTAGATCATGTTTAAGCTCTTGCATCATGTAGTTTGAACCTATTAATGAAGAACTACCATAGAGCTTGTTGAAATTTGGTTTGCATGATTGGTCTCTCTAAAAGTCTAGATATTTTCTGGTAAAAGTGTTTGAACAATAAGGAGACAGTGTAGAGTCTTATAATGCTTGCAATATGTTCTTATGTAAGTTTTGTTGTACCGGTTCATACTTGTGTTTGCTTCAAACAACCTTGCTAGCCAAAGCCTTGTCGAGAGGGAATGCTTCTCGTGCATCCAAAACCTTGAGCCAAAACCCATACCATTTGTGTCCACCATATCTACCTACTATGTGGTATTTCTGCCATTCCAAAGTAAATTGCTTGCGTGCTACCTTTAAAATTTCATTCCTTGTCTTTGCAATACATAGCTCATGGGAAAGTAGCCTAGAAAACTATTTTGGTGATGAATGTGTCACTTATGTATCTTATTTCTTATAAGTTGCTTGTTGAGCGGTAACCATGTTTCTGGGGACGCCATCAACTGTTACACATTTGTTGAATATCATGTGAGTTGATATGCATGTTCGTCTTGTCTGAAGTAAGGGTGCTTTATCACGATTAAATGGTTTGAGTATGCATATTGTTAGAGAAGAACATTGGGCCGCCAACCAAAGCCATGTATCATGGTGGAAGTTTCAGTTTGGACATTAATTCTCAATCTCTTATGAGTATATTATCTGTTGTTGAATGCTTAAGCATTAAAGAGGAGTCCATTATCTATTTTTTATGTTGTCCCGGTATGGATGTCCACGAGTTGAGATTTATCAAAAAACGAGAAATCAAATGCGATCTATCTCCTTGGACCTTTGTACAGGCGACATAGAGGTACCCCTTTGTGACACTTGGTTGAAACATATGTAATGCAATGATAGTCCATGGAAATCCAAGCTAATTAGGACAAGGTGCGAGCACTATTGGTATTCGATGCATGAGGCTTGCAACTTATAGGATGTTTTATGCATAACACATATGAATTATTACTACCGTTGACAAAATTGTTTCCATGTTTTCAAAATAAAAAGCTCTAGCACATGAGTAATCCCTGCTTCCCTCTGCGAAGGGCCTTTTTTACTTTATGTTGAGTCAGTTTACCTACTTCTTTCTATCTTAGAAGCAAACA
Source organism: Lolium multiflorum (assembly GCA_030979885.1). Taxonomy (NCBI): domain Eukaryota; kingdom Viridiplantae; phylum Streptophyta; class Magnoliopsida; order Poales; family Poaceae; genus Lolium; species Lolium multiflorum. The sequence continues at coordinate 201,565,719 of CM061747.1, forward strand.
CTTGTGTCAACTGTGTGTATTGATTCTCACATACTTGCTTATTTGCATTCATCATATTACTTTGTATTGACAATTATCCATGAGATATACATGTTGAAGTTGAAAGCTTGAAACTTATATCTTCCTTTGTGTTGCTTCAAAACCTTCTATTAAGAATCTATTGCTTTATGAGTTAACTCTTATGCAAGACTTATTGATGCTTGTCTTGAAAGTACTATTCATCAAAAGTCTTTGCTATATGATTCATTGTTTAGTCATTATCTTTACCATTGCTTTGAATCACTTCATTCATCTCATATGCTTTACAATAGTATTGATCAAGATTATGATAGTAGCATGTCACTTCAGAAATTATCCTTGTTATCGTTTACCTACTCGAGGGCGAGTAGGAACTAAGCTTGGGGATGCTTGATACGTCTCAAACGTATATATAATTTCTTATGTTCCATGCTAGTTATATGACAATACTCACATGTTTTATATACACTTTACATCATTTTGATGCATTTTCCGGCACTAACCTATTAACAAGATGCCGAAGCGCAGTTCCTGTTTTCTGGTTTTGGTTTAAATCCTACACGAAATATTCTCGAATTGGACGAAACAAAAGCCCACGGTCTTATTTCGCACGGAGCATTCCAGAAGTCCGAAGAGGAGACGAAGAGGGCGACAAGGCGGCCACACCCTAGGGGGCGTGGCCCCACCCCTGGGCGCGCCGCCCTATGGGGTGGGCCCCTCGAGCGCCTTCCGAATCTGCCCCTTCGCCTATTTATTCTCTCTGTCGCGAAAACCCTATTACCGAGAGCCACGATACGAGAAAAGTTCCAGAGACGCCGCCGCCAATCCCATCTCGGGGGATTCAAGAGATCGCCTCCGGCACCCTGGGAGAGGGGAATCATCACCGGAGGACTCTACATCATCATGCCCGCCTCCGGATTGATGCGTGAGTAGTTCATCATTGGACTATGGGTCCATAGCAGTAGCTAGATGGTTGTCTTCTCCTCTTGTGCTATCATGTTTAGATCTTGTGAGCTGCCTATCATGATCAAGATCATCTATTTGTAATGCTACATGTTGTGTTTGTTGGGATCCGATGAATATGGAATACTATGTCAAGTTGATTAATTGATCTATCATATATGTGTTGTTTATGATCTTGCATGCTCTCCGTTGCTAGTAGAGGCTCTGGACAAGTTGATACTTGTGACTCCAAGAGGGAGTATTTATGCTCGATAGTGCATTCATGCCTCCATTGAATCTGGGACAATGACAGAAAGTTCTAAGGTTGTGGATGTCTTGTTGCCACTAGGGATAAAACATCAATGCTTTGTCTAAGGATATTTGTGTTGATTACATTACGCACCATACTTAATGCAATTGTCTGTTGTTTGCAACTTAATACTAGAAGGGGTGCGGATGCTAACCCGAAGGTGGACTTTTTAGGCATAGATGCATGCTGGATAGCGGTCTATGTACTTTGTCGTAATGCCCTAAGTAAATCTCATAGTAGTCATCATGATATGTATGTGCATTGTTATGCCCTCTCTATTTGTCAATTGCCCAACTGTAATTTGTTCACCCAACATGCCATTTATCTTATTTGAGAGACACCACTAGTGAACTGTGGACCCCGGTCCATTCTTTTACATCTGAAATACAATCTACTGCAAACTTCTCTGCTGTTCTTCGCAAACAAACATCATTCTCCACACCATACGTTTAATTCTTTGTTTACAGCAAGCCGGTGACATTGACAACCTCACTGTTAAGTTGGGGCAAAGTATTTTGGTTGTGTTGTGCAGGTTCCATGTTGGCGTCGGATTCCCTGGTGTTGCGCCGCACTACTCTCCTCCACCAACAACCTTCACGTGGCCTTCATCTCCTACTGGTTCGATAACCTTGGTTTCTTTCTGAGGGAAAACTTGCTGTTGTGCGCATCACACCTTCCTCTTGGGGTTCCCAACGGACATGTGCTTCACGCGCCATCAATGATATTAATGAAGATGACTACACCGGACGTGCTGGAGTCCACCGGAAGCAATTTCGGCAGCGTTTCACCCCTCCAATTCTCCGTCGGCGGCAGCCTTTTGACTCTGTTTATGTGTTTTTGATCTCCGTCGCCGTATTTCGATGAAACCCCCGGGGCTGTATATATAGCGGTTTTTAGATCAAACAAGTTGGTTAGCGAAATATTGAGGCGAATCGGACGGACGACGCCAAAACACACCAAGTGGGGCACCACGCGCTACTGGCCCCAATTTGCATCCCATTGACCTCCCGATGTCCCACTTTCGCTCATTTTGTTTGTCTCGAAATTTGCAAAGTGTGGCCCTGACCTTGCCCTTTTTCGAGTCCTGTAGCTCCTGGAATGTCAAAAAACACTAAAAGAGGCATTTTCTGCCAAACATAATTAGGTCCGGAGGAGAGGGGATTGTTTAGAAAATCCCTGAAAACAATATACAACATGAAAATAACATTATATAAAATGCAAATATGTGGTAATATGTGGCAATAAAGTGCAAAGTTGATGTATGCATTTTACATGCATCAAAGGTCTTGTAACTTTTGTTGTGGTGAACACTTTGACTTCCAATGTAGATCCAATGAACAACATACAATTTCCTCCTATCATACTTATGGTTATGTTAATTTAGGGATGTAAGAAGTAGAAAAATTTACGAGCTTTATGACAGGCTATGAATTAAAGAATTTCCTTGATGAGGTCTATGAAATTAGTGATATCGCTCATGATTGTGATTTTGAGATCACTATTATCCTAAATCCCATTGCACACACGACTTTTCCAATAATATCTATATGTTGACTATAATAAGAGGGTCAAGGATGCTCGAGAGAGCACTAATATTTTGCAGTGAGAAGATGATGAAAGCATAAGCTTGGGGATGTCCATGCAGACCTAAGAGGAAGACAAAGAAGAACAAAAGAAGGAGGATGAAAAAAATCATAAGTTTGGGGATGCTCCTGCAACCCCAAGAAGAGCATCAAGAAGAACAAGAGGAGGAAGAATGGAGTAGCTACCCATCTCCAACTCCCAACAATGGTAAGACACAAAACACCCCATCTTATAATATTGATGAGGACCCTCTATGTGATATAAGTTTGTTTAATTTATTGGAGAATCATGATGATGTAAAATAAATATATGATACCATAAGCTCATTAGATGATTTGTCTTTATGTGGTGATTCTATTCACAACGATGCTACCGAGGAGTCTACTTTTCATGCTTGCAAATATTATGAAAGAGCAAGAGTTAAGAGCCATCTTTATGTTTCCATTCTATTTAAAATTCAATATATTGGTCATTATATGCATTGTATACTATAAAGTTGTTGTTTTTTATTCATATATAAAATGCCAATGCATAGGAAGAGAGTGAGACTTAAAAGTTAATGGCTTCAAATCTTGTGGTGTGCTCCATATGCTTCCAAATAAATTTTAACTTGAGCACACCTTTATGTACTTATTAAATTGTAAAATAACTATACTTATTATTACATAGAAATTAGTTTATAAGTTTTAATAACATTAAATAAACTATGGAAGAGTAAATGAGAAGGATGAGAAATGTAGAAGTTGGGGTCGACCTTGAGCATGTGCTGTTCATGCCAATGGAACCATTTGCAAAGTCTATATCATTAAAACTCTTCCTACATTAAAATAAAACAAAAAGTGTGTTTCCTTTATATGTATGTTAGCTTCTTTAATAAAATGGTTTTCCAATAATTACTTTAGTTTCCATCTTGGTAGAAATTATCATATCATTTGTTTTGGTGAACTAACCATTTTGTAGGCATTGGAGTATCATGGAGATAAAAATATTTATTTGTTGGTATTAGTAACATGATATGATGGAGGGCTAGAAGTATCAAGATCATAATCTTGGGGATGCCCATGCATCCCCTCTTCTTTCAAATATCTCAAGTAAATAATTTCAAACTCATGTTCTATTTTTATCCTCATGACCCCTTTTGAATGTTTGCGGGGGCCATGTTTTTATTACCTTTGATTGTTTTAGTTTTTCCTATGCATGCTTGATTTTTTTTAGTTTACTCTCTGACTTTTAAATAAAGTACCAACTTTTTACCCATTTGGATGATAAAAGTTGAAAAATAAATATGGAGTTGCCGATTCATGTGCTGCACTTTTTAACTTTTCATCCTATATATTCAAAAAAAATTGCTAAAATTCCTGACATGGCTAAGTGGTATAAAAAATTAAGTTTTGCTGGAGACAAAATTCTGGACAGATTCTGCCTTTCAATGTTAGATCCATTCTTTTAAGTGTCAAAATAAGTTTTGCTTGAAAATATTGATATACTAGAATGAGTATATTATTATTTATTCTCTGTTTCATGAATATATAATTTTATTTTTGAATAAAATAGCAGCAAGTATGATATCCTTGTACCACTAATGTCATCGCATAGAAAAGAATGGGAAGAAAAGTTTGTGTTGAAATTTTTTCACATGTAATGGAAGAAAACCACACCAAGAGAAATCCAAGAATGGTGAAGATCATAAGCTTAAGGATTCCCAAGACACCCCACTAGACTCATATTAAATCTCTTGGATTACACACATTAAACTTTGTATTTAAGCACCATAGAATTTTCGCAAAAACTTGGAGCGTCTTTGTTTTGTTTTGTGTCTAGTTTTGTTTTAGATTTAAAAAGACCATCACATTGAATACATTTCATACATATGAATGACCTACTAGACCAAACTATCTTTTTATGAATTCCTCAATGAAAATAAGTTGCATATTATTAAAGATGAAGAGGGTTGCAAATTAAAAGCTGAAATTTATATTGTGCATGATGCTACTAGTTTCAAATTCTTTATTGAGTGATGATTTTCTATGTGCCTTATTTAGTGCTTCTTATTACTAGTATACATAGATGCTTAACTTTAAGTAATTTTTTTGATTATGAATGAATAACACTATGGATACTATTGCATGCTTCTAGATCTCTTGCTAGCCAGAAAAATGAATTCTCACACAAGCATAGACTTGTTTCCAGTTCCACTCAAACCCAAATGTATATCATATTTAGCTATATAGCACTTTCTATTCCAATTATAATATGTGTGCTATGCCTCCAACTATTTAAAAATATTCCTTTTTGTGTTATTTAAAGCTCATAGGAAAGTAAGGTATGGAAAGAAAACACCACTATGCACGTAATAAGTTTGACTAATTATGAGTAATGAGCTATACCTTAACCATGTTTACATGGGGATGTATTTCAACATTGCAATATTAAGGTTCTTTACCTTGAAGTTGATTTTCATTTCTTTTAGGATCGTTGATGGCTATCTCTTGCGAAATGAAGGGGATTGTCAAGTTAAGGACTAGAGTGCATAATTGTTAGATAAGAGCAATGGGCCGCTAACTAGAAGCCATGGATAAATGGTGAAAGTTTCAGCGCGAGCATCCTCAAAATAGAATAGTTAAAAGAAAAATAAAAATATTTTACATTTGAAAACAAAAGTCAGAAAAGAAAGAATATATGTATGGAAAAAAGCGAGGGATAGTTAGAGAGGATGCTCACAAGACTGTTTTCCTTGTTGTCCCTATATGGATGGCTTCAAATGATATTTTTAGTTGATTTTTCCTTTTTTACATGCGGCAAGCAGGTACCCCATTGCGATACTTGGTTAAAACAATATGTGAAAGGTCTATTGACAATCTAACGTTGAGTAGAAAGAGGTGTAATCCTTAACACTAAGAGGGTGAGGAAATATTTACTTATAAGAGGTCAAACACATGAATCATAGATATCTCTGAAACAAATAGATGCATGGTACCCCATCCTTATGAGTATAGTTGACATAAATTGCATATCTCAAAATCTCACTTTTTGCTCTCTTTACTTTTTTGTTTTGTTGGAGGACTAGCACATATATTTCCTACTTACTTTGTTATGGTCAAGAGTCAAGAGTATCAAAAGAATCAAAAGAGAGGACAAAAAATCTTTGAAACAATTATATAGGATTCTCCTAAGCATGCTTTATGTTTCATAATACTTGTCATTCTTGTTTCTTACAATGCTATTTATTATTATGCATGCTTTGTACAATGTAGGAAATATCACTCTATACTTCATATTGCTTATTATCATTCCTTATTGACTGAACCTTGTAAGACTTTGCATGAATACATAGAACCAATGCAATAAACTCCAAAGTTCATGTTAGCTTTATCACCTTTATGCTCGAGGACGAGCAAAGGTTAAGCTTGGGGATATTGATGCTTATAAAATGCATACATGAACTTTGCACTTTATTGCCACATACTACCACCTATTTGCATCTTATATAATGTTATTTGCATGTTTTATATTGTTTTTGGGAATTTTATAAACAATCCCCTCTCCTCCGGTTCTAATTCTGTTTGGAAAGAAACACCTTTTTTTAGTGTTTTTCACTTTCCAGGAGCTACGGGACTGGAAAAGGTTAGGGGCTATGCTTCGGAGATTTCGAGACGACCAAAATGGGCTGAAGTAGTACACCAGGAGGCCAAGGGGATGAAAACTAGAGCAGGTGGCGCGCCCATCCCCCTCTAGGCGTGCCATCTGGACCCATTTCGCCGTCGTCCGTCAGATTCACCTAAATCTTTCGTGAACCGACATGTTTTGACCTAAAAACCCCTATATATATGACCCCAAGGGTTTCGTCGAGGCTATGGCGGCGGAGATCAAAAACACATAAATAGAGAGTTAGCAGGCAGCCGGCGGCGGATATCGGAGGGAAAAACGCTGCCGGAATCGCCTCCGGTGGCCTCCACCCCCTCCGGTGTGGTCATATTCATCAACATCATCATCCCCATAACCATCTAAAGCAATTCTACATCATCCCCACGGTAATATCTTGGCAAACATGATGCATGATGCAACATATTGTTTTCCCATGATCTATTGTATCTCTATGTTGATGTTTGAGTAGTGACTTGTTCTTGGAAATTGTGTATGTTATCTTCTATGATGATCATGTTGTGCTAATATATGAGTGAACACATATGTTGGGGGACACACAAGGTTGTAAATGTTGCATGTTGATAGGATGAGGGATAGCCGGAGTTTGACAGGAACCAAATCCCAAGTCTTAAAGTTACGTGTTGTATTAATTCATCGTTAATCAATGGAGCTATTATCATGGGGACCTTAGATCTAAATCCGGTGGTTCAACATTATTTCTTAATAATTTTCTTGTTTGCTCTTAATTGGCCTTGGGATCAATCACTAGGGTGTATTTGCTCATGTGTATGGCTCCACCTATTCATGGCCCCTCCTAATTAGAAGAAACAATAAAAAGACTATCTCCGAGCTTCACTAATTGTGACAACCATAAAAATAAAATATAAATTTGCTATAAAACTTACTTCCTTGAGTTACTCCACTTCACATCACTTTATTTATCTAGCATTAGTTTTACCTCTTGCATTTTATTTTCAGCACTTACAGTTTTCTAGTTACTAGTAGAAACTTCTTCACACACACAAACACACTATAGATTCTAGCTTTGCATATAAGTGGGTTATAGGGCTTTGGAGAATACGTAGTTTACCTTCAGCTTCTCGTGGGTCCGACTCTCAAATACTTATCGAATTGTACTACGGTGATCCCTGCACTTGGAGGTTATCATGTACACACCACGAGTACAACCATACTAGTATTGAAAGTACGGGAAAAAGTATTTCGAAGCCTATCAACATGGGATATAGTTTTGAAGATATCGACGTGGGGATCTCAAAAGTGAAAACGGATCGTAATTTAGACTTACGGTTCTCAAGATATTTCATTTTGAAAAAACGAATCTAGAAAACAAAAGAAAAAGCTGACACAACCCAACCCCCTCTGTCTTCTCTCTCCTGCCTCATCCCCATCTTACTTCCCCTTGCGAAACGTGATGAGTAGAGAGACTACTTCCCACGGATTTTCTGACACCACAGTGCGCTACTTATTGCATGCGGAATATGTTGCCTTTCCTTCGCGAAGGTTGAATTTTTTCTAATGATTTCGCATTTCGTCATGCATGTCGTTTTTCTGTTAGATACGATCGTGAGAGTACCTTCCATTAATATGTTGCGTCAGCTTCCTATTCTCGTCTGGTTCCTTCTGCCTCATTTCTACGTCTAGTTTATTTTCAGTGGCCTTTTTTCTACCCCAGATTTATTTTTGATTTATGCTTTGTATTTTCTTGCTTTACTTTTGTTTCTCGTTTTAGATTTTTTTTGTTTAATTCGTTTATATGTGAAAATATAATTGCACAGAGAACTAACCTGTGGTTAGATGATTATGAGGGTACAAAAACCTCTAGCCTACTAGAGTTTAAATCGTAGGTTTAACACTTTGGTATCTCATAAAATTTTCTTCAGTGTGAGATGATGTTTCCGCAGATAGTGAGGCGCAAGTGGTGGCTTCATCAATCTTAAGATTGATCGAATCAGTTTTTTAGACTCAGTTTCTCGGAGGTGCTTATAGGAGTAGGGTGTGCGTGCGCGCAATCATATGGGTGAGTGTATGTACATATTTGTGAGTTTCTATGTCTGTATTGTGCTTCGCATATAAATATACGTATATATTTTACGACATGTACATTTTCTTAAACCTTGTATGTGAAAATATATTTATCTCACATGGCCATTTTATAACTCCAGACCAGCTTATTTTAACAACGCAAATATTTTTTGAACATCATGAATATTTTTCTTGAACAACACTGACATTTTTTTAATTCATGAATATTTTCAAATCTACAAAGGATTTATTTCATGTAGGAACATATTTTCATATTATCAACTAATTTTTAATTCATTCTTAAATTCGGGAACATTTTTCAAAATCTTGAACTTTTTAAATTTTGAGAACATTTTTCAGAATCTGTGAGCTTTTTGAAATCCACGATTCTTTTTAACATGTGATTTTTCCATATTCATGAACATTTTAAAAGAATTTTAAATACATGAATATTTTAAAGTGTTCATTTATTTTGAAATTCATGAATAAATTTAATTTTTTTGATATTTTTCAAATTCACAAACAGTTTTATATTCATGGATATTTTTAAATTCAAGAACATTTTTCATTTTTTCTTCAAAATTAACAGAATATTGAGAATTGTTTTCAACCACAAACCAAGTACGGGCTTCTTCGATAGTATAAGCTTAATGTGAGGAACGTTACCATTTATATAGTATACATGGTCAGAGTTGAGAGTGGGCATTTTCACCAAAACTCCATTGGTTGACTGATTCTAACAGCATCTCCAATCGCGTCCCCTAAAGCGTTCTTCATAGCGATTTGGGAGCGTCGGATAAAAAAACGTTCCCAGCCGCGTCCCCCAAAGCCGCTTTTTGTCCGGCGCGCCCTGATACGGTGTCCGGCGCCACGAGGCCGTCCCCGCCCCACAGGAGACGCTCTGGACACGCCGGACACAAGGAAAAGCGAGGCGGGCTCTCACATGTCGGCGACTATTTTCATAAACCGTTGGTTCGCGCCTTTTTTTCTCGTCGCTCCTTCCCTTCCGCGCCTCCCACCCCTCCGCCGCCGCTGGATTTGCCGGCCGCATCGACGACTGATCTCTTCTGAGAGTCGGCACCATCGTCGCGGCTGGCACACTCGCTAGTCGTCCCACCGCCGCCGCTTCGCCTGCGCGTCCCAGGACGCGACGTCAAATCCGCCCCACCTCCGCGCACACAAGTTGCTCGACGACTTGCCAGGTACGCGCGATTGGCCGCTGTTCGTTGCCTCGTCTACCGCGGCGCAATTTTAACCATTGATTTTGCTTCAGATATGGATAGCAACGACGAGATGATTGTCCTACTGCTGGAGGACGAGCAAGCCTTCGACGACGACCTCCGGGAGCATTTGCGATCATCGCGGCCCTCCATGACGTGCTTAACGCCGAGAAGAAGAAGGCCGCGCCGCGGAGGATCAAGGTCGGGAGAAGAAGTCGAAGCCCGGCAGAGGATGGAGGGGCATACCATGCACTACTTCAGATGCAACACACGCCGACAATTTTCGGCGCCGGTATAGGTTAAGCAAGGGTCTGTTCATGAATATCCTCCACAGTGTTCGAGAGTTCGACCCCTACTTCAAGCTCAAGCACGACGCTGTAGGCGATGTCAGGTTCTCGTCGATTCTGAAGTGCACCTCCGCTATGAGGATGCTGGCATACGGAGCACCTGCCGATACACAGGACGACTACCTTCGCATGAGTGAGTCTACTGCCACTGAGTGCATGTACAAGTTTTGCCGAGCTGTGGTGGGAAAGTTTGCCAAATACTACTTGAGAGGGCCAACTGAGGAAGAGACTGCAAGGATCATGGCACAAAATGCTGCCAGATGATTCCTGGAATGCTTGGAAGCATCGATTGCATGCACTGGGCATGGAAGAACTGCCTGTTTGCTTGGCAAGGTATATAGAAAGGGCGTCATGATATTGCGGTGTGGTGCTTGAAGCTGTGGCAGATTATGACATTTGGATTTGGCATTCTTTCTTTGGCATGGCCGGATCACATAATGATATCAACGTGTTGGAGCAGTCTCAGTTGTTCAGCAGACTAGTGGAAGAGCATGCTCCAGCATGCAACTATGAGATCAATGACCACCAATATACCAAAGGCTATTATCTAGCCAATGGTATATATCCAGAATGGGCAACTTTTGTCAAAACAATCTTGAATCCATCAGTCAGAAGAATTCCCACTTTGCTACACGACAGGAAGCTTGCAGGAAGGATGTCGAGCAGGCATTTGATGTGCTTCAAGCTCAATTTGCAATTGTTCGGTACCCTGCACTAAGCTGGTCTCACGACCAAGTGTGAGAGGTGATGCAGGCTTGTGTGATGATGCACAACATGATCATCGAGGATGACTGCAAGAATCAGGCTAGGTCACATGTTGGTCCCTATGAGTGTGAAGGCCCTCTTACGGATGTTGATCATGAGTTGCCTGCAGATTTTGCTGATTTCCTACCTATGCACGCAGAGATCCGTGACAACAATGTTTACGTTCAACTTAAAACTGATCTCGTTGAGCATTTGTGGACGATCAAAGAAAATGACGCGGCACATTGATCTAGCCTTATTTATTTGTTGTTTTATTGTTCGTTGTATTTTAATTTGAAAACAATCTCCACAAACATATTTATTTATATGCTATATTTAAAAAATGGTTTTGTTTTCAAAAAATCTTATTTAATGTTTGGGGCGGCGTTTGGGGGACGCGACTGGGTCCCCCAAACGCAGCACGAACAAAACACGTCCCACAAACGCTCGTTTCGGCGCGGTTTGGAGGACGGTTTGGGAGACGCGACCGGAGATTCTCTAAGACTAAATAAAATGGATTCTTCAGCACACAAAGGCTAGCCTCCGATTACAAGAAGGATAGTTGTGGATGATCATAGTGGATACCTCGTGCTTGTGCAGCTCTAATCCTTAGAACCATAACTATTACGTTGTAATGGTAGTTAAATTCTTCAAGATGGTAGAATTGCTTTTATAGATTATGTGTGGAAAACAACAAGACTCTGTTGTTATCTTGTACTACCACTATCCAAAGGTTAAGGCCTATATTTTATCAAACCAAGTAAAATTTGACCAAACTTTTAGAACAATCTATCAACAAATATAATATTTTGTAGATACCATATAAAAATATATTTTATTATCTATTTAATGATATTAATTTTTTATTTTGCATGTTAATGATTTTTGGTAAAATCTTAGTCAAAATTGACATAGTTTGACTTTCTAAAAATAATATAAGTTATAAGCTTTGGGATGGAGGTAATATTGATTAATAAAAAAAATTACATCTTCAATTAACATAGGAATGATAAAAACCGGTGGATCCTTAATCCCAACATTAGATTGTTGATCACTCTTTAGCTAAAACATGATTGGATAACCACCTTGTTTGCTCTAATTTGGTTTGCCAAATACATCCCATTCCTAATCTCCAAGGCCTCCGATGTCGGTGCAGCAAAAGCATAGTCTATATAATTGTTACTTGTAGCTAGAAAGTTGCCTTTATCATCTTTGATTACCGTCCCTGTTGATAATGCGCGTGTCATGTATCGCTTTGTAAAACATGGAAATTGTTTTATCCCATTTCGTTTTCAGGGATGGAGGGGAGGGGAGAGAACTCCTTTAAAAAAAACTTTAGTCAAATTTTTTTTTTGACACAATTTAGTCAAATGTTTAATATGGAGATCAGGGGAAAAATACGGAAAAGACTCGCTGGCGCGCGCGCGCCGCGGAGCCTTCGTTTCGCTGAAGGGGACGTACTGATGGGCCGGCCCATCTGTGGAGAGCACGACATAAAAAGCCGAGTTAAATACGTCAAAGCCAGGGTTCGATCCCGGGAGTTACCGTTACAGTATTGGGTTAACTCCCGCTGGTCTAATGAAGTGTTCCCGGCTAATAATGCGCACCAACTTAGTTGATTTATTTCCAAGCGCGGGATTTGTTTAGCATGGCTTTTTCCTCGTGACCTGAGCGTCTTAGATAGGATTCTTTTTCCTTCCATATTTGCTTTTCACATGTTTTTCTTTTTATTTTCCTTCTTTCTTAGATTCTTTTCTACACTATGGATTATTTTCTTTGATTTCTTCTTTCTTACATTCTTTTATTTTCTTTTACATGTTTTTATTTTAATTATATATTTTTAATGTTTTTAGTAGGATTTTCCCATATGATTTACTTATTTTCTTTGTCTAAATGGTTTCTTCCTCTTTACTTAAACACTTGTTTCACTATATTTAAAATTTTCTTCTCCTCCATCAAAGTTCTTCATCTCCTCTGTCAAACTCTTGTTCCCCTTCGGCAAAGCTGTTGTTCCCTTGCGTCAAGGCTCTTGTTCCCCTTCGGCAAAGCTGTTGTTCCATTGCGTCAAGGCTCTTGTTCCCCTCCGTCAAGGCTGTCTAGGTTGTTGTTCCCCGCCGTCTAGAATGTTGTTCTCCTCCGTCTAGGCTTTTGTTCCCTTATGTGTAGGTTGTTGGTCCGTACCTTCTAGGCCGTTGTTCCCTTGCGTCAAGGCTCTTGTTCCCCTCCATCAAGGCTGTCTAGGTTATTGTTCCCCGCCGTCTAGGATGTTGTTCCCCTCCGTCTAGGATTTTGTTCCCTTATGTGTAGGTTGTTGGTCCGTACCTTCTAGGCTGTTGTTCCCTCGCGTCAAAGCTCTTGTTCCCCTCCGTCAAGGCTGTCTAGGATGTGTAGGTTGTTGGTACGTACCTTCTAGGCTGTTGTTCCCTCGCGTCAAAGCTCTTGTTCCCCTCCGTCAAGGCTGTCTAGGTTGTTGTTCCCCGCCGTCTAGGATGTTGTTCCCCTCCGTCTAGGCTTTTGTTCCCTTATGTGTAGGTTGTTGGTCCGTACCTTCTAGGCTGTTGTTCCCTTGCGTCAAGGCTCTTGTTCCCCTCCGTCAAGGTTGTCTAGGTTGTTGTTCCCCGCCGTCTAGGATGTTGTTCCTCTCCGTCTAGGCTTTTGTTCCCTTATGTGTAGGTTGTTGGTCCGTACCTTCTAGGCTGTTGTTCCCCTACATCTTATTGTTCCCCTCCGTCCATTTTTTTGTTCCCATCTGTCTAGGCTCTTGCCCCCGTCTGTCTAGGCTTTTGTTCTCCGTTATCTACGTCGTTGTTCCCCACTGTCTAGGATGTTGTTCCCCTCCGTTCCTGCTCTTGTTTCCTTCTGTGTAGTATGTTGTTCCTCATCGTCTAGGATATTGTTCCCCTCCGTCCAGGTTAGTGTTCCCCTTCATCCATGTTGTTGTTCCTCTCTCTTTAGGCTCTTACTCCCCTTTGTGTATACTCTTGTTCACGCCCGTCTTCACGGTTGCTTTCCTCCGTCTAGGATGTTGTTCCCAGAGTCTAGGCTATTGCCATGTGTATAATTAGTTGTTCCCCAGTGTATAATTAGTTGTTCCCCGGTGAATAAGTAGTTGTTCCCTAGTGTATATGTATTTGTTCATTCGTTCAGAAAGTTTTATTTCTCTTAACTCTGCAAAATTAGTTTCACTATTTGGTTTGGTCCCTGGTGTATAATTAGTTGTTCCCTGGTGAATAAGTAGTTGTTCCCTAGCGTATATGTTTTTGTTCTTTTGTTCAGAAAGTTTTGTTCCTCTTAACTCTGCAAAATTAGTTTCGCTGGTTTGTTCTCTGGTGTATAATTAGTTGTTCCTCGGTGAATAATGGTTTGTTCCTTCGTTCAGAAAGTGTTGTTCCGTTAACTCTACAGCATTAGTTCCATTAATGTTTTTTGTTCCCATATGTATAATTAGTTGTTCCCTGGTGAATAAGTAGTCGTTCCCGAGTGTATACTTATTTGTTCCTTTTTGTTATGAAATATTTCTTCTCTTTGTTTCAAAAAAATAATTCCATAATATTAGTACCACAAATTTATAGCTTACATAGCTGAAAATATAGTTTTAGCCTGATTGTAGTTTGAAATTTGTGGTTTCGCATTTTAGCTAGCATGTATCAGACACGAGAATAGCCAACTTGCTCAATTAGCTAGCAGCATGCTGCGCAGAGTACGAGACTAATTTTGTGGAAGACGTAGTTTAGTCAGATTCCCTAGCTAGCAGCATGCTGCGCAGCCTACCGCACGTACGAGACACAGCTAAGCTCCAGCTAAGCAAGCTGACTCTGGCCAACGACGCGCGCGTACGAAGACGTAGTTTTTGGTCCCACCTCGAGTCTTTACAGAAAATGACACCAGCTTATATAGCGCGTTCCGGCCGACTCTAGCGTAGACGTGACGCGCTGTTGGTGGCTTAACAAACCGAAGCCACGAAGCGCGGCCCATCTCGACGCTCCATCGGAGGAAAGAAATCCATCGGTAATATGGGCCGCAGATACAAAGGCCCATTCTGGCGATCCTTGTGCGAACGGAAAGGTTAGGGGGCGCGCGGGCGCTGGGGAGGAGCACCCAAAAATACCCCTATGCTATGCAGCAGATTGTATCTTGGCATGAGCATAGTGGGCTGCTCCATTTAGTACTAACTACCAGCCTGTTATTATTAAAACAATCATTATGTTTTTTAGGTGACTTTTCAGGCCATATGAGTCTATTAGGAAGAGAAAAAAACACGAAAAATCGGATGTTTCCTTTTGGGCCCAAGAGGTAAAAGCCCAGTAGAAAAAGAAAGAAAAAACGTCCATACCAACAGCTCAAAGACCCAATAGGTAGCAGAAGCAGGCCATGATTGATTGCTTGTTCCCTTGCTTATTTGGTTCTTTAGCTCGTCGACGCGTCCTCTTTCCGGTTGGGCGACGGGCGACGGCTAGAGTTATCGTCTAGGCACCTAAGCCTAGAATTTACTAGTAAGTGTGCACGTGCAACACACGTTTTATACTGTATCACAAAAACATATACCGTCAAACACAGTTTTCTTTTAGTGTGTTATTTGCCAAGCCACTTAAATGTATCTCAGTACGTGCGTGAAACGCACAATCACATAAATGTATTATAACTAATTACAAAAATATTTAAAAACAGAAACTAATATAACATTTATTCATGCACCACATAATTTAACATATTATGTTTATTTCTTGAAGGTCCATCTATGTATGCGATCTATGATGCTTCGTTGCATGGTTGGGATATTGTTTAGAGTCTCATTCTCTTCATACTTAAAATATGAACCAAAAATCGCCTCCTCAGTTGAATATCATCCTACATATGCATTATATAATATTATTATTATAAAAAATCATGTGCATCGTTTATACAAATAAGCATTGTGTAAATACTTACTCTGGTATTGTAAAATGGATCATTTCTCGTACCATGAGTGCATGAAATTAAAAAACAAATAATCAGACAGAGCACTGCATATACATAATGTTACATTATGTGTTGCATGAATAAAATAAGAAGAATTTCTAATATTCATAACCGTATGAGTTAGTCGGACCAGGAGGAACTTTCCATCCGTACAGCAAGGAACCTATTCGTAGTACAGTAATGCATTTCTAATGATCTCATGAACCGTACAAAAGGAACCTAGTCCTAGTACAGTAACAAACCGTTTTGCATTCAGAGAGCCATTTTGTTTCATAAGAAACGATGGTTGATGGCCTCAACCAGTCACTCAGCGAGTCACAAGTCACAAACTCTCCCAACCGATCCAAAAAAAAAAAAACACACTCTCTACTCTCTAGTCTGTCCTCACCGCATCTCCTTCCCCTCGCTCCTCACTGCTGTCCATGTCCCCCGTCGCCGCGTTGGCCGAGTGCATCGACTCCTGCCGCCTCAACCTCTCGCGTCCGCGCTTCTCCCCCGGCCATGTCCCTCATCCGGTCCTCCCTGCGGCACACCGGCTCCAGCTCTCCCCCATCCCGCCGCCTGTCTGACTGACGCCACCACTTCGACGACCTCCAGCGACCGCTGACCTCCACACTGCCCGGCCCGTCGCCCCGCGGTGCTCTCCATCTCCACCCCGCCAGCACCCTCGGCTCTTTGGCGGGTCGTCGGGCAGCGCTCCTCATTGGATCGCCGCGCTACCCCCATACCAAGTTCAGTCCAGATGCCGGCATGATCCGCCGCCGGCGCCACCTCCTCGCGCGGAGGTGTGGGCCTGGATGCCGCTGCTGCGCCACTCGCTGAGCTTGCTCCATCCACCCTGCAGCTGTTGCCTCCCGAAGCAAAGCGAGTCTGGAGGAGCAATGTTTGCCCGTCTCTCTTCAGGTTTTTCCCTATGTATTACCAGTTCGTTTCTAGCTGTGGATGGATGGTAGCACGATTTATAAGTATGGATATTCAGATATGTGTGTGTTATGTGCTTAAAAATGTAGAAACATTGGTAATTGCATGGCATGCTAGATCGATCTACTTTCCTCATTTTATGGCACTGGACAAATATTCATCCACTTCAGTCTGCATTGTTGGCTTAAGTATCATGTATGTATATTATTTTTCTCCACACAGGAGTTGAGGAATGTTTCCGCTGAATAGGAGCTAGCAGTTTTCGTTTTGAAAAGAAAACAAACCAATTTTCTTTTGATTTAGTTTATTCACAAGAAAAATCTTGTACTAACTTGGCTACATACAAATTAAAATGGTTAGTTATTTTGGTTCACTTGTATAATTCCATCAGGTTCAGAGTCACATTTGCTTATAAGTATCATTTGCTATCTCACTCAGATTAATGGGACTTCTAGTTAGCATGGTGGAGTTTCAGATCAGAGATTAAACACAAGTTGAACAGAACAATTGACATTTACCTTCTGATTTGAATCCAAAAGCTTTGCATCCAGCACAGAATCTAGGTTTTAAAAAAAGCTCAGGTCGACACCATGTTCGTTGATTATCATCATTAAGACCTGCAATCAGAAAACAAAGATTGTTAGCATCAAGAGTAGCTAGGTACAATATCATAAATGCAAATAAACCATAGAAGAATGTATATTGCCTCATCCCTCCAGAACATCTCTATAGACAATGTTTTTGGTGCTTTTCCTAGATTTGTCAATGTCATTGTTAGGCTTGACTAAAATACGTGTCGTCTTTCTTGACACTCCCCTTGACAATGCAACATATAGCTTTGAGCCAAAATAAAAGGAAATAATATACATGAAATTTCATTTGCATATATGAATTACCAGGCAAGCAAGGCTGGCTATTGGATGGATCAAATAATGTTGGATCTGCAACCATTGTGTCAGTTTGAATATCGTCCATTGTGGTAGCCGCATCTTTCCTTTTTAGGTAGCAATTTCTCTTATTCTCACGGAGAGTCTCCACTTGTTGGGGACTCATAAAGCAGTATCGAGTCCTAACACGGTTTTTTTCCGCTTCACGAAAATTCATCTGCATAGAACCTTCTTTTTTAGGAGAATGGTGGGCTGACAACATGCAAAGTATATATATAAGAATTTATGATCTCATAAAATATTATAGATAGAATAAAATTAACAGAAATCCAGTATAAGTATTTACCAGGGTTGCCCATAACATCCAGGAAACGTGTAAGCAAATTTGGTCCATACAAAGGAGAAACGTCCATAGGATCTTGAAACATATGCTCATTGCCTATTTCAGAAACAATCATAGGAGACTGAACCATATGGTTACTGGCTATTTGTGACACATCCATAGGAATCTAATCCAATTGGTTACTGCACTTTTGAGACACATTCATAGTAGCAGACTAAAACATTTTGTTACTGCAATACAACATCATCGGTAGGAGAAGTAGTTCTAACTCACTACTACATCCTTTGCAGGAGAAGTATACATCATTTGACAGGAGTATGCTCTAGGCTTGTGTGGATGGAAATTGGTACTGTTGGTAAGGTATGATGGTCCATCTCACAGCAATGCAGCATGACGTACATAATTATGTTTTTTGCATATCATATTGGAAAGATTTTGTCTATCATGTATCACTTTTCATGAACTCAAAAACGCAATTTTGGATCTAATACCATATATGTTGTATGTTGTTTATTCCAGAATATACAAAATTGTAAGCCACATATCCAACAAAAACAGCGGATCAGCAAATACCTTGAGTTAAATTGGACAACTGTGATTGTCTGTTGGAATTAACCTGTCGAAAAGCAGTACGTCCAGGATTGGTATCTCCAGGATCTATTAACCACATTGGTTATGTAATGTAATCGAGGAAACTGAAACTGTATATATGTGTAAGGTTTATATTGATTATAGGAACCTGAATTTTCGTTTTGCGGCGGCCACAGCTTCTTGGACATGATTGACCTTGCCTGGATCGGCTGCATCGAGTTTTGCGTGGAGTTGGTTGGTGGTGTGCGCGGAGTTCCTTGTTAGGTGTGTGGTCTGGACCCGGGCGATGCAGGGTTGGCACGGCAGGGAGGCGTCCAGGTATGGTGATGATCTCGCCCAGGTGTGGAGGCTGCTGTGGATCTGCAACAGGGAGGGGTGGACTTGAGGCTGGGTTGAGGATGTGCGGAAGTTTTTTTTTACCTGGAACGTGCGGAAGTTACGGGGTGGGAGGCATCTTAGGTGGGGAGAACATTGGAACGTGGGGGGGGGGGAGAACAAATCAATCAGAATCGTTTGATCCACATGGATGTACGGTTGAGATTAAATTTTCCAACGGCACTTCGTGCCTTTATAAGTAGTAGAGATATACCGCTGTTTGATTTTTTTTTCAGTAATTGGATTTTCTCAGTTTATGATACTCCGAGACATAATAATCCTCATCATGTCATCTAACAGGAAGCATGCAATCTAGGTGCAGTAAACGTAGGAGGTACTCCCTCCGTTCCTATTTAATCGACACATAATTCTATCGCATGGTGCGCATCGCGTCGATTAAAACAGTATAGAGGTAGTACAAAATAAAGGGGTTATGCACTTATGCTTCTGCTTATGAAGATATAACAATTGAGGATTTCATATCATGTAGTACTATGATGTTTCTTATGAAAATTTAATTGAGATTTCATATCAGGAAATACTAGAGGGGAGCTAACTTTTGTTTCTCCCTCCGATTCATATTAACTGATTTTAATATGGATGTATCTAGAACTAAAATATGTCTAGATACATTCAATTAGAGTCAATTAATATGAACCGAAGGGAGTAGAAGCTATGGTTAATTTATAATTTTATATGCTAAAGTTATGGCATGTGGACCTGCTTAATCAGTGATTGTCCCGAAACTTTTTCCCAGTGACAATAAGTTTACAACGGGGAACAACTTTTTTTGCGAAACACAGTACAAACACTCACACATGCGTACATACATTCTCTATGAACGCACGCACACATATCATACCCCTATGAGCATCTATGAGAGACTGAGTCCAAGAAACTGATCCAACAGGTCTTGAGATTGACGAATTCACCACGAGTGTCTCGATGTCGATGGAAATGTCGCCTCCCAGTGAAGAATATTCCGCCTTTTAGTGAGACACCAAAGTATAAAATCTGGATTTTAAACTCTGGTGGGGTGGGGTGCCACTGCCCTCCTAATCATCCAACCACAGGCTGATTCTCATTTACAACGGAGATTGATTGGAATACATACAATACATAAGTTGAGGGTTGGACTTCAACCGACTTCACGCACCTAAGGTTTAAACATATTTTAGTTTGTGAAGGGCCTTGATTTGTAGGATTCTAAAAACGTAAAACAGAAAAATCTTAGGATTGCAATATCATGCCCACTCTAGTCCTACATGATTTCATACACGCCAACTTTTAATTGATTCTATCACATGAAAAATATTTCTTTTTGAAAAGCAAATTGAGTGGATGTTAAATTCCCTATGAAATCTAGTGCAATGGATTTTTTAGAAAATACTCCGTCAGACCCACTCCAACAAATAGATAAAAAATACCTAAAGATTTGAATCCTCCAAAATTGCTCTGCAAATCCTTTTGAGTCAGAGAGGCTCCCAAAAATAGGATTTGGCTGTTCCCCTTTTCAGATTCTAGGATCCATTTTGTATTTCACTATGGTGTCAAATTCCTGCAAGCTCGTAGGGAAATCCCACAAGTCTCAGTGGACACCAGCATATAGCGGTTTATTAACGCAGGACAACACGCATGTAACTCGTGCGTGTTCATGGAATCATGGGCAAACTGCATTTCAACAATTTTTGGGACAGATGCCGGTCGAGAGACGCCATCACGCCAACAAACATACCCATCCCATCCCGCTGTAGCAGTCGCGCTTCAGGTCAGTTCGAAATCAGGATCGGCGGCGATGGAGCACAAGACGGCGTGAGTCGCCTGCGTCCGCGGTGGTTATTCAGCACGCCGCCGTGTGAATCGCGACGATGCCATTCGAGTCCCCATCGGCGCGCGACGAGATGAGAAGATCGCACATCAGGTGACACCACCCCTCACCTCCCCACCGGCCACCTCGCACCCGCCATCTCATGAGACGACCACAACTCGACACCAAACCCCCCTGCACGTCAGGTCCTGTCCGTTTCACCCATGACTCGGACCTCGTCCTCCCCGATTTGACCCCATGACAACGATAGGACAAAGCTCCTCAATCCGTAACACTGGCCCTACCGGTCTGCCGACTGCGAATCCACCCTTCCACTACTCTTTCAATGCAAGCAATGTACATGAACTTAGAGTGTCGTTACGTGCAGCAATGTGCTAAGCATCTTGGACAACCTTGGCGACGTTTCGTCCACGTGACCGAAATGCGTCTGCTGTTAGTGGCGACAAAGTGCCAAGGCCGTCCGGAGACGCAAACCGCTGAGTTTGCGTCTCCGCGGACGCTCCGGTCGGAAAATGTCCGCGTTGGGTCCATCGGGTCCGTCGCGTGACTAGGTAATCAAAAGATTTTTCCATTACTATTGATTGGCCAAAGGACCATCTTTACAGAGATGGTTAGTCGAGTTAACCTAAAACTACAACGGCCGTACCTACTGCCGTCGCGCGGCCTCACCGGCCTCGGTTACTCGCGATCGCGCGCCCTACTCGTCGCCGGACGGAGCGCTTCTTGCACTCACGCGCGAACGGACATCTCGTCCTTCCTCTGCGGCGTTCGAGGGCCTCGGCCGGAGCTGTCCCACGGCCGCCGGGCCTCTCCTCTCCGCCGCTGGACGCCGCCGCCGGCCTCCTCCTCCGCCGTCTGGACCGCCGCCGCCGCCCGCGTCCTCCGCACCGCCGCCGGGATCGCCACCACGTCGGCGAAGCGGGCCCTGTCCCTAGCCGCCGCCGTTTCGTCCGGCGGCGATGGCGACCTCCGCTCGGTTCTCGCCGACCCGAGAGGGGGCCCTACGCTGGAGCGAGTCCGGTCGGAGCACATTAACCCCTAGCCATGGCCGTCGCATAGGCGGCTCCTCCTCCCACAAGTGCGCGGCGCTGGGCGTCCCCGCCGGGACTCGAAGGACACGAGCAGAACCCGGTCACCGGCGAACTCGACGGCCCGGGCACCGGGGGGGTTGTCGTCCGCGATGTCGTGGATGACGGCGTCCGCCGTAGGGGCCGCGATGGCCGCCCGCGCTCCGCGAGCTCCCGGCGTCGGCGAGCTCGGCCATGGCGTTGGCAATCTCCCGGTCGCCGCCGCGCCGCGCGCTCTCGCCGCCTTCGCCTCCGCGACCTCCGTGTCCACGGGCTCAACGCCGGCGGCGGCTACCTCGTCTCCTCCTCCTCCTCCGGGTGGAGCTGGCGGCACATGTGAACAACGTGCTCCCAACTCATGTGGTCCGCCATGGATGGATGGTAGGGTTAGCTTGAGGTGTACCCGTCGCACCCGGCGGTGTCCACCATAAGTAGCCACGGCGGGGCGGGAAAAAGGCGTTGGCGCGCAGGGCGTTTCCCGCGTGCGCGAAACGCCGGCAAAACTTGCCAATGTATTGGGCGCGCGGGAACGATCGTCGTCGCGGCGGTTAATCGCCGCGGCGTCCTCGACGGACGTACAACGCCATTAGCGACCTTGACGCTGTCCTTCCGCACCGCTGGAGCTACCCGACGCAAACGGTCGCCCTAGGCCACAACGCGTCCGCGGGCCGACGCAAACGGATATTTCGGACGTCCGAAATGCGTCGGCCCGCTGGAGATGCCCTAATGAATCATGATTCTGTGAAGATTACACATTAGTAGTGTAGAACATTCACCACAATTTTGGACCAACGTTTCGCTAATCCCACAGACTGGCAGCATGAACTGTGTGCAATGTGCGGCGGGGTGGGCCGTCCAATAGTTCTCGGAAAAAACTTTGTTTTCAATCAGAATCAAACAACACAATCTATCCGGCATGGTAGGCATCCACCACGGTCGCTTCCCCAGGACGCAGCCGTGCGTGCGCAACGCCGCAGCTGCACAGATCGCAATCAGAGTTGATGGCGCCGTTTCGGATCATCAACGAACCAGCTGCGAAGAATCATCCGGTTCTGTCAACACCGTGGAGGTTAAGATGGATGCATCTGGGCAGGCCTCTCCTGCCCGATCCACGTCACACAATTAACCTGAGCACACCTTAATCTCGCTGCAGTTAGAGCATCTTCATCGCGTACCCGTAAGAGATTTGGCGGGAAAAAAGCGTTAAGCGTCCCCAAAGCCTTTTTTGTCGGCGCCCTATCGGTGTCCGGCCCCGAGCGTCCCGTCCCCAGGGACCGCCGGCACGCCGGACACAACGAAATGAGAGGCGAGGAGGCGCGGGCCGACGCGTCAGCGGCAGTTAATTTTAACTAACCGTCGCCTACCTCGCGACGGAAGTTATTCGCGCGCGGCGGCATCTTTGCCTTAATGGCGACGGAGGGCAGGCGAGACGTCTCGTCGGTCGCGCAGCCTCCACGCGTCGCCGGCGTTCGCACGCCACCGCCCGTTCCCGCGCGATCCCGCCTCTTCTCGTCTGTTCCCGCTTTCTTCCCGCGCCGGCGTCTATAAAAGGTCTCCGGCTCATCAATGGTAGCCACACCCCGCCGGCAACAAACACAGCCCTCGTCGCTCCACGCCGTCTCCTCCATCACCAGTGGCAATGGCGAACCTCCCCGGCGATGGCCACTTCCCTCCACCGCCGTCTCCTCCATTGACGAGCCGGCAGCGGCGTGCGGCACTCGAGGAGGCACTCGAGGAGGCCCGCCGCGGCGTGAGGCGCGCAGCGGCGGATCTAGCGGCGTTCTCCGCCCCTGCCTCCGCAGCTGAGGGGGCCGCGGCGGCAGCAGCGTGGCGGGAGCAGCGGTGCGACACCGTTGCGGCGTTCGACGCCTCGACGGGACAAGAGGCGCGACGGCGCGGTACCGGGAGGAGATGGAGCGGCGATAGTGGCGGGCGGCCGCGATGAGCGGCGCGTTCCGTGAACGGCGTGACTCGATCGAGCGCCGGCGGCGTGAGTCGATCGAGCTCCAGAGCAGCGACGGCGGAGGAGCGTCGGAGGGCGCTACGGCGCTATGGGGCGAGGCGGAGAGCGTTGGCGGCGGCCGACGCGTTTGCGGCGGCGATGATGGAGGCGCCAACGGATGTGGAGGAGGAGGCGCCAATGGAGGAGGAGGAGGCCGGAGGAGAGGAGGAGGAGGAGGGGACGACGACGGAGTTCGACTGGTCCGACGACGACGCCGCACACGGACGAGACGGCCGATCAGCAACGCGCCCTCGTCGAGTCCTTCGAGTCGGAGAAGAAGCTCCAGGACGACGCCCGTGCCCGCGAAGAGGCGCAGATTCGTCGCGCCGTCGAGCTCTCCCTCCGCCGCCGGCGGGGAGGGCGGAGGAGGACTATCGGCGGGAGCGGCACCGTCGGCCACCGCCGAACGCAAGGAGAGGAGGCGCGAGGAGCTGCGGCGTAGGGGAGGCGACGACGGGCGGGGCCGTCGAACGCGCCGCCGGGCGGTCAGTAGTCTAGGTTTAGATGAAATCTAGCCGTTTTCATTCAAACTTTGTAATATATAATCAAAATTGAATGAAAACCTTTATTTTCGTGCACAAATATTCATTTGGGGGCGGCGTTTGGGGACGCGGCTGGGGAGCGACGTCCCCAAACGCGGCACGAACAAAACACGTCCCCCAAACGCTCGATCCGGCGCGGTTTGGGGGACGGTTTGGGGGACGCGACTGGAGATGCTCTTAATTCTCTCGTGACCTAAGGTCGTGGCGCGCCGCGGACCTCCTAGTTGTCACGGCGGAATTGGAAGTTTAAGAGCATCTCCACCGGCGGCCCCGATAGCGGCCCGATAGCTTTTTGGGGGCTTGGGGCGAAAATGAGCTCGCACCTGCGCGTCCCAAACGGCGCCGGCCAGTTTTGGAGCCCAATAGAGTCGCATACAACCCCGTGTCGGCCCGCGTTGGCGCCTCGCGAGGCTGAATTTTTTGGGCGTGGGAGCTGCCTGTCAGTGACGCCAGGGCGCTGCGCGGGATATTTTATCGCCACGACGCCTGGCGGGAAACTCTCCCGTGCGGGAAACTCTCCTGCCACGACACCGCGCGGGATGTTTCCCGCTCGCCGGCGGTCTATATTATCCCTCCTCCCGCGCAAAACCTAAAAAAGCACAATGTGGGATTCGTGGGACGAGGCGGCGCTAGAGGCGTCCGTAGAAGAGTTGGAGGTGGACCCGTAGCTCGCGGAGTATGAGGCGTGGGAGGAGGCGGCGTTAGCGGCGACCGTAGATGCCTACGACGCGGGCGAGCGGCAGCGCCAGGAGGCGGAGCGGCGGGAGCGGAGGGAGCGCGGGGAGGCGCGACGGGAGGCGGAGCGGCAACGGCAGGAGGCGGAGTGGCGGCGCCATGAGGAGGAGAACCGGGTGGCGCTCGAGGAGGCGGAGCGGCTGGAGATCCTGGAGGTGCGGCGGCAGCGGGAGGCGGCGAGCGAGCGTCGGTGGGAGGCGCGACGGTAGAAGGGGTGGGAGGAGCTTGCGCTACGGCGGTTGCAGCGGGAGGAGACGCAGCGTCAGGATGATATCTACGACGCGCGTCGTTTGTCATAGATGCAGCTCCGGCTACAGAGGCAGGAGTTCGATCACCATCAGCGGCAGGAGGAGCTGGAGTAGTAGCTGCGTCAGGAGGCGGTGGCCGCAGATAGAGCCGCGTACTTGACGTTCGTGGCGGAGAGAGCAGGAGATTATCAGCGGAGGAGCAGCGAAGAGAGCAGGGGAGCGAGTAGGGGAGAGACCACCGGAGAGAGCAGCGGCCGATCGTCCACCTCCATAGAGCCAAGTGGTCAGTAGGTAGTAGGTTAGAGATAAGAAGGTTTCAAATGTCATCCGGGATTGAGGAGTGAATAATGTTTTACTCGGATTTGACCGAAAATATTATTCATTCGTCGATTTTGAATGACATTAAAATGAAACTCTAATTTGTGTAAAAAAAAATCTACCAGGGCCGCCGTTTTGGGGGCGCCGGTGTGGGAACAGCTCCCCCAAATAGAGGATGCAGTGCCGGCGCCCCCAAACGGAGGTGTCGGCACCCCTGCCGGCGCCTATTTGGGGGCTACCGGTGGAGATGCTCTAAACATGCACTACGACGCTATTTTAAAACAGAGAGAATGCTCGTTATGTTTCACGGATACTAGGGCAGCCCGCTGGTTATAGCGGTGGCCGGCAAGCGGTCTATGGACTTGGGCCCCTGGCAGGTGATCAAGCCATAGTGTAGAAGGGTTTTGGGAAGCCTCAGACGTATATTGATGTGGGGTTCCGGCGTTTATATAATAGGCCCGAGGCGTAGGGTTTGGGTACAATTACAATACAGTCCTACTGTAAATATAATATGTGCAATCTAAAACCCCCCGCAGTCCCAGCAGGAGGTTCTCGGAAGTTGAGACTGGACCGAAAGTTGAGGAAGAGCAGACTCGGCAATTCCTTCGTCATGACATTCGCAAACTGGTGGGAGGACGGAACATGTAGAACACGGACCTCTCCCAAGGACACCTTCTCGTGGACGAAGTGGATGTTTATCTCGATGTGCTTGGTACGTTTATGTTGCACCGGATTCGAGGACATGCAAATGGTGGAGACGTTGTCACAGTAGACAACTGTGGCGGAGCTCATGGGGCGATGAAGTTCCTGGAGCAACTGGCGGACCCAACAACACTCGGCGACCGCGTGGGCGACGGCGCGGTACTCAGCCTTTGCAGAGGAACGAGACACGGTGGTCTGTCGCTTGGAGGACCAAGAGATGAGACTATCACCGAAGTAGACGCAGTAACCGGAGGTGGAGCAGCGCGAGTCCGGACAGCCGGCCCAGTCAACATCGGAGTAGGCCACAAGGGCGGTCGACGAGGAGGCGTGGAGCTGGAGGCCGAACTCCAGTGTGCCCGAAACATATCGCAGAACACGTTTCACGAGAGCTAAGTGAGACCATGCATGTGAAGGCAGGCCTGCTGAACAGCTTAGGAGATATCGGGGCGCGTCAGTGTGAGGTACTGAAGGCCGCCCATGGTGCTCCTATAGTCGGTGGCATCGGGGAGGATCTCGCCGTCGGAAGCGGAGAGCTTCGAGGACGTGTCGACTAGTGTAGGCGAGGGGTGACAGTCAGACATGCCAGCCCGCTGTAGAATATCCAGAGCATACTGTCGTTGTGACAAAAAGAGACCAGCAGGGGACCGACAGACCTTCATACCCAGGAAGTAGTGGAGGTCGCCGAGATCAGTCATGGCGAACTCGCTATGAAGACGCGCAAGGAGCCCCTCAAGAAAGCGCGTCGATGAGGCGGTGACGATGATGTCATCCACATAGAGCAGTAAGTACGTCGTGTCGGCGTCAGAGTGGAGGACAAACAGAGGCGTGTTTGTGCGGAGGCAACAAATCCCAGAGTGGCGATGTAGGAGGCGAACCGGTGGTACCATGTGCGAGGGGCCTGCTTCAGGCCATACATGGACTTGTGGAGGCGACAAACGTGGTCAGGGCGAGAGGCATCAACAAACCCAGGGGGCTACTGACAGTAGACCACCTCTTCCAGGGAGCCATGCAGGAACGCGTTCTTCACATCAAGATGCCGTATGGGCCAAGAGCTGGAAACAGCTATGTGCAGAACGAGACGGATCGTAGCAGGCTTGACAACAGGGCTGAAAGTCTCCTCGTAGTTGATGCCGGGGCGCTGGGAGTACCCACGAACAACCCATCGTGCCTTGTTGCGCGCGAGGGTGCCATCCGAGTGGAACTTCTGACGAAAGATCCACTTGTCGGTGATGATGTTGGCATGCGGAGGGCGAGGAACGAGTGACCAAGGTAGCATATTTGATATTCAAACATCATGTCAAAGTACTTATTGCTATGCTCCGTTAATTCTTAATACAAGATTGATGAAGTTTCTTTCTTGTGGAGTATAATAGAGGTGTGTTGCATCATCCCTATGTTAGGACGTGATGCCGATATTAATTATGATCTTACATATAATATTATCTGCACCATCATATCTCATTGATAGATTGCTATTTGTCCACCACAACTTTAAGAGAGAATAGTCAAGTAAACCCATGAACCCCGGTCCACTTTTATCATAAGAAACACCTTTATGTTGCTTTTATCTTGTTTTCTATTTTTTGCACTATTTTAATCCGAAAATAAAAAATATTTACTTTTCCTGTTTGCATCCAAAACACCAAAAATAATCAACCTCTTTACAGTTTTTACTTAGTTATTTTATCTAGTTTAGTTTTTTCTTGTTTTATTTCTACTTGTGTTATTTACTTACACGAAACCTTGTGCTTGACAACCACACGGTGGAGTTGGGACATAAGTCTTTTATTTTACTTGCAGGATTGCTAGAAGAAGGGAGAAGAGAATACTCGTTCGTCCAGTTCCCCGAGAGTTCGATATAAACCCTCGAGTCACCCTGGGGAAGATACTCTGTTGATACAACACTCTGCACTTGGAGTCCCAACGTATCAAGATCTTTTTGGCGTTGCTAGTAGCCATCATCACTAGACATATCCATGACGAGACAAATAGCAAATAATAAAAACAGTAAAAGCTTCCATACCATTCACTTACCAATAGCGCTATGCATCCCGGCAACGGCGCCAGAAAAGTTTTTTGATGGCTCCCTAGTGCAGGAGATCAATTGTAGTACTTTTCAATAAGAAAGGTTGTCGAACCCACGAGGAGCTGAAGGTATTGGTTAGCAGAATCGACAAAAAATCAATAATAATAAAGTAGCAGCTTTGGTGTTTTTGGGTGTATAGTTTGCAATAAAAATAAAGTGCAGAAACTAAATAGAAAATAAGTAAATGTTCTTGGTGAGAGAAAAGCCCAATTGTCTATGCAGCAAGAGGACAAGCTTAAGTGTGTGTGCTTATATGAGACTAAAGTTGCCGAGGGCGGCATAAATTTAGTAGCATCTGAGTTCTAAACAACATGGTAACTATTTTGTCAAGATTTATTCAATTAGGGGTGGAGCCTAAGTTAGGTGCAGCCATAGATATGTGCAAACACACCCCTTATAATGGATCCTAGAGCCATTTTCATGAGCAAGTATAGAAATCATTAAGACATAAATGTCCCACCATAGCAATAAGGTCATTGGTACCCGACATAAACACCTATAATGCAACCCATAGTATTGCAAAACAGTTTCTGTCTGTCCGTCACTTCCAACACTAATGCATTAAATTAAAGTGCAGCCCTATGAGCCCATGTAGGTGAAGTAATATGCAGTCAACGTTCGCATAAAACCATCATAGACCAACATAAAAGATAGAAAACCTTACCGAATACTCATTGCATATCATATAGAATCATAGTCGAGATCATCCTATGTCCTTAGGAACGTGGTGAACTACTCACAAGTGTCAAACATGATATGGACCAGAGGCATAATGATTACAACACAATCTGAATATATAATATCCCCACCAAATAATGACAGAGTACCAATCACGAACATGCAATAGCACTAAAATAATATTCGGGATTCAATTCAACACAAACTACGAGGAGGATGACGTTGATCTCGTGGATGGAGATGGTGGTGATGATGGTGCTGATGGAGATGTTGGTGGAGATGCCTCCTCCCAAGCCAAGGAGGAGTGGGGATGTCAATGGCGTCGATTTCCCCTTCACCGGAGGCACCGGTGCAGCAGGATCTGCCCTCTGTTGGAGCAGGAGAGGACTTCCGCCTCCGCCGCCGCCTTAATAAATCTTAGGAAAATATGGCTTAAGTTTTTGGGCGAAACGGAGCTTCTATTATAAATGGGGGCCGAGGCGATGCCCGAGGCGCAAACAGACCTAGGTGGCGCGCCCAGACTTGTAGGTTGCACCACCTGGTGCCGTTTGGCCCTCGTAGCTCCCCTCGCGTACTTCTTTCACTCACGGTCCTTTTCTGGGTGAAATACTGATCAGGTATTTTTTCCTTGATTTTTAGCGATCTAAAAAGTCCTGAAATAAATAAATATCAATGAAGGGGACTTTGTAGGAAAGTCCCGTAAATCGACTAAAAATGCATAGATAATGACGTATGATGGCAAATAACAATAAAAACTAATCATATATGTAGCAATAATGATGATGAAAAATGCAACAAGAAAGGCCAAACCCATCTCCTTTTTTTTAGAACGGAGGTTGAATTTTCTGCCTTTTCACATTAGGCCTAACACACCAGGATGAAGGGAGTAACTAATAAAGTTCTATGAGAATAATAATTATTCATTTTTATGGAAAATTTATTTTGCAAAATTTGAATTTTAAAACATACCTACATCATCAATGTGGTGGCACACCAACAACTAATAGGAAAAATAGCTACTAATGGCGCACTTGTTTTGGGCATCAGTGGGAGCGCGCCACTGGTAGAAATTACAAATGGCGCACATGTGGTGCGCCAATCGTACGTGACTTACCAGTGGCGGACCACCTAGTGCTCCACTACTATATTTTTTTTGGTGTGCCACTGCTATATTTTTAAAATTTTAAAATTTGATTTTTCTTTATTTTAATTTCGTTCTGCTTTGTTCGTTATCTTTGAGTTCTCTCCGTTTGTTGTTGTGACCGGCGAGGGTGTGGAGAGGAGGGTCTGGCCGGTGAGGGAAGGGAAGGGAAGAGAGGAGGGAGCAGAGGCACTGGAACAGGGGATGGAGAAGAGAAGGAATGATGAAGGGATAGATAAGGGACGAGGTGTGGAGAGGAGGAAGGATAGGAAGGAGAGAAGGGAGGAAAAAGGGAGGAGAGGAGGAAGGACATGAGATGAAGAGGGAGAAGGGAGGGGCGGGGGCGTCGATCGGTGGAGCAGATGCCGGAGGAGGTGCGCCAGCCGGCGGAGCCGATGGGTGGAGCATGTTAGAGCAGATGGCTGAAGAGAAGTGAGGGAGGAGATAAGAAAGGGGGTGGAGGAAAGGAGGAAGGAGAAGGGGGGCATGGTAAGGGATGTGTGGATGAAATAGAGGTACATGCCTCGACCAATTAGAACACGGAAATAAGGAGCACACAGATGATGTGTTTGTTTACACATGTTGTGAGTCGTAGGATCGTGCAGCAGGATCTAGGGCCTCGAACATAGCAGTGGCGCACCACAAGCCTTGGTGGGCCAGTGCTAACTTTTTTGAATTTTTTTCCATCCAAATCTGAAACCTTCAAAAACTCTGTTTTTCTTGTCGATTTATGGGAAATCTAAAAAGACCGCTAAACGACCATAGGTGGTTGAATTCAGATGTAAAATTTCCCATAGATACATTTCATATAAAAAAGAGTAGGAATGTTTAGCGATTTATAGTTTCTCCAAAATAAAAAAAGGAAAACAAAGTTTTTCAACTTTGAGATTTCGAAGCAAACAAATAAAAAATTACCACCGACGCACATGCATAGTGGTGCGTCGGCGGTAACCTAGCGTATATATAGAAAACAGCCTAACGATATCTTCTTCTTTCTCACTTTCTCTCCTCCTCCTCCTTCCCCTCTTTACCTTTTCCCTCATCTTCCTCTTACATTCTCTCTCCTCTTCCCCATCTTTCCTTTTTTCTTCCTCCTCCTCTTTTCTTCGTCCTATTTCCCTCCCCCTCCTCCTCCTCCTCCCCATCTTCCTCCTCTTTCCCTACCTCCGCAACACTCTAGCGAGTACCTCCCAAGCCGGCGGCCTCCCTCTAGTGAAAACCTCCTTAACCTCGCATGCGACCTCCCTCCGACAACCACCTCCTCAACCTCAATGTCAGCCACCTCCTCAAGCTCTCTAGCAACCTCTCAACCTCATTGGCCACGGTGAAGAAGGTGAAGAACACATCACAAAGAGATCTAGATTTGTCCTTTTTTGAATTTTGAAAAATATACCGCCGGCGCACTAGTATGGTGCGCTGTCGGTAAATCGAGTTTTCTACCAGCGCACCAGGAGGTGTGTCGGCGATAACGTATTACCGCCGGCCTATTCCCACTGACGTGCGATGGCGATGGCGGTAGCCTTTTTTGTTGCGCTGGATGTAGGTGTTTTCCTAGGGGTTCTACCACTTCTGCTACTCCCCGGAGGCGGTAGGATTTGGTGGTGCCCTTGGGGCGGCGCCGACCGAAGGGGAGGGATGTGCGAAAGGTCGAGGAGGAACCGTCAGAGCCTGCGTGGGCAGGTGGCCTCCATGATGGTGACTGGGTGGCGCGGCAAGGCTGGAAGAGGTAGGGGAATGGAGATCGACGGCGACAATGGGGACCTCTTGGTGGAGCTGAGATTTTTATCCCAGCAACAAACATGCATCTATGAGGGCTGTGGGAAACGCAAGAGGCGAAACCAGCTATATCTAGGTTTCCACGCTGAATGCCCAACACCGCAATAAATAATTCCGATCCGAGCAACTTTTTGGTATCTAGCTGTGCTTTTTCCAGCAAAAAAATTTCATATTCTAGCGATTATTATCTGGTGTTAGACCCATATACGGAATGTGCTAGAGTTTCTCTAACGCGCTGTAGTAGCCGATAGTAGATCTCATGGCATCTGCTTAGACCCATCCGTTGCCTAAAAATATTCGTACCGTTGAAGCAGCTCCAGATTTTCAGTGGTCTACGTCTACCCATCAATGTATACACCTTGTGTAGACAGTAGCCTAACGTAGTTTAAAACCCTAGCTCAGCAACTGCAGTGCAAGTGCTGGCGTGCAATGCATGGTTCAGAAAGCTGGGCTGCCGCTATCCAATACCAATCCACTTCGGCGCTCGCACTGCAGTTCAGCGTGTCCGTCGGTGTGTCACCCGCGCTTCCCGAGAAAAGGCAATTATTCTATCTACTAGACGAACTGTAGCGCCCTGTCATTTCCAAGGCGAAAGCACGTTGGCGCCACTGCCAGCCATCCCTGCCGCGGCAGGGGGAGGCCAGGCCACACCCCGGCCGGGCCCCGATCGATTATTAGACAAACAAAAGGCAGCACTACGGCTCCATACTCCGGGCATCTCTCGTACGTCGTCGTCGTTAATTAAAAGGCGCTGGCGAATCCAGAGACGGATCAACGATCTAATCGGCCACATCTCTGGAGTGGAAAGAACATATGCCCGACGAGAACGCTACCCCATTTGCGTACCCAAGGTCATTATAGCTAGGTTAAGATGATGGGAGAAAGGTCGATGGCCTTCTGCTTTGGCTCTTATGCACATGGCCCGCCATCCAGCCATGATTAAGGGGAGGGCGCTTTGTTTTGAAGAAGCATGTACTGATTACTGAAGAAGGAAACAGGCAAAGCTGCAAACGTTTTTAATTCTTCTATTACATGCAAAGTGTGTTTTTTCAGGCCCCCTCAGCTGCACAGTAAAATACTGTAACAAGTCTAGGTGCCGTGCTGGTAATTGATGTCTCACATAGTAACGTTCAATATTGCATATTGCAGCACATTGAACTTCTCACTTGTCGTAAAAATGTAAGTGTTTCAAGGCCTCCTCCAACACATTGTTCCTTACCGCGCTATTATTCTAGATAGTTTTGTATTTTAAGAACGGTGTTTGCTCCAGTACAACCCCTTCCCTAAACTCGTAGCAAACTTAAACACAAGAACGGCTAAGATCGCTTGATACCCCTTCGTTATTAATATTGAACGGGTACATGTAGCCCTGTATCAAACCCGTATGGTCCAACTAAATTATACGAATATGTTGCATACATATATGTATGATTACATACGTAGCGGATCATTGGTGGAGACTCTTCCGCATGGTGGTGGTTGTGGCCGCCGGGCAAGAGGAACGTCATGGCGGGGCTGGTCGGCCACGATCTAGAGGACACGAGCCTCGGCAATGCCTCATAGGTGCGTGTCGGCACGGGTGGGGCGGCGTGTAGGCTAGACGGCAGCGCAATGGCGAGATGAACATCCGGACAGTCCGCCCCAGACAACCCGAGGCAATTTGGGCGGAATGTCCGTCGGGTTAGGAACGAGACCTATCGGACTGTCTTGCGGCGCCGGACTGCCCTGTGGTGCCCTCGCCGGACTGTCTTGTGGCGCTGAACTGTCTTGTTGTTCCCCGCCGGACTGCCTTGCGATGCCCTCACCGGACTATCTTGTGGCGCCGGATTGTCTTGCGGACCCCGTGCCGGACTGTCTTGCTGCGCCGGACTGTCTTGCTTCCCACGTTGGACTGTCTTGCGGTGACAGTATGCCTACACGTAGACATACGTAGTTTTGGATTCGGGTTTGGACATGGGCCTAAAAGGTACCAGTTGGGCTTAGTTGAGTTAGAGGGAGGGGTGTAAGGGTATTTTACCCTTATCCATTATTTTGGTAACAATGACACCGTGCTAGAGTATTTGGCCTAATACATGTTTATAAGGATAATCTCAGGTATTAGGCAAAGAGGCATAAATGGTGTATCAAAGGAACAAGAAGGCTAAAGGAGACCCCCCATTTCAACAACAATCAAAAGGGGTCTACAGAATCCCGCGCCGGTCACCGGCCTACCAACCGGCCGGCCGGCGTGCCGACCGGTCAACCGGCCGCCAACCGGGCGCCAACCATGCGTCTGACTAGCTCCGGTCAGCCGGCCCCCCAACCGGCGGGCCCGGCGTGCCGACCGGTCAACCGGGCGCCAACCGGGCGCCAACCGGATGACCTCCTCGACACAAAGTGACCCGGTCGGGTCCGTCGCGAACCGGTTTGGACCGGCTGGTCCACCCGATCCGGTCCGGCCGCCTCGGACCGGACACTGGTCTGTGGTCCGTTGGGGACCCGGGAGAAAAGCTGATGTGGCAAGTGACCAACGGCCATATTTTGAAGAACACTATAAATAGCCCTTCTCCTCGAAGTTAGGCACTACACTACAAGCTGTTCTTGAGCTCTCTCTCTCTCTCTCATACTCCTTGCTAGAAACACCAAAAGCCTCAGATCTCCCTCCTCCTCCACCGAAACTCAAATCCCTCCGGGGAAACGATAGAGGAGGACCCGATCTACCGTTCTACCAAGCCAAATCTCATTCCCCTTATATTCATCAAGAAGCTTGCTCTCTAGGGTTCCTTGGAAACCCTAGGTGGGCAAGAGGGTCCGGAAGCATCCGGGCTGTGGATTTGCTCCGGGCAAGATTGTGAAGGTTTGGAGGCTACCTCAAAGTCTACCACAAGTGAGTGAGCTATTCCTTCGCGGGATAGGCTCCGGAGAATAGGGTGAGCCTTCGTGGCGTGGGGAATCCTTCGTGGGACCTCCACCCTCCAAACGTGACGTACCTTCTTGCAAAGGAAGGGAACACGGGAATACATCCTCGTCTCCGCGTGCTATCGGTTATCTCTAACCGAACTCCTTACTTGTGATTTAACTGCCTGTGAGAGTCTTCATGCTCGAGTTAGTTGTATCCTCATATAGGTTATTTCACCTAGTTTGCATTAGGCTCACCTTTATATTCCGCAAAGCCTAATATTGCAAAGAAAGAATTAAAATCTGTAGAAACATATTCACCCCCCTCTAGGTTTACCATCTCTATACTTTCAAGGGGGTTGTACTCGAGCAGGCCTCTTTAAGAACAATATTTTAAAGTATTATTTTTAAGAGTATCTAAATTCACAATTTTGGGTCCATGAATTCATGTCATGGGGCTAGTCTAAAAAGGAAATTACATAGACTCACATGGATTGTGTTAAATCTATTCTGAGCTCGCCTAATGGTGACGAAGAAATACGTCTTCCAATTTAAATCATTTATAATTAAGGATGACCTGAAAATTAAATTCTAGGAAATAAGTAGTGGTTGGATAATGCTACACCCCAGAAATAATATCGAACTCTATACAACATTGTCCGTCATAAGAGTAATACCATCGAGGCTGCGGTGTGGGAGTCCTCTCCACCAAATGTGAGGTTTAGAAGGGATCTTGTTGGCCTCAATCTTGTACCATGAAATGCTTTAATTTGCTACAGTGATTATTCATGGTTCAACTAACACAAGGGGCCAACGAATTTCGGTGGAACCTCCATGAGAATAGTATATTTGCAGAGGACTCAAGGTATAGAGCTTTGATTCATCCATAGGTGCTACTTGTATTATAATAATAATAATAATAATAATAATAATAATAATAATAATAATAATAATAAATGGAAAGTGAAGATACCATTTAAGACAAAAATAATATTTGCATAGTATTTTCTTAGAGGAGCAATCATCACCAAAGACAACCTCATAAAACACAATTGGCACAAAAGTATAAAGTGCGTATTTTTTTTTATCATGATAAGACAATCAAATACTTATTCTTCATGTGTAAATTTGTTAGATCTATATGGCCAGCCATACAATTAGGTTCAACTTGGATCCATCATGTAGTGTTGCTAATATATTTTTGGCAACTAATGGGTGTGAACGTTTCCGTTATTTGGTTCTTTTGGATTTCTAGAAATGGCAAGATTTTTTATGATAAAAATT
This sequence comes from Lolium multiflorum, assembly GCA_030979885.1. NCBI lineage: Eukaryota > Viridiplantae > Streptophyta > Magnoliopsida > Poales > Poaceae > Lolium > Lolium multiflorum. The sequence goes on from CM061747.1 coordinate 201,601,932, forward strand.
CTTCTCTCATGCAGGTTTTCTAGCAGTGCACAGGTTTACTCCGTTCATGGTTGTTTATACATCGTTTGATTGAAGAATCGAGACCTATTTATAGAGATATCTACACGGGTGGAGGACACGTCGAGAGATGCTTTTATCTAATATGGACGACAACGTTATCTACGGATTGGTTCTCTATCTCCATATGCATTTTACAATTTCTCGATGATTTTACTTGTATTTTGCCTTTTTTTCTTTTTGGACATGTTGCGACTTTCTGCATCTTAGTTATGCATAAGCTAGATGTAATGCTTAATTCTTTTAAATAATAAAGTGTTCTTCTTTACTAAAAATGTGATCGGGCTGGTAATGTTTTTTTTTCTATATTCACGTGCAGAAGTTTTGGCACATCATCATTTTGCCTATGATAGTGCGCTAAGACACTAGCATTAGGATTTTCACGGAAACTTATACTATTCCCTGTGTTCTTAGATATAAGCCATATAGTTTTTTAAGAATTTTTTTAGAATATAAGGTGTATTGGGTTGCCCCATTTGTATGAACATTATTTTTAGCGATTTTTTTTGCGGGTAAAACTAGATCTTTATTAAGCAACAGGGGTTATTTTTAGCGATTTGATTAGGTTTCGTTATGTTATGCAAGGTCCTCAATTGCCTAGGGTTAAACCTAGCCAAACATGGTATAATTTTTCCTAAACGTGCCAGAAACTATATGGCTTATATCTAGGAACGGAGAGGTAGTTTGAAACGTGACGTTTCCTTGTTGTACAGCTGAAAAGGTAGACATGATGGAATGCTAAATTGAAAGTCTATTTTCTTTAGGGCTTTTATTTACATGCTTGTATCCGTAATTCCGTATGACCTCCGTACTTGGTGTGTGGGTGTGTGTGATCCCTGGGATCGAACCTTATCTGTATGACTTGCTGGTGTTGAGGCTTTATTTATAAAGTGGGGCTGATGCCTTATGTTTAAAAAAGTCTATTTTCTGGCGAGTGAGAAATTGACAACGGAAGAAACAAAGCACCTAAACCGTTAAAATTGAAAACCAGTACAATCTATTCCATCACCTTTTTGCCCCTAAAAATACACTATGCTAGTACTAGTATAACGTACGATTACGAAACACGTTCCTGCCGAAGATGCTTAGAGCTCAAGCTGTGTTGATCGACGTGAGGTGCATAATACTACGTGATTTCGATGTGACAACTGAGGTGCCATGCATGTCTGGTGTTCTTTCACCTCAAGAACAACAACAGAGAAGAATATACGCAGGCTTTCTTTCCTCTCTGGAACATAAAGGATGGAGCTCCGAGTTAAACTCCAGTTCTCCTTCCATGAGTGGTAATGATAACCCATACTCCTACACTAGAACCAGGGCAGCTTTATCCATGGCGGAAAAAGGCGATGCATCATATTTCTTGAGTAGGCATGCAGAATCAGAGACCAATAATATATCCGTGCATTGCATGCAGCACCGGGGCAATGCATGCAGGCTAGTAGATCCTGGCCAACAAAGAAAGTGTACATTAGCAGCAGCAACAGTGCCCTTTTTAAACAAAGAGCAGTGGTTACTTTTTGGTGAGAAGCAGCAGTAGTCAGTGACGTGCATGGATTCCATCCACGCAACAAAGAAGCTGCTCCCAGCTGTTTATACTGGAGTGGTACTACATCAAATCAGATGCTGCGGAACCGAGGGCGCGCCATGGATAACCGATCCCAGGTAACATGGGCTTTTTACCCTACCCTGTCCTTGTCCTGGGGAGAAGTGAAAGAAGCAGCTAGCTCTAGACCTCTGGTTGTTCATCAATGGCGTTTCCCCCCATGATTGCACACTGGCTGATAACGGGAGAATTGTTTAAATTAGTGCGTTGATCAAGGAGCAAAGATAGCCTACAGTAGGGCACAGATCATCAGCCCTAACAGATATTCTTAGGAGGATGCCAGTGAAAGGTTTAGCAGATTACAGACGGGCGGATCATGGTTTGTCCAGACTTTAGGAGGCTACTCCGTCTAAGGATGCAAGATCTAGAACCGTTAAACACCCCCACCCTTAGTTTAATACGATTACATTGGAAAGGCTAACTATGCAAGCGATAAGGCTATCCATTCCACAGTCATATTCTACTGCTACAATACACATTGAAGCTTCATTTGGCTGTAGTTGTAGAATTTTTAGGTTACTGTGACAAAATAACATTTCGAACCTGAAAATAATTAATAAATGGAGCACCCTTTATTTTTCCGCCATGGGGGAGCTCGCGCATATGAAAGTCAATGGGATTACAGAGTTAAGCCAGCTTAATCTAGGATCGGAACAAATAAGGAGCTTCTACTACAGGCCTTTTAAAGGTGCATCTGTGCATGCTCTCCATAGCACCCAGTTGTGTCGAATATTGACAGCATTCCAGGAGCTACACGAGAGGCATATATACCAGGGCACCCTTTTCTTCATCGTCCTACTTCTAATAGTACAATACATGTGGACCATATCATCATCTTCTTCTTCTGGACACTGATGTGCCCAGCAATCAAGCAATCATCTGTCCGTCTCACCCGACGAAGTCATGGAGCAAATGGCCACCGATCTCCTTGGTGAAGTGCCGGTCCTGTCCTCCGAACGAGGCCATGGCGTAGGCGTCGCTGACATCCTCCAGCCCGAAACGGTGCGCGAGGTTGAGCGGGAGCGCAGCCGGAAGGGGCTCGGCGATGTAGGCCCGGTTGTTGTTCTGGTGAAGGCCAAGGGTGAGGGAGACACCGCCGCTACTTCCAGCGCCGCCGACCCCTTCAACCTGCTGTGGGTGTGACATTGCAATGTTGTGGTGGTGGTGGTGGTGAGCAGCCAGCCCGCTGTTGTATGCGAAGCTCACCTGTCCCGGCATGTCCTGGGTCATCGGGGACAGCTCGTTCTGGATGTGCCGGGAGGCGTGCGCACTGTGATTCCGTGTCATGCTGCTGCTTTGCCCTTGCTGCGAGTTTGAAGGATCAGATGGCGGCCTCCCGCTGCTGTCCGGGGAATGCTGGGTTTGCTGCCGCACACCGAGCTGACTCTTGTCAGTGGAGGAGTTCTTGTGCCCCTGCCGCATCTCCAGGTTGTGAATTTCTTCCACCATTGGCTTCCAGAGTCGAACCCTTGCATTGATAAACCAGTTTGAGACCTGCCGATGAAATCAAATGTTTGAAATTATTAGGCAGGCAATGTTTTCAATGAAGGTCTATAACTTTACAAGTGTACATGGTGCATGGCCGAATAATGTGTTAGAAGACATTGCAAGCAGCCGGCATGGCCTGATTGGCAAAATTGAACCCGAAACATAAAATGGTCGATCACTTGCCTGGTTCCTTGTTAAACCTGTCTGTTTAGCCAACATCTGCTTGTCGCTATCAGTTGGATACCTGGAGTAATAGCCTTTATAGGTTAGAAACTTCATAACCTAAAAAAGCTGGACTTTGTTTTGAAGTTACTTGTATCTAGTCATTTAGGAAACTATGACAAAAACCTAGTCTATTATGCCAATGCCTAGTGTACATCACAATCTAAACTCAGTAAACAGGCTTGTGATATACACAGGTGTACAAGTTTATACACTAGTAAATATTTGAAAAATAAAACAAGTAACAAGAACAATTTTACACTACAAAATAATCAGTACAAAAGGTCGGTAGGCATGCATGCACCTTATATTATTTAACATGTATAGATAATTTGCAGAGCAGTCTCAATCAAATCAGCCAGAATTGACCACCACTAGAAAAAGTAGCAGATATAGTGACATCGCTGTTTATGAGATTTGGTGCCCATCCTAAGTTAGATGCAAATGGAGCCTACTATTAAGTTGTTGTACAATCGTCACGAACTAAGTTTTCTCAAGTGGGTCTCCTCTGCTAGCTATCTAATTAATGGCAGTTGAAAGATCTTCGCATCAGACGGGGTATATTGAACCGACACTGATTTATGATATGGAAGGACTGTGTTCCCCCTCTTCTACAAATTCCATTTCTCCTGTTTGGTGCATGCACTAAAACAGTGGCGGCTAATAATCTGCAGTTTCAGTGGATGCCCACGAAAATAAGATTAGAAGCTTTTAATAAAGCAAACGATTTCCATCCATAGGTTTGCTTGCAACTATCCTAAGCATTTATCCCATGTCTGATCGGATCTGTGCATGATCCTCTCACACTACCTAGAAGGAATCATGTTAATCGCACTTGCAGCATATCATAATGGCATGTCATGTCACTTCTACCCTATGGATAAAACATTCGCATTCGACAGTTGCAAGTACAGCATAGATACGGTGGTAACTTCAGAAAATTGCAGGTCCATATCAACAAACAAAATCAAATTTCTTATGATGTCATATACTTACGGGTGCAAGAAGTGCTCGAACAGCCAGGCTCGAAGAACCGACACGGCACGCTCAGGGAGCCCCCTCTGTGGTCGCCAGATGTTGTGCGGCTGGCTGAACGCATTGGCGTTGGTTCCCCTCAGAAGGGCGGCGCCGCCTCCCATGAGCCCGAAGTTCGCCATCTCTTCCTTGCCAAGGCCATCTTTCCCAGCGGCGGCCTTGCTGCTTGTGTTGCGCAGCTGGCTCTGTATCGTGCTCTTCAGATACTTGAAGTGCTTGGACATGGTCCGGAGAGCGATGGAAGCGAAGGGAGCGGCGTTGCTCAGCCCGGCGACCGTCTCAAATGAGGTGATCACCGCTTGAAGCTGCTGGTAGTATTGCTTGTAGCGCTTGCAAACCTACAAGGTTGTTTGTAGTTGCATTAGAACACAGCAATAGGTAGGCTTGAGTTAGTTGTTGTACACGCAATAAACACCCTCAAATCTTGGTTAGAACTATATTTTTAGACTCTAGAGTTTAGACACCACGAGATCATGTGTCACTTCCTAATGGAGGACCTAGCTAGAATTGTACTATGATCTACACAGAGTGAAGTCGTTTAACCGGTGGACTATATTTTTACGAAAAAAACGTGAAGCTGCAGCTATATGGACAGAATCTTACAGCTTTGCATGGATGGGAATAGAACCATACTGAAAGAGGACAAACTCTAGGAATCTTATAAAGTGGCAAGTTGAAATTGTATATGAAATAAAATTAGAGAACCCTGTGGAATTCAGCTGTTCTAATTTCATGTTCATGAAGTACCAAAGATCATAGACCAATATGTGCAACTCTTTGATCATAGACCAAAGATCAAGTTGATGTTAGTTTACAAGTAAAAACCAAAAGAAAAGGAACTGTGCAACCTCAACAGTGCAACAATAAGTGAGGCATATAATAAGAAGATAAACATATCCAGAAGAGCAGATATGACGATCCATACGTATCACCCACCATCAAATCGGAAGCACAAGAAATAAGCTGTGGAAGCACAGTGAATAGATAGATTCACAGGCCGCATCCGGGCCATGATGTGACCATGAGGAGTTGGAGAAGAAATTATTACGCCATGGAAAATGGAAGCGAAAGATGCAAGCTCGTGGATAAAAGAAACACATGAGATGGAGAGGGGGAGCGAAATTATAGGGTATGATCGATAACTCACTTCTTCCATGAGGGAGATGAGCCTAGTCTTCCTCCACTGCTGCTCGGCGCCGGAGACCGTGACGGCCTCGGCGGCAGCGCGGTCGCTGCTGTCCATCTCGTGGCCGACGTCGCCGGCCGCGTCCATGGCGTCCAAGTCGAGCAAGCCGTCGTCGGAGCAGCGGTCCAGCTGCGCGGGGCGGCCGCCGACGTCGCAGATCTCCTCCAGCAGCTTCTGCGCGGGGCCCAGGAACCTGGAGCGGTTGAGCACGGCCGCGTAGCCCGTGAAGGGCCCGTACGGCCCGGTGGCGACCCCGGCGCCGCCGCCGCCGCCGAGGTGCCTCCGCGGCTGGGGCGGAGGGTTCGAGGATGACGAGGAGAGCGAGAGCCCAAAGTTGTGGCTCGGGATCTGGGATCCTCCTGGCATCCCTTGCGGTAAAAGCTGGGCGTGGGTGTGGGCGTGCGCCAGCGTGGGGCTGTGCGGCGAGTAGGAGGAGGAGGAGGACGCGTAGGAGTAGAAGGGCGGCGGCCAGGAGCCGGGCGTGGGCGACGAGGATTCCGCCGGGTCCGGCGGGAACCGCAGCTTCTCGCGCCGGCTGTGCTGCGGCACGTGGTAGAGCTGCCCCGCCGCGGCCTGGCCGAGCAGCAGCTGGTGCTGGTGCTGATGCTGATGCTGGTGCTCGGCGCCGCCCCCGTACCCGCCAGCGGCCGACGACATGGCGGCAGCCGGACGCCCGCGCGCGCGTCCACGCGGTTTACGTAGGCTGACGGGACGTAGCTGGGTTGCTAGACGCCCTGGAGAGAGTAAGCGCGCGCGCGCGAGGTGGCTGGGAGGGAGAGAGAGGAGAGGAGAGGAGAAAAAGACGGTGAGGGGAGGAGATCGAGGAGCGGCTCCGCACTTTGCGAGCGCCTGGGCGGAGGGTTTGCAGGGCGCGCGAGGGCAGTGGCAGGAGCTCTCGCTTGGCGCGTTGGCGTTGGCTCGGCCGACCTGATCTGATGTCTCGCTGCTTTGCGCTCGCTTTTGTGCGTTTTTGGTGGTGGTGTTGGGGGGTGGCTTTCTTTCCTTTCTGCAAAGGTAGTCTGAGGTGAACGGCGAGGGGAGGAGAGGAGAGCGACGGGAAATGGTGAGCAGTGAAAGGCAAAGGCAGAAAGGGAGTTGGTGCTGGTCTGCTCGTCTGAGGAAGACGAGGTGGATACATGAGCCGCCCGCCCGCCCCAGCGTGCGTGTGTGTGTTTGAGCGAGCGAACCAGGCTGCCAGGGGGTGGGTTTTGTACTTCGGCGCCGGCCACCAGGGTTAAGAGCATCCGGCCGTCTCCCCCAAAGCTTCCCCAAAACCGCGCCGAATTGAGTATTTGAGGGACGTGTTTTGTTCGTGCCGCCTTTGGGGGACGTCGCTTCCAGCCGCGTCCCCCAAACGCCGCCCCCAAACATTTAAATTACTTTTTTTAACACAGAACCATTTATCAAATACAACATATGAATAAAAATGTTTGCGAGGATTGTTTTCAAATTAAATTACAACAAACAATAAAACAAGTAAACAAATATAATAAATAGGGGTAGATGCTACATCAAGGTGCCACAGTATTTTCTTTGATCCTCCACAAATGCTCAACGAGATCAGCTTGAAGTTGCTCATGCACATTGCTGTCACGGATCTCTGCGTGCATGGCGAGAAAATCAGCAAAATCTGCAGGCAACTCATGATCAACCTCCGCAAGAGGGCCTTCACACTCATAGGGACCAACATGTGACCTAGCATGATTCTTGCGGTCATCCTCGATGATCATGTTGTGCATGATCACACAAGCCTGCATCACCTCCCACATTTGGTCGTCAGACCAGCTTAGAGCAGGGTACCGGACAATGGCAAATTGTGCTTGAAGCACACCAAATGCCCGCTCGACATCCTTCCTGCAAGCCTCCTGTCGCGTAGCAAAGTGAGAATTCTTCAGACCTGATGGATTCGAGATTATTTTGACAAAAGTGGCCCATTTTGGATATATACCATTGGCTAGATAATAGCCTTTGGTATATTCGTGGCCATTGATCTTATAGTTGCATGGTGGAGCATGCTCTTCCACTAGTCTGCTGAACACCGGAGACTGCTGCAACACGTTGATGTCATTGTGTGATCCCGCCATGCCAAAGAAAGAATGCCAAATCCACAGGTCATAATCTGCCACAGCTTCAAGCACCACACTGCAATATCCATGACAGCCTTTGTATATCCCTTGCCAAGCAAACGGGCAGTTCTTCCATGCCCAGTGCATGCAATCGATGCTTCCAAGCATTCCAGGAAATCCTCTGGCAGCATTTTGTGCCATGATCCGTCTCTTCCTAGTTGGCCCTCTCAAATAGTATTTGCCAAACTTTCCCACCACAGCTCGGAAAAACTTGTACATGCACTCAATGGCAGTAGACTCACTCATGCGAAGGTAGTCGTCCGTGTATCGGCAGGTGCTCCGTATGCAAGCATCCTCATGGCGGCGGTGCACTTCTGAATCGACGAGAACCCGAGAACGCCTTCAGCTTGAGCTTGAAGTAGGGGTCGAACTCTCGAACGCCGTGGAGGATATTCATGAACAGCCCTTGCTCATCCTGTACCGGCGCTGAAAATTGTCGGCATGTGTTGCGTCGTCGGCGAAGTAGTCGTTGTGCAGCATGGCATGCCCCTCCATCCTCTGCCGGGGCTTCGACTTCCTTCTTCCGGCCTTGATCCTCCGCGGCGCGGCCTCTTCCTCTTTTCCGCCTCAGCGTCGAGCAATTCCTGGAGGGACGCGATGATCAGCAAATGCTCCCGCAGTCGTCGAAGGCTTGCTCGTCCTCCGCAGCAGGGCAACCATCTCATCATCGCTGTCCATGGCTGAAGCAAAATCAATGGTTAAAATTGCCGAGGCGACGACGCAACAAACGGCCAATCGCGCCTACCGGCAAGTCGTCGAGCACCTTCGTGCGCGGAGGTGGGGTGGATTTGGACGCGTTCGGGACGCGCCGCGACGCGGCGGCGGCACGACCAGCGGGAGCCCAGCCGCGACAACGGTTCCGACTCTCGCAGAGATCGACGCCCAACCTGCGGGAAATCCAGCGGCGGCGGTGGGGTGGGAGGCGCGGAACGAAGGAGCGACGAGAAAAGAGGCGCGAACCAACGGTTTATGCAAATAGTCGCCGACATGTGGGAGCCTCGCTTCGTTGTGTCGCGTCCCCGGTGCGTCCCTGTGGGACGGGGACGGGGCGCCGGACACCGTATCGGGCCGCGCCGGATAAAAATGGGCTTTGAGGGACGCGGCTGGAACGCATTTTTTGTCCGGCGCGCCCCAAATCCCTTTGGGGAACGCTTTGGGGGATGCGGCTGGAGATGCTCTAAGTTTGCCAGGTTTTATGGATGCCATGGGGAGGGAGACGAAGCCATTGATACCAATTTGCCTTCTTGAAAGGCATGTACTCTCTCCGCCCCACCAAAAATATCTGATAAAATTGAATTTTTTTGGTGGGACAGAACTGCCCATGGATATCCACGGATCCGGGTATCCACGGATATTCGACTCGCCAGGCACGGGTATGGAGGGTTGATTGTGTCCATGGATTTCATGGGGCGGATATCCGATAATTCATGGAGCGGGCACGGGCAAAGCTTTTGCTCCATGGATATTCGATGGATATCCAACTGACATGTGGGACCCACATGTCAGTGACACATGCGATTTTACCTACGATTGGCTGTCCTTTTTAGGCCCAAATCACCAAACCCTTAATTTAAGCCTTAATGATTTTATACTCTAAATAATCACGGAACCGCCTTGTGCTAGTAGGGCTTTCGCCGACCGGATTGACTATGGATCTTCGTTGATTACTCCGCCTCCTCGGTAATGTGATATATTGTTGCTTTGATATTCCTATGAATTGTCGATATAATTACGGCTCAAATGCTACTGAAAAAATGTCGAAATGCTGCCAAAATATTCATGTTAGCTTATTATTGATGAAATGCAAGTGAAATATTGCTGAAATGGTACTCAAATTTTATGGGCATGGATATCCATGGATATCCAGGTATCCACCGGATTTGGATTTGGGACGACATCAATGCCCATGGATACTTTCATGGGCGGGGTAGAGCGAGGCTGATGGATTTGGGCATGGATCTGGTTTTTCTATATCCGTCCAAACCCGCTCCATTGCCATCCTTAGACAGAAGGGGTATATGCACGATAGAATTGCGTTCAATAGAATCTTAGTTATTGCAGCGCTAGAAAATCTGTATTTCTGAACCTTTAGAAATTTAAAATATTTATTTCTTTAGATGATGCACCTGTGTATGTGCGTGCCGATTTTTATACTTAAATTGGAAAATATGTAGATTGGGTAAAAATAACAAGTTTCATATGAATAATCTAAAGGAAACTCTCCCCTCCTGTTCTTTTGTTCAACGTAGTGGTCGGATAAATATGTAACTTAGTGCTAGAGTAAGTTTAATCGGGTTCCGCTGTACCAGGTTCCAAAAATTCCCTTTATATCCAGGATTAGATTCTAGCGCTTCATGAGAACATTCATCAGGTTAATATTTGACACCAGAGGAAGCTAGGCTTCTTTTTTTAGAGGAAGCTAGACTTTCAGAAGGCATATGACCGCCTAGACTTTCAGACGGTGGTGCGGTCGAAGGCTGAACCGTGGTGCGAGATGTTTACCTCCAAACGTAGAAAAATGGTTCTCATTGACTCCTGCCTATCCAACCTTCCCATGTACATCATGGGAATGTATATCCTCCCGAAAGTGGTAAATGCATGGTGGCTTTTATAGGGAGCTTTCACGTTTTTTTTTTCTAACAGGACCGTACAAGCCGCCAGAAGTACCACATGATAAAATGGTTTGATGTGTGCGCCCCCAAGGATCTTGGGGGCATAGGTATCTTAGAATATCGTCACACGAATGTGGCCTTGATGCTGACATAGGTCTGGTAGATCCTGAAGGATGACGGATGTCCTTGGCTTAAGCTTGTCGAAGCCAAGCATCAAAGGGGCCATCCGCTCCTGACTTGTGAGTGTAGGAAGGGGTTTTAGTTTTCGGGATCCTCTAGCACATGAAACATGAGATCAGGGCAGGGCCTATCCGCCCCATAGAGCATGGAGTAGGTACCCTGTTTTTGGCTCGACTTCTGGCTGGATGGATGATGGCTCGTGAAAACGACCACATTATTTCGATCTAAACCAAGATATTTTGTTACGATATGCAGCGAATATCTTCCTCTCTCTACCCAATAAATGCTAATTCACACTTAGGTGCTAAAATCCTTTGATTTAATTTTTTTGTGCATAAGTGGAAGCGAATAGGAGGAAAACAAGGGCATTTAATGAAGTATCACGGTATGGACTCATCACCAAGTCAACCAGGATCACGAAATGATTAATAAAAGACTTAATGACCCATGGTACGGTCATCCCCGCCCGTACCGGATGACTGTACCATGTGTCGGTGGCTCCGCCCCGTCAAACCCATTAGAAAACATGAAAGGACCCGAGGTATTTAAAGAACACATAGGAAGAAAAACTCCATGAGGACGCCAGATCAAATCTCATATCGATTAAAGTGTCGAAGCCGCCACCATTGACTTCAACTCTTCATCAACGCCTTCACCATCTTCATCTCTTCTCCATCTACTTGTAATCTAGATTCGATATTCGATTGGCGACATTGTGAGACACATTGTTCATCTCTCTGAGATTTGTTATATAATGTTTACTATTGTTAATCCAATTATAGTTGAGTAGTCCACTCGGGTTATGGGCAGAGGCCTAATCCTCGCAGGAATATGTGCATCTAAATTTTATGCAATATGTGCAATATGGGAGTTGATACGTCTCCAACGTATCGATAATTTCTTGTGTTCCATGCCACATTATTGATGTTATCTACATGTCTTATGCACACTTTATGTCATATTCGTGCATTTTCTGGAACTAACCTATTAACAAGATGCCGAGTGCCGCTTGCTTTTTGGTTTCAGAAATCCTAGTAAAGAAATATTCTCGAATTGGACGAATAAAAGCCCAGAGGCCTATTTTCTCACGAAGCTTCCTAAGTCCGAAGGAGAGACGAAGAGGGGCCACAGGGCGCCAAACCCTAGGCGGCGCGGCCCCCTTGGCCGCGCCGGCCTGTGGTGTGGGCCCCTGTGCGCCTCTTGACCTGCCTTCCGCCTACAAATAGCCTCCGTGACGAAACCCCCGTCCGAGAGCCACGATACGGAAAACATTACCGAGACGCCGTCGCCGCCGATCCCATCTCGGGGGATCTGGAGATCGCTCCGGCACCCTCGGAGAGGGGAATCATCTCTGAGACTCTACACCGCCATGGTCGCCTCCGAGTGATGAGTGAGTAGTCTACCCCTGGACTATGGGTCCATAGCAGTAGCTAGATGGTTGTCTTCTCCCCATTGTGCTATCATTGTCGGATCTTGTGAGCTGCCTATCATGATCAAGATCATCTATATGTAATTCTATATGTTGCGTTTGTTGGGATCCGATGAATAGAGAATACTTGTTATGTTGATTATCAAAGTTATGCTTATGTGTTGTTTATGATCTTGCATGCTCTCCGTTATTAGTAGATGCTCTGGCCAAGTAGATGCTCTTAACTCCAAGAGGGAGTACTTATGCTCGATAGTGGGTTCATGCCTCGCATTGACACTGGGAGTGACAGAAACCCCTAAGGTTGTGTTGTGTTGCCACTAGGGATAAAACATTGATGCTATGTCTAAGGATGTAGTTGTTGATTACATTACGCACCATACTTAATGCAATTGTCGTTGTTTGCAACTTAATACTGAGGGGGTTCGGATGATAACCTGAAGGTGGACTTTTTAGGCATAGATGCAGTTGGATGGCGGTCTATGTACTTTGTCGTAATGCCCAATTAAATCTCACTATACTCATCATGATATGTATGTGCATTGTCATGCTCTCTTTATTTGTCAATTGCCCAACTGTAATTTGTTCACCCAACATGCTGTTCGTCTTATGGGAGAGACACCTCTAGTGAACTGTGGACCCCGGTCCAATTCTCTTTATCAAATACAATCTCCGCAATACTTGTTTTACCTTTCTCGCAAACAATCATCTTCCACACAATACGGTTAATCCTTTGTTACAGCAAGCCGGTGAGATTGACAACCCCACTGCTTCGTTGGGGCAAAGTAGCTTGGTTGTGTTGTGCAGTTCCACGTTGGCGCCGGAATCTCGGTGTTGCGCCGCACTACATCCGCATCAACCTTCAACGTGCTTCTTGGCTCCTCCCGGTTCGATAAACCTTGGTTTCTTTCTGAGGGAAAACTTGCTGCTGTGCGCATCATACCTTCCTCTTGGGGTTGCCCAACGAACGTGTGAAATACACGCCATCAAGCTCTTTTTCTGGCGCCGTTGCCGGGAGATCAAGACACGCTGCAAGGGGAGTCTCCACTTCTCAATCTCTTTACTTTGTTTTTGTCTTGCTTTATTTTATTTACTACTTTGTTTGCTGCACTAAATCAAAACACAAAAAAATTAGTTGCTAGTTTTACTTTATTTGCTATCTTGTTTGCTATATCAAAAACACAAAAAAATTAGTTTACCTGCATTCACTTTACTTATTTCATCATGTTTCCTTTTGATTTTACCACAAAGAGCATACCGGTAGGACGTGGGTCTATAGTTGGGAGAAATAATATAGAAGAATTCTTCAACCATGTTAGTACCATTGAAAATTTTGAAGATAGACACTTGATAGATCTTGCGCCTACTTATGAAATTGCTGCTGCGCATTTAGTTCGCTTGTTGGAAACTAAATTTGTTAATCTTAATCCTATAATCCAACACATGTTTTTCACGCTTGGTGATATGGAAGAAGGGGAAAAGAAAGATTTTGTTTTAGAAACCCTTCTTAGAGAATTTGGTGGTCTAGCAAGAGAAGCTAGAAAGGTCTTTGCTAAATTTAATATGCTTGGTTCTCCTACTAATTTTGTTAGTCTCCTTGAAAAGATGGATATGGATAGAATAAGATACACTAATAATATTGATGATGGTGGGGAGATCAAAACACCAATACCATGCAAGCTCCTAGCTATGAATGATGCACTAGAAAATAATTATGCTTGGCTTGTTCCAGAAAATTTGTTTGATGAGAGTAGCACACCTAAGACTAATGAAAGGGGAGATGCTAAAACTTATGTATCTAATATAATATGCCTAGTTGAGAAAACTCCACACCTCGCTAAGAATGCACCATCCTTCGATAATACTTGATACACACTTTCTGCGCCTAGCTGAAAGGCGTTAAAGAAAAGCGCTTATGGGAGACAACCCATGTTTTTACCTACAGTACTTTGTTTTTATTTTGTGTCTTGGAAGTTGTTTACTACTGTAGCAACCTCTCCTTATCTTAGTTTTGAGTTTTGTTGTGCCAAGTTAAGCCGTTGATAGAAAAGTAAGTACTAGATTTGGATTACTGCGCAGTTCCAGATTTCTTTGCTGTCACGAATCTGAGCCCACTGCCCTGCAGGAAGCTCAGAAAATTATGCCAATTTACGTGCATGATCCTCAGATATGTACGCAACTTTCATTCAATTTGAGCATTTTCATTTGAGCAAGTCTGGTGCCATTTTAAAATTCGTCAATACGAACTGTTCTGTTTTGACAGATTCTGCCTTTTATTTCGCATTGCCTCTTTCGCTATGTTGGATGAATTTCTTTGATCCACTAATGTCCAGTAGCATTATGCAATGTCCAGAAGTGTTAAGAATGATTGTGTCACCTCTGAATATGTCAATTTATATTGTGCACTAACCCTCTAATGAGTTGTTTCGAGTTTGGTGTGGAGGAAGTTTTCAAGGATCAAGAGAGGAGTATGATGCAACATGATCAAGGAGAGTGAAAGCTCTAAGCTTGGGGATGCACCCGGTGGTTCACCCCTGCATATATCAAGAAGACTCAAGCGTCTAAGCTTGGGATGCCCAAGGCATCCCTTCTTCATCAACAAATTATCAGGTTCCTCCCCTGAAACTACATTTTTATTCGGCCACATCTTATGTGCTTTTTCTTGGAGCGTCGTTTTGTTTTTTGTTTTTGTTTTGTTTGAATAAAATGGATCCTAGCATTCACTTTATGGGAGAGATACACACTCCGCTGTAGCATATGGACAAATATGTCCTTGGTTTCTACTCATAGTATTCATGGCGAAGTTTCTCCTTCGTTAAATTGTTATATGGTTGGAATTGGAAAATGATACATGTAGTAATTGCTATAAATGTTTTGGGTAATGTGATACTTGGCAATTGTTGTGTTCATGTTTAAGCTCTTGCATCATATGCTTTGCACCCATTAATGAAGAAATACATAGAGCATGCTAAAATTTGGTTTGCATATTTGGTTTCTCTAAGGTCTAGATAATTTCTAGTTTTGAGTTTGAACAACAAGGAAGACGGTATAAAGTATTATAATGCTTTCAATATGTCTTTTATGTGAGTTTTGCTGTACTAGTTCATCCTTGTGTTTGCCTCAAACAACCTTGCTAGCCTAAACCTTGTATCGAGAGAATACTTCTCATGCATCCAAAATACTTGAGCCAACCACTATGCCATTTGTGTCCACCATACCTACCTACTACATGGTATTTTCCGCCATTCCAAAGTAAATTGCTTGAGTGCTACCTTTAAAATTCCATCATTCACCTTTGCAATATATAGCTCATGGGACAAATAGCTTAAAAACTATTGTGGTATTGAATATGTAATTATGCACTTTATCTCTTATTAAGTTGCTTGTTGTGCGATAACCATGTTTACTGGGGAACGCCATCAACTCTTTGTTGAATATCATGTGAGTTGCTATGCATGTTCGTCTTGTCTGAAGTAAGGGCGATCTCATGAGTTGAATGGTTTGAGCATGCATATTGTGAGAGAAGAACATTGGGCCGCTAACTAAAGCCATGTTCCATGGTGGAAGTTTCAGTTTTGGACAAACATCCTCAAATCTCTAATGAGAAAAGAATTAATTGTTGTTGAATGCTTAAAGCATTAAAAGAGGAGTCCATTATCCTTGTATGTTGTCCGGTATGGATGTCTAAGTTGAGAATAATCAAAAGCGAAATCCAAATGCGAGCTTTCTCCTTAGACCTTTGTAGGCGGCATAGAGGTACCCTTTGTGATACTTGGTTAAAGCATATGTATTGCGTGATAATCCAGGTAGTCCAAGCTAATTAGGACAAGGTGCGGGCACTATTAGTACACTATGCATGAGGCTTGCAACTTATAAGATATAATTTACATGATGCATATGCTTTATTACTACCGTTGACAAAATTGTTTCATGTTTTCAAAATCAAAGCTCTAGCACAAATATAGCAATCGATGCTTTTCCTCTATGAGGACCATTCTCTTTACTTTTATGTTGAGTCAGTCACCTATTTCTCTCCACCTCAAGAAGCAAACACTTGTGTGAACGCGCATTGATTCTTACATACTTGCTTATTGCACTTATTATATTACTCTATGTTGACAATATCCATGAGATATACATGTTACAAGTTGAAAGCAACCGCTGAAACTTAATCTTCTTTTGTGTTGCTTCAATACCTTTACTTGAATTATTGCTTTATGAGTTAACTCTTATGCAAGACTTATTGATGCTTGTCTTGAAGTGCTATTCATGAAAAGTCTTTGCTTTATGATTCACTTGTTTACTCATGTCATACACATTGTTTTGATCGCTGCATTCTCTACATATGCTTTACAAATAGTATGATCAAGTTTATGATGGCATCACTCCAGAAATTATCTTTGTTATCGCTTTACCTGCTCGGACGAGCAGAACTAAGCTTGGGGATGCTGATACGTCTCAACGTATCGATAATTTCTTGTGTTCCATGCCACATTATTGATGTTATCTACATGTCTTATGCACACTTTATGTCATATTCGTGCATTTTCGGAACTAACCTATTAACAAGATGCGAAGTGCCGTTTTGTTTTGCTGTTTTTGGTTTCAGAAATCTAGTAAAGAAATATTCTCGGAATTGGACGAAATAAAAGCCCGAGGCCTATTTTCTCACGAAGCTTCAGTCAAGATGGAGAGAGGGGCCACAGGGCCAAACCCTAGGCGGCGCGGCCCCTGGCCGCGCCGGCCTGTGGTGTGGGCCCCTGTGCCGCCTCTTGACCTGCCCTTCCGCCTACAAATAGCCTCCGTGACGAAACCCCCGCGAGAGCCACGATACGGAAAACATTCGAGACGCCGTCCGCCGATCCCATCTCGGGGGATCTGGAGATCGCCTCCGGCACCCGCGAGAGGGGAATCATCTCCCGAGGACTCTACACCGCCATGGTCGCCTCCGGAGTGATGAGTGAGTAGTCTACCCCTGGACTATGGGTCCATAGCAGTAGCTAGATGGTTGTCTTCTCCCCATTGTGCTATCATTGTGGATCTTGTGAGCTGCCTATCATGATCAAGATCATCTATATGTAATTCTATATGTTGCGTTTGTTGGGATCCGATGAATAGAGAATACTTGTTATGTTGATTATCAAAGTTATGCTTATGTGTTGTTTATGATCTTGCATGCTCTCCGTTATTAGTAGATGCTCTGGCCAAGTAGATGCTCTTAACTCCAAGAGGGAGTACTTATGCTCGATAGTGGGTTCATGCCTGCATTGAACCTGGGGTGACAGAAACCCCTAAGGTTGTGTTGTGCTGTTGCCACTAGGGATAAAACATTGATGCTATGTCTAAGGATGTAGTTGTTGATTACATTACGCACCATACTTAATGCAATTGTCCGTTGTTTGCAACTTAATACCGGAGGGGTTCGGATGATAACTCAAGGTGGACTTTTTAGGCATAGATGCGTTGGATGGCGGTCTATGTACTTTGTCGTAATGCCCAATTAAATCTCACTATACTCATCATGATATGTATGTGCATTGTCATGCTCTCTTTATTTGTCAATTGCCCAACTGTAATTTGTTCACCCAACATGCTTTCGTCTTATGGGAGAGACACCTCTAGTGAACTGTGGACCCCGGTCCAATTCTCTTTACTGAAATACAATCTACCGCAATACTTGTTTTTACTGTTTTCTCGCAAACAATCATCTTCCACACAATACGGTTAATCCTTTGTTACAGCAAGCCGGTGAGATTGACAACCTCACTGTTTCGTTGGGGCAAAGTAGCTTGGTTGTGTTGTGCAGTTCCACGTTGGCGCCGAATCTCTGGTGTTGCGCCGCACTACATCCCGCCGCCATCAACCTTCAACGTGCTTCTTGGCTCCTCCTGGTTCGATAAACCTTGGTTTCTTTCTGAGGGAAAACTTGCTGCTGTGCGCATCATACCTTCCTCTTGGGGTTCCCAACGAACGTGTGAAATACACGCCATCAGGAGTAGAGATCCATTTCATGCCCTAGATCTTTTTATCTCGGTCTTGAAGGTTTGAAAGGTATCCAAACCAACGAGACCAGTTGTAAGGGTATTTATGTCTTTCATATTATTTTTGTGTTTTGTGAATACAAGGTTAGAGAGGACTAACAATTGCGTCTAAGATCATCTACATGTTTAGTCCTCTCTCCCTCCTATGGTGTTGGTGCATGAACGCAAAAAGGGAAAAGAAGAAATGAGAAGAGGACTCGAAGTCGGAGTCCGGATGAGTGCTCGATGATAGCCGGAGTTATGCGATGGTAGATCTTCTTTTTCGGTTTGTGTTTTAAATATAGGACCCCACACTATTAAGAGGGGATCAAATTTTTTATTTAGCTCTTTGGCTCAAATCATTTCCCTTCATTCACCACATCTTTTCCTCAACTATATTTCGCCTTTAATTTTCCATCCTCTTTCATCGTATCTTCACCATGTTTTGTCACCATGTTTCACCTTTCATTCTCCTCATCTCGTGCTCGAAGTTTCTCAGTTTTTTCCTAAAGAAAAAGGAAAACGAGTGCAAGAAGAGAAGAAAAGAAAAAGGCAAAAAATAAATATTTTGGCCGGTCTAACCGGGCCTGAGGCCGGTCAGACTGGCCGGCCCAACTACCTCCACAACTTCGCTCACACCCAACAAGTGAAATGGCAAGGTCATACCGGGCCCTTGGCCGGTCAAACCGGGCCGACCCCTTTTCTTCCGCGCTAGCCTACCTCCCTTCCGCATCGCTCCGCCTAATCCTCGAGTTGCTCGCCCATGCGTGTTGCCACTCGTTGCGTTGCTCACCACACAGTAACCGCTCGCATTGATCGCTCAGCCGCCGTGCGTCGCCCGCTCCTCTCATCGCTCGTGCGTGCGATGCTCGGTAGGTGGGACGATATGACCGGGCCAAGGCCGGTCATACCGGTCGTTTCCTCTATTCCCTCTTTTTGCCCATTCGCTAGCCAGTCATCTGGGCCGGTATAACTGGGCCCAGAGCCGGTCATACCGGCCAGATTTGTTTCTGCCCGAAAATCTACAAAAACCGCTAGTTTGCTCCACATAAGGTAGTCCCCAATTTCAGATCAATTACATTGGCTAATCTTTTTAGTCCCAACCAAGTCCTTGAATCCCCACATACTCTCTTGCATCCTCTCCACCAAATCCATCCATTTGAAAGATCTATTCCCCCTCTCTCATTCCATCGAACAAATTCGAGAGCCTTGTGTATATTTTAACCTTTGATCTTGTTACTCTTGGAAGTTGAGGACTCCTAGGCGGTAGAGGTCACCAGGAGCAATCGACATGTGATTGCACGGACAATTTGTACGGGATTGGAGACCTCCCTAAGGTCTCCACTAGTGGATCGAGCTTCTACTTTGTGGAAGAAGCTCACCAAGAAGACGGTGAGCCATCCTGGCATTCGGGGTCCTTCGTGGTAACCGCACCGCTCCAACGGTGACTAGGTTCCCCTCAAGGAAGTTAACATCGGGATAAAATCATCGTCTCTGTGTTCTTCAGTTATTTCTATCCTTTTACTTTACTTTGATAGGCTTCGTGCAATAAAGTAAAATGAGATGAAGTAGAGTGAAGTGGAGTAACTCAAGGGAGTAATTGTTCTAGCAAATTTCTACTTCATTTGTGTGGTTGTCATAATTAGTGAAGCACAAAGATAGTATTTTTATTGTTTCTTCTAGAGAGGAGCCATAGATAGGTGTAGCCATGGATATGAGCAAATACACCCCTAGTGATTGATCCAAAGGCCAGTTAAGAGCAAACAAGGGAATTATTAAGACATAAAGTCCAACCACCGATGTAAGTTTAAAGGTCCCCATAATTATACCCCCCCGTTTAATTAACCATGATTAATACAACATGCATCTAAGAATTGGACATGGTTTCTGTCAGGTCCAACTGTCCCTCATCCTATCAACATGCAACGGTGACAACCTTATGCATCCCCCAACATATGTGTGCACTCATATATCAGTACAAAATATCATCATAGAAGATAATAAATACCTGTATGCAACCATCACAAACTATCTCACAATTTCCATGAACAAGTCACTACTCAAACATCAACATAGAGATACAACAGATCATGGGGAAACAATATATTGCCTCACACATCATGTTTTCCGAGAGATTAGAAGGGGTAGATGAAGATGGTGGTTCTGCTGTAGATGGTGATGAAGATGCTGATGATGCCCACACCGGAGGGTGTGGAGTCCACTGGAGGCGATTCCGGCAGCGTTTTTCCCCTCCGATCTCCGCCGACGGTGGCCTGCTGACTCTCTATTTATGTGTTTTTGATCTCCGCCACCGTAGCCTCTATGAAACCCTGGAGGGTCGTATAAATAGTGGTTTTTAGGTCAAAAGAAGTCGGTTCGCGAAAGATTGAGGTGAAACGGATGCTCGAGGTGGGAACGTTCCTTGGTGGCGCGTCCTAAGGGGGTGGGCGCGCCACAAGCCATCTTTCCTAGCCTGTTGACCTCCTGGTGTCCCACTTCAGCTCACCGTGTTCGTCTCAAAATTTTCGAAGCGTGGCCCTTGACCTTGCCCTTTTTAAGTCCCGTAGCTCCTGGAAAGTCAAAAAACAGTAAAAAGAGTCGTTTTGTGCCAAACAGAATTAGAACCGTAGAGGGGATTGTTTAGAAAAACCGCTAAAACACCATAAAACATGGAAATGACATTAGATAAGATGCAAATATGTGGTAATATGTTTTAGTAAAGTGCAAAGTTCATGTATGCATTTTACATGCATCAACATCCCCAAGCTTAAACTATGCTCGTCCGCGATCATAAAAGGTGATAAAACTAACATGGACTTTGTAGTTTATTGCATTGCTTCTATGTAATCATGCAAAGTCTTACAAGATTCAGTCAATAAATAACGACAATAAGAAATCTGAAGTATAAAGTGATATTTCTTACATTCTACAAAGCATGCTTAACAATAAATAGCATTGTAAGAAACATGAATGATAAGTATCTATGAATCATAAAGCATGCTAGGGAAATCCTATAGAGATTGTTTGAAAGACTTTGTCTTCTCTTTTGTTTCATATGATCCTCTTGACTCTTGAACACAAGAAAGTAAGGAGGGAATATAAGTGCTAGTCTTCCAACAAAATAAAAAGTAGAGAGAATAAAACAAGGTTTTGACATATGCAATTCATAAAGATGGGGCACCATGTATCTATTTGTTATGGAGATATCTATGAGTAATGTGTTTGACCTCTAATGAGTAAATGTTGCCTCGTTTTCATGGTTGCTAAGGATTACACCTCTTGCTTCTCAGCTCCGGGTTCCCAAAAACTTTCAGCATACATGTTTTAACCAAGTATTGTAATGGGTACCTCCTGGTCGCCTGTATAAAGGGAAAAATCAGCTATAGAGCTTCATCTTAAGCCATCCATACCTGGACAACAAGGACAACAGTCTTTTGAGCATCCACTCGTTTTTATTTTTAATAGCAAGAACATAATAAATTTTCAAAATGTAAATCAAACTTATTTTTCTCCTAATTTTATTTTTGAGCATGCTCATCCTGAAACTTTCACCATGATTAGGCATGGCTTCCGTTAGAGCCCCATTGCTCTTCTCTAACATGTATGCATACTTAGTCTTGACAACCTCCACCTATTCCAAAAGATATAACCATCAACAACACAAAAGAAATGATAATCAACTCAGGGTGCAATACCCTGATGGTGCAATGTTGAAAGACTTCCCCAGTAAGCGTGGTTATGGTCTAGCTCATTACTCATAATTAGTCAAACCCACAACAAGCATAGCGGTATTTTCCTTCCAAACCGTACTTTCTCGTGAGATTTAAATTACACAAAAAAGGTATTTTTGAAAAGTTTGGAGGCATAACACACATATTATACTTGGAATAGCAAGTTCTATATAGGTAGGTATAATAGACATTGGGTTTGGAAACAAGTCTATGCTTGTGTAAGAATTCAATTCTTTTGGCTAGCAAGAGGTATAAAAAAATGCAATAGTATCCATAGAGCTATTCATTCATTCTCAAACAATGCTACTTAAAATTAAATATCTCTGTATACTAGTGAGAACCAGCACTCAATAAGGCACATAGAAAATTATCACTCAATAAAGCATTTGAAACTAATAGTACTATGCAGCTTTTAATGAACCCCTCTTCATATTTTCATAACATGCAACTCACTTTCATGGAGGCATTCAAGAATATGATAATTTATTTCAGTAGCTATTTAATAAGAATGCAAGGCATTTGTCATGATGGTAATATTTATTTCAAAGCAAAAGTAGGCACAAAACTAATAAAGGATGGTCATAGTTTTTGCGATAACTCTATGTTGCTCAAAAAACAAATTTTAGAAATGTGCAAACCGAGAGTTTTAATATGATTCCAGTGGATTCTTTGGTAATACCAAATCTTATGGTCTTCACCATTCTTGGATTGCTCTTGGTGTGGTGTTCTTCCATTTCATGTGAAAAAACATCAACACAAAACTTTCTTCACATTCTTTTCTATCGGGTGACATTAGTGGTACAAGGATGTCATGCTTGCTGCTATTTTATTCATAAATAAAATTATATCTTCATGAACAAGAGATCACATGATGTTATACTTATTCTAGAATATCAAAAGTTTCAAGAAAAAATCATTTTGATACTCAAAAGAATGGATCCAACATTAAGAAACAGAATATATCCAGAATTTTTGCTGCAGAAAAACTAAATTATTTCGAATAGTTAGACATGTCAAGAATTTTAGCCAACTTACGTACATATAGAGGATGGAAAGTTACAGCTACTGTGAACTTATCAAGATTTTAGGACTTACCAAAAAATCAGAAAAATCGTGCACTAAAAAGTGTAGCGCAGGAATCAATAACTGAATATTTTTTTTGCAACTTTTATCATCCAAATGGGTAAAAACTTGGTACTTTATTTAGAAACCAAACAATAAAATAAAATAAAAATAACATGATACAAAAATCTTGCATATGAAAAACCAAAAACAAACAAAGATAAAAAAAACATAATCCCCGCAAACATTCGAACGGATCATGAAGATAAAACTAGAACATGAGTTTGAAATGATTTAGTTGAGATATTTGAAAGAATAGGGGCTGCCCCAAGATTATGATTTTTCTACTTCTGGTCCTCTACTTCTTCCTCATCATGTTAGTTATCTCAAACAAGTAAATATTTTCATCTCTATGATACTCCAATGCCTACAAAATTGTTAGTTCTCCAAATAAATGATATGATAATTTCAACCAAGATGGGAACTATAGGAATCATTGGGAAACCATTTTATTCAATAAGATAACATATATAAAGAAAGGAAACACTCTTTTTTTATTTTGTTTTACTATAGGAAGAGTTTTAATGATATAGACTTTGCAATGGTTCCATTGGCATGAACAACACATGCTCAAGGTCAACCCCAATTTCTTCATTGCTCATCCTTCTCATTTACTCTTCCATAGTTTTTTTTATTTTATTAAAACTTATAAACTAATTAGTATGCAATCATAATTAAAGATATTTTACAATTTAATAAGGACATTAAGGTGTGCTCAAATTAAAAGTTACTTGAAAGCATATGGAGCACACCACAAGATTTGAAACCATTGACTTTTAAGTCTAAATATCTTCCTATGCATTGGCATTTTGTATATGAATAAATAAAAACAACTTAATAGTAGCCAATTCATATAATGACCAGTATCTTGCATTTGAAATAACATGGAAATATAAAGAGGGCTCTTATCTCTTCCTGTTTCATAATATTTGCAAGCATCAAGAGTAGACTCAGCATTGTGAATAGAATCACCACATAAAGACAAATCATCTAATGATATTTTGGTATCATCTGTTTCTTTTACATCATCATGGTCCTCCCATAAATTATACAAGCTTATATCACATAGAGGATCATCATCAATATTATAAGAAAGGGGTGTTCATAGGAATTTGTGTGTTACCATTGTTGGGAGTTGGAGATGGGTAGCTACTCCATTCTTCCAGCACTTGTTCTTCTTCATGCTCTTCTTGGGGTTGCATGGGCATCTCCAAGATTTTTTTTTGTCATCCTCCTTCTTTTGTTCTTCTTTGTTTTCCTCTTGGGCACGTATGGGCATCCCAAGCTTATGCTTTCATCATCTTCTCCGTACAAAATATTAGTGCTCTCTTAGGAAGTCGTGCCCCTCTTTTTAAAGTCAACAACATATATTATCAATGTAGTTGGTTATACAATAATTAAAGATACCAATGACCACACTTTTAAATTTAGAAGCTACACGGAAAGTTTCATGTTTAAAAATGAAGGTGTATAATTCAGAGGTTGCCTATAAATAAGAAATTTCTCTACTTGTTCGATCCCTAAATGAGCGTAATCACACCTATGATAAGATGAAATAACATATTTCCCATGGGAACTACCGTTTTTATCTTCATGATAGTCAAGCAACTCAATAGCAATATAATTTAAAATTTTCAAGCAATGTTCTAATATTATCACTTCTTGTGATTCTCTATGTTTCATAGCTATCAAAGAATTTTTATATTCCTCTTCCAATGTGTCATTTATATCTAGACTAGTAGCCATACCATGAGTATTTTTTAAAATTTTCATTTTCTATAAGAAAGGTACTAAAAGTAAAGTAGCAATGCAAACAAGAATAGAAGCCTAGCGCTACGCTCCCCGGCAACGACGCCAGAAAAGTATCTTATAACCCCCAAGTGCAGGGGATCACTGCAGTACAATTCGATGAGTATTTGAGTGTTGAACCCACGAGAAGCTGAAGGTAAAATAACTATTCTCTAAATCCCTATAACCCACTTATATGACATTTTATGCAAAGCTAGGAACTATAAAGTGTGTGTGTGTGTGTGAAGTTGTTTCTCCTAAGAACTAGAAGTGCTGAAAATAAAATGCAATGAGTAAAACAAATGCAAGAAAAGTAAAGTGCAATAAAGTAAAATGAGATGAAGTAGAGTGAAGTGGAGTAACTCAAGGGAGTAATTGTTCTAGCAAATTGCTACTTCATTTATGTGGTTGTCATAATTAGTGAAGCACAAAGATAGTCTCTTTATTTTTTCCTAGAGAGGAGCCATAGATAGGTGTAGCCATGGATATGAGCAAATACGCCCCTAGTGATTGATCCCAAGGGTAGTTAGGAGGACGCGTAGGAGTAGAAGGGCGGTGGCCAGGAGCCGGGCGTGGGCTAGGAGGATTCCGCCGGGTTCGGCAGGAATCGAAGCTTCTCTCGCCGGCTGTGCTGCGGCAAGTGGTAGAGTTGCTCTGCCACGGTCTGGCTGAGAAGCAGCTGGTGCTAGTGCTGATGCTCGGCGCCGCCCCCGTACCCGCAAGGAGCTGACAACATGGCAGTGGCCGGACGCTCGCGCGCCCATGCGGTTTAGGTAGGTAGACGGGACGTAGCTGGGTTGCTAGACGCCCTGGACAGAGTAAGCGCGCGCGAGCTAGGATTGGGAGGGAGAGAGGGGAGAGGAGAAAAGTACAACGAGGAGAGGAGATCGAGGAGAGCGGCTTCGCACTTTGCGAGTGCATGGCCGGAGGGTTTGCAGGGCGAGGGCATGAGCGCACTGGCAGAAGCTCGCTTGGCTCGGCCAACCTGATATGATGGCTCGCTGCTTTGCGCTTAGTTTTTTGCATTTTTTGTGGTGGTGTTGGGTTTGGGATGCATTTCTTTCCTTTCTGCAAAGGTTGGCTGCTGGATCTACGGAGGATGAGGTGAACAGCGATGAGAGGGATGGGAAATGCTGAGCAGCGAAAGCCAACGGCACAAAGGGAGTTGGTGCTGGTCTGGTCGTCTGAGGAAGACGAGGTGGATAGAAGAGCCGCCCGCCCCCAGGAGTGTGTGTGAGCGAGCGAACCACACTGCCAGGGGGTGGGTTTTTTTACTTCGGCACCGGCCACCAGGGTAACTTTTCCAGGTTTTATGGATGCAATGGAGGAGGGAGACCAAGCCATCCATACCAATTTTCCTTCTTGAAAGGCATGTACTCCCTCGGGCCTACCAAAAATATCTGATAAAACTGAGACACTTTTGTGTAGGGTTCGTTGCATACAAAACAAGAAATTTCTACTGCAAAGACGAATAAAACCAAGATCCAATCTATGGAAAAGCCAAGATCTAATCTATGAGATCGCAGCAACGAGAAAGAAAAGAGACTAACCCTCGAAGATCCAAAGCCTTAACGAGATCAGATCTCGTGGTTGATGTAGACGATCGTTCCAGTGCTGCAATCAGGCAACACTTTCGTAGTCGGTCACGCGTATGGTGTTGATGAAGTCCTTCCTATCCCCGTTCCAGCGGGCAACGGAAGAGTAGATCCCCTTGGATTCCCAGCAGCACGACGGCGTGGTGATGGTGGTGGAGGAGAATTCCTGCAGGGCTTCGACAGATTAGGGTTGCGTCCGGAGCAGCTATGGCCGGACAACCTATCCCTCTTTATATAGTGGGGGTACGGTTAGGGTTTCCCAAAACCCATCAAGGGTTGGCGCCTGGTGGGCCCAGACCAAGCCTAGGCGCGGCCGGGGGTGGGCCCACGCCTAGGCGTGGTCTGGCCCCCTCCCGGCCTTTCTCAGTCTCCCCTTTGGACTCCGTGTTCGTGACACAAAAATAAGAACTTTTGCTTTTGTTTCATCCAATTCTGAGAATATTTCCAGAACAACTTTTCTGGAATACAAAACAGCATAATTCTTCCAGAACAATTCCGAAACATAACTTGCCTTATATAAATCTTATTCTCCAGATCATTCCGGACCTCCTCGTGATGTCCTGGATCCCATCCGAGACTCTGAACAATATTCGGTCTCCATCTCATATTCCATATCTACTAAACAACATTGAACCTTAAGCGTGTCACCATGCGGTTCGCGAACTATGTAGACATGATCGAGACTCCTCTCCGATCCATAACCAATAGCAGACCTGGAGATCCATAATGGCTCCCGCATATTCAACGATGACTTCGTGATCGAATGAACCATTAACATACGATACCGATCCCCTTTGTCGCGCGATACTTTACTTATCCGAGGTTCGATCATCGGTATACCTAGTTCAACCTCGTTACCGATAAGTACTCTTTACTCGTACCGTGGTATGTCATCCCTTGTGACCTTGTCCCATGCTTGCAAGCTAATTGAATGACATTCCACCGAGAGGGCCCAGAGTATATCTATCCGTCGTCAGGATGAAAAAATCCCACTCTTGATCCATCGGCCCAGAGTACATTACTCATCACGAAGTTCTTATAACTAGGTGGCAGTGATTGGAGGACACGATGAATACCCAACTTGTTAGGAATCACTATTCCCAAGTCATTGAGCTTCTTCGCGTGCCCAGACATCTTGAGCACATGCTTGCTAACGGAGCTACCCTCTTCCATCTTACAACCAAAGAACTGTTCAGAGGCTTCATAGCTTTCCACGACCGCAAGAGTTTCAAATATCATTTTGAGCTCACGGATAATCTCACAAGGGTCGTGGTGTTCAAAGCTCTTTTGAAGCTCTGATTCTAGGCCGTATAGAAGGGCACACTGAATTGTGGAGTAATGAGTCTTCCGAGTGAGGTAAGCATTTTTTACATCATTGGGAGCAGTTCTGCAGGTGGGGCACCTACGGTGCATCGAGCACATAGAGCAGTTGTCCAACAGTGAGGACAATCCTCACATTACGGATCCAGTCCGCAAGTTGCTTCCATTGTTATTAACATTTTCTCTAGGAACTAATTAAAATTGATGGTGGGTCCGCCATGATCTACAACATATTTGCAAAGAGTTTAGACTAAGTTTATGATAAATTGAGTTCAATTTTAATTCTTAAATTAACTAGATGAACTCCCACTCAAAACAACATCCCCCACATTGCCTTAGTGATTACACGAACCAAATACACTACACCAAGTCCGATCTTCATGAGAGAATATGTAGTTTCAATGGCGAACATTCAACATGTTCATCTTATCATTCATATGACTCATGCTCTACCTTTCGGTATCCCGTGTTCCGAGACCATGTTTGTACATGCTAGGCTCGTCAAGTTTAACTTTAGCATTCGCATGTGCAAATTTGGCTTGCACCCGTTGTATGCACACGTAGAATCTATAACACCCGATCATCACGTGATGCTTCGAAACGACGGGTCTTAGCAACGGTGCATACTAAGGATGAACACTTTATTATCTTGATATTTAGTGAGAGAGATCATCTTATAATGCTACCATCGCGATCTAAGCAAAATAAGATGCATAAAGGATTAACATCACATGCAATTCATAATATCTGATATGAGATGACCTTTATTCTTGTGCTTTTGATCTCCATCTCCAAACCACGGACATGATCTCCATTATCACCAGCATGGAGTCAAGGTCAGTGGCGCCGCTTCATGGTTGTCCATCACTATAGCAACTATAACAACTACTTGAAATAAAGCTATTACATGATGAATAGACACGCAGGTCTTAACAAATTTAAAGACAACCATTAGGCTCCTACCGGTTGCCATAATACAATAATGATCATCTCATCCATCAAATATAGTCACAATCACATGGCCATATCACATCACATGCACCTTCAAAAACAAGTTAGACGCCTCTAAAAGTGTTTGCATGTTTTACGTGGTTTGGGTCTTTCGAGTAAGATCCGATCTACCTACGAACAAGAACCACAACGCTGATACAAGTGTTGTCAAGTGTAGATTGTAAATTGGATCTTAACTATGGTGAGAGAGACGGACACCCGCTGAGCCACTTATGCAATACAAGTTGCATGTCAAGCGTGGAGCAAGTATTAACGCGGTCATGTAAGGTTAGCCCGTGCCGCTTCATCCCACCATCCTGCAAGATGCAAAGTACACGAAAAGCAAATGACAACACGGGCATCAACGCCCACAAAACCATTGTGTTCTACTCGTGCAACAGATCTATGCATAGACACGACTCTGATACCACTGTAGGGTTCATTGAATAGAAAACAAAAAATTCTACCGCAAATACGAATAAAACAGAGATCCAATCTATGGAAAAGCCAAGATCTAATCTATGAGATCGGAGCAACGAAAAAAGAAGAGAGACTAACCCTCGAAGATCCAAAGCCTTAACGAGATCAGATCTCGTGGTTGATGTAGACGATCGTTCCGGTGGTGCAATCCGGCAGCACTTCCGTACTCGGTCACGCGTACGGTGTCGGTGAAGTCCTTGCTCTCCTCGTTCCAGTGGGCAGCGGGGGAGTAGATCCCCTTGTGTAATATCCCAGGTTTAGAGGCTACAAAATGAGAAAACACCAAAGTGTGCATTGCATTCTTGCATCGAAAATCCGGGGAATTCTCGCGCTTTCAAATAAGGGATTTCTATTTTCGTGCCCTTGGGTCCTTAGTTGTGCTCAGTTTTCCCCAGCTCCTATGTTTTTCCTTAGTTTTCCCCAAGACCTTGTCTGAAACCATCACATGTGTTGTAACGGCCGGTTGCCCGACGGTTGACCGTTATCTTCTGACTAGTGGGGTCACGTAGAGCCCGCAAAGACATGTCGGACCATCCATCTTTGTTTGACCGTAAGCATCGCCGTATCCCTGACCAAAACACGAACGAGTGGGGCTTCGGTATATCAAATGACAAGTGGGGCCATGACGCTTATACACGGGGAAATACACGGGTAGAATTAGATTTTTAAACGGAGCTCTACAGCGATGGCACGGTGGAGGTGGCCTGCGGGGTGCCGAGATGAGATCGACATCCACAAAGAACTGCATGAGGCGAGACCAGACGCATTAGATAGATATGAAGTAGACGCGTTTAACCATGCAAAGAAAAGAAGAAATGGTCGATTACATCGACGACTACCTCAAAACTTTGACTGACCATGTCGGACACGAACGCGAGCAATGTAGAGAAAACTAGTGTCTCTCCTTTCTGGCGTGTATAGATGGGTGCTAGAAGAGGTGGCGAAGGGAAAGACCTCGCGGTGGTCCGGCGTCCAAAGATAGCGGGCGGCGTGGCCGTGCCCATAGCAACGTGCATGCATGTTCGACATTGGCATCGCATGTACGTTTGGCATTGGCCTCGGTATCTCTGTGTGTCGGTGATCGAATGAGGGGACGTGATTGAGTGCATCCCGACGGTGACCTAGCTGGCGGCGAGCATAGCCGTTCTGACCATGCCGATGTCGGCATCGGCATCATTTGGAGGCTGTGGTGCTCGAATCAAGGTTGGGAAAACTTTTTTGACACTTTTTAGATAGGGTTCCTTGTTGTTACACGTATGGCATCATGTATGGCAAATTTGGGGTCATTTGGAGATGTTTGAAAAAATCACTTTGCTTAAGCGCATGCCGTTTCGTCTCACTAAAACCAGTTTTTCTAACAAGGTGATTTTTCTACTTTCTCTAAATGACTTCAAATTTCATACAGCTGATCTTCTATACATAGATAGATTGTTTCGTTTTTACATTTTTCGAACTTTTTATTTCCCTTTATAATACCCAATTGATTTTCAGGTCAAAACCGAAAAAGCATCATGTATGGCATCATTTTCACCCTAAATTTCAAATTTTGTGAAACTTTCCCTTTTAGATATTCCTTGTTGTTATAGGTATGGCATCATGTATGCCAAACTTGGTTAGGTCTCACTAAAACCAGCTTTTGTAACAAGTTAGGTTTTTTCGACCTTCTCAAAAGGGATTTTTTTCTACCTTCTCTAAATGACCTAAAAAATCATGCAGATGATCTTCTATGCAAAGATAGGTAGATTGTTTTGTTTTTACATTTTTTTGAACTTTTATTTCCCTTTATAATACCCATTTGATTTTCAGGTCAAAACCTCGAAAGTTGACATAAGTACATGGTGAACCCTCCCAAACATCAAATACAGAGATAGATAGATTGTTTCGTGATGGCTACAAGAAATCGGTGATGGTTTATCATTTTTTGCGTGAAAAGTAATGGTTACAAGAAATCGGTGATGGTTTATCATTTTTTGCGTGAAAAGTAATGGCTACAAGAAATCGGTGATGGTTTATCACTTTTGCGTGAAAAGTAATGGCTACAACAAATCGGTGATGGTTTGTCATTTTTTGCGTGAAAATTAATGGCTACAACAAATCAGTGATGGTTTATCATTTTTTGCGTGAAAATTAATGGCTACAACAAATCGGTGATGATTTATCATTTTTTACGTGAAAATTAATGGCTACAACAAATCGGTGATGGTTTATCATTTTTTGCGTGAAAAGTAATGCCTAAAAGAGTTGGGCTTTAGCACGTGAAAAATAATACAGAAAACTGCCCTTTAGCATACTTAGAGGGTGGAAGCTAACACTGACAGAGAGAGGGGTTATCCTGCCCGTTAGATCATACGATCAACGGTCGGCGGGCACGAACCGCGTGATATGGGCTAGACCAATCAGGGCAATGTTGCACGTCTGCGAGAATTTGTGAAGGGAGAGGGCAAAACTGAGTAGTATCAAGAAACCAAGGGCACCTGTGTAGTAAACAGACTAACGGATTCAAATATGAGATTTAAAAAATGGAAAATGCGTGTTTTGTACAATGAAACCCATCTTGGCGTACCTCAAACTATTTGCAATACAAATATACATTAGTGTGAGAATTGTGGCCTCATTTAGACAAAGTATGTTTTGGGGAAAGTTGTTTTGGGAAGGGCTTATTGTGGAAAACCATGCACCTTCATAGCTACTAGGTGATTTGAGAAGTGGCAATTTGTGGTAAAACTTGATTTATCTATGGCTTATCTATGATTTGAGAAGTGGCAATTTGTGCTAAAGACTCCATGAGTAAGTGCCACTCTTTTTCGGAAATTTTTGCACATTAAATAACTCATTTAACTAGTTAATCCATTTTTTGACTCTCTGTTGACTAGCCACTTGAGGGTAAAACTGAGTATATTGCACTAGCCAGTATTAGCACTCAAGGGGAAAACTGAGCACACAAAAAATGCTAGTATAAGACTCGAGGGTATACCTAAGTATATCTAAATTTCCTGGGTTAGACTCGCGGACGCTTGTTGCGGTGCAGAAATAGAAGACGAGCAATTGTTGACGCGTAGACGCGGGTCGCGGTGCAGAAGTCGAAGACGTGCAATCGTGGACGCGTGTCATGTTGCAGAAGTCCAAGACGTGCATACGTGCAACGTTGGACGCGTAGGACGCGGGTCGCATTAACCACCCCTCACATTTATAGACGCCACCTATCACTCACTCTCACTCGCTCACGCAACGCCGCTCTCTCACGTCCCATCATCTTCTCCAAAGCAAAAAACCCTCTCCCTCTCCCTCTCCTCTGCCGGCGAGATGGACAAGGAGAATGTCAATCCCATCGTCCACGACGCCGTCGGCTCCAAGCGCGATGCCTCCCTCTTCGACGCCGTCCCCTCAATGGCCATCGCCGCCGGTGCATCGGAGGCTGCCGCTGGTGGCGCAGATCCCGGTGGATGGGACCCCTATGAGGTGGTGCGGCGCCCCTGAACCCCTACGACACCTTCATGGATGACCCATGGAACGAGGTAACTACGGGTTGCTCCCTTTTTTGTTCCCCATTCCTTTTTGAACCCTATTTTTGCTGGTGTAGATGGATCTGTAGATGGATGAGTATTGGGTTAATATTTGCACCGATTTTATTCCATTTTGTTTTGATACCTCCTTGATTTCGTTTAAGATTTGGGGTTTGGCCATTCGGTTAATTTATGCAACTAATAATGGGATCTCAATCGGTTAATTTATGCAAGTAATCATGGGATCTCAATCAGTTATTTTATGCATGAATCAAAAGATATCAACCGTTTAATTTTGCAAATAATCTGGAATGTGTTCAAGTTCAGATGGAATCTGTTTCTTTGCCTATGATGAATCGTTGGGCACAAATCTTTGGGAGGGTTCAGCAACCATTGCTGTGTACAAATCTGTGCATGAGCTTTGGTTCGCTAACCCCTTCCCTGTAGATATATAATCGCGTCCACTCTAACTGAGGATGCCTCTGTTTTTCCTAACTTAGTTATCATGCTCGTTAGTCATTGTTGCAACTCATTCACTCATAGTTTCCGTTTGATATGGATCAGCTGTCTGGCAGCGACGTCGGCAGCGGCGACGAGCACCATGACACCAAGACTCGACAGGTGCTGCGGAGGATGCAGGTCGGCCAGTACGTCTCGTACTTCGCCAAGGGTGTCTACAGTGCCCCACTTAGGAGACTCGGCGGCACCGACTTCAAGCCTCCTCACGCAAAGAACATCGGCAACACCTTCCCCAAGGTCGGCACGACGGTGAACCCCTACTCCTTCCGCGCCAAGCACAAGGCGCTCGGCATGCACCTCAAGCTTCCAGCGGGTGGAGATCGCCGGGCGCATGCCTCCGCTCAAGCCCAAGGTGCCCAAGCGGAGCAACAAGTGGAGGCGAGCCATAGGGTAGGCGGAGTCCTGGACGTGCTGCTGCTGCCTCCTCCATTTTGTTGTTAGCTAGGGATCCCTTGTTGTTATGTTGTTAGTATGATGATGCTGTGAAGAACCTCGAACCTGTTACTATGTTGGCTGCTGTATGCAGCTTATTATCTAGGGAGGGATCCCTATTATCTATCCCTATTCTACTATATGACTGTGTTAATTTATCGTACATTACCCTGGAGATTTTCTTCTAGATTTAACTATGTACATATGGACCAGAGAGAGTGCTAGATTTGCTGCCATATTGGGCAAACAACGAGGGCCAAAAGGCACAAATAATTGAAGAAAGACAGAAATGCAAGCTTCTCTAGATTTGATACTAATTAGGTGAAAAAAGACAGAGAGAAAGAGGGGGAAAAGGTACTCTTAAAAATACCAATTTGGGCCGAGAGAGACAGAACCCAACTCCTGCTCACGTGCAACCAAACGCTGTCTCGTCCTGTCCCACGCGGTCCCTTTCTACCAGCCCCACGTGACGCGGCCCCACATGACGCGACCCCACACGTCAGCACGGAACGGTCAACTAAACGGGAATCCGCCGTCCGAGCTCCTTCGGGGTTTCAAACAAGGGCTGGGGCCCAGGAAAAACTAAGAGTGGGGAAAACTGAGTACAACTAAGGACCTGAGGGCACGAGAATAGAAAACCCTTCAAATAAAACTTGCCATAGTAACTGAAGTTTCACTTGACTTGGTGGAATTGAAGTAGATCATCAAGTCAAGCGCTATAAACTTCAGTGTGATCTTTGCTAAAACCTTGTTTTGGGTAGAGATGCTTTGATCTAAGGGTTAGATCAAATATGAATAGTTTTACAATGATAACACTTTAAGTGAGGATCAAATACCAAATCCTATAAAGGATCATAACATGGTATTCCTTACAACAACACATTTTTAAAGAATCAAACCCTTACTTATTAACCCTTAAAAGTTAGCAACTATCTTTGTTTGTAATTTAATTCACTTCTAAACTTATTACCAAATAGGGTAAACCACAGGTCTAAAGTGCATAAAAGCCACACATTCTTATTTTAATCATAACTTATTAATATATGGAATCTCATAAAACTAAATATGTTTACATTACGAATTATAGTTCAAATTGTTTGAATAAACTAACTATGAGTATTTTGAAACTCATATGATCATGCCTTGGTGAATTCAAACACCAACTATTCAAAATTGAGGAATAACCTTCAACCTTGACCTCTTGACCAATATTATAATATAAATCTAATAAAATATGATATGGTGCATTATTCACAAGTAGAAAAGCATTCACAAGCCATCTAGTAACAAATGCCGCTTGGTTATCCAAAAATAAGTCAGATGAGAGGATAATGATTATGCCACATAGGATGAAAATATCTACGTGACTTGCCTCCTAAGCTACGGCTAGTTCATAACCACATAGAACCTATGCCTAAACCCTAACTTGTGCATCACAAGTAAACCCTAAGACCATACCCTAAACTCAAGTACTAGTACATAATTAGTTGATCAATCAATAGCAAGGATTTAAAATAAACCTAAATAAATTTCCATGCCCTTAGAAATAATTTGCACATGAAATCATTGATACGTCTCCGACGTATCGATAATTTCTTATGTTCTATGCCATATTATTGATGATACCTACATGTTTTATGCACACTTTATGTCATATTCGTGCATTTTCTGGAACTAACCTATTAACAAGATGCCAAGTGCCGTTCCTGTTTTCTGCTGTTTTTGGTTTTGTAAATCCTAGTAACGAAATATTCTTTAATCGGACGAAATCAAGACCCAGGTTCCTATTTTCACCGGAAGCATCCAGAACACCCGAAGGACCTGAGGGGGGGCACTGGGCCCACCATAGGCCGGCGCGGCCAGGCCCTGCCGCACCGCCATATGGTGTGGCCCCCGGACCCCTCCGCGCCGCCTCTTCGCCTATATGCCCCTCGGAAAACCCTGAGAAAGAAACCTACCAGAGCCGCCGCCATCGCGAAGCCAAGATCTGGGGACAGAGTCTCTGCACCCCGGAGCGGGAAGTGCCCCGAAGGCTTCTCCATCACACCGTTGATCTCCATCGCCATCTTCATCACCGCTTGCTCCATGAGGAGGAGTAGTTCTCCATCGAGGTCGTGGCTGTCCGTAGCTATGTGGTTCATCTCTCCTATGTACTTCAATACAATAATCTCATGAGCTGCCTTACATGATTGAGATTCATATGATGATGCTTGTAATCTAGATGTTTATGCTAGTCAAGTGAATTTTACTTATGTGATCTCCGGAGACTCCTTGTCCCACGTGTGTAAAGGTGACAGTGTGTGCCGTGTGGGTCTCTTAGGCTATATTTCACAGTATACTTATTCACTGTTGAATGGCATAGTGAGGTGCTTATTTATATCTCTTTATGATTGCAATGTGTTTGTATCACAATTTATCTATGTGCTACTCTAGCAATGTTATTAAAGTAGATTTATTCCTCCTGCACGTGTGCAAAGGTGTGCACCGTGTTAGTACTTGGTTTATGCTATGATCATGATCTCTTGTAGATTGAAGTTAACTATTGCTATGATAATATTGATGTGATCTATTCCTCCTACATATGCATGAAGGTGACAGTGTATGCTATGCTAGTACTTGGTTTAGTCTTTTGATCTATCTTACACTAAAGGTTACTAAAATATGAGCATTATTGTGGAGCTTGTTAACTCCGGCATTGAGGGTTCGTGTAATCCTACGCAATGTGTTCATCATCCAACAAAAGTGTAGAGTATGCATTTATCTATTCGTTATGTGATCAATGTTGAGAGTGTCCACTAGTGAAAGTCTAATCCCTAGGCCTTGTTCCTAAATACTATCGCTGCTTGTTTCGTTTTCATGCGTTACGTCACGCGTTACTACGCTTGTTTATTGTCTGGCAAAGCACTTTTTCATGCCTGCTCTATTATTCATACCACCCGTATTTCACTATCTCTTCGCGAACTAGTGCACCTATTAGGTGTGTTGGGGACACAAGAGACTTCTTGCTTTGTGGTTGCAGGGTTGCATGAGAGGGATATCTTTGACCTCTTCCTCCCTGAGATCGATAAACCTTGGGTGATCCACTTAAGGGAAACTTTGCCTGTTCTACAAACCCGCTCTTGGAGGCCCAACACTGCCTACAAGAATAGAAGCTCCCGTAGACATCAAGCACTTTCCAAGCGCCGTTGCCGGGAGGAAAGGTAAACGGCACACACACACCGGACCCCGGCAACTAAGCACTCCCCGGCGCTGTTGAGGAAAGGTAAAAGGCACTCATACTCCGGTTCCAGTAACAGTACTTTTCTCGGCGCCATTGTGTTTGTGCTCGAAGCTATTTCCTTTAGATCCGCAATTGCATCTTTTTGTTTCTTGTTTACACTAGTTTGGCATAATGGACAACAATGAGCTTCTTATTCTATTTCTGATTTAAAACATGGATTGTTTGATGCGAAAATTAAAAACCTATGAAATCTTATTTGCATGTAGTAATATTAGTATGAACGCTTGAACACCATTGTTGATGATAATGTAGAAAGTTCTAAGCTTGGGGAAGCTGGTTTTCATGATCTTTTTAGTCCCCAAGCATTGAGGAGAAAATTTTCTTTGATGATACTTTGCCTCCTATTTATGATTATAATGATAGTGGTCTTTTGGTGCCACTTACTATGGAGAGTAAATTTTATTGTGATTATACTATGCCTCCTACACTTGATGAGAATAATAATGATAGCTACTTTGTTGAATTTGCTCCCACTACAACTAATAAAATTGATTATGCCTATGTGGAGAGTAATAATTTTATGGATGAGACTCATGATAAGAATGCTTTATGTGATAGTTATATTGTTGAGTTTGCTCATGTTGCTACTGAAAGTTATTATGAGAGAGGAAAATATGGTTGTAGAAATTTTCATGTTACTAAAACACCTCTCTATGTGCTGAAATTTTTGAAGCTACACTTGTTTTATCTTCCTATGCTTGTTACTTTGCTCTTCATGAACTTGTTTATTTACAAGATTCCTATGCATAGGAAGCATGTTAGACTTAAGTTTGTTTTGAATTTGCCTCTTGATGCTCTCTTTTGCTTCAAATACTATTTCTTGCGAGTGCATCATTAAAACTGCTGAGCCCATCTTAATGGCTATAAAGAAAGAACTTCTTGGGAGATAACCCATGTGTTATTTTGCTACAGTATTTTTGTTTTATATTTGAGTCTTGGAAGTTGTTTACTACTGTAGCAAACTATCCTTATCTTAGTTTTGAGTTTTGTTGTGCCAAGTAATGTCTTTGATAGTAAAGTAAGTACTAGATTTGGATTACTGCGTAGTTCCAGATTTCTTTGCTGTCACGAATCTGGGTCTACCTCCCTGTAGGAAGCTCAGAAAATTAAGCCAATTTACGTGCATGATCCTCAGATATGTACGCAACTTTCATTCAATTTGAGCATTTTCATTTGAGCAAGTCTGGTGGTCTAATAAAATCCATCTTTACGGACTTTTCTGTTTTGACAGATTCTGTCTTTTATTTCGCATTGCCTCTTTTGCTATGTTGGATGAATTTCTTTGATCCATTAATGTCCAGTAGCTTTATGCAATGTCCAGAAGTGTTAAGAATGATTGTGTCACCTCTGAACATGTTAATTTTTATTGTCCACTAACCCTCTAATGAGTTGTTTCGAGTTTGGTGTGGAGGAAGTTTTCAAGGGTCAAGAGAGGAGGATGATATACTATGATCAAGAAGAGTGAAAGCTCTAAGCTTGGGGATGCCCGGTGGTTCACCCCTGCATATTCTAAGAAGACTCAAGCGTCTAAGCTTTGGGATTCCCAAGGCATCCCCTTCTTCATCGACAACATTATCAAGTTCCTCCCCTGAAACTATATTTTTATTCCATCACAACATGTACTTTGCTTGGAGCGTCGGTTTGTTTTTGTTTTTTGTTTTGTTTGAATAAAATGGATCCTAGCATTCACTTTGTGGGAGAGAGACACGCTCCGTTGTAGCATATGGACAAATATGTCCTTAGGCTCTACTCATAGTATTCATGGCGAAGTTTCTTCTTCGTTAAATTGTTATATGGTTGGAATTGGAAAATGCTACATGTAGTGATTCTAAAATGTCTTGGATAATTTGATACTTGGCAATTGTTGTGCTCATGTTTAAGCTCTTGCATCATATACTTTGCACCCATTAATGAAGAAACACTTAGAGCTTGCTAATTTGGTTTGTATATTTAGTTTCTCTAGAGTCTAGATAACATCTAGTATTGAGTTTTGAACAACAAGGAAGACGGTGTAGAGTCTTATAATGTTTACAATATGTCTTTTATGTGAGTTTTGCTGTACCGTTCATCCTTGTGTTTGTTTCAAATAACCTTGCTAGCCTAAACCTTGTATCGAGAGGGAATACTTCTCATGCATCCAAAATACTTGAGCCAACCACTATGCCATTTGTGTCCACCATACCTACCTACTACATGGTATTTATCCGCCATTCCAAAGTAAATTGCTTGAGTGCTACCTTTAAAATTCCATCATTCACCTTTGCAATATATAGCTCATGGGACAAATAGCTTAAAAACTATTGTGGTATTGAATATGTACTTATGCACTTTATCTCTTATTAAGTTGCTTGTTGTGCGATAACCATGTTTCGGGGACGCCATCAACTATTCTTTGTTGAATATCATGTGAGTTGCTATGCATGTCCGTCTTGTCTGAAGTAAGAGAGATCTACCACCTTTATGTTTGGAGCATGCATATTGTTAGAGAAGAACATTGGGCCGCTAACTAAATCCATGATTCATGGTGGAAGTTTCAGTTTGGACATATATGCTCAATTTCATATGAGAATAATAATTGTTGCCACATGCTTATGCATTAAAGAGGAGTCCATTATCTGTCCATGTTGTCCGGTATGGATGTCTAAGTTGAGAATAATCAAAAGCGAGAAATCCAAAATGCGAGCTTTCTCCTTAGACCTTTGTACAGGCGGCATGGAGGTACCCCATTGTGACACTTGATTAAAACATGTGCATTGCAAAGATCCGGTAGTCCAAGCTAATTAGGACAAGGTGCGGGCACTATTAGTATACTATGCATGAGACTTGCAACTTGTAAGATATAACTTTCATAACTCATATGCTTTATTACTACCGTTGACAAAATTGCTTCATGTTTTCAAAATAAAAGCTCTAGCACAAATATAGCAATCGATGCTTTCCTCTTTGAAGGACCATTCTTTTTACTTTTATGTTGAGTCAGTTCACCTATCTCTTCCACCTCAAGAAGCAAACACTTGTGTGAACCGTGCATTGATTCCTACATACTTGCATATTGTACTTGTTATATTACTCTATGTTGACAATTATCCATGAGATATACATGTTACAAGTTGAAAGCAACCGCTGAAACTTAATCTTCCTTTGTGTTGCTTCAATACCTTTACTTTGATTTATTGCTTTGTGAGTTAACTCTTATGCAAGACTTATTGATGCTTGTCTTGAAGTACTATTCATGAAAAGTCTTTGCTTTATGATTCACTTGTTTACTCATGTCATTACCATTGTTTTGATTGTTGCATCCACTACATATGTTTACAAATAGTATGATCAAGGTTATGATGGCATATCACTTCAGAAATTATCTTTGTTATCGTTTTACCTGCTCGGGACGAGCAGAACTAAGCTTGGGGATGCTTGATACGTCTCCGACTTATCGATAATTTCTTATGTTCTATGCCATATTATTGATGATACCTACATGTTTTATGCACACTTTATGTCATATTCGTGCATTTTCTGGAACTAACCTATTAACAAGATGCCGAAGTGCTGTTTTCTGCTTGTTTTTGGTTTCAGAAATCCTAACGAAATATTCTCGGAATCGGACGAAATCAAGACCTGTGTTCCTATTTTCACCGGAAGCATCCAGAACACCGAAGGACCGAGAGGGGGCACGGGCCCCCGACCATAGGCCGGCGCGGCCTGAGCCCTGGCCGCGCCGCCATATGGTGTGGCCACCCCTTCGACCCTCCCGCGCCGCCTCTTCGCCTATATAAAGCCTCCGTCGCGAAAACCCCGAGGAAAGAACCACGATACGGAAAACCTTCCGCAGCCGCCGCCATCGCGAGCCAAGATCCGGGGACAGGAGTCTCTCGTTTCGGCACCCTGCGACGGGGAAGTGCCCCCGGAAGGCTTCTCCATCGACACCGCTGCCATCTCCACCGCCATCTTCATCACCGCTGCTGCTCCCATGAGGAGGGAGTAGTTCTCCATCGAGGCTCGTGGCTGTACCGGTAGCTATGTGGTTCATCTCTCTCCTATGTACTTCAATACAATAATCTCATGAGCTGCCTTACATGATTGAGATTCATATGATGATGCTTGTAATTTAGATGTCGTTATGCTAGTCAAGTGAATTTTACTTATGTGATCTCCGGAGACTCCTTGTCCCACGTGTGTAAAGGTGACAGTGTGTGCACCGTGTGGGTCTCTTAGGCTATATTTCATAGAATACTTATTCACTGTTGAATGGCATAGTGAGGTGCTTATTTATATCTCTTTATGATTGCAATGTGTTTGTATCACAATTTATCTATGTGCTACTCTAGCAATGTTATTAAAGTAGTTTTATTCCTCCCGCACGTGTGCAAAGGTGACAGTGTGTGCACCGTGTTAGTACTTGGTTTATGCTATGATCATGATCTCTTGTAGATTGCGAAGTTAACTATAGCTATGATAATATTGATGTGATCTATTCCTCCTACATATGCATGAAGGTGACAAAGTGTGCATGCTATGCTAGTACTTGGTTTAGTCTTTTGATCTATCTTACACTAAAGGTTACTAAAATATGAGCATTATTGTGGAGCTTGTTAACTCCGGCATTGAGGGTTCGTGTAATCCTACGCAATGTGTTCATCATCCAACAAAAGTGTAGAGTATGCATTTATCTATTTTTGTTATGTGATCAATGTTGAGAGTGTCCACTAGTGAAAGTGTAATTCCTAGGCCTTTTTCCTAAATACGCTATCGCCTTGTTCTTGTTTTTCTTTGCGTTACTACAACAGCCGTTACTAATGCTTGTTTACCGTCCTGGGCAAAGCACTTTTCCGGTGCCGGTGCTACTTGCTTATTCATACCACGTATTTCACTATCTCTTCGCCGAACTTGTGCACCTATTAGGTGTGTTGGGGACACAAGAGACTTCTTGCTTTGTGGTTGCAGTGGTTGCATGAGAGGGATATCTTTGACCTCTTCCTCCCGAGATCGATAAACCTGATCCACTTAAGGGAAACTTGCTGCTGTTCTACAAACCTCTGCTCTTGGAGGCCCAACACTGTCTACAAGAATAGAAGCTCCCGTAGACATCAATCATGACCATAAAACCATCTTCATTAACACCTTATTTTAAATTCTAGCCATAATTAAAATACATATGAAGAACCAATATTGTTAAGCACTTCAACAAAACCTAAAAGTATGTTCACCATGAAAATATCATAAATTTCAAATCACTTAAACATATTTGGTTTTTAAATAAAAATGAATTGAAATGAACACATAAATTCTTGTCTATTTTAAATTTGGAATGACCCTCACAAGAACACCAATTTAATCAAATATTAAATATTGTTTTGAACAACAAAAAGATGTAGTAATCATTATTATCAAATCTTAGTGGAAATTCAAATAGTTAAGAACCTGCAAGTATAACCAAAATTCAAATATGAATTCAAACAACAAAATAGAAAATAGAAAATAAAAACAGAAATCGAAAAAGGAGCTTACTTACCTGGCAGGCCGCAGTAGCCCGAAGCCAACCCAGGAGCAGCCCAGCAGCAGAGCTCACGAAGCAACCCAACCCACCAGAGACCAGTCCATCGTACCCCTTCGAATAAAAAGAAGAAAAGCAGGGTCGTCTTCTTCTCTGTGGATGACACCATGAGTAGGCCACGACCTCGTCGGTGATAAGCATGCCCCGGACGCTGCAGGCACACCCAGAGCTTCGCCGAACCTCTCTCGCGTCCGTCCTATCCACTTGCGCTAAGATTCGCGCTCGAATCGTATTCGTAATCGTCAATCCATCTGCGCCAGTCATCTTCATCATGTCGCCATTGCCGACCATCTCCAGACCTATAAAAGCATGTGGAGGACCACCGTAGAACCCTAATCCTCCTTGACCCTTTCAATTTCACTCTCGCTTCCTAAAACTCTCCAAATCATCTGAGAGCTGTCGCCGGTGACGTC
Source organism: Lolium multiflorum (assembly GCA_030979885.1). Lineage (NCBI taxonomy): Eukaryota > Viridiplantae > Streptophyta > Magnoliopsida > Poales > Poaceae > Lolium > Lolium multiflorum. The sequence goes on from CM061747.1 coordinate 201,644,614, forward strand.
CAGGCGCCGTCGATACAGGCCACCCCGGAGCTCCGGCGCGTGGTCGAGGAGGTGCACCTCGGCACGTAGGTCATCTGGGAGGAAGCACGCATCAAGGGGAGCTCGGAGCTGGACGAATTTCATCGTTCCCTTTGTCAGTACATCGTCGGTAATGGTGAAATCGAGCACAACTCCCAGCGGCAATCGACGTCCTCGACCGCACCATCAACTTCACGGTGAGCTTGCGCATCGTTGGAGCCAACTCTAGCTTCCTAGCATAATCCCTAGCTCGAGTTAGCCGTTTGGCAAGAGTAGCATCGTCGCAGATGCCTTCTCCGGCGATGTTGTGGTGAGTATTTCGGTAAACCATCACCACCATCGTGCTGAGTAGGTCGAGGGGGTCCAGAAACATGTAGTAGCCCATCCCGGGGTACCCTGTAGTGGCGGCGCCGTCTTCGTCTGACCGCCCGCGTCAAGCCGCCGGTAGAGACGACGTGGCCGTGGGCTGCCCAAACCTGTTTGACTTGGTCGTTGCCCACGTGGCAGCTGACCTGGACCTGACCCCACCAGTCAGTAGCAGTAGCTAGGGTTAGACGGGTACGTTTAGTATTTTTATTTATTTCAAATTCCCAAAAAATACCGAAACTTTGCAGAAATATATAAAATTCATTTCGAATCAGAAAAATGCAAATAAGATAGCAAAATGCTCACAAAAATAAACTCTATTCAACAAAAATATAATATAAAAATGTTTGTCAAAATAAAAATTCAATAGTTTTAACCTTTATTAATTATGCCTTTTCTTTTATCCAAAAGACAATTAGAATTTAATAATTAGTTAAGTCCCAAAAAATAAATAATAGCTATTCAGTAAGTTAAGAAAATATTAAGATTAATTTTATTTATCATATTTTCATTAACTTAAATATTAGTTGTATTTTAAAAACTCTAAACTGCAAATTACCATTTACCATTTCTTTTAAATAATAATAAAGAAAGAAATTGATAAAATCTATTATTATTTTGCAATAAAAAGTTATTTATTTATTTCAACCTTTCTAGTTAACAAGTTATTATTTTAAAATTTAATAACAACTATAAAACTCTAATTCCCGAATTAAACCCTAAATAGTATTTATCTTAATTCTTAAATCTTATAAAATTAATAAAATGTTAAGACCATTATTAATTATATTTCAAAGTAATTAATCACTTTAATTCCATTACCAATTATTATTTTAAAAATGATATCATAATTTAGAAACCTAGTTTTAATATGAGTAAGAACCTTGATCTCATTAATTATGTGATCATCCCAAATTGTTTTCAACTCTAAAACCCTAGTTATTTATAACATGTGACCATATGCAACTTAACCTTAGTCATAGAACTAAACCAAACAAATAAAAACATGCTCACTTTTATTTATGACATTATCAACTCAAATGCAAATGAAGTTATCACTTCATGTTTCCATCTTTGAATAATATCTTATGTAACCAATTAATGCCACCTAGGTGTAAACCCTAACTAGTTACTCTCATATTAGCACCCCTGATCGCCATTCCTTAATACCACACCATTGGAATCAACATCAACCTCCATAACTTAGTAGAACCATTGTGATCCACCATAATACCAACCTTATGTAGTAATCCACATCATATGTTTCTACTCAACTAAACCTTACTTGAGGATAATAAACCATCTAGTTTAGGAACCCATTATTGATTACTTAGTGAAGCAAATGAGAAGCCATAGTAAACCCTAATGTTTCACTCATGGTAGCACTTTGATAACCATCCTTTGATATGATACCCATGATCAACCATAGTAATTAATCTGCCAATACTTGCTGCATATAGACCCAACTCACTTAGTAACCAACTAGCTAGTTCCTAGTAGTGAACTAGATGAATCCAATAGTAAACTCTAGAAGCACATAGCTCCTAATTGCAGTTGTTCTTTTCTTTATTAAACTTGTTCTTCAAAAGTTATCCTTTTGAAGTAAATATCAAGCAAACCATCTTAAAAGTGCAACACACCCTAAAGAAATCTTTACAACTCACCAATCCAATATCATCGGGGTTAGGTTACGCTCGGGGCGATTGCATCTCATACTATGCATTATAGAATCTTTGCGAGTTCTTTGAACATTGTCCTTACCGGACGATGATGGTATTTCAGAATTTGGAGTTATCACGTATCGAAGCTTTTGCCTGCATAATCTTGCAGTCAAGAAAGCCAAGTTCATCGCTTGCTCATCTCATTTTATTATTTTTTATCAAACTATATGCAAAGTACTATACTTATCATTCTTGCATTGAAAAGCAAAATACTATTTTACAAATATGAATATGACTATGTGGTGGGCAATGGAACCATGGTATGTGTTGATGGTGGAGGTTCCATTGCAAGAGTACTACTCATCTAGGAATAATCACCAATGCCGTCTAGTGATTCTAGCGTCGTACATATCACCCTTAACCATAAGATCTATAATGGCTCTAGGGAAGTTAGCGGTATCTTTTTCTTTCTGCATATCAACGGACTTGATAGACCCTGGCTGGGTGTTGCGAAAACACTGTAGTAGGTTGGGAAATCCTTTAAAATCCCCATCCATGTGGATGAGAGCGCTCTACCGTCTATGATGGATTGTCCATAGTACATCGTGGGTAAAGCTGTATGATCGGGAGAAGTCTACCGGGGATGTGCGGATGGACAAAAGGCTGGGTATGCAGGGTCGCGGAGAAGGCAGTATAAGTACTGGGCCTCACACCAAGGAAGTGTGGACAAGCTCATGACTTGGTTGGCAACAAGGATAAGTTCTCTTATGGGAAAAGTAACGCACCTCTGCAGAGTGATGAATTGTGACTGTCACTCCCTGTTCCGGGAAGGGAACTACGAACGCAGCAGGAAAGGAACTCCATGAAGTTATGGTCAACCTGTGAAGACTGGCGGGCATATCTTCCAGAATAAAATAAACCTTTGAAGAAATGTTTACGTAAACTTGCATTCGCCTATCACTTTCTGGTCCGTGGTTGTAGTTAGTGCATGATACACCTATTTCCTACAATGAACTTGTTGAGTACGCTCGTACTCATTCCCTCCCTTTTGAACCCCCTTCTTAGATCAAAGTCACCGAAGGAGAAACTACCGTGGAACTCAAAGGCAAAGGAGTAAACTGCAACAAGATGCATGGAGAACTCAATCAATAAAGTCAATGGAGTCAACTTTTGCATCAGTTAGAGTGGAAACCTAGTCTAGTAATAAAAAGGGAACCTTTTCCCTAATCCTAGCACCTAAGTAGGTAAAGTTCTATAGCAAGCCAAGTAGCTCTAGAGCTAGAGTTAGCAATAAGTTAGTCTACGAGTTGTTCTTTTGGATCTTTATTTGAAGTTTTACCTCATTGTAAAGTAGGAGGCTGTGTTGATCTTCTGTAAACAGTTCGTGTATCCTTCTATAGACATGCCTTGAACTTGCATATGTTTCTGTTGTACCACTCTGAGGGATGTAACATGAGTGGAACGGTGTTTCACTTGTGTTATGTTAACGACTTGCGTACTACACCATGAAGTGGGTGGGTCACCGCACCTTGGAATCCCAGCAGCACGACGACGTGGTGATGGTGGTGGAGGAGAATTCCTGCAGGGCTTCGCCTAAGCCGGAGCAGGAGAAACTAGGAGGGAGGAGAGGTGGCAAATTAGGGGTGCGTCCGGAGCAGCTATGGACGGGTGATACGTCTCCGACGTATCGATAATTTCTTATGTTCTATGCCATATTATTGATGATACCTACATGTTTTATGCACACTTTATGTCATATTCGTGCATTTTCTGGAACTAACCTATTAACAAGATGAAGTGCCGTTCTTTGTTTGCTTGTTTTGGTTTCGAAATCCTAGTAACGAAATATTCTCGGTGGACGAAATCAAGACCCTGATTCCTATTTTCACCGGAAGCATCCGGAACACCGAGAGCTGCCAGAGGGCCCTGGGCCCGAGATGATAGGTGGCGCGGCTGGGCCCTGGCCGCGCGCCAGCCTATGGTGTGGCCACCCCTTCGACCCTCTCGCCGCCTCTTCGCCTATATAAAGCCTCCGTCGCGAAACCCTGATACGAAAAACCACGATACGGAAAACCTTCCCGACAGCCGCCATCGCGAAGCCAAGATCTGGGGGACAGGAGTCTCTGTTTCGGCACCCTAGGAGCGGGGAAGTGCCCCCGGAAGGCTTCTCCATCGACACCGCTGCCATCCCCACCGCCATCTTCATCACCGGCTGTTGCTCCCATGAGGAGGGAGTAGTTCTCCATCGAGGCTCGGGGCTGTACCGGTAGCTATGTGGTTCATCTCTCCTATGTGCTTCAATACAATAATCTCATGAGCTGCCTTACATGATTGAGATTCATATGATGATGCTTGTAATCTAGATGTCATTATGCTAGTCAAGTGAGTTTTACTTATGTGATCTCTGGAGACTCCTTGTCCCACGTGTGTAAAGGTGACAAGTGTGTACACCGTGTGGGTCTCTTAGGCTATATTTCATGAAATACTTATTCACCGTTGAATGGCATAGTGAGGTTCTTATTTATATCTCTTTATGATTGCAATGTGTTTGTATCACAATTTATCTATGTGCTACTCTAGCAATTTATTAAAGTAGTTTTATTCCTCCCGCACGTGTGCAAAGGTGACAGTGTGTGCACCGTGTTAGTACTTGGCTTATGCTATGATCATGATCTCTTGTAGGTTGCGAAGTTAACTATTGCTATGATAATATTGATGTGATCTATTCCTCCTACATATGCATGAAGGTGACAGTGTGCATGCTATGCTAGTACTTGGTTTAGTCTTTTATCTATCTTACACTAAAGGTTACTAAAATATGAGCATTATTGTGGAGCTTGTTAACTCCGGCATTGAGGTTCGTGTAATCCTACGCAATGTGTTCATCATCCAACAAAAGTGTAGAGTATGCATTTATCTATTCTGTTATGTGATCAATGTTGAGAGTGTCCACTAGTGAAAGTGTAATCCCTAGGCCTTGTTCCTAAATGCTATCGCTGCTTGTTTATCGTTTTTTATCACACTTTCTGCATTACTACTGCTTGTTCTTGTCTGGGCAAAGCACTTTTCTCGTTGCTGCACTACTTATTCATACCACTGTATTTCACTATCTCTGTCGCCTAACTAGTTACCTATTAGGTGTGTTGGGGACAAAGAGACTGCTGTGGTTGCAGGGTTGCATGAGAGGGATATCTTTGACCTCTTCTCCCTGAGATCGATAACCTTGGGTGATCCACTAAGGGAAACTTGCTGCTGTTCTACAAACCTCTGCTCTTGGGCCCAACACTGTCTACAAGAATAGAAGCTCCCGTAGACATCAAGCACTTTTCTGCGCCGTTCTGGGGAGGAAAGGTAAAAGGCACTCATACTCCGGTTCAGTGTAACAGTACTTTTCAGGCGCCATTGTGTTTGTGCTCGAAGCTATTTCCTTTAGATCCGCAATTGCATCTTTTTGTTTCTTGTTTACACTAGTTTGGCATAATGGATAACAATGAGCTTCTTATTCTATTTCCTGATTTAAAACATGGATTGTTTGATGCGAAAATTAAAAACCTATGAAATCTTATTTGCATGCTGGTAGTAATATTAGTATGAACGCTTTGAACATCATTGTTGATAATGATATAGAAAGTTCTAAGCTTGGGGAAGCTGGTTTTCATGATCTTTTTAGTCCCAAGCATTGAGGAGAAAATTTTCTTTGATGATACTTTGCCTCCTATTTCTGATGATTATAATGATAGTGGTCTTTTGTGCCACTTACTGCGGAGAGTAAATTTTGTTGTGATTATACTATGCCTCCTACACTTGATGAGAATAATAATGATAGCTACTTTGTTGAATTTGCTCCCACTACAACTAATAAAATTGATTATGCTTATGTGAGAGTAATAATTTTATGCATGAGATTCATGATAAGAATGCTTTATGTGATAGTTATATTGTTGAGTTTGCTCATGTTGCTACTGAAAGTTATTATGAGAGAGGAAAATATGGTTGTAGAAATTTTCATATTACTAAAATGCCTCTCTATATGCTGAAATTTTTGAAGCTACACTTGTTTTATCTTCCTATGCTTGTCACTTTGCTCTTAATGAACTTGTTTATTTACAAGATTCCTATGCATAGGAAGCATGTTAGACTTAAATATGTTTTGAATTCTCCTCTTGATGCTCTCTTTTGCTCCACATACTATCTTTTGCGAGTGCATCATTAAAACTGCTGAGCCCATCTTAACGGCTATAAAGAAAGAACTTCTTGGGAGATAACCCATGTGTTATTTTGCTACAGTACTTTGTTTTATATTTGTGTCTTGGAAGTTGTTTACTACTGTAGCAACCTCTCCTTATCTTAGTTTTGTGTTTTGTTGTGCCAAGTAAAGTCTTTGATAGTAAAGTAAGTACTAGATTTGGATTACTCGCAGTTCCAGATTTCTTTGCTGTCACGAATCTGGGTCTAATTCTCTGTAGGTAACTCAGAAAATTATGCCAATTTACATGAGTGATCCACAGATATGTAACCTTTCATTCAATTTGGGCATTTTCATTTGAAAGTCTGGTGCCCTTTTAAAATTCGTCTTTACGGACTGTTCTGTTTTGACAGATTCTGCCTTTTATTTCGCATTGCTTCTTTCTTTGTGGTTGGGTGGATTTCTTTTGTTCCATTACCTTCCGAAGTAGCTTTGAGCAATGTACAGAAGTGTAAGAATGATTGTGTCACCTCTGAACATGTGAGTTTTTGATTATGCACTAACCCTCTAATGAGTTTGTTTGAGTTTGGTGTGGAGGAAATTTTCAGGGTCAAGAGAGGAGGATGATATACTATGATCAAGGAGAGTGAAAGCTCTAAGCTTGGGGATGCCCCGTGGTTCACCCCTGCATATTCTAAGAAGACTCAAGCGTCTAAGCTTGGGGATGTCCAAGGCATCCCCTTCTTCATCGACAAATTATCGGGTTCCTTCTCTTGAAACTATATTTTTATTCGGCCACATCTTATGTACTTTACTTGGAGCGTCTGTGCTTTTGTTTTTGTTTGAATAAATGCTTGTGTGGGAAAGAGACGCTCCGCTGGTTCATATGAACACATGTGTTCTTAGCTTTTAATTTTCATGGCGAAGTTTCTTCTTCGTTAATTTGTTATATGGTTGGAATTGGAAAATGATACATGTAGTAAATTGCTATAATGTCTTGGATAATGTGATACTTGGCAATTGTTGTGCTCATGTTTAAGCTCTTGCATCATATACTTTGCAATTTTTAATGAAGACTTAGAGCTTGCTAATTTGGTTTGCATATTTGGTTTCTCTAGAGTCTAGATAACATCTAGTATTGAGTTTTGAACAACAAGGAAGACGGTATGGAGTCTTATAATGTTTACCATATGTCTTTTATGTGATTTTTCATACTTGGTGCTTCAAATTAATAACCTTGCTAGCCTAAACCTTGTATCGAGAGGGAATACCATGCATCCAAAATACTTGAGCCAACCACTATGCCATTTGTGTCCACCATACCTACCTACTACATGGTATTTATCCGCCATTCCAAAGTAAATTGCTTGAGTGCTACCTTTAAAATTCCATCATTCACCTTTGCAATATATAGCTCATGGGACAAATAGCTTAAAAACTATTGTGGTATTGAATATGTACTTATGCACTTTATCTCTTATTAAGTTGCTTGTTGTGCGATAACCATGTTTGGGGACGCCATCAACTATTCTTTGTTGAATATCATATGAGTTGCTATGCATGTCCGTCTTGTCTGAAGTAGAGAGATCTACCACCTTTATGGTTGGAGCATGCATATTGTTAGAGAAGAACATTGGGCCGCTAACTAAAGCCATGTGAATCATGTGGAAGTTTCAGTTTTGGACACATATCCTCAATCTCATATGAGAATAATAATTGTTGCCACATGCTTATGCATTAAAGAGGAGTCCATTATCTGTTGTCCATGTTGTCCCGGTATGGATGTCTAAGTTGAGAATAATCAAAAGCGAGAAATCCAAAATGCGAGCTCCTTAGACCTTTGTACAAGCGGCATGGAGGTACCCCATTGTGACACTTGTTAAAACATGTGCATTGCAAAGATCCAGTAGTCCAAGTTAATTAGGACAAGGTGCAGGCACTATTAAGTATACTATGCATGAGACTTGCAACTTGTAAGATATAATGTACATAACTCATATGCTTTATTATTACCGTTGACAAAATTGTTTCATGTTTTCAAAATAAAAGCTCTAGCACAAATATAGCAATCGTGCTTTCCTCTTTGAAGGACCATTCTTTTTACTTTTATGTTGAGTCAGTTCACCTATCTCTCTCCACCTCAAGAAGCAAACACTTGTGTAACTGTGCATTGATTCCTACATACTTGCATATGTGCCTTTATATTACTCTGTTGACAATTATCCATGAGATATACATGTTACAAGTTGAAAGCAACTGCTGAAACTTAATCTTCCTTTGTGTTGCTTCAATGCCTTTACTTTGATTTATTGCTTTATGAGTTAACTCTTATGCAAGACTTATTAATACTTGTCTTGAAGTACTATTCATGAAAAGTCTTTGCTTTATGATTCACTTGTTTACTCACGACATTACCATTGTTTTGATCGCTGCATTCACTACATATGTTTACAAATAGTATGATCAAGGTTATGATGGCATATCACTTCAGAAATTATCTTTGTTATCGTTTTACCTGCTCGGGACGAGCAGAACTAAGGGGCGCTGATACGTCTCCGACGTATCGATAATTTCTTATGTTCTATGCCATATTATTGATGATACCTACATGTTTTATGCACATTATATTATGCATTTTTTCGGAACTAACCTATTAACAAGATGCTGAAGTGCCGATTCTTGTTTTCTGCTGTTTGAAATCCTAGTAACAAATATTCTAATGGACGAAATCAAGACCCAGATTCCTATTTTCACCGGAAGCATCCGAACACCGAGAGCTGCCCAGAGGGGGCCCCGTGGGCCCAGGATAAGTGGTGGCGCGGCCGGGGCCCCAGCATGCCCCTATGGTGTGGCCACCCCTTCGACCCTCTGCGCCGCCTCTTCGCCTATATAAAGCCTCCGTCGCGAAACCACGTCGAAAACCACGATACGGAAAACCTTCCAGATCCCCCGCCATCGGCCCCAAGATCTGGGGGACGGAGTCTCCCGGCACCCTGCCGGAGCGGGAAGTGCCCGGAAGGCTTCTCCATCGACACCGCTGCCATCTCCACCGCCATCTTCATCACCGCTGCTCCCATGAGGAGGTAGTTCTCATCGAGCTCGGGGCTGTACCGGTAGCTATGTGGTTCATCTCTCTCCTATGTGCTTCAATACAATAATCTCATGAGCTGCCTTACATGATTGAGATTCATATGATGATGCTTGTAATCTAGATGTCATTATGCTAGTCAAGTGAGTTTTACTTATGTGATCTCCGGAGACTCCTTGTCCCACGTGTGTAAAGGTGACAGTGTGTGCACCGTGTGGGTCTCTTAGGCTATATTTCACAGAATACTTATTCAATGTTGAATGGCATAGTGAGGTGCTTATTTATATCTCTTTATGATTGCAATGTGTTTGTATCACAATTTATCTATGTGCTACTCTAGCAATGTTATTAAAGTAGTTTTATTCCTCCGCACGTGTGCAAAGGTGTGTGTGCACCGTGTTAGTACTTGGCTTATGCTATGATCATGATCTCTTGTAGGTTACAGGAGTTAACTATTGCTATGATAATATTGATGTGATCTATTCCTCCTCCATATGCATGAAGGTGACAGTGTGCATGCTATGCTAGTACTTGGTTTAGTCTTTTGATCTATCTTACACTAAAGGTTACTAAAATATGAGCATTATTGTGGAGCTTGTTAACTCCGGCATTGAGGGTTCGTGTAATCCTACGCAATGTGTTCATCATCCAACAAAAGTGTAGAGTATGCATTTATCTATTCTGTTATGTGATCAATGTTGAGAGTGTCCACTAGTGAAAGTGTAATCCCTAGGCCTTGTTCTAAATACTGCTATCGTCCGCTTGTTTCTTGTTTCCGCGTTACTTATTGCTGCATTACTCACCGCTTGTTTATCGTCCCGGGCAAAGCACTTTTTCGGTGCCGTTGCTACTACTTATTCATACCACCATTTCACTATCTCTTCGCCGAACTAGTGCACCTATTAGGTGTGTTGGGGACACAAGAGACTTCTTGCTTTGTGGTTGCGGGGTTGCATGAGAGGGATATCTTTGACCTCTTCCTCCCGAGATCGATAAACCTTGGGTGATCCACTTAAGGGAAACTTGCTGCTGTTCTACAAACCTCTGCTCTTGGAGGCCCAACACTGTCTACAAGAATAGAAGCTCCCGTAGACATCAACGGGCAACCCACCCCTCTTTATATAGTGGGGTGTACGGCTAGGGTTTCCCAAAACCATCTAGGGCCGGCGCCTGGTGGGCCTAGACCAAGCCTAGGCGCGGCCAGGGGTGGGCCCGCGCCTAGGGTTTGGTCTAGCCCCCGCCCGGCCTTTCTCCGTCTCCCCTTTAGACTCCATCTTCGTGACAGGAAAATAAGAACTTCTGCTTTTGTTTCATCTGATTCCGCGAATATTTCCATAAAAACTTTTCTAGAATACAAAACAACAGAATTCTTCCAGAACAATTCCGAAACATAACTTGCCTTATATGAATCTTATTCTCCGGATCATTCCAGACCTCCTCGTGATGTCCTGGATCCCAACCGAGACTCCGAACAATATCCAGTCTCCATCTCATATTTCATTCCTACTAAACAACATCGAACCTTAAGCGTGTCACCCTACGGTTCGCGAACTATGCAGACATGATCGAGACTTCTCTCCGATCAATAACCAATAGCGAGAACTGGAGATCCATAATGGCTCCCACGTATTCAACGATGACTTCGTGATCGAATGAACCATTAACATATGACACAAATTCCCTTTGTCGCGCGATACTTTACTTATCCGAGGTTCGATCATCGGTATCTCTGTACCTAGTTCAACCTCGTTACTGATAAGTACTCTTTACTCGTATCCCTTGTGACCTTGTCACATGCTTGCAAGCTAATTAGATGACATTCCACCGAGAGGCCCCAGAGCATATCTATCCGTCATCTGGATGAAAAAATCCCACTCTTGATCTATGCGCTTCAACTTATACTTTCAGGATACTTAATACCATCTTTATAACCACCCATTTTTGAAGTGGCGTTTGATGTAATCAAAGCACCCATCCGGTGTAAGTGATTTACACGATCTCATGGTCGAAGGATTAGGTTACTATGTATCGAAAGCTTATAGCAAGACGAACTCAATGACTTTATCTTATGCTATGCTTACTATGGGTGTCCATTATATGATTCTCCTAATGACATAACCTTGTTATTAACAACATCCAATGTTCATGATCAGGAAACCATGATCATCTATTAATCGACAAGCTTGCTTAACAAGAGGCTTAGGGACTCTTTTATGTTTACAAAACACACAAGTATTAATGTTTCCGGTTAATACAATTATAGCATGGGATGCAAACATTTATCATAAATAGAAAGATATAATAATAACCACTTTATTATTGCCTCTTGGGCATATCTCCAAAATAGAATTACGTGGTGGCGTTCGACGGAACCTGAATTACTGTAGTGCTTCAAAATCTGTATTTCCGGTCATTTAGAAATTTAAAATATTTTTTCCTTTAGATGATACACTTATGTATGTGCGTGCCGATTTTATACTCATATTTGAAAATATGTAGCTTAGGTAGAAATCATAAGTTTCATATGAATAATCTAAATGAAACTTTCCTCTCCCGTTTTTTTTTTGCAATTTAGTGGTCGGATAACTATGTAACTTAGTGTTAGAGTAAGTTTAATCCTGTGGTACCAGGTTCCAAAAATTCCCTTTATATCGAGGATCAGATTCTAGCGCTTCATGAGAACATTCATCAGGTTAATATTCGACACTAGAGGAAGCTAGGCTTTTTTTGAGAGGAAGCTAGACTTTCAGAAGGCATATGATCGCCTAGATTGGACATTCCTGAAATAGGTCTGCAATGACGAGGAGTCAATGACATGATGATTGGTTGGACTATGCAGATTTTTATGACTGAGAATAGCTCAATCAATATTAATGGGGGGTGTATCCCTATTGTAGGCCATCTTGTGGGTTGAGGCAGGTCGATCCTTTATCAACCGTCCTCTTTACTCCATGGTAGATGACCTAGCAGAGATTTTAGAGGAGGCTAAGATCCGATGACACCATGATCATCGTGGAGGGGTTGAAGCTTGAAGCTATTAATCTAAAGTTCCTCCTCCTCTCCTTTGAGGCCATGTCAAGCCTCGAGATAAACTTTAATAAGAGTGAGGTAGTGATCATGGGGTATAGCCTTGAGGAGCAACATTGGATTGCTAAGAAACTCAACTGCAGGTTAGCAGCCTTCCATGTACTCTACTTGAGGATGCTAGTGTGGGATTCTATGATCCGTATCAAGATCCTAGAGTCCTTAGTAGGACGGGTGCGGTCGATGGCTGAACCGTGGTGCGGGAGGTTTTCCTCCAAACGTAGAAAAACAGTTCTCATTGACTCCTGCCTATCCAACCTCCCCATGTACATCATGGGAATGTATATCCTCCCGAGGTGGTACATGCATGGAGTCTTTGATAGGGAGCTATAACATGTTTTCTAATAGAACCGTACAAGCCACCAGAAGTACCACATGATAAAATGGTTTGATGTGTGCGCCCCCAAGCCTTGGGGGCATAGGTATCTTAGAATCTCGTCACACGAATGTGGCCTTGATGCTCACATAGGTCTAGCAGATCCTGAAGGATGATGGAGGTCCTTGGCTTAAGCTTGTCGAAGACAAGCATCAAAGGGGCCATCCGTTCCTGACTGGTGAGCGCAGGAAGGGGTTTTAGTTTTCGAGACCCTCTAGCACATGAAACATGAGATCAGGGAACAAGCTATCCACCCCATAGAGCATGAAATAGGTACCCTGTTTTTGGCTCGACTTTTGGCTGGATGGATAATGGCTCGTGAAAACGACCACATCATCTCGATCTCCCAAGATATTTTGTGACGATATGCAGCGAATATCTTCCTATCTCTACCCAATAAATGCTAATTCACACTTAGGTGCGTAAATCCTTTGATTTAATTGTTTTGTGCATAAATGGAAGCAAATAGGAGGAAATCCCTGACATTTAATGAAGTATCACGGTATGGAATAATCACCAAGTCAAACAGGGTCAAGAAATGATTAATAAAAGACTTAATGACCCATGGTACATTCATCCCCGCCCATACCGGATGACCGTACCATGTGTCGGTGGCTCCGCCTCGTCAAACCCAATAGAAAATGTGAAAGGACCCGAGGCATTTAAAGAACACATAGAAAGAAAAACTCCATTAGGACGCAAGATCAAATCTCATATCCACCAAAGTGTCGAAGCTGCCGCCCTTGACTTCACCTCTTCATCAACGCCTAACCATCTTCATCTCCTCTCCATCTACTTGTAATATAGATTCGATTGGCGGAATTGTGAGACTCATCATTCATCTCACTGAGATTTGCTATACAATGTTTACTATTGTTAATCCAATTATAAGTGAGTAGTCCACTTGGGTTATAGGCTGAGGCCTAATCCTCGCAGGAATATGTGCATCTAAATTTTATGCAATATGTGGAATATGGGAGAAAAGATCCATTTCATGTCCTAGATCTTTTTATCTCGATCTTGAAGGTTTGAAAGGTACCTAAACCAACGAGACCGGTTGTAAGGGTATTTATGTCTTTCATATTATTTTGGTGTTTTGTGAATACAAATTTAGAGAGGACTAACAATTGTGTCTAAGATCATCTACATGTTTAGTCCTCTCTCCCTCTTATGGTGTCGGTGCATGAATGCAAAATGGGAAAAGAAGAAATGAGAAGCGGACTCGAAGCCAGAGTCCGGATGAGTGCTCGATGATAGCTGGATCTATGCAACGGTAGATATTGTTTTTTGGTTTGTATTTTAAATATAGGACCCACACTATTAAGAGGGGATCAAAGTTTTTATTTGGCTCTTTGGCTCAAATCATTTCTCTCCATTCACCACATCTTTTCCTCGAATATATTTCGCCTTTCGTTTTCCACCCTCTTTCATCATATCTTCGCCATCTTTTGTCACCATGTTTCACCTTTGATTCTCCTCATCCCATGCTCGAAGTTGCTCGGTTTTTGCCTAAAGAAAAAGGAAAAACAGTGGAAGAAGAAAAGAAAAGAAAAAGGCATAAAATAGATATTTTGGTCGGTCTAATCGGGCCTTTGGCCGGTCAGACTGGCCGGCCCAACTGCCTCCACAACTTCGCTCAGACCCAACCCGTGAAATGGCCTGGTCATACCGGGCCCTTTGCCGGTCAAACCGGGCCGACCCATTTTCTTCCGCGTTGGCCTGCCTCCCTACCGGATCGCTCCGCCTACTCCTCGAGCTGCTCGCCCACGCGCATTGTCGCTCGCTCCGTTGCTCGCGCACACAGCCGACACTCGCAGCGCCTCGCATCACAGCGATCACTCAGCCGCCGCGCGTCGCCCGCTCCTCTCATTGCTTGCGCGTGCGATTCTCGGTAGATGGGCCGGTATGACCGGGCGAAGGCCGGTCATACCAACTGTTTTCTCTATTCCCTCTTTTTCCCCATTCGCCAGCCAGTCCTTTGGGCCTGTATAACCGGGCCTAGAGCCGGTCATACCGGCCAGTGTTTGTGCCCGAAAATTGACAAAAACGGCTAGTTTGCTCCACATAAGGTAGTCCCCAATTTCAGATCAATTACCTTGGCTATTCTTTTTAGATCCAACCAAGTCCTTGAATCCCCACATACTCTCTTGCATCCACTCCACCAAATCCTTGATCTAGAATGATTCATCCAAAGAATTTGAGAGACAATCTTTCCATTTGAAAGATATATTCCCCCTCTCTCATTCCACCGAAAAAATTTGAGATTTGAGTCTTGTGTCAAGTTTAACCTTTGATCTTGTTACTCTTGGAAGTTGAGGAATCCTAGGCGGTAGAGGTCACTGGGAGCAATCGACTTGTGATTGCACTGCCAATTTGTACGGGATTGGAGGCCTCCCTAAGGTCTCCACTAGTGGATCGAGCTTCTACTTTGTGGAAGAAGCTCACGGAGAAGATGGTGAGCCATCCTGGCGTTCGGGGTCCTTCGTGGTAACTATGCCGCTCCAACGGTGACTAGCTTCCCCTCAAGGAAGTTAACATCGGGATACAGTCGTCATCTCCGCGTGTTTTAGTTATTTCTATCCTTTTACTTTACTTTGATAAGCTTCGTGCTTGAAGTTGGATATCACATCGTATAGGTTGTTCATCTAGCATTGTGTTAATCCAATTTATTTATCCGCACCAAGCCTAAAATTGCTAAATAATTGAGTAAAATTTTCTAGAACCTATTCACCCCCTCTCTAGGTTACACTCTCTATCCTTTCAATTGGTATCAGAGCCAATGACTCTTTTTAAGGGCTTTACCGCCTTAAGAGTGAGATGGATAATCAAGGAGAGGCTTTAGATCCTAGAAAAAACTATTCTGCTCAAGAAGTCAAGGACATGCTTGATGCCCAAAAGGCAACGCATGACCAAGATATTATTGAGCGGATAAATAAACTCATGGACAGTAAGATTACATAAATACTTTATAAGAGGCTGCTCGTGGGCGCTGTTGTGGTATCTTCTCTCCAAAAAGTGCACCAGAAGTTGGAATCCCTCTTGGAGGTACTCCTAAGGGAGCCACAAAGGATGGTTTCTCCTCCTCTTATAATGCAAATCCGTACACTTACCCTCCGGCTTATGTTCCTAAGCCTCATATGAATCCTTCAGGGAATCCCCCCAAACTTGATGAAGTTAACTTTTATGCGTTATCATCTTCAAAGTGTATGCGCATGGAGTTATGGGGAGTGGTCGCGAATGGCTATGAGCCCGTAGATGAAAGAAACATGTCACTGGCTGAGAAGATCAATTATCAACTCAACTCCACCGCTCTAGACAAGATTCGTCAAAGCTTGAAGCGGGATACATATGACCAAGTTCTCAACATTTAGTCCGCCAAGGATCTTTGGCACAAAATGTCTGTTTTGTTTGAAGGGACAATGACAATACAAAGAGAAAGATATGAAGCCGCCAAGCAAGATATGCAAATATTTATAGTCAATGATGGAGAGTCAATTTCTAGTGCTCATTGAAGACTCATAGCTCTCAAGGAGAAGATAATTGGTCTTGGTTGTGATAGATTTCAAGATGGATTTGTCGTGAATGATGAGTTCATCAAGAGCAAGTTCGTTCAAATCATTTCTCCACAATATCAAGAATTTGCCTTCAATGTCAACTTCTTAGACCCTTTGCGTCAAATGACATCAGGTCAACTTGTGGGATATTTTGTTGCTCATGATGGCATGATTAACTCCGCCAATAGGACCAAGGAAATTGCTCGTGTTGTGAAAAGATCTCCCTAGCATTAAAGGCCAAAGTTGTGTCATATCATGAAGAAGTGTTGACTGCCAAAACCAGGCGAGGCGTGACCCTGTCAACACCGTGAGGCGGGGAAGAAGCCTAGAGGCTGCGGGTGGTGAGACCCCTCCGACGACGACCACAATGCTCTTAAGTCTGCAGCGTCTGAGATGCGCAGGCATTTTTGACCTATACCTGGTCGGGAAGGTGATGGGGATGCCTCGCTTAGTTTCTGCAGCAGGGCATACATGTAAACATTAAATACGAGGAGCCACTCCGATCGGCTCTCGAGTTATCACACGTGAATCGCTCAAAGAGCGTCCACCCCATGATTGATACGGGGTGCACGAATACTTGGTGGTCCTGCTTGATCAAGATGAAGCTAATGAGATCTACGACGATTTAGGGGTTTCACCGCATAATCGGATCATCCTACTCCAGGTTGGGCCTCGCGGCCACGCACAGTGCTCGTAAGCCGATCCTAAACAAGGCCTAAAAACCAACATGAAGTTGATCTCCGGAACATCCCGTTTAGGACTTGCGAACGCCACCCATGCCACTGGATCCTCCCCCCCCTTTGTAAGGCCTAACTTTTTTGGAGATATTAAACTAATCCTTGTAGAACAAGGAGCAATCGTAACGGATCCGAATCTACTAAATAATGATCAAGCGGGGTGCAGCCCCTGCACATAGGTGTAAAGGCGGCTAGATATCTAAGGGTTGCACTACGTAAGCATGCTTAAACGAAGAACAATGCTCACTTTCTTACTATGATAACTACCTTGCTCGCCATCAAAAACGCTTCAGTACGAACAACGCATGAACAACGTGGGGCTTGTGCTGCCTAGATCGCAGATGCGATCTAGGCAGCATGTCGCTGAGACAGAAACCCTCGAGACGAAGGAGTTGACGATTGCGCAGAGATTGGTTTGTTTTGGGGTTGAGCGTGAGTTGTTGTTTATTCCATAAACCCCTAGGTACATATTTATAGTCGGCGGACTCTAATGGGCGATGCACCAAACCGTGCCTGGAAGTGGGTCTACTTTCTAAACTAAGACAAGTCTATTATTTCACAGACAGGGCAATTAAACCCAACTTGGTACAACAGGCCCGATTCATGTAATCCTCCATGTATACTTCTTTACGTCCATCTTGATTGCGCCCACCTCTGACCTGGTCAAAGTCTGGTGATAACACATGCCCCACTGGTTTGGAAATGGTATTTCCAAAATCATTATTACGCTTCTTTCGTCGGGTCATGTCGTGGCAGAACCGTCGCGGTATCCGTCACCATGATGACTTGCCTTCTCAACTACTCAGCGTGATTTGGCAGTCTTTTCTCTTTCTTTCAAACACCACTTCCTCGGAATTTATTTGTGGCATTGAATTTTCACCATATCCCCTTTTATTTAACATATGAACGATTCGCTCTGCATCCCCTCGCATTAGCGAGTCCAAAGTCCTCCTGGCCATCATGTCTTCTTCTCCTCTGCCCCTACTTATCTTAGGATACTAGATGATTTCCCGCGGCCAGACGCGGAGGCACAGCAGCGGCGGTCCATCGGCCAACACCCGCCGCGCCATTGCGGCCGGGGGGGAGTCAGACCATGACTCCATCTGGTCCGAGGGCGACCAGTCCTCGACGGACGGGGAAAGCGACCTCCGTTTCCTCGCTGACGGGGAATCGGAGGAGGAGAGAGCGATGACGATCGCTTCTCCTGGGACGACGACGGTGAGGAGGTGGTGGAGGAAGAGGAGGAGGAGGAAGGAGGATGACGACTCCCTCGAGGGCTACCCGCCGGCGAGCGCCTTCGCATGTGGTGGGACGACGACGACGCGGCAGCCGAAGGACGGCCCAGTGAGGCTCAGATAGCGACGAGGAGCCCATCGGGAGCAGTGCCGATGAGAGCTCCGAGGATGACGATGAAGGCGGTGACGGCCCGTAGATAGGACCTCTAGCATAGGATAGTGGCAGTAGATGGGGCAATGTATCCCCAAATATTTCTTTTGAGAGCAATTAGCTCCTTATGTAAGAAATCTCGCCTATCAATGAAGAACTGTTCCCAATTTGATTTTGCCGATTTCCTGCGAGTTTGATTGAGCGATTTCCCTCTTCTACTGACCTTCCCGATTCGTCCCCTTTGCCAATGTGTAATGAGCGATAACAACGCATCGGTCCTTGACATTCATCCTTCTATTCTTCAACTCCTTAGCGAGCGTTCATCGCTTTGTGAAGAAGGTTGCAACGAAGATCAGCCGATGGTACTTCAATCGGTCCTTCAATAGAGCACCTACCAGGCCTGTTGCCCCCCGAGTCTCAGCCAAGGCAAAACAGAGACGAGGATACGCAAATGAGCTGCATAGACCTGGGCTTGATCGTGTGTGGGGAAGTTCCTTATGCAGCGCCAGCCGATTTGAACACAAATCGGCTTCTCTAAGCGGAAAGCCTTCAAGGTGAGCTGCCCCCGAGCTTCTTTAGTTCTTGCTGGCTAGATCGGCTTCTTTCCTTTGGTGAATCTAATGCAATCCATCCTTGACCTGATCCCCCCGCCCATGCTGCTCCTGATATTGTTCTTGAATAGAGGATCTGAGCTTCCAAACTGCTCCATTGAGGAGTTCCTTCATAAAAAATCTCCCTTTGTGCTCCATTGACCCTCGATCATTAACGGTTACTCCTCTTGGGTGATGGCCGTCCGCCGACTGGCGAGATCCTTAAGTCGATACTGCTTGCATCGTTGTGCTCGAAATTTCAAATTTTCCTTTTTCTGACCGCTTTGTGCATCGGCCCCATATTCCCAATACCCATCACCGGAAGATGAGATACTTCCGTTGCATATCCTCGTATTCTCCACAGGTGCCCCGAGCCGGTCTGTCAGAGAAATTGATGGTATCAAATACGGTGGATAACATGTTGAACCGAGGGCAGAATGGTAGGTGAGGATATTCAGCAGGTAACAGATGGCCTCCCGTTGCGCTCGTTGAAGGTTTTGTAAGTTCCCTTCATAAATTTTTTGGGGCGATCTGAGATCGGCCTCACAGTTTCACTCATTGGTTTGATCTTGCTGAGTGAAGTGGATAAAAATTAGCAACCTCTGACTTGATGCGCTTGCGAACTTCTTTTGAGTGCTCCGTAGAGTCGTGGAGCGCTAAGCTCTGTCGGCAAGATGAGTACCATGTTTGTGCCAGCCGATGTCTCACCATCGGCTTCCCTCTGTTGGGGCGCCCTCCATTTCCGTGGGCGACCCTCTTCATCCAGGGCTCGTTGAACCTTTGCAGCCAGATCAGACGCGTGCCTTCCAGTGTATGCAAGTACAACCTTCCGGCTTCCTCCCGAGCCAGCCAATCGCTGAACCACTGCGCTTTTGGGAGCCGAGGCGGAGTCGTCGGGGCACCACCTTGGCCGGTGGTACTGATCTTCTTCTTCTTCCCCTCGTCTTCCGAATCCTCAAGATCTGCCCAACGAGGTGACTCAGCGCGTTTGCTTTGTGGCGGGATAGGCCCCAGCGCTCGAACACGAACACGTTGGCTGCCTCCTTCCTTTTCTGATTGCGTGGGCAATTGCCGATTGTGGGCAATCGGCTCATTCGTGAATCCCAGCAGTGTCGGGGCAGTCCCAGTGCCCGGCGTTGTCATCTTGCTCCCTTGATGTGCTCCTTGGCACAGCGCTCGTGCTCCTCCTCATCGCGATCCTACCGACGATGTCTTGCTTCTCTAGCCAGACGATCTCCTCTATCATCGTAATTGGACCGTCGCGTTGATATGCGACTCACATATTTGTTGAGATTCATACAACGCTGAATATCTTCATAGCTATATTGTTCTTCCTCTCCTCTGTGATCTCGCTTGCCATCATGGCGGAGCCGATCGCGTGGAGGCGGCCTCCCTCTGTATCCTTGCTAGCAAAGGCGGCCCTCATCTCCATCTTTGCCAGAGTGGTTTTCAGGTCCTACCATGTTGATCTTGAACGAGGGACCCGCTGGCAACCTTCAGGGTAGGTAATTTCTACCATGTTGGCAGGGAAGGGTTGGGTGTCGACCTTCATGGCGTACTGAAAAATTAAACGCCCTTCTCTATCGCCGCTTGGATGTCTTAGCGCCACACACGGCCTCGTTGGCATGGGAAAGCGAGTTGTGGAATTTGCAATACGGCTTTCCGTTTAGCTCTTTCGCCGTGGGGAACTTGAGACCTTCAGGAATCGTCAATTTTCTCCTTGAAGCGAGGAGGTGAAGATTTGTTCGAGTCTTGGTTACGTCAAAATCAAATCCCACTGGGCGGCCCTGGTGGCTACCCATTTGCGGTCAACCGAGGTAGTAGTTTGAAAGGAAAATTATTATTTCTTGGTCTCACGAGCATGTCTTCACCTCTTTGTATGGGCCAGCTCCACACGCTTGAACTTGTCTTGAGTACGGAGTCAGGTGGCGCTGTTCATATGCTGATAGTTTTTCTGAACCATGTGCGCCGGCGAGGGATAATCTGCATGGGAGGCCATGTCCTTGAGCGTATTGCAAGGCCTGCTACGCCAACTCGCGCTTCCTTTTCGGTTATACAGGCAAGATAACATCGGTTCCCTAAGATTCTGAAGCGGATGTGTTCTGTCACAGTTCCCAGCACAACCCGCGTGGATGCTAGATCGGCAATGCCGAGACTCGGAAGCTTCTGAATGGTATTGCATATGGAGCTTGTTCTTCAATTGCTTCCAGGCCCCGGATGGGTTCTTGGCAAGGGTGTACCATCCAAAAGCCGATCATGTGAGGGACTGTGAAAAAAGCCTCACGCGTAGCTGATCCGACAAAAGCCGGTCCTAGTTGAGCCAAATATCGGCTGACGTGCTCGAGTGAACTGGACCATCGATCCATTGAATTTGGAGAAGTCAGGGGGCCGATATTTAGGTGGCAGCGGGATCATCTCGTAATCGTCGGGGTACGGCTGGAATAGCCGATTGCCCTTCTTTTCGGCATCATGCCGAACCGATCTTTCAGAATCTGCTGATCTGATCCGCTGTGCTGGCCGTAGGAGTTGCACTCGAAGGTTCGCCGGGGTGGCGTGTAGCCAGCCATGTGCTTTTCAGCTCTGGGCCATCTGCGAGGCTGGAGAAGCTCGGGAGTTTCGTCGGTGTGGCGCATTTAGTTAGCCACGTACGCTACTCAAGCTAGTCGCTGACGTTCCTCCTGTCTTCGCCGGAGTCCCCGATGTTGTGGCCTGGTTTGTGAGTGCCCGGTCACCACAATCCAGCACATACATGCACGCGTATCCTTGAGGGTCTCCCTTAGAGCTCTCCATTGAAGCTGGTAGTCCACTAGGGTCGCCACCAATCATGTAGACGAGGAATGCCGGTGTGATCGGCACTTCAGCGAGTGCCAACGCATATGGCAGCGGTGGACGGGGCTGGGTGGCAGCTCTCCTTGATGAGTCCCGAGAGCTGGTGACGGCGAGTACCGGTGGCTCATGATCTCCTGGATCACGCGCGAGGAGCGACACGCTCCAACACGTTGACCAAATTCTCGAGAGTGGTGGTGCAGCGAGTGAGCCACCGGTGGATTGATCTCTGCGCGGACCCACAGTGCGTTCCTCAGACGGGGTAGAGGTCTATCACCAGGCGCATGCCCCGGTGAGAATCCCTTCCATGAGCCTGCCATGGGAACGGGTTCTGCGAAAGAGCCGATGAGTCGGCTTAGAGGGTGGCCTTGATCTCGTTGTATTGCTTCTTGAGGTCGTCAGATGAGATCCTCGTAGGTGAGCGGCGTGCCGTCGCCATCTCGAGACGTAGATGGCGATGTGATTTGATGTAGACGATTGTCCTTGCAGTGCGTGCCAGAATGTGTTGACTGCCAAAACCCACCGGCGGGCAGCGGCCTGTCCAACACCGTAGAGCCGGGAAGAGCCTAGAGTTGCGGCTGGCTGAGACCCCTCAGACGACGGCCCGCAATGCTCTTACGGTCACACGCGAGCGTGCGAAGTGCGAGGCGTGCCACGACTATGCACAGTCGGGAAGGTGATGGGGATACCTCAGCAGATTTCTATGAGCATACATGTAAACATTAAATACGAGCCTCGATCGGCTCTGAGGTATCCTGTGAATCGGCTCAAAAGAGCCGATCCACATGATTACGTACGGGGTGCACGAATACTTGGTGGTTCTGCTTGATCAAGATGAAGCTAATGAGATCTCTGACGATTTAGGGTTTTCACCGCATAATCGGATCATCCTACTCAGGTTGGGCCTCGCGACCCTTGCCGGTGCTAAATGTAGATCCTAAACAAGGCCCTAAAAACCAACATGAAGTTGATCCTCGGAACATCCAGGTTAGGACTTGCGAACGCCACCCTCCGTGCCGCTGGATCCTCCCCCCTTTGTAAGGCCTAACTATTGGAGATATTAAACTAATCCTTGTGAAACAAGGAGCAACTATAACGGATGGGATCTACTAAATAATGATCAGGCGGGGTGCCGCCCACCTGAGATAGGCGTGAGGGCGGCTAGATACGGAGTTGCACTACGTAAGCATGCTTAAACGAAGACCAATGCTAACGCGTCTGCGATAACTACGTTGCTCGCCATCCAAGACGCTTCAGAGCAACGCATGGACAACGTGGGGCTTGTGCTGCCCTAGATCGCAAGATGCGATCTAGAGCGCATCTACCCCCGATAGAAACCCTCGAGGAACGGAAGAGGTGGCGATGCGCTTAGAGATTGGTTTGTTTGGGGTTGAACGTGGGTTGTTGTTTATTCCATAAACCCTAGGTACATATTTATAGTCAGTGGACTTTCTAATTCGGGCGTGCACGGGTAAGATTCTACTTTCTAAACTAAGATGCGATCTAATATTTTACAGATACAAGGGCAATTAAACCCAACTTGGTACAACAGGCCGATTCATGTAATCCTCCATGTATACTTCCTTTAAGCCCATCTTGATTGCGGCCCACCTCTGACTCGGTTAAATTCTGGTGATAACAAGAAGAAGAAGAGGATCAAGATCAAGAACAACTAGTGATGACTTCAACTATTGAGCTTCACGTATACTTCGATTTCTTTGCTAATAAATATGGAAGGCTTCCCATGAAGAAATGAGGTTTCATCAAAAAAAGAAAGCACAATTGCTACAATTGTGATGAACCGGGACACTACTCCGAAAATGCCCATTTGAGAAGTGGGAAGAGAATCCAAATTAAGTACACCAATGGGCTAAGGACCAAGTTGAAGCCTAATCACATCAACCTCAAGAAGAATAAGAGAGAAGACAAATATACATCCGATGATGAGGAGGATGATGTTGGAATGGCCGGGATATCTCTTGCTAAACTCAGATCACTTTTCATATATGATTACTCCAAGGAGTACAACAACCCCTCCCATTCATGCCTTATGGCTTTGGGAGCCAATGTGACATCTTCCTCTACTCCCTCTAGTAATACTAGTAATGATTACTTAGATGATGATGATTTACTTAATAAATTATTTAAAGTTATGTGTTTTCGTCGTGGCAAAGCTCGTGCTCAATTCGAGTACTTGATGGATACCTTTGTTGAACGCAATGAGACCATTGAGGAATTGAATAACCATCTTGAAGATGGGATTCGGAGATACAATCTATTAACGCAAGAGCTTAGCAAGGAAAAGAACATCCTTTTTACTCTCACAAAAAATTGAGACTTATAAGTTAGATAAAGTTAAACATCTTTATTCACTTGATAGATCTAATACCATTGCCCAAGAACTTGATGCTTCTGAAATGGAACTTAAGGTTGCTCATGTTTCTCTTACTAAGGATCTCGAGCACCTTTATGTTACTAGAAAGTTAGTCAAGGTTGAGCTCTTGAAACTTAGGGAGGATCATGATCAACTTCAAGTAGCTTACAATGAAGTTCTTGGAACCATTAATGATCCTATAATTATGATATTGCTTGTGCTACTTGATGACCCACAAGTATAGGGGATCGCAACAGTCTTCGAGGGAAGTAAAACCCAATTTATTGATTCGACACAAGGGGAGGTAAAGAATACTTATAAGCCTTAACAGTGGAGTTGTCAATTCAGATGCACCTGGAAAAGCACTAGCAAGGGTGATGTGAAAGTAGCAGTGAAATGAGAGCAATAGTAACAGTAACTTGTGTGATGTAGTAACCACGGGAGAAATGGCACGAGAAGATAGTTGATACTACTTCCAATGACATGAAGAACGTCTATGATGATGAAAGATGGACCGGGGTTCCCAGCTATCTACACTGGTGGCAACTCTCCAATAACAAGTGTTGGGTGAACAAATTACAGTCGGGCAATTGATAGGATTGAAATAGCATTAAGACGGAATATCAAGATCATTAATCATGTAGGCATGTTTTCCAATAATAGTCGTACGTGCTCGCAATGAGAAGCTTGCACAACATCTTTGGTCCTACCAGCGTGGCAGCCGGGCCTCAAGGAAACTACTGGATATTAAGGCACTCCTTTTAATAGAGCAGCACAGCATTAACACTCCGTGAAAACATGTGTCCCTCACATCACCACCATCTCGTGGTACTACATCTGTCACTTTGGGGCCTTTGGTTCAGGACAGACATATGCATACAACTTGTAGATACAATCTAGGCAATAAGTATTAGAGCTCAAATCAAAGATCATGCCACTCGGGCCTAGTGACAAGAATTAAGCATAACAAGATTGCAGCAACAATAACTTCATAAACTTCGTAGATAGACAATCGTAATGTAACAATCCATCGGATCCCGACAAACACAACACCAATTACATCAGATGAATCTCAATCATGTAAGGCAGTGTAACATCCCAAAAATTCAAAACAAAACAAATGAATTTCCCTAGTTCCAAATTTTGGAACCAACAAAAACTTTTCTTAAATTAAGTGTGATACATAGTGATCTTGCTTAATTCTTGTGCTATTGCTATGATTGCTTGTTATTAGTATTTGAAGTGATCTTAAACCTTAAACCTCACCCCTCTTTTCATCACCCAAGTTAAAATAAAATAAAAGGAAATTAAATAAGAAAAAGGCATATGTGCCTATGGCTATAATTATAAATCTTTACCCTAGACCTTTCCACTTTGTTTAGAGGTTTGGAAAACCTTCACACACCTTACCTAGTACTTGTACAACCTAATTCAAGTGGTTTCTAAAGAAAATAAAAAAGAATCTAAAAATGCCATAGAGGCATATGAGAGAAAAGTGCAAATTTGGGGAAATTAAGAATCTTGACCCTAAGACTTGTTGTGAATGGTGGGATCACTCCTATATACCATTTCAACACTCAACAACATCAATTGGCTCAAGCCAAGTCAAATTAAAACTCAAATGCAACATATGCATAGAGGCATATGTGACACATAGCCATAATACCCAATTCTTGTTCTATGCCTCTAAACCTTGACCAAATGATACAAAACCATCCCTCAACCTAAAATAACACTAAATTGACCCTAACCCATGCAAAAGTAAAGCAAGGGGAACAATTTACAAGATTAATAAAAATTGACACATCACCTCTTATGTGTTATGGCCATTTTTGCAAATCTTTGATCAAGACCATTTGAATTGGTTTCAATGGTCTTAAAATGTTTCTAAACTAATAAGAACCACATTAGAGTCAACAAAAGTCAACTCAAATATGGGGAGAAATCAAATAGGGAGAAAATCCCCAAAATTCACTCACATACACTTAGCCAAATTTGCAAATCTTCACCAAAGGCCACCATAGCTCCATCTTTGGTTTCTAAAATACTTATATAACTCAAACAAACCCAAATGCATCAAAGAAACCAGAATCAAATCGAAATTTAACTCAAAACCATCTCACATGTGATGATGGTCATTTGTGTGATTTTTAACATGATCCCCTCCTTACCCCTCTGGCTTTGACTTTTCTTCAACCCAACTTGGTCAACTATGACCATGTCATCCAAGACCATGTCAAGGTCAACAACTTTCATGTTGACCATCTCTGCTAAAGTTGACCAGGTTGACCAGTAGTGAGGTGACAAGTGGAGACTTTGAATTAATGAGAAGATAACCCCCAAATTTGAAATGTTGCAAACCTTCATCAAAATGGACACCCTCACCACCATTCCATCACTTTAAATATAAGATTGAAGTGCACCAAAAATAATTTCAAAATTTAAACATTTTTCTCATGCGGCCATTTATACAAACACCTTGCAGGCATAGTTTCAGAATTGCAATACACCCTTTTAACCTCTGGTCCAAAGCCTAAACCCCTTTAGTTCTGAGATGATAATTGCCTCTCGGTGTCCCCTGCCTCAAGCCATGTCCTTGCATTGGTGATTAAAGCTGTAGAAAGCCACAAACCTTCCCATGCCGTGTACCATGCACACCCCACAAGCACTTGATCGCCCTGGTCCTCTCCTGCCTCTCTCATCATGTCCAACAGCTTCCCTACCCTCCCCTGACCATGATCGTACCAGCCCTCGCAAGAGACACACACATTTGTCGGAACATGCGCGCCGAACCTCGCCCGGCATGCCGGCGCACGCGGTGGCGCGCCAAACAATGTCTCGACGCGCCGGGCGTCAGCGCTCGAGCACCCTCGCGCGCCCCACAAGGCTACGCACAGCCATCGAGAGCATCGCCGCGACAACCTCGCACGGACAACCTCAAGTGCCCAACCACGCCAGTGTGCGTCGTCCTCCTGCGCTGACGTGCGCCGTGACACTCAGAACTCGCATGCGCCCGAGCCACTCCATCGCGCCCTGGATGCGCTAGCTGTACCTGAAGCATCGCCGTGATGTCGCCCACCCGTAGCCGTCCTTACCTCGCCCTTTGGCACGCCAGAACGGCCGCGCCATGGACACCCCCTCACAACACCCGCCGGTCACACATCCCTCTATAAATAGAGGCCACCAGAGCACACCTCCTTCACACCATTCGCCCCCCTTCTCCCTGCGCTCTCCCTCGACCCTTATCCCACTCAGAGTCTGCCTCCGGCGCAGGAATTGCTAGATCTCATCTCCGCCCGAGTCCATGAGATCAGCGCAGCGATTGACGCCTCCCAAGCCTCGTGAAACGGTGCCGGACGCTTCCTCATCGACGTCAATGTCCTGGCACCTCTCCATCGACGCGGTGTATCTGACGCTCCCGAGCCCCCTCCCTCCCGTCCATGACCTGCCCTCCCTCTCGCCCAGGAGAGAAAGACCCCCTCAGCAGCACGATTCACTTCTAATCTAACGGTAGCCACGTTGCAGTACCGCCGGCTAGTTTAAACGCGCATGGGACCGCTTGTCAGCAGGCCCGCGCCGTTACTGGGCTTTTGTTTCCCTTTTTCAAATCAAATCGGCCCAGTTACTTTCCCGCCTAGACCACTTAGCCTTTTCAAATTAATTCATTTCTGCTGAATTTCAATACTGGCCCCTTACTATAAATTGAATAGCTTTAAATCTACCAATCCAAATCTGGTGATTCAAATAGAAAGCTTATGAATTTATCTAGCTAACCACACTGGATTCAACCCCATATGTTGTGTAGTTTTTGAACAGCAAAAATAACAAAACAGATACTTTTCAGTATTCAAATAAATCTTAAAAATCAACCATTGTGAATTTTGAAGTGAATCCAATTATTGCAATAATTCACATTTAACAAACTCTAATTTACTATGTAAAAATATGATATGGGTTCTGTACATGATCATGGGCTAGAACCAAAATATTGGCTATGTAGTCAATACTAGCCCATTTAAACTATTTCAAATTTTAGGAATTTAAATCTATGAGGTGTAGCACCTCATTTAAATCATTCTCACAAGTGATATGAAGTAATGTGTTGACCTTTAAATGCTTAGGCTCATACTTGCTCACTTGTAGAATTTAAATCAACATAGTATTTAAATTGCAAAGGTTACTTAAAACACATGAGATGATGAATCTCATTTAAATCACTTTTCTCAAATACTAAGTGTGAAGTGTTGACCTTGGTCAACATGGGAGCACCCCTGGTTATTTGAGAAGATTAAATCTTAATAAGATTCAATGAGAGGAAATTATTTCTCCAAACCAAAGAGAAACCCTAATTTCAACTTTCAATGAGAGGAAATTATTTTCCTAATGTTAAATAAAGAAACCCTAGCATAATTTGAGAATAAATGTTAAGTAGTGATGCTAGATCCTTTGTGTGAGCCAATAAGGCTAATTAAGACTACTTAAGTGTTGTTTGGTGATTGTATCCTCGTATTCGTTTATAGACGCTAGTCTCGAGGAATACCCAGAGAGGTCTTCTACCAAGAGGAAGAGCAAGAGAACTTTGATCACATCACCAATCAAGGCAAGCTATTACCAATGCAAGCTAGACTAATGCAAACCATTTTGGTTGCAAGTTTATATTCTTGCAAAGTGCAAAGCTCTACAAGAGCAAGGCACCATTACATTTTACTTTATGAACCTATCCCAAGTTTTTACCTTACAAGCTTTATTTGATTTTATTTATCAAAGTTACTTTTTGATTTATGATTCACTTAGTTGAGTTATAGAGTAGTACAAGAGAATCACACTTAGTCTAGCAAGCTCCAAGATACTTAGCACCCCTCATAACTAGTGGCTAGTGCTCAATATTAAAATGACTACTCTAGTTGGGAACTTGTGAATTAAAATGACTTTGAAAACCTTGAATGATAGGTCATTCTATTGAGAGATTTTGAAGGCTGGGCCATAAATTTTAGAAATTTGAAAGATGACTTGGTGGGTACAAAAACAACACGATGGTTGAGTTGGATGCGATACCATTCCAATTTTACAAGTACCCCACAATACCTGATATGGGCTTAGGTGGAAACTTATGTATTTTAGTATGGGTTCCCTCTAAACAAGCATATAGTTTCTTTGAGCATAAATCTTGGTGAAATGATGTGAAATGATGAAAATGAGGTGAATGTAGGCCCAAGCCTGTGCCGGTTCCGGAGTTGACCACGATGTTTTCCTTTGGGAGGCGATGACCCACAAGTATAGGGGATCGCAACAGTCTTGAGGGAAGTAGACGCAATTTATTGATTCGACACAAGGAGACAAAGAATACTTAGAAAGCCTTAACAGGAGTTGTCAATTAAATTGCCACACAGAAAGCAGAACTTGCTGCAGAGTTTATTAGTATTATGAGTTTATAGCAGTAGCGGTAGTGAAATAACGACGACCGAGTAACAAAGACAGCAGTAGCGATTTTAGTAAACAGCAGGATTAAAATACTGTAGGCACGGGGACGGATGACGGGCGTTGCATGGATGAGAGAAACTCATGTAACAATCATGGCAGGCATTTGCAGATAATAATAAAACGGTATCAAACACTAATCAATCAATAGGCATGTGTTCCAATTATAGTCGTACGTGCTCGTAATGAGAAACTTGCACAACATCTTTTGTCTACGACGGTGGCAGCCGGGCCTCAGAAACTACTGGATATTAAGGTTCTCCTTTTAATAGAATACGGGAGCAAAGCATTAACACTCCGTGAACATGTGATCCTCACGTCAGCACCATTCTCCGGTTGTCCCGATGTCTGTCACTTCGGGGCCATTGGTTAGGACAGCGACATGTGTATACAACTTGCGGGTAAGATCATATAAACAACGGATATCTTCATGAATCAATAACATGTTCAGATCTGAGATCATGGCACTCGGGCCCTAGTGAGAAGCATTAAGCATAACCAGTTGCAACAATATCATAAAAGTACCATCTACGGATACTAGGCACTATGCCCTAACAATCTTATGCTATTACATGACCAATCCCATCCAATCCCTACCATCCCCCTTCGGCTACAGCGGGGGAATTACTCACACATGGATGGGGAAACATTGCTGGTTGATGGAGCGTTGGCGGTGATGGCGGTGATGATCTCCTCAATTCCCCGTCCAGTAGCGGAGTGCGGAAACGGAGACTTACGGCTCCCGCGACGGAGTTTCGGAAGTGTGGCGGCGTTACGGAGGTTCTGGCGACCGACTTCCAGTCGTTTAGGTCAGAAGCGAATAAGTAGTCCGAAGGGGGGCGTCGGAGGCCGTGGGGAAGAGCCACACCACATGGCGCCGCGGGCCCCGGGGCCCGCCGCCCTATGGTGTGGGGCCCTCGGGCCTCCTGCCACTGTCCTTCGAAAGCTCAAATTAATTGCAGGAAAATGACCTTCGTCAAAATCCCGAGGTTTTTCACGAAAGTTGGATTTACGCAAAGAAACGCGAGACACGGGCGGTTCTGCCCAGAAACAGGCGTTAGTCCGTGTTAGTTTGCATCCAAAATACACAAATTAGAGGCAAAACAATAGCAAAAGTGTTCGGGGAAAGTGAATGTTACCGTTTTGAATGTCAACTCACAACAGCTTATTAGCAGTCCTCAAGCAGACAGAATTTAATAGCTAGAAGCGATAAAGAACTTTCACGAACACATTGTTTCATATGATGTATATATTCTCATGATATGGCTAATACTTGAGCAGTTCATAATAAGGTACATGCAAATAAGATCATCAGCTATGTCAATCATGAAGAGGTATCAACAATTTAATAAAAAGCATCATGAATCATGTATATAAGCAGGATTGTAATGTTCATAAGAGAGGTAGCGATGAAATTGTTATCTGCTTGCCTGCTTTGTTAAACAAAACATAAATGGAGCACCTGGAGTTAGTAGAAAGACTAGAAGTAGTGATTGTCAAAGATAAAAGCATCAAAAGTTATACCACAATCAATCATATTTTGAGACAAGCATATTACACTAGAATGACAGTTGTGCTCTCAAGTGCTCAAAGAACGGATGGAGACACAACATAAATGTAAACTTGCAGAGGGAAGAAGGGATTAACATGCGCTAGAGCTTTTCATTTGTGGCAGGAGTAAAATTATTTTTGAGAGGTGTTTGTTGTTTTGTCAGCAGGGTAATGAGTACACCAGCCTCTTCAACCGGACTCCCAAGAGCGGCTCCCATGAATTATTTGCATGTTTATGTGGCACTCCTTCCAACCTTACTTACACAAACCATGGCTAACCGAATCCTCGGGTGCCTGCCAACAATCACGTACCATGAAGGAGTGCCCTTTTAATTTAGTTTTATTATGATGATGACACTCCCCCCAACCTTTGCTTACACAAGCCATGGCTAGCAAGAATCCTTCGGGTGCAGTCCAACAATCACAAACCATGGAGGAGTGTCTATTTAAGTTAATTCATTTGGGACTGGGAATCCCATTGCCAGCTCTTTTCACAAAATTATTGGACCAGCGGATGTACCACTAGTCCATATGAGAGTCCGTCAAAAGAAAATGACAAGGTTGAAAGCTAAAGACCACATACTTCCTCTCATGAGCTATAAAATATTAACACAAATTGAGAAGCATTTTGAAGGTTTTAAAGGTATCAGGAATTTACTTGAAATGGTTTGAAATGCCATGCATAGGTATTTATGGTGGACACTCTGGAATAACTGGTTTTCATGTGTTTGGAGGCACGAGCAGCGTTCCCGCTCAGTACAAGTGAAGGCTAGCAAAAGACTGGGGAGCGACAAATCAAGAGAGCAATAACTGTCATAATTATGCTTGCGGCAAAATAAATTAACGGAGGCATAAAAGTGATACAAGAACTCTGAAACAATGTAAATCATTGAGGCTTAATTGACTTTTGTTCAGTCATATGCATGCGTGAGCATGTGCCAAGTTGATTCAAGTGAATTATTTAGAGGAGGATACCACAATATCATACCTATCTATGAATAAAACAATGCAAGCAAACATCCATGACATGCTACTCATATTAATAAATTGGAGACTAAACATGAGAGATCATGAACTACTAAACTTTCTTAAATGACATATACCTCCCATGAACCAACTAAGCATACTCACATGGATGAGTATATACAAAAAATGAAAACAAATAAAGTTCATGCAAGCCTCTCACCACAATCAGATTGTAGTAGATCGTCATTATTGCCTTTCACTTGTATAGCTTGGATAATATGAAATGAAAACACCGCCAGCCACGAAGACCATTGAACTCATAATGAGCTTTACAAACTGAAGAACAGCAAATATTTTGGTGTCTTCGAATTTGAGAAAAGAACAAAAGAAAACAAGCAAACAAAGCAAAATCTTTTGGGTTTTCTTATAGCAAACTAGCAATAGCAAATAAAGAAAGCGAAACAAATGCAAAAACCAAGATAAACAAATGATGAAGAGAAACAACAAATATTTTTGGTCTTTTTTGTGTTTTGAAAGAAAACAAAGTGAAAACAAGAAATAGCAAATTAAAAGAAACACAGAACGAGATGGCGAGGAAATCTGCCAAAACATGACAGCAGTACAGAAATCGATTTTTACAAAAAATCTTACGTTGCTCAGTTCAAAAAGTGTTCAACTAATGAAAGTTAGATAACAACCTGGGAACATGCACAAAAATTGGCCATAGATACTGTTCTGGCTGTGCTTTACGAATGTTACGGTAACAGCCCGAATCTGTTTTCAGGCGGCCACTTCCCCAAATATCATCTTCCTCTCATTCAGAAAACCACTCAAACAAACTAAACAAGTATATACAGTATCCAGCAATCATAATATGCAAAGAATGAGTGATCCCTGCAGGTATACCTCCCCCCAAGCTTAGGCTTTTGCCTAAGTGGAGTTCAACCCAACGAGGGTCACGGAGTTCCACGCCGGTGGATCATATGTGGAGTAGTCATAATAAGGTACACCGATGCGGAAGAAAAGCGTGGGGGTTCCTCATACCCAGCTTGTGGATGCGAAGAGCTTGCTGCATCGGATGACGAGTCGAGGTGTTCCTCGACCTCATCTGTGTTGTCACGTGCACGATGGCTTCCTCCCTCGATGTATACGTTAACCGCACTTTCCGTGACTGACCAATCCTCCCTGGAATCAAGGTTAAACAGAGAAGGTGCAGGCAATCCTACTAATTTTTCAACTTTCTTAGTCCTTGTCCAAGATTTCTTGTAAAATGTTATTCTATAAGACAGGTTCCCTAAATTAGACAAATTAGAAAGAAATTCATGCTTAATCATGGAAGCTATGTCAAGTTTCTCCATAGGGAGCGGAATATCAAGACTGTGTCCTACATTATGCATAGCTAATAAACGAGAGGCGATGAGACCCCCACAAATTCCTCCCTTCTCACGGTTAGTGGCAAGTCTGTTGGCTATCAAAGCTCGCAAGTTATAAGTCCTATTACCTTGTAATGCAGCAACTAAAGGCTAGATCCGGGATAGTTATTTTACCTCCATTCTTCTTGCTAGAACGCACTTGGTAATGAAATAGGCGAGAGAAGTAACGAATAGCTGGGAAATGAATACTACTGATTTTACCATCATCCTGAGAAAACTCCTTTCATGACAAATCATCTTGAAGAGGTCCAAGAGCTCTTGCGGCGATCCACTTATCTTCTCGTAGTCGTGCAGCCTTTGATTTGCTGCACAAAAATCAGATAGCAGAGTTGGCGGTTTATTATAAATTTTGTACTGAACCATGGGGTTTAGATTGTGACCAGTGTTCCAAAATCTTTCACTACTGACATAGTCAGCTTCACATATTGGCATGGTTCCCCATCAACAAAATCATCCAATCTTGCACGAGAGATTAAATTTTGGACGTCCTGCAAAATCCCTGCACTTCTCATGAAGTCCGCACACGGATAGTAAGTGGGATATACTCCTTCTTCCCGGTGAACCCTCATGACCTGTGGCACCTCCAACTCATGTTGGTTGAGTTGGTGCCTACCTCCTTCCATTTTCTGAAATTTTCAACAAACAATATAAAACTTGATTTGGTGACATATAATTGAGGGGAAACTATAGAACTTGCTAGAGTACTAATCATGCATCAAAAACTAGTTTCTACCACTTGGAACGCATGCAGCTCACTAAACATGTTACCTACAGCAGCAAAATATTCCAAGATATACTCAACCAAACAAAATTCTATTTGGATAATCGAAGGAGTCAGTTTTAGGAGAGCAAATGTGCCAAATTTCAGACAGAAATCTGGGCTGGGCAAAGAGATCGAAAAATCCTGAGCTCTTGAGCAAAAAGCAGTGAGAGAAAGTTGGTTCGGGATTTTCGGGAGAGAGAAGATCTTGGGAGAAGAAGATGAGATAGTGCAGAGGGCAGGAGGACCCCACACCACATGGTCGGCGCGCCCCACCTCCTTAGGCCATGTGTTCTAGTAAGTGTATGTGCCCTGTGGGTGCCCCCACAGGTCATCCTC
This sequence comes from Lolium multiflorum, assembly GCA_030979885.1. Taxonomy (NCBI): domain Eukaryota; kingdom Viridiplantae; phylum Streptophyta; class Magnoliopsida; order Poales; family Poaceae; genus Lolium; species Lolium multiflorum. The sequence continues at coordinate 201,679,387 of CM061747.1, forward strand.
TGGTCTCCATCAGTGCCTCGTCGAAAAATAGGACCCACGGTGTAATTTTAGCGAATTTTTGAAAACTTTGGAAAATGCATTTTTACAGGTATTAAGTTTTATTAACGGCAGGAAATTTTTGAAAATCTCAAATCAACTAAGGAACTTTGCAAATTAAAAGTGCTACCAACAACTAAAACAAGTGGAGGAAGAAGAAGATGACTGTTTACCTCCTCTATGCATATAAAAGGTATTTGTTAACAAGGTTGGTCAAGTCTTGCCACCAAATAAAGTTTTACATAGCATATGAAGAAATAAACATCAAATCATCATGTCACCTTGAATTGTATTGATATGGATCCAATCACAAGAGTTTGATATTCTTCTTTGGGCTCATATATAGGACAATCGATAGTTCCCACTTTGATGGTTCTCAATTGTATTAACTCCGCATGCTTTTTCAATCCTCTTGGGGAAATAGCGTTATTCCTTATCATCAGCAGTGAAGGTAACCCTTTCGCTGTGCAATCAATAACGACCTGGTGTAAGAAAGGTCTCCCAAGAATAATAGACATATTATCATCTTGAGCATTTCCAACACAACAAAAATCAGTTAATATCAAGCAGTTATTAGTAACTTGAGCAGGAACCTCTCATATACCAACAGGAATAGCAGTAGATTTATCGACCATTTGCAAAGATATATGGTGGGTATCAACTTATCTAAGTAAAGTCTCTTATAAGAGAAAAAGGCATAACACTAACACCGGCTCCCAAGTCACATAGAGCATTTAACACAATTATTCTTAATAGAACAGGGAATAGTAGGTATACCTGGGTCGACCAGCTTCTTTGGAACTTTGCCATTGAAAGAGTATTAGCAAGCATAGTGGAAAGTTCCTTATTGGGGATTTTCCTTTTGTTAGTAACAATATCTTTCCTTATACTTTGAATAAGGAGGCAATTTAATAGCATCAGTCAAAGGGATTTGCAAAAATAAAGGTTTCATCCAATCATGAATTTATTATAGTGTTCTTCTTCCTTTGATTTTAATTTCTTAGCAGGAAAAGGCATTTGCTTTTTGAACAAGTTTCTCTTTCATTACCATGTTTCTCGACAATAAAATCTTCTTTAGTATACTTTTTATTTTTAGCATGCTTTTCGAGGTTCTTTTTCAACCTCTTCTTTATCGGGGTATCATTCTTATCATTATCTTCCTCATGTTCATTACCACTTTCGGTTTCAGCAGAAATAAATACTATTAGGATCATTAGCGGGTTCAGAGGGTTCTACAACATTTTTATGTTTTCTTTTGCTTTTCTTAGAATGAGCTCTAGGTTTAGTTGTTGAGAATCTTGTTCAATTCTTTTGGGATGCACTTCAGGATATGAGGATCCTGGGTAGAGACACTACCTCTAGTTGTTACTTCATAAGCATGTTTTCTTTAGAATTATTTCCCAACAAGTCATTCTGCACTTTAGTGAGTTGATCAATTTGAGTTTGAATCATATGAAAATGTTTAACAAGCATCTTAACATCATTAGAGGTTCTCTCCACAATATCATGCAATTCACTAATAGCTTGAGAATTTTCCATTAGATGATTCTCTACTCTCATATTAAAATTTTCTTGCTTAACAATATAATTATCAAACTCATCTAAGCATTGCACATGAGGTTTTGAATACGGAATATCTTCCCTAGTAAAGCGTTGAAGGGAGTTTACCTCAATCATGGATGAAGGGGGAATTATCTCACATATATCTTCTATTGGAGGTAGATTCTTCACATCTTCAGATTTAATACCTTTCTCCTTGAGAGTCTTCTTGGCTTCCCTCATATCTTCATCATTCAATTTAATGAAACCCCTCTTCTTCACTATTGGCGTTGGAGTTGGTTCAGGCGTAGTCCAATCATCATAATTCCGGCTATTTTAGCCAATAATTCTTTAGCGTCGTCTGGAGTTCTTTTCCTGAAAACACAACCAGCACAACTATCCGGGTATGCCCTAGACTCAATGGTTAGTCCACTATAAAATATATCAAGTAAATCTTGCTTTTCCTAAATCATGGTCAGGCAGAGCTCTAATAAGAGAACAAAACCTTGCCCAAGACGCCTCGGGCAATTTCTCTTCATCTCCTTGATCAAAATTATAAACTCTCCGCAAAGCAGCATGTTGAGGCTGCAGAAAGTATTTCAGGAGAAAGCATCAAGCAATTCTTTTGGACTTTTAATAGGAACTAGGTGGCAAACTATTATACCAAGTTTTAGCGTCATCCTTTAATGAATGGAAAGATTTTAACAACAAAGTAAATGCAGCTTCTTAACATCATCTGAAGAGGCAAGCTGCTCCAAAATGGAATGGCTGGGTCATGTCAATTTCATGACACTTTCTTTTTCGGTACCACAAAAAGGTATTTTCTCAACAATAGCTATATAAGAGATAGATCAAGAAAAATCATAATCTTTATCCCCTAATGTTTATAGGAGATGTGGCAAATTTGGGATCAGGAGACGTTTATATCTAACGGTATGTTCTGCAAGCAACTTTTTAATTTTTCTTGCATCGCTGGTGCATATTTCAATAAAATCATCATCAAGTTCCACATAATCTTCATCAAGATCATCACTAGAGTATTCAAGTTGGTGAATTATAGGTGTAGTAACTGCAGAGTTTGATATTTTGATTTGTCTAGACCTATGATTTAGCATCTAGAAGGATTCCAATGAGTTACTATATTGAAAACCTTGTTGATATTATCAATATTATAGAGTTTTCCAGATTAGTAGAGAGTACCAGCATTTGAAGCATAATGGCGGTGAAACAGTTTATCAATCTGATGGTGAGTCAAAAGCCTGACGGTACTCAGAGTTGTACCTTTCTTGTAGTGGATGGTAATATGGCGACCTTAGTATCGCGAGGTTTACCCATGATGGAGAATTTACAGCGAACAATATCAATCCAAGTGAATTCCAAATAAAGCTATGCTCCCCGGCAACGGCGCCAGAAAATAGTCTTGTTGACCCACAAGTATAGGGGATCGCAACAGTCTTCGAGGGAGTAAAGCCATTTATTGATTGAGCTGAGGAGACAAAGAATGCCAACCTTAGCAGTGAGTTGTCCAATTCAATTTGCACACAAACAGGCTTGCTCGCAGGATTATTAGTAGTAACAGTTTTATAGCGGTAACGATGATGAAATAACGAGCGGTAACAAAGGCAGCGATAGTGATTTAGTAAGCAAGCGGGATTAAAATAAAGCAAACCACAGCAGAGACGGATAACGGGCGTTACATGGATGAGAGAAACTCATGTAACAATCATAACGCCAGGGCATTTGCAGATAATAATAAACGGTATCAAGTACTAATCAATCAATAGGCATGTGTTTAATTCTGATGATAGTGCTGTAATGAAAACTTACTGTATCTTTTGTCCTACAGTGGCCAGGGCTCAAGGAAACTCTTTTGGATATTAAGGTACTCGTTTTAATAACAGGAGAAAAGCATTAACACTCCATGAACACATGTGATCCTCCCGTCACTACCATCCCCTCCGGTTGTCCCGATTTTTGTCACTTCGGGGCCATTGGTTCGGACAGCGACATGTGTATACAACTTGGATAAACAAAGAATATCTTCATGAATCAATAACATGTTAGATCTGAGATCATGGCACTCGGAATAGTGACAAGCATTAAGCATAACAAGTGCAACAATATCATAAAAGTAACATCTACGATACTAGGCACTATGCCCTACTTAAATCTTCATGCTGTTACGGCCAATCTCATCGATCCCTACCATCCCTTAGGCCACAAAGCGGGGGAGTGCTCACACATGGATGGGGAAACATTGCTGGTTGATGGAGAGCGTTAGCGGTGATGGCGGTGATGATCCTCCTCAATTCCCAAAATCCCGGCGGAAGTGCCGGAAACGGAGACTTGGCTCCCGCGGCGAGTTCAACGATGTGGCGGCCCGTTACGGAGGTTTGGCGACCGACTTCTCCCCGTACGTTTAGGTCGAGCGAATCAGTAGTCCGAAGGGGGCGTCGGAGGCCGTAGGGGCCACCACAGCGACGTGGGCCCCCACACACGGGCCCGTAGCCTATGGTGTGGGGCCCTCGGGCCTCCACCTTACTTGTCCTTATGGCTCGTCGGTATTCTGGGAAAATAGGCCCTTTTCGTCAAAATCCAGGGTTTTCCTGAAAGTTGGTTGCACAAAAACGAGGTCACCGAACAGGTTCTGTTTGAAAACAGCGTTAGTCGTGTTAGTTGCATCCAAAATACACAAAATTAGAGAAAAAACAATAACAAAAGTGTTGGAAAGTAGATACGTTTTGGACGTATCAGAGGTAAACTCATGGGGAAGGTGCCTATAGTAGCATATGAAAATGAAAGGATTTAGGATTGGTAGTTAAGCGTCTTGCATCCTGATAATCAGACAGTTACCACCCTGACGAACTATTACAATTGTTGTGGCACATAGCGTACAACCTCTATGAGGGTCAACTATTCGAATAGCACGTCCTGGGTTCTGAACAGTTGGAAAGACCCATACGTTGGAGTCATAGAGAGAAATTTCTAAAAATATGAATGGTGACTTGTAACTTAATTAAAAGGTGACTTTGACTTTGAATCACAAGTAGTTATGAGAATGACACTAATGTTCTCCACTTGAGTTAGTTAAGCAAATGAAGAAGCTTTGATTTTTAAAGTGTGTTTATGAAATAAACTGGCTTTATGCAAATGAAACTAGAGCTTAGACCCCTTATTATAGTTGATAGTATTTACCTTAGTGTTAGTTTGCGAGCTTTAAAGTACTCATGGTTGTGTCTGGCTATTCAAATGGCAGGACCTATGAAGATGAGTACGAAGACCGGAAGAAGGACATCGAGACCGTCTCGACAACTAGGATCACTCGACGTCAATAGTTACTGTGGAATAGATGGACTACTAGCTACTTTACGCTTCCGCTATGTGTTATGTAATGAATAAATAGAACTTCTATTATTGTAATGAGACTGGATCATGTGATCCTTTATTTGTAAGACGATTATGGGTTGTAATAAATGATGTGTTGTGATATCAATCTATTATGTCTCGTAAAAACAATATTCCTGGGATTGCGATGAATGGCATAATAGGCATCTGGACTTAAAAATCCGGGTGTTGACAAGTTGGTATCAGAGCCATTGTTGACCTTAGGAGACCCTAGTTAGAATGGACGTCTGAAAATTGTAGTTTCAAACACAAATGAAGTGACTATTTAAGAAAACTTATTCTCCCTCTTATCATTGAGATCTTTCTCAAAAAAAAGAAAGTTATGCTCTATTCTTCTTATACTATTACCTAAAATTTTGACACACTTCTGTAACTTACTCATCATAATTCTTCACAGAAGACGGAGTACAAATGGGAATTCTATCAGCTTAGCCACGGAGGAAACATGATGTTAGAGAAAGACTTAGAGCAACAACTAGTGGACTATGGGAACCTTAGTGCCACAACGGAACACCTCACCAAACACTCAGGAGGACCACCTCGGTGGAAGTTACTGCCAATCTACGAAGGAAGCCTGGAACCCCAATATGGGAAACCATATGGTTTTTTGTAACAGGCAACACTTGGAAGGAAGGACAAGTCGAGCTATGCAAAGCAATTTCTCGTACGACGTAGACAAAATGAAGACAAGTTAAGAACACACAAACTTCATCTACTACCCAAGACGTGACTCCATGGGAAGACCATACCACCACACACGGAGATGAACCACTATGTAGCACACCTCGACTTCATGCTGTACAAGACCCGCAAGGAGCTGGACAACCCCTCGCCTCTCACCAAACACATTACCCGTGAAGACGAAGAATCCCCCCCTGAAGAGTAGTATCATTTACGCACTTTCGTAGGTGTGATTGTATCAGGATCCCTTGTATCGTAGAGTGATGAATGGTTCTTCAAACCAACGGTGTGTTAAACTGTAATGTGTGATGCTTGGTATGAATGAAAAGTGTTGTCGGTTTACCCACGCAACACTACTCAAGTTTTCAATATTATGAACTTTTTAAACTTTAACAAAATTAAACCTAAATTTCCACTCTTATCTTATCATCTCTGCCTCCATCACATTGGATAAGCCACTGTATAACGCCACGGGATGCCATGATGCATTCCAGACGATGGTACAGCAGGCAGAGAAGCCAGAAAAGAGGCTGAGCATGGCAAACTTCTGCTGCCTTGCTGTGAGATAGCTCGAACAATCAAGGCCACGGAAACAATGATCACCCCCAAGATCAAAGCTGAAGAACTTTCAGCACACCAACCCTCCGGTATTCAACAAGACTGAAGAGCCCCTTGATGCTGATGACTGGCTCCAGGACCATACAGAACAACCTCGAAGTTGCGGAGTTGAAGCGCAGAAAAGTCTTGTTAGCAGCACCTGCTCTGTCAAGGACCTGCGAACTGGTGGACAAGTGCCGGTGCAATGAATGCGGGACAGATGATGACATGGGAAGACAAGCTGAGAGTTCAGCAGGTACCATGTGCCCCAAGGACTGATCAAGAAGATGAGAGACGAGTTAAGCAGACTCAAGCAAGGAGAAAAATATCAAGTGGTGGAATACGCGCGACAGGTTTCCTCACTCTTGTCCAAAGGTACGCCCCCGGATGAGACCGACACCAATGAAAAAAGAAAGGAAAGATTTCTGAACGGACTGCACGACGAGATGCAAATTGTGTTAGTGAACATTCCGTTCAGTGACTTGGGGCGGTTAAGATCAGCCATAGAGATGGAAGGAAAGCTGCATCAAGCCAATGAGAACACATGGCGTGAGAATGATGAACAGAATGGACCCCACCATACCCAGAAGCACCGTAATAACTCCTCTGGAGGATTCACCCCAAGATACAACAAACCATGCCCAAAATTATCGCCCCAACTACACTAACAACAATGGAGGACCCCGAAACACAGGCAACAACAACAATGAGAACAACAACAACAACCACCCCAACAACGAGCATTATGGCAGAGCAACAGCAACCATCTTGGAATTTGGAAGCAATGCTACCCAGTAATCCCCAGGAAAACAGGTCCACCGTCCAGAGCACTGAATGTGGAGGTTGTGGGTCATTCTCAATGAGTGCCCAAAAAGCTTGCTAGGATTGCCGCCAATACCGCAGCACCTGCTCAGCTAACGAGCGTCGCTTGCCGGAAGGAGGAAGCAGAACAACAACAACGGCCGTTTCTACCACATGGCTGCCACCAAGACTATATACCATGCCAAGTAGCTGTCTTCAAAAATATCGTCCAATCTCTTAGGAACCTAACTTTTCTTAAAATCTCGGGGCGAGATTGTAAGGGAAAGGGTTTGTAACATCCCAAGAATTAAAACAAAACAAATGAATTTCCCTAGTTCCAAATTTTGGAGCCAACAAAACTTTTTATTAAATTAAGTGTGATACATAGTGATCTTGCTTAATTCTTGTGCTATTACTATGATTGCTTGTTATTAGTATTTGAAGTGATCTTAAATTCTAAAACCTCACCCCTCTTTTCATCACCCAAGTTAAAATAAAATAAAGGAAATTTAAATAAGAAAAGACATGTGCCTATGGCTATAATTATAAATCTTTACCTAGAGACCTTTCCACTTTGTTTAGAGGTTTGAAAAACCTTCATACACCTTCCTAGTACTTGTCCAACCTAATTCAAGTGGTTTCTAAAAGAAAATAAAAAAGAATCTAAAAATGCCATAGAGGCATATGAGAGAAAGTGCAAACTTGGGGAAATTAAGAAAACCCTAAGACTTGTTGTGAATGGTGGGATCACTCCTATATGCCATTTCAACCTCAGCAACATCAATTGGGTCAAGCCAAGTCAAATTAAAACTCAAATGCAACATATGCATAGAGGCATATGTGACACATAGCCATAATACCCAATTTCTTGTTCTATGCCTCTAAACCTTGACCAAATGATGCAAAACCATCCCTCAACCTAAAATAACACTAAATTGACCCTAACCCATGCAAAAGTAAAGCAAGGGGAACAATTTACAAGATTAAGAAAAATTGACACATCACCTCTTATGTGTTATGGCCATTTTTGCAATCTTTGATCAAGACCATTTGAATTGGTTTAAATGGTCTTAAAATGTTTCTAAACTAACGTAAAGGCAAACAAAGGTCAACAAAAGTCAACCCAAATGGGGAGAAATCAAATAGGAAGAAAATCCCAAAAAAATTCACTCACATACACTTGGCCCAATTTTGCAAAATCTTCACCAAAGGACACCATAGCTCCATCTTTGGTTTCTAAAATACTTATATAACTCAAACAAACCCAAATGCATCAAAGAAACCAGAATCAATTCGAAATTTAACTCAAAACCATCTCACATGTGATGATGGTCATTTGTGTGATTTTTAACATGATCCCCTCCTTACCCCTCTGGCTTTGACTTTTCTTCCACCAAACTTGGTCACAACTATGACCATGTTATCCAAGACCATGTCAAGGTCAACTTTCTGATATCTCTTGCTAAAGTTGACTAGGTTGACCAGTATGAGAGTGACAAGTGGAGACTTTGAATTAATGAAGATAACCCCAAATTTGAAATGTTGCAAACCTTCATCAAAATGGACACCCTCACCACCATTCCATCACTTTAAATATAAGATTGAAGTGCACCAAAAATAATTTCAAAATTTAAACATTTTTCTCATGCGGCCATTTATACAAACACCTTGCAGGCATAGTTTCAGAATTGCAATACACCCTTTTAACCTCTGGTCCAAAGCCTAAACCCCTTTAGTTCTGAGATGATAATTGCCTCTCGGTGTCCCCTGCCTCAAGCCATGTCCTTGCATTGGTGATTAAAGCTGTAAACTTGCACGGTAGATTAGCCATCACAGGTATTTGTACCAAGTGCGTATCACCAGCGGTTGCAAGGTGAGGATCCGATCTGCCTCTCTCATCATGTCCAACAGCTTCCCTACCCTCCCCTGACCATGATCGTACCAGCCCCTCGCAGAGACGCCATTGTCAGAGCATGGCGAGGAACCTGTACGGCTGCCGGCGCCTGTGGTGGCCAGCGCTCCCAGGACAATGTCTAGATAGCGCCAGACGTCAGCTCGAGCACCCTCGCACCCACAAAGGCTACGCCCTGTGTGAGCCTGTGCAGCAACCTCCCTAGCCACCAGACAACCTCAAGTGCACGCCCAGCGTGGCCGCTGCGTCCCTCCTCCGCTTTTGGCCGCATATATCGTGATAGAACTCGCATGCGCCAGAGCCGCTCATCGCGCCACCGGATGCGCGGCTGCCTGAAGCATCGTAGTGATGTACCCCACGTGCTGATCGCCCACCTCGCCCTTTGGCACGCTATAGGGCGTGGCGCGGTGCGACGAAAGTGCCGATCGCCGCCGGTCACATCCTCGCAATGAGGCCACCCGAACACACCTCCTTCACACCATTCGCTTCCCCACTTATCCCTCGCTCTCCCTCGGCCACTTCTCTACTCCAGTGCCTCTGGCGCAGGAGTGCTGAGCTCATCTCCTTACGGTCACTTGAATCAAGCGCCGCCGATTGGCATCCTAGGCTGTGGCGGTTGGACGCTTCCTCGCCGACGTCAACGTCACTGCGCACCTCTCCATCGACCGCGCGGTGGCCCCAACGCTCCCAGGCCCCTCCCTACGAGCTCAAACGGTTGGGAAACTTTGGAGAAGAAGACCCCCTTTCATACGCACGATTCACTTCTAATCTAACGGCGCACGTTGCCAGGTACCGCTTCGGCTAGTTTAAGTCGCTGACGCGTGGGACCGCTTGTCAGCAGGCCCGCGCCGTTACTGGGCTGCTGTTTCCCTTTTTCAAATCAAATCGGCCCAGTTACTTTCCCGCCTAGCCCACTTAGCCTTTTCAAATTAATTCATTTCTGCTGAATTTCAATACTGGTCCCTTACTATAAATTGAATAGCTTTAAATCTACAAATCCAAATCTGGTGATTCAAAATGCTGTAGAAAGCTTATGAAATTATCTAGCTAACCACACTGGATTCAACCCCATATGTTATGCAGTTTTTGAATAGCAAAAATAACAAAACAGATACTTTTCAGTATTCAAATAAATCTTAAAAATCAGCCATTGTGAATTTTGAAGTGAATCAATGCAATAATTCACATTTAACAAACTCTAATTCTATATAAAAAATATGATGTGGGTTCTGTACATGATGTGACAGACAAAATATTAACTATGTAGTCAATACTAGCCCATTTAAACTATTTCAAATTTAGGAATAAATCTATGATGTGTAGCACCTCATTTAAATCATTCTCACAAAGTGATATGAAGTAATGTGTTCTTTAATTACTTAGGCTCATACTTTCTCACTTGTGGAATTAGATCAACATAGTATTTAAATTGCAAAGGTTATTTAAAACACATGAGATGATGAATCTCATTTAAATCACTTTTCTCAAATACTAAGTGTGAAGTGTTGACCTTGGTCAACATGGGAGCACCCCTGGTTATTTGAGAAGATTAAATCTTAATAAGATTCAATGAGGAAATTACTTCTCCAAACCAAAGAGAAACCCTAATTTCAACTTTCAATGAGAGGAAATTATTTTCCTAATGTTAAATAAAGAAACCCTAGCATAATTTGAGAATAATTGTTAAGTAGTGATGCTAGATCCTTTGTGTGAGCCAATAAGGCTAATTAAGACTACTTAAGTGTTGTTTGAGTGATTGTATCCCTGTTATTAATTTATAGACATTAGTCTTAGGGACATTCTCAGGAAGGTCTTCTACCAGAGAAGGAAGAGCAAGAGAACTTTGATCACATCACCAACCAGGCAAGCTATTACAATGCAAGCTAACTAATGCAAACCATTTTGGTTGCAAGTTTATATTCTTGCAAAGTGCAAAGCTCTACAAGAGCAAGGCACCATTACATTTTTACCTTATGAACCTATCCCAAGTTTTTACCTTACAAGCTTTATTTGATTTTATTTATCAAAGTTACTTTTTGATTTATGATTCACTTAGTTGAGTTATAGAGTACAAGAGAATCACACTTAGTCTAGCAAGCTCCAAGATACTTAGCACCCCTCATAACTAGTGGCTAGTGCTCAATATTAAAAGTGACTACTCTATTTGGGAACTTGTGAATTAAAATGACTTTGAAAACCTTGGAATGATGAGTCATTCTATTGAGAGATTTTTGAAGGTGAATATGGCTGGTGAATGACTTGGTGAATTTTACAAAAACACTGATGGTTGGGTTCGGATGCGATACCATTCAATTTTACAAGTA